>OZ010589.1:19360870-19513370 GCA_963932145.1 Acanthosepion lycidas
CATGGCCATTCTGCAGGAAAACAAACAGAAGGTTCGGCCCGTTATGGACTATCGGGAACTCAATGAGTACGTTGACGCTTACGCGGCCAACACAGATGTTTGTTCGCAAAAATTACGGGAATGACGTCAGCAAGGACCAAATGCTGCAGTGCTGGACCTACGCCGGGCCTATCTGCAGGTACACATCGACAAGTCCCTTTGGCCATTCCAAACAGTGGAGATTAAGGGACAAACGTATTGTCTAACCCGATTAGGATTTGGGCTGAATGTTGCCCCTTTAATCATGCGGGCCATTGTTAATACCGTCTTGAGCCAGGACGAGATCGTCAACGCAGCCTCCTCCTCTTATATTGATGACGTTTTTGTTAATGAGAGTGTATATTCTGTGGTCTGCGTTAAGAAACATTTGGAGCACTTTGGTCTGTCAAGTAAGACCCCGGAGCGGCTAAAAGTTGGCACATGCGTACTGGGATTGCATGTCTGGGAGGAGCAAGGAAAACTACGATGGCGTCGTGGATGTGAACTTCCGGTAGTCCCCGATAAACTTACACGCCGAATTGTCTTCTCGCTGTGCTGGAAGTTGACTGGTCATTTTCCTGTATCCGGTTGGTTAAGTGTCACCACGACATTTGTGAAGCGGAGGGCAAACACTTACCACTGGATGGGACGATGAAGTGCAGGACCCTTTTCTAGCCCAGATGATCGACGAGATTTTTAAGAGACTAGCCCAGGACGATCCAGTGAAAGGTGACTGGTGCATCAGTGAGCAAAATGTAACCGTGTGGGTAGATGCAAGCTCCTTAGCCACCGGTTTGGGTGTGGAGAGCAATGGCGCCGTGGCAGAAGACGCAAGCTGCCTCCGACCGCTGCACGAAGACAAGCACATCAACTTGGCTGAGCTCGATGCTGTGTTGCGAGGTGTCAACCTTTCATTACAATGGAAGGCCAAAACCATTCATTTACGGACAGACTCAGCATGTGTGCATCACTGGGTAGCTGACACTCTGTCCGGACGGACGCGAATGCGCACCAAAGCAGCCCCCGAGATGCTAATCAGACGTCGGCTAGCCACACTCCAAGAGTTAGCCTTAGAATACGAGTTGGACATTGATGTAGAGCTTGTCAAGTCGAGCAACAATCGAGCCGACCAACTGACTAGAGTACCTCAGCGATGGTTAAATGAAATGCGCAAAATAACGGAACCCAGAGAACCTATGTACGCTGTGGCTGAAGAGTGACATGTTGCTCAAGTACGAGCCATTCATCAATCCAGCGGACATCCTGGTGTGAAGAGAACACTTTATTTTGTGAAGTTGATCGACCCAAGAGTAACAAAAGCTGAAGTGCGAGCGGTAGTTAGGGGATGCAAGGAATTCCAGTCAATCGAACCGGCCCCTGTGCGTTGGAAACCGGGCAGGCTTGATGTCGCGGAAAATTGGCACAGGGTTGCGATGGATGTAACCCATTTCGGACATCAACTATACCTGACGCTGATAGACTGCGGCCCCAGTCGTTTTGCCATTTGGAAGCCCTTGCACAGCCAAGACTCTGCTAGCATCATCAAGGAGCTGGAAGTAGTGTTTTGTGAAAGAGGGCCGCCGGTTGAGCTGCTTACGGATAATGGCGCAGCGTTTTGTGGAGAGAGGTTTGCCGCGTTTGTAAAGATGTGGAATGCACAAATACGATTTCGCTGTGCCCACGTACCATCGGGGAATGGGATAGTTGAGAGATCCCATCGTACAATAAAGCGCATCGCGACGAGAACACGGTGTTCAGTTTTGGAAGCTGTATACTGGCACAATGTTACACCAAAAGGACAATAAAACAGATTCAACTGCACCTTAAATGTAAAGCTTCGTTACAACTTGGATATGTTTGAAGTGGTGATATGGGCAGGGGAGGATGAAATCTTGCAAAAGACAATACATCAAACAGGTAGACATATTTAGATATATAAACCCACAAAAACACGAACGAAACAGGAAATAGATGTCCACGACACTAAAAAATACAAAGAAAGACAACATATACATATAATGAAAGGCATATATAAGTGAATATACACCCATACATTAATAAACATATGCGCATATACACACCTACAAATATTCAAATTTGAAAGTGTTAGTAAACAAATTCAAACAGACTATTAAAATATTACTTACATGGGTAAAGATGTATAGATAAAAAGAGAGTTCAATAGTTATGCGCATGAGTACACATACACGAGTACAAACATATAACAATATATATATAAATACATACATAAGTATGTGTACACATTCACTACAAATAGATAAATACATAAATATACATACACAGATACATATATATATATACATATATATACATACATATATATATATATATATATATATATATATATATATACACACACACACATACATACATATATGCATATATACACGCACAAAGAAATTGTTATAGTGGAACAGACCTATTCTATAGTTAATAGACTCTCCTACCTATAATAACTAGGAGTAGTAAGAGTAACGAGGGAATCACTCAGTGGGTCAGTCAGTCGATGCCGGACGACCGTTAGTCGGATACTAAAGTATCAGCGACCGCAACTAGATTATCCTGCGTCATTACCTATTATATCAAGTTCCTAACGTTTTGTACGTCGAACCTATTTTTGGACCCACTGAGTACAAATACTAGCCTCCACTGTGAAACCACTTACCATGGTCTAGGTTACATGTGGATTTTGCAGGTCCACTGAATGAATATCATTACATCATAGTAGTGGATAGTTTCTCGAAATGGCCTGAGATACAAAGGATAAGAAATCCGACGACGCAAAGTACTAAAAACTTCCGGCTGGAATTGTCTGCAAGGTTTGGTGTAGTGGACACAATTGTGACGGACAACGAAAGTCAGTTTACGTCGAAACAATTTAAAGATTTCTGTAAGGAATACAACGTCGAACATGTTACCACAGCTCCATATCACCCAAGATCAAACGGGTTAGCTGAGAAATTTGTGGACACTCTGAAAAGAGCTTTAAAGAAAGCTAGGGAAATACCTGCAGATGAAACCCTACAGACGTTTCTACAGGTATACAGAATTACCCCAAATAACGGAACACCAAACTTACAGTCGCCAGTCGAGGTGATGTTCGCACGTCGGGTAAGATCTGTCTTCGACAAATTACTACCAAAAAAGACAAAGCCAGGTAGAGAAAAATTTATTCAAATAAAAAAATACAATCCTGGTGAAAAATATATTTTAAGGTCTATAAGCAGAATAAATCATTCTGGGAGATTGGAAAAATAGAAAAGCGGATTGGCAATATGATGTATTTGGTGAAAGGCGAAAAATTCACGTGCAGAAGGCACATTAACCAGATCAGATGACGTGCTTCAGATGTGGTTGACATCGGTTCCGCGGAAGAAACGCCGATTGAGGTGATTTTCGATACGTTTGATCTAACAACGCCTGCAACGTTTTTACCTGAGGTGCACCGATCCAGGAGAAAAAGAAAGGCAACTGATCATTTAAAAGTAGAACCAAAACGTACATAGATAGGAGTATTAGCAGATAATATAAGTAATAAAATATTGAACTTACAGTAACATTGCATTATCGTCAAAAATATTACTCCCCTATAGTAAGTTAAATTTTGAGCTATGTTTCCAGTTAACAATGAGTTAATTCCTTTGATTTTAGAGATGGGTCTTGTCTTTAAATCTAATGATTTCAAATTTTGTGTGTGTGTGTGTGTGTGTGTGTGTGTATTTAGATAGCATATTTTCATTCAAGAATGTTTGGTTAAATAATTTAGACGTATTATGTCAGGTTATCTTAATTTTAATCCTTTCAAGTCCACGGATTAATTTCTTGGTAGCTGTAGAAAATTGATCAAGAAAAATTCCCAAATTTTCTTTTAAATAATTTTTATTTTACCAAGAACTTTCAATGTCGCCTGAAACCATCTTCATGGATTGAATATATATGGTTATGTATCCATGAACACTGTAAAATTTAAAATATATACCTGTTATGCAAGGGATGTAATTTATGTGACTTATTTGGAATATATTTTCTGGTTTTAAAAGATTTTTAATTGTAGTTTTTAACGATTATAATTTAGTATTTTAAAAACTTTACTGCTATAAGCATTTAAGAACTTTGTTGCTATACTTGTAGTTGACTTTATTTTTGGCCGTACTTCTTTTATATAGTTAGAATACATTTGATTACGTTGTAGTAATTTGATATGTTTAGAGTTATTTGAGGATGTATTATATTCTTTTTTATTTATGTTAATATTTTAATATCTCGTCTAATTTGTTCATCAACGTTGTAATTAGGAAAGTCGTTATTAATGAGGGTTTGTTTAATATTTTTTAATTCAGTATAGAAAATCTATTTTGTTGAAGAATTTGTTTTTGCACGGTTTATTAAGTTTCGTATAATAGCTATTTTGCAAGAGATTGGACATTCGAATTTATAGTTGAGAGTTCACGTGTTTATGCTAATTTTTTTTTTTTATCTGGGATAGTAGTAAATGTATTATTGGTACCTATCAATACCTCAAGTAACAGGATTTTATTGTCGTTGTTAAGTTTGCATATGAAGATAAGTACGGAGCTTTTTTGAAAGATTTTTGCAGTTCCTGTATTTTGTCTATATTTTTGACTAAAACGAAAAGATCATCTACATATATTAGGTAAATGTAGGGTTCTCTGTGGTATTAAGTGCGTTATTTCCTAGGTTAGTTATGTAGAAGTTGCTAAATGTTGGTCCCAGGACTGAACCCGTCGCAATGTACGTGTGGTACACATGAGGAATAGTTTTCGTAATATATATTAGGATTAAATTTTAATGGAGGGAGAGATGGATTGTTTTAAATATTCTTCATAATTATATCAATCGTTTCCCTAATTGGGATGTTGGTGAATTGACTTTCAACGTCAAGTGAATCTATGGTTTCGTAATTAGGCATTTGTATTTTCAGAATTTTGCGGTGTTCATAGACACATATCCATAGATATTTAACCCCTGAAGATGATCTTGGACGAGATTGAAAGTACTTGGAAATACATTTGTACATAATGACATAAATTTTCCGTGAAATTTTTACACAAATACATAAATTTTCCGTAATATACCTACAACATTCTGTAGAGTTGCACCCATCATAAATGTGAATATAACACAACAGAGGCGTGTGTGTGCGTGCGCAAACACACGCATACACACACACATACACACACACACACACACACACACACATATATATATATATATATATATATATATATATATATATATATTGAAACCAGACGGCTGTTTTTTTTTTTTTGTTTAATCATGAATGGTAAAGCTCGTCTTGTTTATATTTCCATAATAAAATTCTGTACCCCTAAGAAAAGAATTATATATATATATATATATATATATATATATATATATATATATATATATATATATATATATATATATATATCTTTTACGATATGTATACAGACCTCCCTTGATAGTAGTACATGATCTTGTTATTATCGTCTCTTGATTGCTGATTTTTGATCTCAAATAATTCACTCGAAATAATTTAATCCAAACTAATGGAAACATACAATTTGAAGCAATAAAAAAACAACATCAAGAGTTACCTCTTCTATCACCTGATACATCTCTGCTTGGTCCAGTTTTGGAAGATGAAGTTGAACCGCGAAATCTTCTCCATGTATATTCCCGACGAGCCGTACAATTGATTTTATAGTGGCAAAGTTTTGGGTTATCAAACGTACAAACAGCAGCGTCAATCCCCACTGGAATAACAAAGAAAATAAATTATGCACAAATATCTTGATTCGAATTGAAAAAGAAATAAGAACATTTGAAGTTAATCTAAGAAGTTGAGACGTAAATTGTTTCTTTGTAAATATGGTGCTTTTGAATTCGATTTAATTTCAAGCCAACAATCATTGATAAGTTTATTAGTTAACATATAAAAATGATCATGACTTAAAACATCGTTTAAAAGAAAGAATAAAAAGGTGCTATCAAATTAGACAATAGTTGCGGTTATTGTTTAGTTCGGTCAGCGTAGAGATTTATACGTTCTCCCGAAGAAACAGTATATCATACAAAAACATTGATTGTTTCTTTGTAAATATTTTATTTTGAAACCGATTCAATTTTAAACCAAAATATCCATGATTAAGTTATTCATTTACATATAAAGCATGTCAGTCATGGTCTTGGTTTTGGATTGCAACATGAAAGAGGGGAAAGATTCTCTTCCTATTTTGTCAAACTCTCTACCTCCAGGCGTAGAGGAACCCAGACAAGGCTATGTCGAAGGGCACGGTCTCATCTGAGGAGATAGACAAACCCGACACAGTTTATACGGGGATTACGGGCAATTTTTTGGAACCTCTCACGTTAAAAACTGTTCTTGTGCCACATCCTGCTTTGTGGGGAGGTTGTGTAAATATCAGGAGTCGAAGCCGGAGCCTGATTGTCTTTAAAATCAGCCAGACAATAGAAACTTGACTGACACTCAATATTCTAAAAGTAAATATATATTAAATTCATTGTATCATAGACTCTAAGGGAGAAAATAGGTTCGAATTTTTCCCAATTTACTTCAATTTCAGTTCCTTTAAGTTTTATGAGTGAAAGATAAGGGATGAGTTTATCACTGAGTAAATTATAAATCCTGAATTCAACGGTTTACGCTACTTCCAAACTTCCGAAAAAGTCCTAAAATTTGATTTGTTTTCGAGGTGGCGGGTTGCAAAGTTTTATCACCTAGGAACTTTTGTAACTCACGTGAAACAAATATTTCTGAGTTTTTTTTTTTACAGTGGATGATTATAGAACTACCAAATATCAACTTTGTATCTTCTTAGGATACAAAGTTATAAAGTTCTCAATTTGGGAAATCGTGCTATTTTGAAATCAGCAAAAATTGACACCAAATTTCAAGTGTCCATAAATTCTGAATCAAGTATCTATACCAAAGGAAGCTAGAAGTTTAGAGGGTTTATTGCTGCCAAGGCTATTTCCTTGTTTGCGGAAGCTTTCAAAGAAGAAGTTTTAGGTAAAATGTAAATATCTCACCAAAATTCAACAAGTTAAAATGAGCAAAATCTTCTAAAATTTCTTTACATAATGAATAAAAATCGTCGTCGAACCAGTCATATGTCATCTGCGGTGATTGGTTTATTTTGGAGTTTACTGCAGAGAATGTTAAGATAGAACGCGATTCTTGTTTCTTATAGCAAAGAAAAAAATGAATTAATCGTTTGAACGTCTGACAGAAAGAAGAACGTTCTAAATAATCTACAGTTTCTTTCCAAAGTTTAAACTGAGATACGTTTTCACACGCTCGTATACAGAGGCATTTACTTCCAGCCTTTAATATGGATTTATACACAGACACACCGTGTAAAATATTTTTCAAGGGTATTAGTCGAATAAAATCATTGGAATTATCTGTCCAATATTTAGTTAATACGAGGCGTTGCTGAAAAGATAGAGCAAATGAACAAACAGCTATTTTGTTAATAACTTTTTTACAGGTTGAAATCGTTTTAATTCATCAATTGATTTATCTAATAGTCCGTCTCCGTATGAAAAAGCGTTTTGGGTAATATTTTGTCTTCATTTTGAATGATAAGTATTGGATGACTTGAAATGTATTCTCCTTGTAGGAATACTCATACCGTTCTATTTCTCAAACGGACTTCGATTCAGCTTAGTGACTGTAGCTTCCCAAGAAATTTATCAAATAAATATATTTCTTTTTGATATACTAAAATTAGTCCAATAAAAGGCTCGAGAGCCATTCAAGGTAGAGGTTTACTGTTAAAATGGTTATGATATATGAGGTGGGTGATATGAATGAAAGAGGTGGTAGTGGCATGAAGTGAATATACTGAGGATAAGGAGGATAGAAATCTCATAACACTATCTATAATAGAAGACTGATATACCTGAGAGAGACAAAAGTCAAAAATGCACTTACTTTCACAAGATCCGTTGGAAAATTTAATGTCATCAAGTGCAAGGTGAATTCCGTATAATGTTCCAGTAATACCAGTGAACACAATTCTTTTCTCAGTCACTTTATAGTTTTGTTTTTGTTCTGGGTACAAATCCATGCAGCCATAGTTCCATTTTGTACCATGATCACCGTTGTCATGCCATTCGTTTTTATCCCAGGAATTCAGAGGAGAGGATTTGTCTTTGTATGAGACGTGCAACTCGCCCGGCATGGACCCACCCATGTAGTAATAGAATTCTAATTTTCCTTTATGACTGACTGCGATAGGCGGTGATACGAGGTAGCTTCTCATTCCTTCATTGTAGTAATTAAACATTGATACATATTTTCCTGCAAATAATTGTTAAAAGACAAAGAACCAAGTAATTACTGTATTCAAAATGAGGGATGATAGTTCGTAAAATAAACAAAAAATCATTAAATATGTGGATGTGACCTTTTAATATAGAAATAAATCGAGGAAACAAATGCATTCAAACTTTGATCCACTTTACATTTTCCATAGGAAATTTATTTCAGAAACAGTGATAACGAATTTCAAATTCATTGCAAATTTTTGGCACTCAATCTGTATGTTCTGTGCTGAAAAATGACAAAAATGGTGGTCAACGATCAGGCATTAATACAAGCATTACTGGCAAATAGAATAAGACTTTTCTTTTTCGTTTGTTTGTTTTCAGTGACCTATTAGATATTCGGCTTATCCTGAATACTTTCATCTCATGATAGCTTTCCGGGCATAGGACATTACTTGAAAGCGCCCAACTCCTCTAGAAGTTACAACGCTCTGTACTGGGATATATGGTACCAGAAGCAAGTAATGTTGAATGCCCAGTATGGGTTCCAGCTGCTCCGCTATAAACTCAGAGATCGTTCTGGAGAGAAGTGGTTTCATCGTTTTCCCAAGTATGTTAATGCAAAGGGAACGCAAACTGTCTCTGCCAGAGATTAAACCCAGTTCAATGATTCTCTAACAAGGAACATTTACCAAGAAATATCCACAGACGCACACACACATACGTAAATGTAACATCCCTGTCCATCTTACTAAGTGAATCATTATTATAAAGCGATAAATTGCTATTCCCTACACACAAATTTAATCCTTATGTACAATGAACATTTTGGGATTGCCATTGATGTCAAATAAAATAGAAGTCCTGATATTTGAGTGACTTAACACTTTGCCATGCTCACCGAACTATGACACTTCCAAATTTTGACAATAAAATTTTATGACCATCAATTTTGGGTGTAAAAATTCACCTGATCATCATGAACATTTTAAGCAGATAACAATCGGATCCCCTTTTTCTGCATAAAACGGAAAGAATTCTCCAAGTAGATGCGAAACTTATGGTATACGTCTCTCCATCTCAAATTAACTTTTGAAAATCATCGACTTCAAAGCCGGTAAATGTAATGTAAATAAATATTCTTAGACTCGCATTTTCAATTTCTTTATCCTATATTTTATCTGTGTGGGATACATAAAAACCTTTTACTCCTCACCTAATGACCACATTACTTTTTAACGACCTTTAGCTTCTTCTTCTTCTATGTGCCGTATCATTACAGGACATGGGTAATCATGGCTCTCCACATTTTCATTTCCTTTGTAGCTCTTAGTAATTTTTATCTTTTTGCTATCACTCCAAAATCCAGTCCTGTCACCCATTTATAAAATCTCTTTAGGTAGTTTATGCATTTCCCCCTCTGTCCCTCTTGCCTTCAATATGTCCTGTCAGCATCAAATTTTCTAAGAACCTCCTTTCTGCGCCCTAAAAACTTCAACTCTTTCTGATGTTAAGTATAAGTTTCCATTTTTGCTAAAAACTTCGCCATTGCTCACATATTCGGTCAATGGTATTCTTAGTATCCTTCTGGTAGAGCCACATTTCTAGTGATTCAAGTGTTTTCTTCATCTATGATGAGATTTGAACAGCATTCATTGCCATATAGGACAACTGATATTACATAATAGTTAAGTAATCTTTTGGTTTCAAATGTTATTTTCCTGTATCTTAATACTTTGCTTGGGTTTTGGAAGACAACTTTCGCTATTCAAATGCACCTTCGGGTTTTAATATCGCACTTTTTGTCCTTTACTAAAATATTTCCTATATATATATATATATATATATATATATATATATATATATATATTGTACTTGTTTCATTTTGGTATCCTTAATTTGTAATTCACACATTAGGTTCTTCTTTATGCTGACAATCATACATTGTCTTCTTACAATTGATGTTTAGTCCGTTTTTCTTGCTTTCTTTTACTACCTTAAAAATATCTATAAAATATATTGCAAAATAAAATCCTTATATTTGTCCACCAGAGGACAAAACGCGTCGGTAAATAAAAGATTTCCTTTTGTTTTTATATTTTCTTTTCAAAAATATATTTTTATTTATATCTGAATGTTTACACACACGCACACACACATGCACACACACATACATACGATAGGCTTATTTTTAAGGACATCATCTCAATCGTTTTAATAATTCCTAAACGTATATATTTTTAGAGAAAATATAAGGCGATATACCAGAAGCTTTGTTGGTTGTATGGTCATAAATCGGTGATCTGTAATAAGAACCGGTAGTAAGAGTCCAAATAACGCTTGAGCCATTTCCTTTGACAACTTCATATTCACACAATCCGTTTTGAAATGAGCAGTCTATTATATTAGTACCTGTATAAGGAGAGAAAAATAGAATAAAATACAATAGCATCATTATTAGGTGTATGCAAAAATTCCCAGCAACTTCATTTTAAAAAAAAAACCCTAATGATACTAAATAACTGAAAGAGCAAACAAAAAAAGCAACGCTGGAAACATTTACACAAACTTAATAGAATTAATTTATTCAGACAAATTACCATGTGATTTGTGATACATTAAATGTGGATAATTTTACAAGGTTTTGTAATGACAAAAGCAACACATCCAAACACATGCGTGTAAAGATAAAGTCATTCAATCAAATTATCCATCGTATATAGCTACAAAATTGTAAGTAATTATAAAATCTGAAGATTAATATTGTTTAAAGTAGAGTATTTATTGATTGATGTTCAAGCTCGTACAAAAATCAAAATTTTCGATATTCGAGCCCAGCATTTTTAATCTTCAAACTCAGGCAGAAGTTGGGATCTTCGATGATCGAGCACAGGTAAAAGTTGTGATTTTCAATGTTCGGGCCAAGGAAAAAGCCAGGATATTCGATAACCATATCTATATCAGTCTGTTCATTATCTCAGTTTTTTTTTCTACCTATCTATTTATCTACCTATCTATCTGTCCATTTTCATTATGATTTTTGATCGATCAACTTGAATAAAATTCTCTTTAGATTCGTTTTATGGTTCATTTATAACTTTATCTGATTATCTTTCATTTGTACACATTTCTTCTTTTTTCTCTCTCCAAAATTAACATGAATCAGATTAAAATCAAAAACTGAACTTACTTTTGCATGAATTTTGAGAAAATACAACATCATCTATTGCCATATCACTCTGATAACCGTTTCCTTTAATTCCTTCAAATATAAGTTGTTCAAATCTGTAAAAGTAAATATATAAATAATTTACACACAAACATAAGAAATAACAGTTTTAACTTAGTTACCTATTTACATCTTGTTTCATTCAACTCAGTTTTTCAAAACTGACGCTTGTTTATTGTGAACACAACCGGGATCTATCGTTCTTTATATGATTTTCAAAAGTAATGAATGCCAACAGTTGGAAATAAGTTTATTCTTTACGTTTACTGAAACACACACACTTTCTTAAATTCTATGAATTTCAGTTTCTTTTTCATACGCAATTTCATTGCAATTTCTGCCTCTGTTTCTTTCGTCTTCTTTGTTTTTCATTAGATAGCTTTCTACTAATGCTATTTTATCTTTCATTTTTAGTTCACACACACACACACACACACGCACACACACATATATATATATATATATATATATATATATTGATAACATGGTGTGATTTCTATATCTCTCATATTTGAATGATAGCAAATATTTTGCATATTTTTCTTACTTTTTATTTGTTACTGTATATAATACGTGTTATCCTCAGGAGCATGTAATTAATGTATTATATGAAAAACTGTAATAGTGTTAAGTAGTGCCTTTAGTCATCATGATCAAATCTGGAAATCTGTGTAATTTCCTATCTTCATCCACTTTGTAAATAACTCTTATCAATTCACTTCAAACCTTCGTGTCCTGTGTTAACTCATGGAAGTGATGCTTGTCTTTTAAATTCTTCAATGTCTTTACGCTGAAAGAAAGAATTTTATTCACAATTCTTTTAATGTCGTTGTTCAGTTTGTTTACTATGGTTGTTCGTCTTGTATTCTTGTAATTGTGCGGCATTGCTTTTCTCGAAATAAAAACAACAAAGCTTTATGAGAAGAAGATTGCACATCTAATAGCTGCACATGACTTCCATCGTGATGGGAGGATGAAAAATAATATGGGGGTAGGTTTTGTATCTTTTGTATAAGTTGGAATTGGAAATCATGAATTTCTATCCACCACATATTACGACAATGAGCATAGAACATGTGTGATGTTGTTTTCTTTTTCATTTTAAAAATATTCAATGGAGAATGCTAGGTTGGAGACTGCAATTATTTTTAATAACTCATGGTTGTTTCTCTCTGATGGAGATAGCTTCAATGATTGTAGTCTATTTTTGCTATTGGGTTTATCTATTATTTTGGTGTTGTTTATAAGGAGCTGCCTAATGCGACTATCGTCCTTATGAAGTTTATTAATGCACTGTTTGATAGAACTTTGCTCAGATGAATGGCTCAATAAATGATAAAGACTTTCTACGTTTGGGTTTTGCTCTATAAAATTTAAATACAAAGTTGAACTTAAGGTGCTACTTACGATTTTTACCGTTATTCACAAAATACAATTACATTACAGTAATTACATACAGTGATAACTCACCTGAGTCAAAACGTTTAGGGAAATTTCATACATCAATAACTGGCATTTTTACACAGGATCAATAGGTATTTGGAAAAGAAAACAAGCATATTCAATAGACAGAAATGCGTTTATACACTTTAATAATAATAATAATAATAATAATAATAATAATAATAATAATATATGAAAAAGACATTGAAAATTGCAAGTGGAGTCTTTAAGAATCTTTATTTAGAGGAACAGTTAAATCTAAATAAATATTCTTAGACTACCGTTGTATTTTCAAATTCGGTTTCCTGTATTTTTACCCGTATGGGACATATATATATATATATATATATATATATATATATATATATATATATATATATATATATATAGATAGATAGATATAGATAGATAGATAGATAGATAGATAGAGATAAAGAAACTTTTTTAGCGACGCGTTTCGTCAACTGATGGACTTTATCAATGAAAATGTAAGGATTTTATTTTGCAGCATGTATTTATAAACAGAAGTAAAGATATCGTTAATTTTTCCAAATTTAAGACCTTTAAGAACGCTCTAAAATATTATTAAGGCTATGTTGAATGAGTCTAGATAGATAAGTCTAGATAGATAAGTCTACTGTATTATTAAAACTGTAGCTAGAGGAAGATGAGTTCAAACTTTTTACGTTATTCTTGCGAAACAAACGAGGTAAGACTTAAAATTTCGCTCACTGATTTCACTTTATGATGCCTATAACTGTTACGCTACCCATAATCATTATCTATCTATCTATCTATCTATCTATCTATCTATCTATCTATCTATCTATCTATCTATCTATCTATCTATCTATCAATAAAGCTACTAAGTAGCAAGAGGTTACTGAGTGAGTATATGCTGAATAGAGAATAGGAGACAAATTACTCTTAATCAGAGAGGACAATAAAAGAAAAAACAATAAAAAAGGCAGAAGATAACGATTGACACTGAATTTAAATTTTTGAAGATCAAAGTTGTTTGAGAATCAAGAAGCAGAAAGAGATTTCTATAAGTGAGAAGTGCGAAAGAAGAAACTATTAGCATAGAACTTATGTTTTCATCTAGCCATTTCAACTGTAAAATGATGAGGTCTTGCTACCAACTGTGCTTACATTCATAAAGTCTAGCTACCACAGGAGAAATTTCATCAGAACAATTACCATGAAAGTATTTATAGAAAAGGCACAGGGAAGCTGAGTTACGGCGGTGGGAAAATAACTGATGAGATGCGAGGTCAGGACCAGTAATATTGAATATTGTTTGGATTTTATCAAGGATCTCTACATATATAGCAGAGCACCAGAACAGATGTGGCATCAATATTCAGAGCAAGGACGAATGGTTGACTTATAAATATGGCTAGAAAAATTGTCTAGCTGCAGACCTAACAACTGATTCAATATACTCTTTCCTCTTCATGTTAGCGGAAAAACAACGAAGAATATATTCGTTGGAAAAAAAATTATTCGCCACAGTATAACAAGTAGCGACGAAGAAACCACCTCTCTACGCGGAGGACATACCTTTTTTCTTTTTCTTTTTTTTTTGCTATCCGTCGCGCATAACAAGTGGCGACGAAGAAACCCTAAAAGGGTAATACGAAGCGTGCACAGGCTACAGAATATCAGGTTTTACACACACACACACACACACACACACACACACACACACACACACACACACACAAAATACGTCAACATGGAAGATTTTAAGTCAACCATTATGGAACTTATCAAAAGCCAGTTTGAACAACAACAAAGGTACGAACAGAAACATCTGGAATTGCAAGAATTATTGTTACGTGCAATGACAAATAAGGAGCAAAAATCTGAGAACGAAGCAGTTCTCTCCCAAGACGCTATTTGGAGCAATATCGAAGATTTCAAGTACGCATCCGACGAAGATGAAACTTTTGCAAATTACTTCCGAAGGTACGAAGATCTATATGATTTTGACTGCAAAGATTGGTCAGACGCATGTAAAGTACACCTATTACTAAGAAAATTAGGCACAGGCGAATATACCAAATTGGTAGATTATATCCTTCCCAGAAAATCAAGCGAGTTAACGTTTAAAGAATCCATCAAACTGCTAACGGAACTTTTCAACCATAATACTTCACTATTCCATAAAAGATAGAAATGAGTGAACCTTACAAAAAGGGACAGCGAAGATTACATAACTTTCGCATCCATTGTTAACAAATATTGTGACGACTTCAGATTATCGGAACTCAGCGCGGACAATTTCAAATGCTTAATTTACGTCCAAGGCCTGGTTTCAACCAAAGACGCGGAAATGAGACGCAGAATACTTACTAAATTGGAGAGTGAACAAGATCTGACACTTCAAAAACTAGCTGAAGACTGTCAGAGATGCATCAGTGTGAAGAAAGACTCAAAAGACGTAAAACAAGCTGGCATAGCACACGTGCGCAAAGTACGAAGGAAAACAAATTTTCCCTCCTCACAAACAAACCGAACCGATTTTCCCGCCTCAAGAACAGGTAAAACAAAATTTTCTAATTATAATCAACATAAGAAAAAAAAAAACTATCACCCACTCCATGCTATCGTTGTGTGTCTTGGCATTGGTTTAATGATTGTACATATCGTTTTAAAACTTGTCTATCATGTAAAAAAATTGGCCACAAAAGTTCTCATTGTTGGTATAGAAAAGAAAGCAAAAGCAGAATAAGAATTACGAGGACTGATCAAGCAGATGAGACTAATATAAGAAAATATGTACAAGTTGAATTCGAGTTTGTGCTGATTTTTCTACAGGTTTGAACGCAACAATAAAGGACTACCACTATCCTCTACCCAGTCCAGAAGAAGTATTCACTAAATTAAATGGCGGAAAATATTTTTCAAAAATTGATTTAAGTGAGGTGTACCTGCAAATTCCAGTCGATGAAGAAAGTTCAAAACTTCTATGCATAAATACACACAAGGGATTGTACAGATACCAAAGACTACCATTTGGAATTAAGGTCGCGCCGGCTATATTCCAACAGACAATGGATACGATGCTTGCCGGACTAGACTACACAATTGCATACTTGGATGACGTATTGATTCATAGCGAAAGCGTTGAACAACACTGGCAACATGTAGAAGTTTTTAAAAGAATTCAAAGCTATGGATTCAAAGTAAAAGAAAATAAGTGTGACATTTTCATGAAGGAAATTAAATACCTTGGCCATATCATAGATCAAGAAGGTAGACGACCAGACCCTGAAAGGTCTACAGCAATAAAAAAATGCCAGTTCCTAAGAATATAACAGAACTACAAAGTTTTCTTGGATTAGTAAATTGCTACCAGGAATTCATACCTCAAATCTATAAACTTCGCGCACCACTGAACGAACTGCTAAAGAAAGAAAAAGTTTGGCAGTGGACAGATCAATGTCAGGAAACATTTGAAAAAATAATCAAGACATTAACATCGGATTTATTTTTGGCACACTATGATCCTAAACTAGAAATTATTGTAGCAAGTGATGCGAGCGCATACGGAGTCGGAGCGTGTATATTACATAAAATGCCAGATGGGACAAGAAAACCTACTACCAGCGGAGAAAAATTATTCACAAATAGAGAAGGAAGCTCTAGCAATCATCTTCGCAGTAACAAGATTCCATAGTTACGTCTATGGTAGACATTTTATTCTGCAGACGATCACAAACCGTTAATAAAAAATTTTGGTTCAAAAAAAGGTCTACCGGTTTACACTGCAAATACACTACTTAGATGACAAATTTATTAATGAAACAAGCAAAAATAGCAGAAAAAAATGAGCAAATTTCGGAGAGCTTTTCTCTATGAGATAATGTGCTACTTTACAATGAAAGGGTTGTAATTCCCAAAACATTAAAAAAGCGGATCCTAAAGGATTTCCGCAGATAAATAGATAATGAAAAAAAAGAAAAAAAAAAGAATGAAGTCGCTAATGCGAAGCTATGTATATTGGAAGAATATGGGCCAGGATATTATTCAGATGGTGGAAATGTGCAAGGGTTGTAATTTAGCAGCTAAAGCACCGCCAATCATACATAAGCCTTGGCCAGAGACTGATCATCCATGGAATACATGCAGATTATGCAGGACAAATTGACAGGTTCTACTATTTAATCATAGTTTATAGCTACAGTAAATGACCGGAGGTGCTTCGTTGCAAAAATCCTACTACAGAAACGACCATAAATTTCCTCCACAAGCTATTCACGTGGTTTGGTGTAATGGGCTGCTTAGTAACAGATAATGGAACGCAATTCACGTCAGCAGATTTCCAAGAGTTTCGCGAAATTTATCAAGTAAAACATATAAAATCCCCGCCTTACCACCCAAGATCAAATGGACAAGCGAAGAAATTCGAAAGAGCGATACGAAAAGCGTACGATGCGCCTTCGGAGAAAGTGTTATGGTCTGGTTCCTTGTACCACGGTGATAGTCCAAGGTAGAACCAATAAAGAAGAACTCGAATACTGATATGGAATAACACAGATATATTACAAACAGAAATATATACAGAGAGGTAGAAAGTGTTAGTACGAACAATCAGGTTTAGTAGTAATTGTCTGAACGCGACTCTGTTTCGGACTACCTCTGACTCGACTGACTGACTTGATCGCTCTGACTGTTTGACTACTGACGGACCTCACTCCAGACTTCAGACCATTATGTTGTTATGGGTAAGGTCCCATAACAGAAAGCATTACAGGAATATCTACAGGTATATAGAATAACGCCAAATAATTCTACACCATCAACTTTATCACCAGCAGAAGTCATGTTTTCTAGGAACATCAGATCAGCGTTCGATAAATTACTACCAAGTAAAACAAAACAAGTAACACAGTCCTACGCACCAAAAAGAAAATTCCTCCGAGGAGAAAAAAATTTTTTTCAGGCATATAAAAATACCTCTTACTGGGAGCAAGACATAATTGAGAAACGAATTGGTAATATGATGTACATAGTACAAGGAAAAAAATTCTCACCCAGAAGACACGTAAACCAAATAAGGAAGAGACCGTTACAGGATGTTAACGGTCCACCTCAAGAATAGGTATTGGACACAATTTCCGACACATTCGATATAAAAAGACCGCAAACAATGCCAGAACCAAGAAAATCGCCAAGAAAAAGAAAATTCACTGAACCTTTGGAAATAGATCCAAAGAAACAAAGATATTAAAAAAAACCCTGCTACGCAAAAGCTTCGGAAGGGGGAGTGTTATGGGATCTTACCCATAATAATAGCAATGTACTATTCCATACTTAATAAATACTGCGCCTCAGGAGTAGGCAAGGAGTCAGTCAGTGGGGAGGGGGTGACTGAATATCGTCAGTCAGTCGTTCGCTTTTTCGACCGGCTGTTCGGTTAGACTCTCTGCCTTCGTGCGGGGAGGAACCCGAACGAGGCTACGCCGAAGGGCGGAGTTTCTTTCGGGGAGGTAAACCGAACCGGAACCCATTTATACGGGTTCAATGGGCATATTTTTGGGCCACGGGCTCGGAGATTCCACATTAAATAACCGGCCTTGTGCCACATGCTGCCCCAGTGGGGAGGGGTGACTGAATATCGTCAGTCAGTAGTTCGAGTCAGTCAGTAGTTCAAGTGGAGTCAGTAGTTCAAGTCGAGTCAAGAGTCAAGTCAGAGGCAGTCCGAAACAGAGTCGCGTTCAGACAATTACTGCAAGACGTTGGAATAGTGATACTGGTCGAGACTACATTGTTCTCTCTACTAAACCTGATTATTCATACTAACGCTTCTACTTCTCTGTATATATTCCTGTTTGTAATATATCTATGTGATTCCATACCTGTGTTCGAGTTCTTATTTATTGGTTCTACTTTGGACTATCACCGTGGTACAAGGAACTGGACCATAACAATATGCATATCTATCTATCTATCTATCTATCTATCTATCTATCTATCTATCTATCTATCTATCTAGATAGATAGATAGATAGATAGATAGATGTGTGTGTCTGTCTGTGTGTGCATGCGTACCTGTCTCTCTCTATATATGTGTACCTGTCTATATAGAAATGTATCTATCTATTAAATTTCAGTCTTAAAGTCTGAGAAGAAATGAAAACCAAGCTGACGTCGATAGTATTGGAATGCAATCATATTTTGAATTTTTCTGCTTGTTTTTGAGGAAAATGTTGCTGATATTTTGATATTTTCGTTACATTTGAATTGATAATGTCCTTCAGTCGATAAAATGAGTCGGTAAAGAAAAGTTTTTCTTTTTGTCTTTAATTTATTGTCTTTTTACAGATATATTTATAACTGAATTTTTCACACGCATACACACACACACACACATATATAAAGTAAAGGAAAACTTTTTATACCAACGCATTTCATTCCTCGTGGAACTTTATCAAGATAAACGTGGTGATTTTATTTCATATTTTGTATTTGTACACAGAAGTAACGCGGTCTATCTATTAAATTCCTTTTGGCCTTAAATTAAAAAAAAAAAACCTAACTTACGCCGATTCTATTAGAATGCAAGCAGATTTACAGGATTGACCTTTACACCATTTTTTGACCAAACATTTTCTCATTTCTCATTTCGTCAGTATATATGAACATATATATGTATGTATGTATACATGTATGAATGCGTGTGTATGCATTTAATGAATTAGTTTTAGTCTCAAAAAATGTAAATCAAACTTACGTCGAATTTATTGGAATGCAAGCATATTTCCAGTAGTTGCCTTTTTCGCCAGTTTTTGACCAAACAATTTTCTCATAGTTGTTCTCAACAATTTTGACATTGAGAGTTCCCATATCAGAGCCATGCATGTGGTACCAGAAAATTAGACTTGTCGAAGAGTAGTTTGAAATCGGGCTAGCCAGAATTGCTTTATCGCCATAATCTCCATATGATGCTTCAGTGTACATATAGTATCCTAAAAATTAAAAAATATATATATTCAGAAAAAACATGGAAATATATATGGAGGGTTTTTATATATAAAAGTGAATGAAATAATAAATATTTGTCATTTATTGCCATCAGATCAGATATCAGTATTAAAGTATTAGTTGTCGTCAGGAAAACGCATAATTTCATAGAATCCATACATAAAAACACTGTATAAATACAGCTATATTACTTATACTTACTATTAATTGTAATCTTGAGGAAATTGAAAAATATTCAGTGGTGCAATTTCGGTAATTGTGTATATATATACATACATATACATACATACATATGCATACATACATACATACATACATACATACATACATACATATATAAAAGTATGTAGAGGGAGAGAGAGGAAGGGAGAGAGAGAGAGAGAGAGAATTAATATAAGTAAAAAGTTTGTCAGCTGGTTGATGTTACTTTCAGCATCCCGACTATAGAGTTTCCTAGACGAACCATCCGGGAATTACTTCGTCCACTCGTCAGGGAGTATCATCAATATATATATATATATATATATATATATATATATATATATATATATATATATATTTATAATGTTCAAAATTAAACTAGCTCAAATAAGAGTTTCGTGAAAATGCTATCCGTCGTGGGTTTAAATTCGAGCAAAACTCATTTTGATCATTTAATTTTATTTGTTTACTCTTAATTCTTTATTTCTTCATAAAGTGCTCTTTACTTACAAACATTGCTTGCCTTAAATGCGTTTCCACTCAGATACATATTGGCCAGACAATTTTTTTATTTTTGGCGAAATTAAATCTTTCCTGTGTGTGGAGAATATACTTACCACACGAACGGGAAATGTGTTCTTTGTAAAATGTTGTCATATTTATATTTATGTACACTTTGGTTTCTACATTCTACTAAGACTTATATATATATATATATATATATATATATATATATATATATATATATATATATATAACATTATATTTTGACGTTACATATATTTCAGTCAACATCTATATTTTAAATAGTGAAATTCGCGTATACGTTCTAGGCTTCCGAAATTTTTAATAGACAGAATGTACAGTGTTTGAACATACGTCCAACATACATACGTACACACACACACACATATATATATATATGGTCTATGTTAATTATGTTTTATGAATATGTCCTGAAGATGGTCTATTAGACCGAAACGTCCGACGTTGACATTAAACATTAAAACAGCATAATCGCATATTAGGATTTTTGTTTGTTTTGTCAGTATATTTTTCTTCATATATATAATAAATAGGCACATACATCACAACTCACCTACGTCCCAACACTCACAAGTTCTACAAAACTCACCATTTGTCTTTACCTACCCTGATGCTGACTTAAGAAATCGAAATCTAGGAACATATTTCTTCCGAAATAATCTTTGGACAATTTCTGACGGAATGTCCTCCTCATCTGAGAAGGATTATTCGTAATTTGGAAAAGTCGATCAATAAAATTAATCGACAATTAATCGAACTAATGTAACGTGGCAAATGATTTGGGTCACTACGGAACAGCATTAGAGGTAAGCAAACACACTTTCCAGCCACATACTCAACCACATATGATATTGTAAGGCATCTGAACTAATGTAACGAGGCAAATGCTTCGGACCACTATGGTACTGCCTTAGTAGTCAACAAACAACGTTTCAAGACACATATTCAACTACATTGTAACAATGACTTAAACCTAATATATTAAAGGTAGGAGTATTTTAATTCTATTAATTCGGACAATATAACCGACATATTTTTCTGCTTCTAAATAATAAGAAACAAAATTGATTCAGTTATTTGAAAAGCAGTAACCTATCTAGTTATCTGCTATCAGTTGAATGACTCACATAGAACATTTAAGAGACACTTAGAGAACAATGTATTGTATATATTTCATCTTTTCTAATTCCAGGATATCTATTCTTGTTATCTTAGCATAGATATTTTGTTACATATTAGTAACTTCAAACCAAAGCAACAGAAATTGTGTGACACATATAGTCAATAGTGAAATTAGTCGCAATTAAACTGGGAAATAAGACGAGTCTTTGATTTCATTTTACTTCATATTTTGCATTGTTTTAAAGAATCAAAATACAGATTTTCCAAAGATTTTAGTGGTTGTGTGTGTTGAAGGTAGCAGAGTGAAAAAAAAACTGAAATAATTGCAAGGATATCGTGCACACGATATTTAATTAATGGACTGCAGATATATCCAACATTATTCGGAAACTCAAATCCATTTCCACATTTTTCAAATAGCACCAAACTTGAAAATCAAAAGTAATATCATTTTCAAGATAGCAATACAACGGGCAAGTTAAACACTAGTAAGCGAAAGAATCCATTGACAATTAAAATATCTGGAAAATCCTAAGACGGCAAAAAGTAAGTTCTCCCCAGGAAGATGACGGCTGCTAAAATTAGAAAGAGAATCAAAAAAGAATTGGATCGACTTTACATTTCGTTTTTGAGGGCTCGAATAATGTTGGAAAATGGGTAGCACACGTAACTCCTTGAGAGGATAATGATATAATCAGAATACCGATGTTCCATGGTAAGGCAAAGAAAAGGCAAGGAAGGAAACCCTCATCAATACTGGAAAGAGCATTAACGATTGTTGAACTTGGGAAAATATTTTAGGAGAAAGATTTTAAGAGAAAGATTTTATAAATTTCAACCGACAGCATCACTAACTGCTTGGTCGATATATGCCGAATGTTTCGACAGAAAGAAACGGCTAGTATTGCTATTACTATTAGAAATGGTAAGAACGGAACGATGGCCAAGAAGTGAATTAAAACGTAACTAGTGTGGCACTGGATGAGCGGTCAGTGAATGGCAAATATTTGCATATGAGGAAAAGGTTAATATTACCATAAACCATTAGAGATGAGGAGAACAAATACTGAATTTGGATCTAAACCCGATAGCCAGGGCTGAAGAAAAACGTAACTGAAGTAGCTCACTAAATGAATTCCGAATGTTTGTTTTAAGGAAATTGTTAATATTACCAAAGCCATGTTAATAAATTTTTAAAGTTTTACTCAAGACTGCAGATGTATTTTTCAGAACTGTTTTAATACATTTTTGTTCATCCTGTACAAGGCTCAAGGGTCACTCCGGGTAGAGGTAGTTTATTGGGATACGTTGGGAAGATAATGGCTGACCTTAGATTTAAACAGGTTAAGATTGTAATGATCGGGAAAACAACCAATTGATCGTTGGTTCAACAAAGCATTGGTTCGTGAGAAGAAGCTGATGGAATGGAACTTACATCTCACCAATGGAATTCGAAGGGAAAGAAGGCCGTTCGCTAAAAACATACGTTGTATGATGGCTCTTAGCCATGAAGGTGAGAACTGGTGGAATGAAAGAATATAGTTCGTTTGAACACTTTCTATAGAAATAGCAATAAAGAAGCGAGAGGTTTTGCAACGTTTGGTCTATGGGAATGCAGTCATAGAGTGAAAAAATAATTCATCACTCACAAAGACACGTTTGGATTCTGTCGATACTGGAAAATGAAGACGGATAGGCAGCAGTACCCCATTTTATGCCTGATCTGAATTAGCGGATATCAGGAGCCGGGTACTTATTGGAGCGATACAGGGAAACGACTATTTGCCAGCATTTTTTAACGATGGATTGTATGTACGAGTTCCACTTGAAGTCTAGGTTGAGATTAAGTTCAAATGGGCGCTCAAGGCAGAGGGTGTAGCTCCCCGAGAGAACACCCGTTCATAGCAATAGGTGAAAATTCAGTGTCCGCTCGGTGATGATGGAATGTTCCTAGTTTGGTTTTCGAAAATTGAATGTAACCAGGCAGCTTCCACCCCATCCCCAACTGTTAGACCAAATTCAGAGGAGAGATCAGCTGCCAGGCTCTGGTCATCTAGAGTTTGGGACGTGCATCTATATACCGTTTGTTGTATCATCAGCATAGATATTCACAAATGCTCGGAATATACTCTTAGGCAGATAATTTATGTGAAGTTGAAAGAGGGTTGAACCGACAAGTGAGTCTTGGGGTATGCCTACGTTGATCGATTGGGCATTAGAGGACTAACCATTATAAAGGACTTGATAATTGAGAAGATTCTTCCAGTGATTCCAAAATGAGAGAGAGTTTGTTCAGCAACCCTCTATACCGAACTTTGTTTAACAACTTTTTTTTTGTCTTGACTTTTATATATTAAGAGGAAAAAATTCGCTTACCAGAACTAGTGCCGTATGTGTGGTCAGTAGAAGGTCCAGTTGAACGTGATGGCGTAGATCCAGATTCTCGTTCCCATTTAAATGAGCTATTGCCCTGAATCGTGTAGCCGCAGGATCCATAATCAAAACTGCAATCACCGACGGCTAAACGAATAGGATATCAACATTATAAAATTATATTATTAATTATTTTATCACTCGAACTGAATACTCGGCCATGCTTATAAATGTCCCATGAAACAGCTCACCCGTAAAAATTATTCATAGGTCTTCTACTGAAGGCTATGGTTACTGCAAAAATGTAAATGCAATGTCAATCGTTGTTTCCTGTCTCCATAATTCCTGTTCTTTTATTCTATTTCCTTAATAATGTTCATTTTCTCATATTCTCTCCCACTCAGTAATTCCTTGCACCATAGTGGCTTTATTGCCTTACTTGGAGTGAAATTATTAAAGAACCAAGAGACAGATACTATGCGAATACATAACTTTAAATGAATTGCAAATTGCTTTGAGGAAATCCAGTAAATGGAAATCATCGGCAGAAGATAAAGTGACAAATTATAGAGGAAATTCTTTTACCCATCTCCAAGAGAAAATCAGTTAGTGACATCAGATTATATTGGTGTAAAAGAGAGTTTTATCAATGTGACAGGTTATGGATCTATACTACTGAAATTTGCAAGCATATTTTCAAATATTCACAGAACCTGAAACATTTCACAATAATTTTTTCTTTGTCTTTGAAAAAAACCTTCAGTGAATTTACTGCCTTTTACACCTGTTACATAATTTAGTTTTTTAGACTCTCCATTAAATCTGTTTCCACATTTTAACTGTATATAAATTTCATAAACTTGCACACTGTAATGAAAGTTTAAAACTATTATGCATAATCGCACAATTTAGAAATAAAATGCTTGCAATATCAGTTACATGTAGAAATCATCAGGATACGTTGTTTTACAGTCTATCGTGGTTGCAGGTTAAATCTTTATTATTGAGAATACCTGACAAATTGTACATCAGTAAAAGGCTGACAGATAGTTATAAAGTCATAGATAATCGGGGAAAATACATTGTTGATTGAATCTGTAATTAAATGTAACATTTGGTCACTTGTTTTCTTTATTCAAAATTCAGACAGAACTTATGGGATGATCTGATAAATGAGTTTCGTTTTTACAGGTTTTCAGATAAGACGTTTAGCCATCTTGACATCATTTGTCATAAGAATCACTGAAAAACCCTTTGAGTTATTCAGCTAGAAACAGTGCAGGTTAAATCGTTTTGCGTTAGCCACACTGTCTTCTCAACTGTGCAATAGCGAGAGAAAAAATCATTCAGGCCTTCAGTAATGGTACCAATATTCATACTCTGGCTTCCATCTTCAAAGTCCATTCATGACCCATCAAGAGAACGGTGAATAAGTTTAAAAAAAGGGAACAGTAGAAAACTGGATCAGGAGGTCACAACAGAAAGAAGGATTATCATTTTAATTTAGAGATAAAACATTAATTACAAAAGATCCAACTCAATCCATAATGCGTTTGGCACGTGAGTGAGAACTTTCACCTATGACAGTCCAAAGAGCAGTGAAAAAAGCCTCGAAAATAAAAAATAAAATTGTGCGTGAAACCTGTGAGGCACCTTTTTACTCAGAACAGAAAGTTAGAAGGTTAAAGAGGGAAATAATCTTGAATATGTTGGAAAATGATTCTGACATAATACATATATATATATATATATATATATATATATATATATATATATATATATATATATATATATATGAACTTTATTTCAATCCTTTATGAGCTTCCGATTCTTAGCTATGATTAATTAATGATCAACATGTCATTTTCGTTTAGAAATCGTAGAATTCCAGTGAGATATCTTTAATCGTTTCTAAGATACAACGGTTCAAATCTAACAATTGGACAATTTTGCTGTTACATTAACATATATATATATATGTGTGTGTGTGTGTGTGACTGATGAAAAACAAAATGTTAATTTACACTCTGCTAATTATCTATCTATCTATCTATCTATCTATCTATCTATCTATCTCAGTCTGTTCGTATCCATCTATCTGTCAGTCTTTCGTGTCTATTTTATTCTGTTCGTATCTATCTATGTATCTCTCTCTCTCTGTTAGAATATATCTATATGTCTGTCACATCTATCTATCTATCTATCTATCTATCTATCATTTGAAAGAACCCTTTTTACCTTCCATCACCTTGGCTGATGCTAACCTCCAGGTGAGTGACCTATTTCTCATTCTGGAACAAATATTTTTCGCTGGTTATTACCTGGTGCCTTTTACTGATGCACAATTGGTATGAAAAGTGGACAAAGTAATAATAATAAGAAGAATGGTGTTAAATTACGGCTGATACTAATTGGACTTTTCCAGGAAGAGCCACCAGTTTATTCTGGTGTGAAAGCTGAATTGAATAATAAAAGTAGAATAATAGTGTTAAATTACGGCTGGAATATTGAGAAGATTTAATACTTATTGGACTTCAGTAAGAGGCACCAGTTAAAACTGCTGTGAAATCTGAACGAGGAAATAATAACATGATTAATGGTCTGAAATTAGTGCTGGATTTTTAAGATGTCTTCCTACCATTTCCATTTTGGATAGCTTTTTTTTTTAATTAATCATTGACATTATACTTGATGATCACAACATTGAAATAACTTACAGTTACTCATGGTGATTTCATCAGAGGTTTCTTCGCAGTTGACACCGACATCAGACTTATGTTGGCAATGATGTTCCCTAAACTTGTTATGGTCACATCTGAGGATCGATTCTTCAGTTCCTTCACATTTAACGTCAGCAAGAAATATATTCCCGCTTCCGGCAATCACTGGCATTACCTCACCATTCCTGCAAACAAAAATGACGTTAATTTAATCTATTTGTTTATCTCTATCTTTCTAGTTAGCGAGTTCATACTGTTCGTATATACATATCCACATTTTCATCTCTCCCTCTCTTGTTCACACAAACACACACGCGCGTGCGCATATATATATATATATATATATATATATATATATATATATATATGTGTGTGTGTGTGTGTGTATGTGTGTATATAATATACCTGGTGTAGCAGCAAAATTATCCAAATCGTGTTACAGAATAATTTTCCATCCCAGAAAATGCTTAATATCTAAAAAACCCTAAACTAGCAGGTCATCCCATAAGTTCGGTCCGAATTTTAACTTTTTGTTAAAATGAACGAAATTTAAAGAGTACTTTATAATGTCTAATGGAGCTGAACATTATTTTTATGTTTAGATGCATTTAAACTGATCAAATTTTATTTCAGAGGACAATGAAATTAAATTTTGTTTTATTAAAACCCTGCTAACATGGAAGTACCCAAGAATCATTTGAGGCACATAATGCTTTATGAGTTCAAGAAAGGAAACTCAGCAGCCGAAGCGGCTAGAAACATTCACTCAGTTTATGGAGAGGAATGTGTGAATGAAAGAACTTGCAGAAGATGGTTAGCAAAATTCAGAGGTGGAGATTTCACCCTTGAAGATGAAGATCGAACCGGACGTCCAGTTGAGTTTGATGAAAAGCTTCTTGAAGCAGCCCTTGAAGAAAATCCTGCTTTATCAGTTGAGGAATTGGCAGAGGTTCTCAGTTCAAACCATACAACTGTTCATCGTCATCTTCAACAACTTGGAAAAGTTCCTAAACTTGGAAAATAGGTGCCTCATGAATTGTCTGAAAACAACCTCAAATCCCGAGTTGACATCTGCCCTTCTCTCCATTCTCGCCAACTTGTTTCACCTCTTTTGGATAGACTTGTGACTGGCGACGAAAAATGGATCTTTTATCGAAATGTTAAGCGTTGTAGACAGTGGCTTGGTAAAGGGCAAGGACCCCAGCCACAGCCGAGAAGGGAACTTCATGGGCAAATGGTTCTTCTTTCAATCTGGTGGGATCGCCAATGAATAATCCTCTTTGAATTCTTACCACCTAATGCAACAATTAATGCTCAAATATACTGTCAACAATTAGAGCGTTTGAACCAAGATTTGAGGAAAAAAGACCTGCTCTAGTGAATAGGAAAGGGGTGATGTTTCATCATGACAATGCGCGACCCCACACAGCAAGAATCACGTCACAAAAGATCGAAGAACTTGGTTGGGAGAAAATTCCTCATCCGCATTATTCTCCCGATCTTGCTCCTTCAGACTACCATTTGTTTCGTAGCTTACAGTATCATTTGGAAGAAACAGCTTTTGTAATACAGGAAGAGGTTAAAACTGACATTTGTGAGTTTTGTATCGAAGCCAAAATAATTTTACAGTAATGGAATTAGTAAGCTTGTTAATAGATGGAAGGAAGTCATAGATAATCAGGGAAAATACATTGTTGATTGAATCTGTAATTAAATGTAACATTTGGTCACTTGTTTTCTTTATTCAAAATTCAGACAGAACTTATGGGATGATCTGATAAATGAGTTTCGTTTTTACAGGTTTTCAGATAAGACGTTTAGCCATCTTGACATCATTTGTCATAAGAATCACTGAAAAACCCTTTGAGTTATTCAGCTAGAAACAGTGCAGGTTAAATCGTTTTGCGTTAGCCACACTGTCTTCTCAACTGTGCAATAGCGAGAGAAAAAATCATTCAGGCCTTCAGTAATGGTACCAATATTCATACTCTGGCTTCCATCTTCAAAGTCCATTCATGACCCATCAAGAGAACGGTGAATAAGTTTAAAAAAAGGGAACAGTAGAAAACTGGATCAGGAGGTCACAACAGAAAGAAGGATTATCATTTTAATTTAGAGATAAAACATTAATTACAAAAGATCCAACTCAATCCATAATGCGTTTGGCACGTGAGTGAGAACTTTCACCTATGACAGTCCAAAGAGCAGTGAAAAAAGCCTCGAAAATAAAAAATAAAATTGTGCGTGAAGCCTGTGAGGCACCTTTTTACTCAGAACAGAAAGTTAGAAGGCTAAAGAGGGAAATAATCTTGAATATGTTGGAAAATGATTCTGACATAATATATATATATATATATATATATATATATATATATATATATATGAACTTTATTTCAATCCTTTATGAGCTTCCGATTCTTAGCTATGATTAATTAATGATCAACATGTCATTTTCGTTTAGAAATCGTAGAATTCCAGTGAGATATCTTTAATCGCTTCTAAGATACATCGGTTCAAATCTAACAATTGGACAATTTTGCTGTTACATTAACATATATATATATATATATATGTGTGTGTGTGTGTGACTGATGAAAAACAAAATGTTAATTTACACTCTGCTAATTATCTATCTATCTATCTATCTATCTATCTATCTATCTATCTATCTCAGTCTGTTCGTATCCATCTATCTGTCAGTCTTTCGTATCTATTTTATTCTGTTCGTATCTATGTATCTCTCTCTCTCTCTCTCTCTCTGTTAGAATATATCTATATGTCTGTCACATCTATCTATCTATCTATCTATCTATCTATCTATCTATCTATCTATCATTTGAAAGAACCCTTTTTACCTTCCATCACCTTGGCTGATGCTAACCTCCAGGTGAGTGACCTATTTCTCATTCTGGAACAAATGTTTTTCGCTGACATAACGTTTAAAGTGTATATTTTATCAATTGCTATGTTTGCCGATGGAAAACGTAATCTGAGAAAAATGTGTTTATGGTGTCGTGCAAGACGATTTTTATCGTCACAATCTATATTACATATTTATAAGTATATCATTCATCCTTACTTTGAATATTGACGCCATGTCTAGTCTGTTGTTTAGAGATTCTTGATAAGATCTAAAGTAGAACCCGCAATGTTATCGGTCCTAACCCGGCATCTTGGCTTCAGTGTCTGAATACAGTGTATATACACCCTCTTTGGGGCATCCTCATGCGATTATTTAATTCAATCCCACTATATTAACTTTAGATTTAACCTTAAGTAAACTGAAACATAAACCAGTCTATCTATCTATCTATCTATCTATCTATCTATCTATCTATCTCGCTAGCTAGCTAGCTAGCTAGTTTTTATCAAGTTTTGGGAAACACAGGAATTATATTTCAAATCATTAAATGAAAATAAGTTATGAAGAGCCATGATCTCCTACCTCTTGTCAACCCACGGCACATTGGAAGAGATTTATCTGTCAACATCAGTGATATTGTTTCTTATTTTTCTCAATTTTTTTTTTTTTTTTATAACGAGAGGTTTATTTTCTTGCGTGGGTGTGCTGGTGGTGTAAGTATTAGCGAAATGAAAAGAGAAATCGACAAGCCGAGTTCGAATTCTAGTCGTGTTTGTTACATTTACTTACGCTCAGATACCCTTGGGAAAGATATAAATTTATCTCTTCTCCTCCCAGCTATAGATTAAATAGCAGGGCCGACTAGGCTCTCTAGCAATGGTTGGCAACCAGCCTAGGAAGAAGATGATACTAAATTCAAAACCATGACCCCGGAAATAACATTAAGACACCAGAAATTGTACAAAAAGGGGTTGGACATACGGCGCAGATACTGTGTCGTTAAGACAAAAACACAATAGATTTCAATGTGAGTGTATTGGTATAATTTTGCAATCATCCTATGAAAATAAACTATGATACTTGCTGTTCACCTGGTTGAGTCCCTTTTCTTTACAGTCTTTTATTTTTTTGGGCATATGCTTTAAAATGGTATTACCGAAATTGCCATAATGAAAGCAGGTCGATCAGTTCAAACATTTTGTTTGACGTTTATTTCATATACGTAATGTGATAATATTATCATTTATTTGTTAAATTTGTAAAATAATACAAAATAATAATGTTAAAAATTATATTAAAATGTCAATTTTGTGTAATTCCTTTTATGAATTCCTTTATTTGTAAGCTGTGATCTAAATACTCATTTCGTTATCATTTTCATTGCAGAAAATGATTTTATTTGAGTAACCATGCAATTTAATTAGAAATGCCATCAACAAAGCAATCACTTATACATAAAGACAGAAAAGAGCAGATTGGAAATGAATAATAAACACAGTGTTATTTTTTTTTAAATTGCTGAACATACAAAAGAGTTATCTCCCTTAGGCAAGAACTGCTGAGTTTGACAAGATGTAAGATACATGCTGGAAATATAAATGATTAAACTCCATTCGTTTGATATTACAGTTTTGTACACACGTAACTGAATAATTTAATTCATATTCAAGATTTGAAGCGAACGTACACAAACATTGAGCTTCATATATTAGACTAGCCGAATTACTCGCGCCTTGTTGCGTATCACATCTTTTGTAAGAAAATGGTGGTTGATTTTAAAACATTGTTATAATTTGTGGCGAAAATGATGCATTTCAATATTACTCAATGATCTTGCCGATGTGATCTTCATCTTCTGGCTTTCTCCTCGTATATTTTTGATAGGAGTCATTCCCTTGTTCAAATTTAAATTTAATTTAAAGCAAAGGGGAAAAAATTCAGTGGGGAATTTGTGCAAAAACATCTTGATCTGATTTGTTTGATATGCATTTGATGCAAAACTTGATTGAATGAATTGATGAGCAGATTTCAACATTGATATAGCAGTTGAATTGTCGTAACAAATATGTATTTTAAGGCAATACCGACTGATTGGTGATTTCTTGCACAACTCGACGTACATATTGTCTCATTTTGATCTTGCTGATGTGACCTCCATCTTCTGGCTTTCTTCTTATATTTTGGATAGGAATCATTCTCTTGTTCAAATTTAAATTTATTTTAAATCAAAGGGAAAAATATTTTCAGTGGTTGGGGTTGTGTCCCTGCCTGGGATCCCGTTTGATCAAAATGAAATATACTTATCCAAGTGTCCTGGGTAATGTAGTTTCAGAATATATATGGTTATGGGGGTTTATCTCCAAAACCCTAGGAGGAGTTCGATAACAAACAAACAGACAGAGGTTACAAATTTATATATATATGAAGATTGTTGAAAATTAATGGCGCTTGTCAATTTATAGCAGCAGGAGTTATATTAATGTGAATGTAAACGAAATATAAAACGGAAATTCCAATCTTTTTTAGGAAAAGGTATTTCTTTTGTGTATTTTGAACAGCTTTGACTGACTCTGATGTTGGTTTCTGGTGATTGGTTTGTTTTTGAGAAAATTTAAATTTTATTTAAAGTGGAAGCGAGTGTATTGACTCTAAAATTAAAGTTTCGGTTCGCGTGAACGCATATTGCCACTCTGGATAGATAGATATAGGTTTACAAAATTGGGAATTTCTTGTTTTGTTTTGTTTTTTCATAGCCCGCGATATTCATCGGATCAGTTTACATATTCCTACAATAAAATACCAGCAACAATTGGATAGCCACATAAAACTTCCTGTGATTGAAGTAAAAAGAAGAAAAACAAATTTCGAGCTCGACACTCAATTATCTCAGCAGTTCTAAAGTTGAAGCGTTCAAATTTGCTCTAAAATGAAGTTTTCGTTTACACTGTACACATAATGGCAACATGGGTCCTTATTTGAATCATTCAGTTTTAGAGTTTAAGCGTAAAAATAAAAAAGTTATCAATCTCATTTCTTGGCTATTCAGTTACTTTCCACTGTTTTTATTTCATTTATTCTATAATAATTGGTGTTGCTGAATTTTAAGGAAGGTTTGTGTAACTGTATTTGTTTAGAAAATTATCGACTCCTCGATGTCAAAAATATTACTGCTAATAGGTGGCTGAAACATTTGAATTAATCAAAAACAAAACTTACTAATATTTTTTATAAGGAGTATACTTTCAAATTTATCTCAGTAACCTCAAGTGTATTTGGTTAATAATCTATTAATTATAGATTTTATTCTGAATTTGAATGAAAATAAAAATGTCAATAAAGTACTTACCCGAATCCCAAACTCTTGCAAACAACCTTAGCTTCCTTTTCCCCCCAATCATCACCACCGCAGATGGTTCCCCATGCGCCGTCATAGAAAATTTCAACTCTTCCTGCATATTTTGTTCCATTGACGAGTCGAACACTTCCATGAGCTTAAATAAATAAATAAATGAATAAAACAAAAACTTATCGGTATCAACAAGAACGCACTAATATTTGCTGATTTAGCATAAGGGTTAGAGCTTCAAACTATTGCAGGATATAATCAATGTTCAGTTGGCCATTGGTTAAAAATCATTCTATTACTACGCATTTACATGCAAGCGTCTACATACACATACAGGCCATGAAAGAAACAGTTTTTTTTTCACATCATTCTATTATTTAACGTTGTTAACAGCGAAAAATGATTCAATTATTAAAATGACATGTACAATTATACATTTAGATGAAAAATAAATAATATTTTTATAAAACCATGATTTCTGCCTTACTTAAAAAAAATAAAAATAAAACAAAACAGAAACTTATAGGAATCAACAAGAACGAACTAATATTTGCTAGTTTAGCATAAGTGTTAGAGCATCAATCTATTGGAGATGACCTAAGTTCAGGTGGTCATTGGTTAAGAGTCATTTTATTACTACGCATTTACATGCAAGCGTCTACATACAATCATAAAAGAAACAGTCTTTTCTGATCACTCTATTATCTACAAAAACAACATATATACCAAACACGCACAATCACATTATATATATATATATATATATATATATATATATATATATATATATATATATATATATATATATATATATATATAAATGCAAGAAGGCTTTCTTTCTTTAGAGATTCCTATCAACCAACATATTATAAGAAGAATACGTTGGTAATGTTGAATGATAAACAAGACAATTCACATTGCGAGAAACTATAATGTGGTGAAAAAGGAAACACACCTAGAATACAAATTTATTAATAAAACTTATTAATAAAACGAGGGGAAAAAAGAAAATAGTGTGTGGGTGGGGGGAAAATACAAGCAAAAGCTAATGGAAATTGTTCCAGGTGGGTATAAAACGAAAAATAATTACTCATATTACTCCTAAAAGTCAGAGAGAGCAAACAAAATGTTCTCTCTGTCTGCATACAGACAGTTGATGTACCGTAATGTAGACCGCTTCTCATAAATGTAGATGTTGCGCGGACCGAGCTCTGCAAACAACAGTGACGGAATCGTTCCTGCATTCTGTTGCATAATCTGGATTATCCAGCAAGTGTTTTCTCCTTATATTTTATCGCAGTGCGAACTGTGTATTCTTTGTCAATCAGCGTTATCAACGTATTAAAATCACATAATAAACAACACTATTTATATTGTTAATAACAACTAATAGTTAAAAGTTAAAATTTAAACTTTAAAAATTTTTAAATTTCAAAGAATAGCGAAAAAATGTTTTATGTGATTTTTAATTTGTTAGTAATCTTTAATATAACTGTAAATTGTAACTGTATCAATAAATTTCGCTGCAATATGATAATTTATTCTTCCATTTTTTTCTTTCTCTCCCACCCCTGTTTCCCTATTTGTTATCTATTCTGTCTTATCTCTTCACTTTTTTCGTTGCCTACTTTCCTTTTCCCTGTGAAAAAAAATTGTTAAATGGGTCAACATGTCTAGCCTCTAACCCTACCACCCTTAACATATGTATCGTAATAAAAATAAACGTCTTCCTATCACTCCTTTCTCTCTCTAATTTTGATCACATATCTATTGTCTTCCTCCCCCACTCTCTATCACCTTACATCATCTTAAAGCTGCCTCCCAAAAAAACATGCGTATAAGAATAATAATATGTAAGTTTTTAAACCATTTTTCTGTTTAAAAATAGGATCCGATGAACCAGGACGAAAATCCCGTTCCTGGGGAAATAAACTATAATCCTATGAACCCTTAAAGTTGTTTGTTTCTTAATTTAACTAATATTTGCTCTGTTTTTACATTGAGCTCTCTGGATTACATCTTTCTTGGGATTATCCACACGGATTACCAAATGCTTCTTTAACTCTCTCTCTCTCTCTCTCTCTCTCTCTCTCTCTCTCTATATATATATATATATATATATATATATATATATATATATATATGTATGACGTTGCTGCACGAATATGCCTACATCAGAGGGTTTAAAAATCATGCAATACATAAGTTTAACGTTTTTCACCCCACAAAAAAAAAAAAAAAAAAAAAAAATTACGATAAACACAACAAATTTTTCTTAAATAAAACAAGACACTGAAGATGACATTTTGGTAATGCCGAAAGTACTCGGAATAAATGAATATGCATCAATATGGTAACATTCTTTCTTTAATAAAATATGAATATGAGAGAATCATATTAAAAATAAGTAGAAAAATTTGACTAAATAATTTAATGAGACGTCTTTATATATATATATATATATATATATATATATATATATATATATATATGCACTGTGATGGAAAATAAATTACAACACTGAATATGTGTTTCAATTTACTCAAGATAAATGGAACAGAAAATAAATACATATCCAGATCGATACTTGTACAGGTTCCAGTATTAGTATATCAACAGTATTTAGAACCAACATAAATACACTTTATGTTCTATTACCAAGGTTCATTTTCTCTTCCTGTTTAGCCTGTAGCAATTACCGGAATGTGACGATAAATGTTCGCACTAGCCGGATTTTGGGCGCCTGTTTTGGCTGCTGTTTTGTGGAGGAGGGGTGCATTCTTCGACATTTGTTGTTTTGTGCTACTACTACACGATTTGTCTAGTGGCTGTCAGCATGCTGATTGGACAAGCGGGGTACTCGGATTGAGAGCGAGGAGAACGCAGGAGTTTTTTTAATTACGTCGGCTGTTTTTTGGGGTGAAGGATAAAATGGTGCAGCTGGGACCGAGGTGATGTGGACTATTACGTTATTTGGTGGACTGTTACAACAGACTATCGTTTGAATTGCGATTTGGCTGCAAGAATTGCGGTCGAGAGACAAATCAAGTTGACAGTTTTGTTTTTATTCTATTTCTTTTCTACTACTACTACACGGAACCGGCACAATAAACCACAGGGTCCCACTTTCTTATCCTCCTAAATTTATTCTAGCGATAGAATCGATGTCATGTAACTTCTTAATCTTTTTCTCTAAGCATTGGTCTCTCTTAATGTATTATCTGAACATTTGTTTATGGTAGCCCCATTGTACATATCTTTTTTTCGCTGCTGTATTTAGTTATATAGAACACCTTTCAACACGTGTCAACTGTTCTCCTACAGTCATTCTGTAACTTTATGTAACTTTCTACCTTTCTGTAGACCTATGATTGCGAACTTTATATAATTCGTGCAAGCAAACTACTTGCTACCTCATTGACCCAATTAAATCCTCAGTTTCACAATTATGTTCAGCATTTAGACCACTTTGTCATATTTCTTTTTTCCCTTGTTTTTATTTATTTTGTTATTTTGACTAAACTAGTCTCAAGTTTGTATTTTTATCGGTTTAAAGTTTCACCGTTTCAGTTTTTGATAAAACTGCTATGAACAGGGCTGTCTTCACAGTTTTGAATGCCATAAGTCGTTTATCTGGCTGTTTGAGGTATGCACACGCGCGAAACAGACGCGTATCTGGTAGCAGTTTACTTAATATCATCCTTGGGCTTTAACACCTGTCCGATACCAATGATTATACAAATGACGAATAACATCTTGTGATATATCATTCAATACATGTGGCTGCTATTAACGAAATGCAGCAAAAGTTGTAGGTGAGCGAATTAAGAGTTAGACACAGTCCTATTATGTATTATACAATATGAGATTGGTTTGGCTGTTGTGCCTTGCGGACCATATTAACTATCGGTGGCATCATGTGGATCTATATTATTCTGATAGAACAGTACATAACTTTCTGGTTGCAGGAATGACACCAGAATGGACTAAAAATTGTCCTGTTTATATATGGCACTGTTCAAAGTTTCTGACTCAAATACGAAAAATGACCTTGATTTGAAACTCATGACACCCACCACTATGGTGACAGTGCTTAAGCTGTTGTTTTGTGGGTGAATATACCTTTGGGAGATTTTGGTGCCCAGATTTCCGTCCTACACCTGCAACACCTGCACAAATATATCTATATCTAACTCTCTCTCTCTCTCTCTCTCTGTATATATATATATATATATATATATATATATATATATATATATATATATATATATATCCGTAAAACATTGTGCCATTTTCTCTAAACGTTAACAGGGAGAGCTGTTCCAATTATTAAAATGACATGCAAAATTAAAAATTTAGATGAAAAATAAATAATAGTTTTAAGAAACCATAATTTAAGCCTTACTTAAATATCCTTACGCTTATTGTTTTGATAAACAATCTCCGATGACATTATTGTCATCGTATCATGAGCAAATTGTTAAATCTGAAATATTTTAAAGTTTGTATTTTCATTAGTGAACTGATGCCATAAATTCTTGAAAGAGGAAGAAAATTCAAATTAACACCAGAAAGAGTAAAAAGAAATATATTTTATTCAGTATGGTATAATTAAAAGACTGGTATATTTTTGCTGTTTCAGAGTTGAAACTTACTTGGGCTTTCAGATTCAGATTCTGTGTCATTCGACGTCTCAGAATTTTGGGACAGAACATTATAAGAGGAAAGCAGAAGGATGCAGACGGTCCAGCTTAATCCTTGGCTGGCACATGGCCAACGGAAATTCAGCATCTGAAATAAAAAAGAAGAAATCCTTTATATCCATTATGCTAACATAAGAATTGAGAGAGTTTTTAAAACACTAGGTGTAAAATATGCTCTGAATTGTAAGCTAAAAAATGCAATAAAACTAAGATATTATTTCATTATAAAAACTTTTAATTGCTTTTATGAATGAAATATATTATGAACATTATTATCTAAGGAAAAAAAATTCCAATGAATAACGAATTTTTCCAAAAATTGTTTTCATTTAAAAATTAATTATAATAACTTATAAAATTTGATATGTTTTAAAATTCTGTAATATTAGGTGATATTGTTATAAAGTAAAAACTAAATTTACTAATCATAAATGGAAAAGCTTACTACAATTCAACACCACCCAGTATTTTTTAAATAATTTTGATTTTTCTGTATGTAAAAACATGCCGATTTTTGTAAATAAGGGCATGCATACATGACATTATCATAAAATAAGAGCGGTAACTGTAGTAAATTTAAAATTTATTGGTAATTATCTAACATTTCTTCCATAGGTGACTTCGTAAGTAAGGCTATAAAGCCAAAGTACCTAAAATTTAATAAATTATTAGCATACTTACAATATTTTTCCTATTTTTTCTGAGTACTGGATAGTTAAAAAATATATATAAAAAGGCGTTCACATTGTATTCAATAAGTCATTTTTACAGCTATCATTACTTAAAATGACAAACATTAAGCTATTTAGAAATCTATCAAAACCTCATAAAACTTCTACTTGTTTTAATTTACATTAAGTAACTTTAAATCAGTTAATCTTCCTTAAATAAAGATTTTAAAATTATATTTTATTTTTGAAAGAATTTTTAATAAAGAACATTATGTTTTGTTGAAAGATTTGTCAATGTGGACAATTTTTTAGAATTTAGTGTTTTAAAAATAATTCAATGAATTTAAATTTGGTTTGCGATAGAACAAAGCATTTTACTCATTGAAAATATTAAATTTAATCTATTATATTAGAATTAAAAATAAGATAAAAGCTTCCAGAAAATATTTTGTAAAAACACCTTTAACATTTGGTATTGCTCCTTTGGTAGGTACACACACACACATACAGATATATATATATATATATATTCATATATGTGCGTGAAAATATATAGAAAATAGGAAAGAACTCGTTAGGTAAATAATCGAAAGTTCTTTAGTATTTTTGTTATTTTTAAAAAATAGTACTCGATACAAAAGTAGAGCCTAAATATAATTATTTATTTAAAAATATGATTCCTTCACTATATAAGAGTTCTTATCGCACCCGGCCGGAAGTTACTGCTGGCTACTCAAATATGTGAAAGCGTCACAGGGGAAAACAGAACGAATGCTGTTAACTTCCGGTGACTCAGCGTTTTTCAGAGAACGATACACATAAAGCAAAACATACGAAACATAAACAAACACAAGTCCTCCTAATGACCAGAAACTACTTTATATACACATGGTGTCCAAATTAAACCCATGTCTACAGTCAAAATGCTGATGGTAATTTTTAATCATCAAACAAAAGGCATTGGTAACCGGCTACAATGCTGACCACAGCGGACATAAATACAGCCGATTTCTTTCACCGAATCACTTGAAACTCGGCTGGGGGGTGTTGGTAGGTCCCCTGTGTATACGAGGTATTGTGGTGTGTGCTGCAGTGATAGAGGATAGATGAGTTTTTGTGGTGAATGTGTAATTGTAATGAATGAATGGGTCGCGATTGTGGTTAACTAGGAATAGGATAGCTAGTGAAAGACCAACCTTAACCAACGCCCCCTTCGGCCTTGTGCCACAATTTTGTATTATTTACAAAATAAATAAACACTTGAAACTCGGCTGATTTGGCCACAGGGTAGAGCGACCTGCTCCCCTTCACCACAGTAGCAGCAGCGGGCCGACCCAACCTCAGCAGCAGCCGAACATGATATGCGACAGTCCTTTTCAGGTCTAGCCTGGCCACATGTTATGCGATAGTCTTTTTTAGGACTAACCTTGCCACATTATATGCGAAAGTCCTTTTTAGCACCTCCAAGCTGCGTACTTACACGACTGTCATTCTAAGGACGAACAGGCTACTCCAGCACCGTTTCCGCCGATCCTCTCTCTTCTTAAACGCCGACGCGCTCTTTACAAAAGGGCAGACACACGGGAATCGACGGGACCTCGAATACCGTTGTCCATCTGCCTGCCTCAGAGCTGCTGTCTAGAACCCTAACAACAATCCTTCAACTGGCACTCCCTGACTTCACGATCGAACTACGCCAAACAATTCCTGTACTTACTTTTGTCCAGATCGACAAATAAATCTGACGTTTGTTATTCTAAACCTCTGCCTTTGTTCCACATTATCTTAGCCGTTCACATCTTTCTTCGTTAAAAACTTGCGGGGGCGACATTCCCTATCGACCCTGCAACATTCTCATGTTTCAAAACAAGAGCCGAAAACTTCAATATAATTATTTGAATTAAAGTACCAAACTCTGTTCTATCTTCAAGCAAAATTTTTGGAATAGTTATTTATTCGTACGTTTGTACAAAATGTGGCACAAGGTCAAAAAAGGGGGTTGGAGAAGGACGGTCTTCTTCTGTCTTAATTCTAAACTTAGCTAGTCACAGACACGGACCCAAACATACCAACAATATTCCTATCACCAAAACAACACATTCACTCCTACCTTTCTTACTGTGTCCACCATAATACCTCAAATTCTCCATGAAATCCTAACTAGTCCCTCATATGTACAGTTCAAAGTCTGTGGGGGTAGGGGAAAAAACAACAATTTAAAAACCCCAATGATTATTTACAATGTGATTTAATACTATTTACATAAAACAAAACAAAATAGGGTTAGTAATAAAACCCCCCACAATCCCTAAATGTGACAGAAACATTAATTAACTGGACGAAATAATTGCGAGATTATAACATAAAAAACCAAGCACACCCACAAACACGCACTCATTGAGACACAATAACAAATACGAAACCACAAACACGAAACGAAAGTCATCCCGCAACAACCAGAGAACTGACATCACTGACCACCTAACGAGGGAGGGCATGGGAAATTAAACAAAAGAAAAATAGGGACAGAAATAAAAGGGGCCAATGAGCATGCATACCCTAATTCTTGAAATTTATGCGTTTTTATAAGCATATTCATTATTGAAATTACTATGGTAACGGCTAGAGCAATTATTTTAAAAAAGAGGCGTAAGGGTTAATAATTTGTATCAATATCTCAGTTACATTCAAAGAGGTCAAGTCAGGGTAAGCTTGTGGTGTCTAAATTTAAAGCGGAAGATGACATCGTCTAGTCTGATTAAGTGTCTATTTTCTTTCCTGAAAGGACTTTCTGTATATAAAACTGTCATAATTAGCTAACATTTGTTTTTCTTTTGACAACTTCATAAAGGATTATTATTATTATTATTATTGGGTAGGGCTTTTAAACATTTTATTTAGACTATGGAGTTTAAATTTTGTATTTATTATTTAATTGTTTGTTTGTTTTTTATGCTAATTATTCAATGCGAAAATTTAATGATGTCGGCAAAAAACCGTTAACTTATGTGTATTGTTTAATAAATTTTCATTATTTAGAAACTTGATAATGTGTAGTTTTTCATGTAGGCATAAGGGCATGGGTCATCCCAATTTTTACAAGTTCTAGTTTTGTTTATAATTTTTCATTTTACTTTTGGTGTTTTATTCATTTCCTTCAAATGCCAAAAATATTTAGATAGAGATGTCTGATTTCTGTTATTAATGTTGTTAAAGGAGCTTTTATGCTGTCTCCACCTGGTTTTAAATTAATTCTTCGTAGACCCAATGTATATCATATTAGTGTTAGGACTTTCAATGGATGAGATAGTACATTGGTATACCACAGATTTTACGCGGCATATATTTTCCAATGGGCAGTCTTCTGGGTTTCTACAATCACATAATTTTTCACTATTTTTGACTAATTTAAGTTTAGGTTTTTTATTAATACTATTCGGGCATAGGGGTTTGTTCAGGATTTTATTATTGTGTTGTTTTTTTTTTAAATTTTTTTATTATACTTTCTAGATTTTCAGTGCAAAAACACCCTAAAATTATGTTACAGTTCTTAGGTTCTTGTCAGCTGTCAGACAAGGATTTATAAAATGTGTTATGTGTCTAGAATAGCGTTACTAAACCGGTGCACCCGGCCACACTAATCATTCCTAAAAAAAGATACTTTTATTAAATAATAAAAAATATTAAAATCCTTCAGCGACTATACTGAAATATCTAATGCTTCTTAATTAAATAGTAACTGGATTATTCTCTCGTTTCTTCACTAATTTGCAAAACCACAAATGTATATAACATTATTCTTTATATTCTATAATATTGGAAAAAGCAATTTCAAGAACTTATTACACAAGAGTATACATATTCACATACAAAGAATGAATTATTTATTCCAAATCAACTACAATATTCTATTGGAATTTAAAGTGTGTCTCATAATTTTAATTAATCTACAAGTTTGCCCTGAAGTGAAAAAAAAAAAAAAGAAAAAAAAAAAAGGTTCACAGTATAAGTATTGAAAATTGAAACTGTGCGGACGAAATTGCTTGGAAAATCGTGTTAGCACAAATTAACTAGTCATCGTGACCGAGGTTTTGAACATATTACTGATCACGACAGATTATGTGATCTCTTCCAGAAACTGTAATTAAGGTCAGCTCATCATAAGTGAAGCATAAACAACCGGTTGGTACGGTGGATATTGAAGAAACACAGATGTGCCTGAACTTGCGTCTACCATAGGGATTATCTAACCAACCAGACGAGTGTAACTGGAAATCAGCTATTACTGCTATTTATTGAAAGTGTAAAAAAGAAAAAAAATATCGCTAGCTTTAAATGTCCTTGTGACATTTACATAAATAACTATGAAAAGCTATTCATAAAATATTTAACTATTAAAGATATACTTAACTAATAAAATCCAAGATAAAACAACACATTTCTTTAAATTATTGAAAATCTATCCAACGTTTTAAAAATTAAATTCTATTAACAGTTAAAATATATTTAAATATTTAATCCTTTTCACTAATAAATATTTTTAAATATTGAACTATAAAATGCATTTAATTATTTAAAATATATTTTGTTTTTTGACGTATTATTTAACGTCAAAAAACGACATTATTACGTCATTATTTTTGCACCAACCTAATACTTAAGTAATAAATTTATTACACTATTAGGAACCTCTACTAAATTTTCGATACCTCAGGTTTAAAGAATTTTTGAAAATGAAAAATTATTCTTGATTCTTTCTTTTTAGCTTTACTTGAAAGGTAAATGATTAAATTTACTATTTCCAGCAAACAAAATACGTTGGTATATTTCAAATAGAAATCATATTGACTGAAATTTCAACTTTTTGGTCGCTTTCAGAGAATCGACAAAAATCGATAATTATCGGCCATTTTGATACATTTGCATACAAAAGTTAATTCTAGGTTTTAAAAATATTCCAGAAATAATATATATATATATTTGTGACATATTATTTGAAGAAAAAATTGCAAATTTAAAGTTAAATTAATCTGAAGCAAATATTACATACTTATAGCATAAAGCGTAGAATACAAGCATTTCTTAACCACGGAGTCTTGTTTTTCTGACGTGCTGATTGATTTATTGGCAACCTAAGGTGTTGAGAGCTAAGTATGGTTGACCAGAATTTGACATAAATTTACGAAATCGAAGTGAACGCTTTGTTTTTGGTTTTTAACTAACTAGTAATTTTAAAAAATTGACATAATATTTTCAGTAATTATCTAATATTTTATTGAATTTTAGTTATTTTAGTTTTCTGGCTTTACTTTTTTATCAAAATAACCCTCTCAAAAAAGAATAAACTTCAATTAAAAAGTAAAAAAAGTATTAAAAAACATTTTTATGAAATAAGAGTTAAAGTAAAAATAATTTGAAAGGAAATTTCAAAATAAAACGTAAATAAAAAAAAGAAAGAAATTCAAAAAGAAAAATTGCACTTTACTCAAATTAAAGGAGTGGCCAAGATTAGCAACTGCAAGTCGAAATATTTTCATAAAACTACAAGTTTTTTATTTTATTTTTTTTATTTTTTAATAGAATTATATTGGGTTTCATCCCCAGGTTTTAAGTGAACTAAAAAAATATTTAACTGAAGTATGACACACACTAAAATAAATACATAAAATTAAAATATTTAGTGTAAAATAGGAATAAAAAAGAAAAATCACTTTAAATGTTAAAGTTTAAATTAAAATTTTCAATGGATGATATCCTAAGGCTGTTAAGACGTAAAACACTATGAAACACAGAAATGAATACTGAAAGAATTACAGACGGCCAGATTTGAAGGGAAGACAACTCTTAAAACCCGCAACGGACATCCATATTTGCGATAATGGGAATGTTTAAAACAGTAAACTAATTTTATTTAAAAAAATCTTGGTGCAAAACGACATTTATTAAACTTTTAATTTTTGATTCGTAAATATAGTTTTCACTTAATAACAATATCACCTAAACGGATTAAAGTAATTCGAAATTTTAAACGATTTAAATTATTATAATAAAAAAAAAAATGAAAACAATTCTTGTAAAAATGCATTATTGATAGGTGCAAAAACAATATCGTTTTTTGACGTTAAAAAATACGTCAAAAAACGATATTATTTTTACACCAACCTACACACACACACACACACACACACACACACACACACACACACACACACACACACACACACACATTTCTGAAACGTTAATTGAGGAAAAATAGCAAATTTAAAGTTAAGTTAATCTCATCTGAAACAAATATTACTTTCTTATAGCATAAAATGATATATACAAGCATTTGAGCTGTGCTGATTTTCTGGAACAAGGCTAAATGCATGGGGGCACCCAGTAAAGATTGGATTCACTCTTCAATCATAATTGACCTAGCGAGATAAGCTTGCTTTGATATGGCACAAGGCCGAAAGTATCGAACTACTATTCTGTCGTCATTGATCTAGCAAGACAAGCTTTGCTAACCATTAAACAACGTCGTGGTACTTAGAGAAATCAGTACTATGGATCACAAACAGATTTCATTAAATCCAACAGCCATTTTTAGAAGAAGTAATGCTTCTATTTCTGAACATGCTTTGTTAATTACTAAAAAAGACACAATCCAAAAGACATAACGAAATTAACAAGTGTTTCTAAACACAAGTTTGTTTTTTTTTTCTCATTTTTTTCCGATAAAATTATTAAAATGAATTCCCTGTATCGACATTGAAAATACAATTAATAATATCAAATGCTAAGGAACATATTTAAAATATTATATTAAATAATTATTTAAATTTATTAATAAAGTCTTACCTTCGAGAATGATGAAAATCCCGATTGCAATACGTTCTTTCTGGTCTATTCTGAGGCAGTTACGTTCTTTCTGTTTGCTTCTGGGGGAATGAAAAGTTACACAACAAATGTTTCCTGTATATATGTCTACCACACGAATCGCATGAATGCACAACACATGAAACCGGATCTTTCTCTTTTTTGTGTTTTGTTGTTGTTTAAAAACGTTCTTATATTAGTCAGAAAGTCCTGTCGGATTTGAAGATAGAAAAGAAAAAAATAGTCTTTGGTTTTAATTACTAAATTTAATCAGTATCCCATTTTCCTTCATTATCAATAATATAATCATATCTACAGTATTTACATTATGCGGACCATTGTCCTCATCTTTGTCGCCATATTTGTCACAACGTTTCGGCCGTTGTACGCTCCGGACTTCTTCAGGTGGTTGGGATTTCGAACTGAACCCTTTATTAGTGTGGACTTGTATCAGAAAATTATTATAATCTCAAAAATATTTAAAATCTAAAAATATTTTCTGGGTACGAATAACCTAGAAAAGGTTGATAAACCGTAAAATTATCCAAATGAGTCAATCAGGAGAATTGGGGGATGAGGTAAAAGTTCCATATCATGTGCTGTAATGTTTTTCTGAGTTACTTTTAAAAAATAATTTCACCCTAAGGAAGGCAATAAAGCTACTAAAAAAGCAAGGGGCTTACAGAGAGTGAAAGAATATGGGAAAAAGAAAAACATCATTAAGGAGAGAGAAAAAAAATAAGAGAATAGAAATTAAGAAAACAGAAAATAACGATTGACATTGCATTCAAAGTTGACTGAAAAGAAAGAACCTAGATGAAGTTCCATAAGCGAAAAGTACAAGAGAAGAAACTGTTAGCATAGGACTTACGGTTACATCTAGCAATTTCATCTGTAATATAATGACACCTAGCTACTTATCTAATACTGCGTTTAAATTCGTAAAATCGAGGTACTAAAGAGGAAACTGATTTAGGCAATATGTAGAATTGAAGATATGATTCTAATTATTGTATTTAAATAATGAATAAAGAATACTACTACTACTACTGCTGCTACTACTAATAATAAATTAATTAGTAATTAAATAATGATTATACAAGGTCAAATCAGAAAGTATCGGGAGTGGTGCTGCAAAAAGAAAACTACAAAAGATATCAATTCGGCATTTAATCTCCTTAATAGTAGTCCTCTTTTGAAGCCATACACTTTATTCAGCAGCGTTTCCATTAATAGAAACAGTCGCTTTTTTTTGAATAGCCTCGTCGCATTCTGTAAGATTTCTTCAAGTCTTGAAATCTTATTCCATTCAAGTGGTAATATATTTTTGGAAAGAGGAAAAAGTTGCAACGGGCAGTATCTTGGGACTATGGTGGTTGTCGGACCCGGTCCAAAATTGATGTCTGAATAGGCAAGTGTATTGTCATGGTGGAATTGTCATTCACCGGACGCATGCAGTTCTGTCCCTTTTTTACTGTTTGACAAGATGAAAAATACTTATGATGAACAATGCCCTTGTAGTTGAAGAAAACTGTCAACAATGTCTTCACGTTCCTTCGGCTCATTTCGTGATGTCTTTCGGTCTCGGAGAGGTTGCGGTGACGAATCGTGGGTCTATGTCTATGACCCCGAAACCATAGCCCAGTCTTCGCTGCTCAATATTCTATGTCATGGTCACTGGAACGTCTGTGGTGTGATGAGACGACCACACTCTAAACACTTTCCTTCCAAGTACTGCTATACACAACGTATGTGAGCAAGAACATTATAACTTGAGAGGCCATATGACCCGCTTTACTGTCGGCCTTACCAACAAGCTCCAAAGGATCACAGGGTATTACATTTGGGGCCGACTTGGCTGCAGAAGTTACAGAAAAGTTGTCAGTGTTGACAGCCTCCAGAGCTTTACTCCAGGTTTTCTGTCTGGATTTACTTCCATAGCCTTTTTTGATTGCATTTGGATATGACCGCCGGGTGAGCAAAAACAGAGCAGTACTAAATAAAAAATAATTAGATATAGACGAGATATCCCTAGACTGGGATAGTAGAAAGGGAACAGTCTACCCTCGTATATTAAGTAAGATTGAATAAAGGCTTCAATTAGGAATTCCTTGTAGGTTACTCGGATCGACATACACATAATGAAGATCGGAGGGCGCAAGGGCCGAAATGTTGTGACAACAACAACAATGATGAGGACAATAGTACGAATGTAAATAGTGTAAATAATGATAATTCCTCATCACAGAAATTCAGCATGAATGTCTTTGGGGGCTCTACAGGGATTTTTTTACAGGTACTTGATAACACCGCTGCTGTGGGATAGTTAGGACCAGAAATACAACAATGAATTATCCGTTGAAATTCCCCCTAACGCATAAAATTAGGTACCTCCACTATTTCGGCATAAATTTTCTATATTTAAGTTTAAAATGAATTTTTTACAACGAAAAAACATTTTTGAAGATTTCATTTTAGCTTTAATTGAAAGTTTAATAATTAAATTTACGATTTCTATTAATTAAACAATTCTGGTGTATTTAAGATAGAAACTATTTGAATATTGTCAAATTTAATTTCAAATTTTTAAATTTTCTTAAAAACGGCCATTTTCTTAATTTTAAGAAATTTGTAAACAAACACAAATTTTATTTATCGATTTTGAAAATATTTAAAAAATTTCTGACATTATTTTAGTAAAATTAAAAAATTTAAAGTTAAAGTAATCTGATTTGAAAGAAATCTTTCTTACTTATAGCGTAAAAGAATGATATACAACCAATTATTAACGATCGTTCCTGTCTGACCCAACTATTGATGAATTGTTGAATGACGAAGCGATGACAGCTACTACGGATTACCATAAATGACATAATTTTTAAAAGTCTGAGTTTAAAAAAAAATTTATTCTATTTGAGTATGACCCACACTAATGGAAATACAATACATAAAATAAAATTATTTAGTGAAATAGTAAATGAAAAAAAGAAAAATTATTTTAAAATTTAAAGTTTACACTTTTAGTTTTAAAGTTGAACGGAAAATAAGAATTGTTATGAAAAGGCCACGTAAAGGGACAAAACCCTTAAATCACGTGACTTTGCAATAATACTGACAATTTCAGTATATCATACACGGAAATAAGGAATGTATTAAGTAAAAAAAATACAACATAAAAAATTATTTAAAAAAAAGTAGCTCAACTAAATTTATTAAACTTAGCAATTTTGGATTCGTAAATTTTTTTTCTACTTAATCATATCATATCGAGGAACCCTCCTAATACATAGCTTTACACGATGTTAAACTATTATAAATTATTATAATTAAAATTTCTTAAAAAACGAAAAAATTCTTGTAAAAATTAATTATTCATCAGAAAAAAATTATTTCTTCAGACAATAATGTCCTTAATATTACTTATTTACAAAAGCAATTAAGAGCTTTTCTAATTAAGTAATATCATAGTTTTATTGGATTCATTATTTTTCATTTCAGACAAGGTTTTCAGTTAAAATAGCTCAAATTTGAAAAAAAAAGTAGGTTATTTACCATCTCCAAAGACTCCTTCTTTTATCAAAAAAAAAAAAAAAAATCAGGAGCCAAAAATGTTTTGGGCGAAATTTCATGAAATTAAATAAGTTGGGGGTAACATATTTAAAAAAAAAATTTTTACCAAAATTTTCTAAAAACAAAATATTGCAAAAATAATTTCATTCATTTGTGAATAAGTCCTGAAAATTTCATTAAGATCGGACAATTATTTAATTTTTACAAGAATTTCCAAATCAATATGTTTTCAACGGGGAAAAAAGCGCAAAAAAACAATGTTATTTTAACGTCCCCGCGATGACGTACACAAAAGAAGATTTTAACCAAAATTTCGAACGTATTAGAAAATATTAAAAAATTTCAAAAAATAATTAAAAAATACTTTTTTCTTTCATCTTAATAATAACATAAGCATTTTGACGATAATATTTTATTTTCTTTAAGTTTGTGGCATTTTTCATTTACGCTATGCTGTTTTTCCGCCAAAACAGTGGACATGGCTACATAAAAATAAAATCATCACAAGTTGTACAGAATTATGAGGTTACCACCTTCTGGGATTTCAGACTGATAGAGAAATCCAGAAAAATCGACCAGACATAATTAAGAAAATCAGGTCGAAAAACAGGTTTTCTGGTGGACGTTGTGTCTCCATTCGGAAAAAAAAAAACATCTTTGAAGAAGTTTGAGAAAGTAAGTACTGTAAATACCTCAAGGTAGAAATCAGTAAAAGATGGCATCTCAAGAGAAAATGACCTGTTGTTATTGAGTCTCTAGGAATTATATCAAAAAGGGCAAACAGCCATGTGGATCAAATTTCTGACATCCCTACATTATATGAATTGTCAGAAATCTATATTTATAGAGACCCAAATCGTACGTAGATTTCTCTCTATGCAATAACCACAATTACATTTCACAATTTCATGGCAACTCATCTGTTTACATATTTATTTACAACAAAAAGTTTGTTGTCTCTTGATGTTTTTGATTAAGATTTGGAGGCAACTCGTACTACACAAAACAAAGGCGAATTATATTAATAATAATAATAATAATAATAATAATAATAATAATAATAATAATAATAATAATAATAATAATAAACTGTCATAATAATAATATATCAGGAAGAGTCATATCATTGATGTCTTATAACAATAATAATAATGATAATAATAATAATAATAATAACTCGAAAATCCGTGAAATTTCACGTTTTTCCTTTTTAGAATCTCTGATGAATCTTAATTTTTAATTCTTATTGAATAAGCTCATGGCAAATTCTACAACAATAATATATGCATTGAAATTCCCCTAACGCATTAATGGTGATGGTCGCAGGACATCCAGACCGTGTGTCAACTTTAAGACATTTTCTTCTTATTCTCCTAAATTCAGCTGCCCACTTTTGCCTTGTTGATAAAGTTGGAGCCTCATCTCCTAATATAGCAACCATCTTAGGATGAATGTCCTTGGGGGCTAAACTCTTTTTCTACAGGTACTTGATAACACCACAATACCAAATTTTGCCCATTTTCATGAGAAGTTGCTATTTGTTACATTTTAAGTCTTCATTGAACAATCAAATGTCAGTTTAACTGGAATAAAACAATGCAGTTATTAATAAGAAGAATTAAAATTTACGCATACAATATTTCACAGCTTCAGTCTTAATCCTTTATATTCAGTTTTTGAACCTTTCAGCCACTCTCGTACCTGAAATCATGAAACGAATCTTAAAACCATAGAAAACAAATCTGTAATTTATTTCCACAAAAGAAAATCTATTTTATTTTCTTCCTGTTTCTTTTTTCTTTTCTTTTTTTTTTAAGTGTAAATTAATATTTTCCTTTGTCCATTTTAAGGCGTACAATTTCAATTTGAACAAGCAATCTCTGACAAATTTTCTGAAATTGAAATGTGCCAAATAGCTTGTTGACGTGTTGCTGATAGGGACCCGTGTTGTATGGAAAATGAAGAGGAGCATTTTGAACATGAAGATTAAGGTTACATACAAACTGCCGACCAATGCCAAGGCTCTTGTGGTCGCTATAAATGACGTCTGGACTACTGTTATTTCAGTAAAATATATTGTCATCATGCCTCGTCGTACTAAAGCGGCTATGAAGGCGAAAGGTGACCATACAATATATTAGTTTAGGTTGAAATTAACAGAAAATAAATTGCTTTTAATAAATTTGATGCTTTAAAGTGACTATTACTGCCTTTCATTTTTATACCATTGAGATTTTGTTCTTTTTGTTTATTTGTTTTTGTTTGTTGTTAGAAGTTTGATCGTTTAAAATCATCCTTAATGAAAGGAAATTCTGTTTGACCAAATTGAAAAATGACATTCTTTTATTGTGATAATGAACGGCTTTTATATAAAAAAATGGAGACTTTATAAACATTTCACAAAATCCTTATTCTTCACTTCCTACTCCATTTGATCGATCCGATTGACTATTTAAAGATGACTCCTTCTATGTGTCAAATCAAAAGCAGTATCATTGTTAGGCCCGTCGCCACCAGGAAATATTTTGACCCCCTCCTGTTAAAATGACTTGAAACAATTTTTATATACTAATTCTTACAACATCAAACACATTTCCAGTGCTTGCTACTTTTTCATTTTTCATCGAATATATTGGCCACGAATAGCCAACCACAAAAAAGGAATTGTTCGCTTTAGCAAAAGAAGCGTATACGCATTTGAATGCACAGTTTGCGTGTGTGTGTGTGTGTATGTGTGTGTGTGTGTGTATGTGTGTGTGTGCAGAATCCCATTTAAAATTGCAATACTGCAGAAACACGGCGGAAGCTGTTTATTTAAGGTGTTGACAGCTTGAACGATAGAATTGAATTTTTCGAAATTTCTTAAAATTAAATTAGTGGGGGTAACAGATGTGAAAAAAAAATGTTTTTTAGTAAGATTCTCTGAAAAAAAAAAAAAAAAAAAGAGGCACTTCTAAAATAATTTTATTCATTTGTGAATAGGTTCTGAAAGTTCATTAAAATCTGACAACTATTTAAAATTTTTTGCAAGAATGTGTTTTTCACCGCAATTCCTTAATCTTTGCACCCCCCCATTCTGATGCAAGAAAAGCAAGATTTTTAACCAAAATTTCGAACGTTCTAAAAAATTTAATAATTAAAAATCCTTTGCACTTTACTTTTAATAATAATCATAATAATAATATAGATTTTGACGATAAATTTTAAAAATAATAAAAAAGATTAAATTTATTAATGAAGTTCATTTATTAATGAATAAATAATGAAAATTTCAATGAAATTAGATGATTTTGGTAAATATTTAAAAACAGTGGTTATCGGCATTTTTTATGTGTCGAAAGTGCATATGAATTTGGAGGTACACACTAATTTTATTTCAAATAAAAAACACTTTATTCCAGAAGTTTGACTTTCACAAGATAAACATTAAGTATATTAGCAACAAGTAAAATATACAAATTATAATAATACAACTCTAACATCTTTCAGTTAACACTTCTTTACATTCTTAATGGATTTTCTTTTTCCTACTTTGTGTCCAGCACTCTTAACACGGAAATTAGATAATTTGCGTACTCTTGAGAATGCAATGTCGAATTGTTCATGACTAAACACAGATTCAAATAAAAAAATAATCTTAATACATTGTCAAATGGCTTGATGTTGTCATTACACGGCATTACCAGAAAATCGTATATAAATAAAACGTTAAGATATCACCAATTATTTAAATAGCAGTTTAAATTTCTTCATTAAATTATTTTGGGAAATATCTGCTTCTATTTTTTTTTCTATATTCTTTTGTTTTCTATTTTCTATTTCTACTTGACTATCACCTGAAGTATATTTCCGTAATGAAACTTGAATAATATTGAAGATTCATTTAAAATACATTGCAAAAAGAATTATAAAAGACGAAGATAATATATTTCCATTTTACCGTTACAATTTCTTTTTCTTTTCCTTCAGTTCTTTTCTCCATTTTCCGTTTCTTTCGTGTTCCGTTCTTTCTCCTTTCCATTCCAGTGAAGCAGACGATAAAGCGCTTGAGAGCGGAAACGCTTACTCTCGCTCTTCTCTTTCTCTCTTTCTCTCTCTCTCTTTCTTTCTTTCTTTCTTTCTTTCTTTCTTTTCCGTCTTTCCACGTAATCAAAACTCATGGTCAATTCTTAGTCTTAGTAGAAATAATATGTTTCTTTTTAATTTAATAAATACTAAGTAACTAATGAATACTTGTGGCTTTCTTTTGTTTTAAAAATATGTTTCAAACAATATTGTTATCAAAATTTCTTTCTTTCTTTCTATTTCCTTTCTCATCCGGTTAAAATTGACTTCATTTTTTTTTCATTTAACAGAAAGATTTTTTTTTAACCTACATCGACAAGCATCTTAAAAAGCAATTTAAGGAAAGCAAAAAAAAAAAAAAGTAATATAAGTTATATCGTAGATATACTGTTGCGATTGCTAGGGGTTTGAATTTGGTATCAGAAGGTTTATATTTTTAGATGATTAGTTTACGGGCATGTTCAAAATATTTAACCGCAACAATATAGACAGACATTCAAAAACGAATCAATCAACAGGCAAGTGAGTAAGGAACACACCGATTATCAGATTTCAATAGAACAAAATAATGCATTTATGTAAAAATAATATACAATTTTGAGAATAACAATTGATTTGAACTTAAATGGATATAGGTGTATTTAGTTGTGTAGAATATTATTGTGAATGTTTGAAGGTGTTTGCAATTGCTATTTAGATTTGTTCACAAAATTAAACTAAGTGTCCAGTTAAGTACTAAATTGTCCTTTGTGCGAGTTCAGTTGCTAGTGTGTGTGCGTAAGTATGTTTGTATAATTGGCAGGAGTTGCGTACCTTTAGTTGTGCTAGAATTTGATTGTTTACTAATACTTTTTGAGTGGTGAGAAGAAAATGTCACTTTTTCAATGTATTGTAAGTAATGTTCTTGAGAGAGATAGAGCGTGTTTGTGGATTGTTGAGTCAGATATTTTGCGCGGCAAAATCCTGGTTGATCAGAGTTTTGACTTGCGTAGGTCAGTTTGGTATCTCTCTGACAATATTTGTTATTGTATATTTACAATAAATGCGGCACAAGGCCAAAAAGGGGAGTTGGGGTAAAGGACGGTCATCACTTGTCTTAATATAAAACTTAGCTAGCCACAACCACTGACCCTATCATACAGAAACAATATTCCTTTCACCAAAACAACACATTTATCCATACCTTTCTTACTACATCCACCAAAATACCTCTTTGACTCAATGAAAATCCTAAATACTCCCCTTATGTACAAATATTGTCTGTGGGGGGAGGGGCATAAAAAACAACAATATTTAAAAAGATCCCCAATGAGTATATACAAAATGACAAAAATATTTACAAGAAACCAAACAAAAATTACTGTTAGTAATAAAACCTCCCACAAACTTTAAATGTGGCAGAAATATCACTTAGCCAGACGAAATCGATGCGGGACTATGAAAAATAAAGAACACATTCATTCCTCCCAAGCATTCACCCAGGCACACACTCATTCAAACACAACAACAAATACGAAAAACACACACGCGAAACGAAAGGCGCCCCACATCCACCAGAGAACTAACATCACTGACCACCTAAACGAGGGAGGGGATGGGGAGTTAAACTAAAGGAAAAGAAAATGGGGACAGAAATAAAAGGGACCAATGAGCAAACACACCCTAGCTAAGTTTACCGGAACAGGAAAGAAAAACTAAAAGAAGAAATACAAATTCCTAATCTAACCTAATTTCGGGATGGGTTGCCTATGTTGAACCCAGGAAAAACAACATTCTAATGCCTAACCGGCATCCAAATGCCACTCAAGGTCAGCCCCTTTTACTCGGCACATACGCGCAAGATTCACCTACCTTTTGCCAAATTCTGATGAGGTGAGCCGCCGCCTTTCCGTCCTAATCTTGACTTTAAGCTGATGCTTAAAGAACAAGATCAGTTGGGAAGAAGAGAACCGCTCGCCCTCATAGAATCCCTTCTGACGCGTCGTCCAAATCACGATTCTCATAACCCCTAGCAAGCAACAGAACACATAGTGTTCAGCCTTCGTCATCTGCGGCACCGCATTGCTACAAACAGAACTGGCTTCAAGGACAAAAAACTTTCCCTGCAGCATGCGAACCATGAGGCCTTCAACAAACCTGCACAACGGCACTACCGCCTTGCACTGAAAGAAAGCGTGGCCAATGGTCTCGACTTCCCCCGCACAGCGACGACAGTTTGGATATTTCTCCAAGCCTGCTGAACAAAGTCTCTTGCCGACCCAGAGGGCTTCACGAATCACCAGCCAGGTGAGTGATGCCTCATCGTTATTGAGGCATTTCAACCCAGGCGCCCAAGGCCATATCGAGCGAGCCTCCTGCTTCGTAAGACCGAGCTCGCCAATTAGATCATCTTGTACGCCCCCCTAACTAACACTTGATACAATGCCTTGCGAGACAATGCCTGGACGTTGGAGAGGCCATCCGACGCCCGTAAGAGGAGCTTCAGGGCGCGACGACATTCACGATAGAAGGAGCACTCGGCTCGTGGTGTACGGCCGGCCTCTTCTTCGCACGAGAGCACACTTCTCAGGGACGGGAAATGTTTCTGGACGTCTTCTTTCCAAAAGGCACCCTCCTCATCCGACCCGCGACACATTCGGTGTAGAAAGGTGATGCGAAGCATATATTGACGAATCTCAATGCTAGGCATATCCAGACCGCCCTCAGAAGGATGAAGGCAACAGATCTCGCGAGGTACCATAGGGGCCTTGTCTCTCGACAAGAAAGAGAACAAGGTCCGAACTAATAAAATTAGTTTGGCATACGGGAGTGGAAGCACAGAGAGTCGGTACAGGAGAATCGGATATATGTGTGAAACACATACTTCCGCCCTTCCCTTCAGGGAAAGTCTCCTCCGAGACCACAGATTAACCGCGATCTCGGCCTTCCCTTGTACCTCCGACCAATTCATTTCCAACTGGAGATCAGGACCGAACCAGACGCCGAGTATCTTGATCGGCCCATCCGTCCAGAGGAAAGGTCAAGGAAGAGAAACTCCCTTCCACGCACCCAACCGCAAGCCCACAGACTTATCGCGGTTGATCTTGGCCCCTGTCACCATCTCATAACCACCGATCTCTTTGCTGACTTCGTCAATCTCGGCTCTGCTCGACACAAGAACCGAAACGTCGTCAGCATAGGCAGAATACCTAGCTGAGGTGGTAGCCTCAGGCAGGGTAATTCCGCGCAGGACCGGATTCGCCTTTAACTTGCGAAGGAATGGTTCCAACGCAAGAACGTAAAGCAAGGGCGAGAGCGGACAACCTTGACGAATGGAGCGAGACAATACGAAAGGCTTCGATCTTACTCCATTCACTTCTACCAGCGCACCGGGGGTCGCATACAAAAGTCGGATCCAGGAGCGAAAGTCGGCTCCGAAACCGGCCGCCGAAAGGACAGCCTCCAGAAACCGATGGTCAACCCTATCGAAGGCCTTGGACTGATCTAAATTGATCAGCGCGGCTTCACTGTCGACTTGTTCTAAGATCAAGCGTACCATATGAAGGTTATCCTGAATAGTCCTGCCCTTCACAGCACAAGTCTGTTCGGACAAACTGCAAACGGTTGGCTAAGATCTTCGCCAAAATCTTTAAATCAGTATTTAACATCGTTAAAGGGCGAAAGTTCCCTAACCCATTCCCACCGTCCTTACGCAGCAACTTGATCACACCCCTGGTGAAGCGTTGAGTTAAAGACCCCTGCTTCATCCAGTGGTTGAAGATCAGTTCCAGCAAAGGAACAAAAACGGGCGGCAACCTCAAGTACACTTCGTAGGGAAGACCATCTAGTCCCGGAGATTTATCCAGGTTAACCTGCTTCAGCGCTTCCCAAATTTCCGACTCTGTTATGGGACCCTCGCACCTAGCCGCTTCAGCTGCCTCAAGGCAGGGAAAGTCAGCCAAATAGGCATCGAACTGAGCAGAGCTCAGACCGGGCTCCCTGGTGAAAAGATCCTGAAAGTAATCCCGAAAGGCCTCGCATATGCCGGCGTTTGTAGTCACGGTCCGCTTATCCGGCAATGTGACGCTCGCTATATGTGGCCTAGACGCGTTCCGAAACTCCTCTGCACGCAGTTCAGCGGCCATGTTCGTCGCCTCAGAAGACATTCTTTTTAGCCTAGCCCTAACTACCAGAGCTTGATCCTTCTTGATAAGCAAGGAGGCCAACTCTGCCTTAGCTAAGGCTATGTCCCCACTAACATGGGATTTCACGGCCCGATCAACTTTATCTTCTAAAGCCGTTTGCGCCGCTAATCTATCTAGATTGAGTCGACGACTAAAATCGGCAGCAAACGTTCTAATTTTTTATTTTAATTTGTCCCACCAGGCGTTTCCCACAACCGCCCTCGTCAATTCCCTCTGAATCATTAGTAGCAGCTGGTTCCAGAAATCCTGCTCACCAAATAATGAACAGTTAAATTTCCACTAACCAGCCATTCTAACCTTAGACTTATCTAAGTTTACACGGACCCGGACAAGCCTATGATCCGTATAAACTATGTAGTGGAAACTTGGACACCCTAAGAGCCCTACATCGACTCTCTTAACTAAGACTCGGTCCAGGTAGCTCGCAAGCGTGCCAGGAGCCGATTTGCCACTATTTGTCCAAGACCATGCTACCTCCCGAGGGTGCTCATTCCGAAACTTATCGACAAGATCAAACCCGCCGATAAAGTCCCGAAATGCCCTCACATCAGGATTGTTAGTACCCGGTTTTTGCCCTATACGATCTATATCGGGGTCAAGGGCGGCATTCCAATCCCCCACTAAAACTACCCGACGAGAAGTCATCAAAAACGGCTCGATCTGCCGAAACAAAGCAGGCCGCACAGCATGGTTATTGGGCGCATAAACCCCAATGAGACGTAAAGCCTTATCCTTTATGGTAGCATCCAGCACACAAAGGCTGCCCGCCGGATCTGCGAAGACAAGGGTACATGCAGCCTTCAAAGACCTGCTCACTAGCCAAGAGATACCCCTCGAACAACCATCAAAACATGCTGAATAAAGGGCGAACCCCTTAGACAGTATATCCTCACGGTCATGAGAAGAAAAACGGGTCTCCTGCACACAACAAACATTCACCCCGAGGCGCTGAAGGTCACGAGAGAGCCTCGCCCTGCGAGACTCGGACCTCAGGCCCCGCACATTTAAAGTAGCTAACCAGAGAGCCATCGAGAAGTCCGATTAGAGTTGTTTACCTGAATTAAACATGGCCGGGGTAAGGATACCGACAGCCTCTCCCATAGACCCATGGCCTATTTCAGTTTTGATGGTACCGTCTTGGGAGATTCCGCCGATATCCCAGGGGAAAGTCAATTTTAGTGCTCTATAAAGGGAGGGGTGAACGAAAATCGGGACCCTCCCTGCACAAAATTGCTTCATTTTTTTAAAACTATTATTTTCAATAATAGCGATGGGTGGGGTCATGTTGAACGAAGTTATAGCCTCGTCCAACATAGCCCAAATCTGTTTCGAGCCCGGGTCGGATCTGACCACAGTTAACACCCGTTGCGCGCTAGGGAAGTTGTGAGGGTCATCAATGTCCTTGTCAGCAAACTGCTTGATCGACAGTAAGTATTTTAAGTTAGTTATTCTATTTCCGTAGTCTTTTGCTTTCTCCGGTTGTGACGGAGAAATTTTGCAGACTTCAGTCCCTAAGTTAAAAAAGGGTTTAGCTTTTTTCTTTTTTCTTTATCCTCTTGGGTAGGGCTTCTGAGTCTTTTTGACGGGGGTGGCATTACAGGCGCTTTAGTGGGGGAAGGACTGGGAGTACTGCGTGGGGTAAAGGGTTGTCTAAATGGGCTGGGGTCTCTACTGAGAGGAATTTGGGACTGGGCAGAAGTGGAAGGGGAAGCAAGAGGAGGCTTCACTCTACATAAAGAGGTTGAGGGACGGGGCGAAGGTGATGAGTCGGAGGATTTGGAGCGAGTGGATTTCTTTGGGGAGGGGGACTTTGGAGGACGGGATGTAGAGGGCTGTGGAGACTGCGAAGTGGGAGAAGTCTTAGATGGAGTTGAATTTGCTTTCTTTTGTTCATCCAGTTGAATTTTCAATTCTTTTATCTTTTCTGTTTTACTGAAACCAGGGTCGTATTTTCTTTTTAGGTCTTCAAAGGTCTGATCTGAGGCCGGGGCATCGCCCTTACTGTTGCCAGAGGGAGTGGGGCTGTGTGTGTCTTTAGTCCCCGAGGCTTCAGGAGACTGAGGCCCTGCTGTCTGACGCTTCCCTCTGGCCCTGCCGACTACCTGCCATTCCCCCTTTTCCTTCTCCTCAACCACACTTGCAGTGGAAGAAGGTTCTTCGGGGAATGTGGGCTTTGATGAGGTCCCAACCGGGGGTACAACCGCTCCGGTCCTGGTAGCCGGCGTGCCCATTACAGGCGTGGTGGTTTTTGAAGACTCGGTCAGACGGGGAGTTTGGTCGATTGGGACCTGAGCTCCAGAGGCCTTCTTCTCTGGGCAGGAAGAGGAGAGGTGACCAGTCACTCCACACTTCCAGCAAACTGGTTTACGGCCGGTCACGATGACCGGCAGCTTCAGGTCACCGACGCCAAGACAGTTGGGGATGGAGCCGAAGGCTTTTTGATTGAGCATCATCTCAAAGCTCCATCCCCCGGTCAGGCCATCGCAAGAAGCACCCAGAATCTCCCCGTACTGGGAGAAGAAAGCTGCACCCCGATAACCTGAGGAGGGACCTCGTATACCGCTACAGTGGTCCTTCGTAGTGAGATCACGGGTTGTTGCCTTTATACAATCTTCGGCGATGGGCAGCAGCACGTCCCACATAAAATATCCCTTGCCCTTAACGATTCGGAGGGGCTTAAAACCCAGGGACTCCAGTGATTTGAACACTGTCTTTAGTCGAACGACAAATTTTGCGAGATCGCTTGTCGACGACAAAAACTGTCACTATTCTTTTCTCGACTCTCTTCAGTTCTATTGGATCCTGCAAGAGCCCACCTTCCACCACAAGGTGTGCGTAAACCTTGACACGAGCCAAGAACTCCGCAATGTCGATTATGCATTTAGGAGGGGACTTCCAACAAGAGGGCGATTCCCCGGCCTCAGCATTAGTAGTTGAGTTGTCTTTTGCTTGGTCACAATTGTTGTTCTTTTCAGCCTCCATATTTTTGGAGGCTTTTTTCAGCGCATCCACCATTTCCTCATTTGTAGGAACAGTGGGCAGATCAGGATATTCATCCTTGTTGTCCTTGTCCGGAGGATCTTTTTTCGGGTTATAGAGGTGTTTCCTTACATTGCGTCGAAAAGTAGCAATTTTAGGTTTCTTTTTTAGAATTAAAAAGGAAGGAACTTTTTTTTCCCTTCTTATCCATTTTTAACAGAGAAGGGGAGGGGAAAGGGGGAGGGTGATGGGAAATAAATTTACGGGCGGGAGGAAAAGAAATAAATTAAATTCAAAAAATAAACAAACACAACAAAATAAAATAATTATGCACAAAAATTACCAGACGAGAATAAACACGGTTCACTTATACGTATAAAGAAAACAATAAGGAACAAATATCGCCTAAAGGCGAAACAATAAAAAAAAAAAAATACGGAACAATAGCACAAAGCTAGTTACAAAAAATCAAAATGGCCGATGTCAATAAACAAAAAAAAAAAGAAAAATTCGCAACGATGAAAAATAGCCGAAGCTAGTTACAAAAATAAAGATGGCCGACCCTAAGAAACGCGAGTCGAACCAAACGAAAACAAACAAATAAATTGGACAATACAAACGATTACAAACAATAAACACGTAAAAATTAAAAGATAGAAAGAAACAAATAAATAAATTAATCAAAAATAAAGCGAAACAGAGAATTAAAGAAATTAAAGAAAATTAAAAGGGAGGACTAGAATAAAAGAGCAAATTAAAGCGGGTAGAAATAAGAAAAGAAAAAGCTGCAAAGACTAAAGGGGTAAAAATGAAAATCAAAAAGAGCAAAAATTAAAGGGTTTAAAAAATGAAAAGCAAATAGAAAAAACTGGAATAAAAAGAAAAAGAGCAAAAATTAAAGGTGGAGGGGGGTAAAAGTCAAATGGAGAGAAGAAAGTTAATTTTAGGTCAGCAGTAAAAATTTATGGTTGGTTAACATTAAGAATGTAAAACGAGTTTTAGCTTTATTTTCTTAAAGTTAACTAATCGTTTGGAGTTTCTTCAAGCATTAAATATACGTCTGAACTAAATATTTGAACAATAAAAAAAAAAGATTTAAATATCTCATCTCCTTTCCTTAGTATATTTTTTGATATGTAATGAATAGACAACCTTACTTTTTTATAACGTATTTATAAATGATTCTCTCATGCATAAACAATGACGATGCATAGAAGGACATATACAATTTTAAGCAAGTTATTATAATATGGTGCACTGAATTTTATTTCTAATTTAGTCGCCTTTAAAATGGACGTAGCGGTAAAGCGCATGTCTGAGGTCAAATTTTCGGCGACCTACATTTAAAAATCTAACGAAATAACATTTTTTGTGAAGAGCACATTTAGTCGAGAACTGTTAAGCTGCCCCAAATAAAGTTCTATGAATTTAGAAAAGCAATAACGCTGCAGGTTTTATTAGATTGATCCTTTAAACCAACGAAAATGTCAATGTTGATTCGAAAATTTTAGAAAACATGGGGACATTTTAAGAAGTTGTTTAGATTAACGATAACATATGCTTCGATAAAATAGTAAAAGTGTGAGCTTTGTACACTTCTTTAAAATTTTGTCAGCAATTTTTTTGGGACAGATTAGTGAAAATTAATAAAAGATCTAAAATAGACTTCCATCCAAGGAAACATATTTTGACTTGGTCGGACTGCAGTGGCATGATCTACTTTGAATTGTTAGTGGAAAATACTTCGATTACAGTCTTGACCAAAATTTTAAGATTATCTGGAAAGTAAAAGAATTGAACTATTACGTCATCCTCATGTTTGAAATAGAGTAGAGTTTTGGGCTATTTCGAAAGATGTGAAATTGTTCTAAAGAATGGTTTTCAGTAAGTGTTTATAGGTTGAAAATGAGCAAAAATGGTTATTTTCTGACATTTAAAGATTTCAAATAGTATCACTACGCAGAGGGGAGTACTCAGAGATGAGTACCCAGAGTCTGAAATTTCAAATGGGCTGTAACAAAAGTGTAGTTCATATCTCTATAGTCAAGGATTTTATTTTAATCGAAAGAAAAGTGAATGTTACTGAAATAAAAACTAGAAATGATCATGTCATCAAATTGATCGGTTCACAATCTCCAACAAATTCATGCCCCAAAACATATCGATCCGTTCTGCTTCTCGGGGATATTGATAGGATTCGTAGAACAGTTTTTCACAGATTGGTCAACGTATTCCAACAAACCTGTTCCAAAACAAAAATTAAATGAGGAAATTAAAAAGAAACGCCCTAGCATGCTTCCCACGATGACCGTCTTAACAGCATTATACCTCCCCCGGGCAAACCAGTGTGCTAGGGCCCCTACGACAACCACTTACCGGAATAAAAAGGAAATGATCGGTAATATTAAAAATAAATTTATTTTATTGTCACTTCAACAAAACTGGTGTTTAAACAGTAATAACATTCTGTACATCAGTAACCAATAAATATGATAGAGATCTGAACAATACACAAAGCTTGAAAAACATAATAATACTCAGTAATCCATACAGATGAGATGACACAGTATGAAATTACTACGAACTTCTTATAACAAGCATTTGCCGCATTTCTTTTCTAAAAATTGCTTTATTATTATTGACTTGAAGTCAATAGTCTTCAGGAATAGATTGTCATTTTCCATAGACATGAAGGAAATCCAGTTCAAATGTTGCTACTCCGTTGTGCCACGAAGCAGATATTTTATAAGTTTCAGTCTTGAAAAAGAACGTTTTCCTGTATATTTGGTTACCATCATGCACATGAACACTTTGAGTGCAATTTCGACATTCGGGGATACAGATTTCAATTTTTAAAAAAATTATTTTTCTGTACAATGCAGTGAGTCTCGCAGTTTTGATCAAGAGTCCTGTAGTGTTTGAGATACATTCATTTGAAAGGTCATCATAATTCTAGTCTTTAATACATATTAGCCAATGGTTCACATTTTTTTCTTTAGTGTATCAGAAGCAATGTTTTTCAATTCACTGAAGAAAGAAAACAAATCTCCAATCTCTGAATAAGCCTTTGCACGTTTTGTCACTTCATAGATTAGAGTGTCCAAAATAGGGAAGACATTTGCAACCTTGGACTTTTCTGCATCATATCTATTAAGACGCACACTTCCGTTTTTGTTCCCGTTTTCCCCATCACTTTAATTTGTGCCTGGACGCATACTCCTGGCTTTGAATTCATATTTATTAAATTTGTCTCTAGTTTCCTGAAGATAGGTTTTCATAGATTCAAGAAGATTCGTGGCAACAAGGATGTTTACATCCTTTAATTGCAGGATCTTATTTTGTTCAAGCAGTATCATTGTTAGGCCCGTCGCCACCATGAAATTTTTTGCCCCCCCTACTGTTAAAATGACTTGAAACAATTTTTATGTACTAATTCTTACAGCATAAACCATTAATCAGATACATTTCCAGCGCTTAATACTTTTCATTTTTCAACGTACATGTTGGTCACGAAAAGATCTTTTATAGCCAATTATAGAAAAGGAATTGTTTCTTTTTATTTATGACCTTTTTCCACCCGTGAACCAGCCACTGTTACAACACGCTGGGAGTCAGAATTCACATAAATGTTAAACATGAGGTTACAGATGTACCTATATTTGTATTTATAGGTATTTGTATAAAAATAAATGTAAAAAGCTCTGCCGGAATTCGAAATTAGTTTCGCCGAATTGTCTTTCAAAGCAGCTTTCGCTAATACTAGCCGCACCCCTACACACATACACACACACACACACATACACACATACATATATATATATATATATATATATATATATATATATATATATATATATAAATATATCGCTCACACAAGCCGCAAACCCATATATATATATATATATATATATATATATATATATATATATATGTATATATGTGTGTGTGTGTGTGTGTGTATGTATATATGTGCGTACGTGCATGAATTGATTTTAAATGAAATATTGGGTCTTTCTAATGACATTTTAATTTATTTTCTTAATTTGTAATGTCCTTCTTTTGTAATTAAATATTCTATAGTTTAAATTTTGTTTTCTTCTGAAGGGAGTTTCATTTCTAAATTGATAATTTAAATTTAAATATACCATTCTTTGACTATTAATAATAGTAATAATATTAGCTAAATTCCTTTAAAATGAAACACTTCCGAAATCACACTGATAAAATTAAATTTTAACTGTGAAATCTATATATATTTTGAAATATAGATAAAGATTGTAAAATGTATATATAGTTTATGTACGAGGATAAATGAATTTTTGTGTAAATTATCTCAAGTGTTTCTATGTTTTTTTTTTTTTTTGACTTGTTAATGATCGTATGTATGTAGGGATTCACATTTACATTTGTGAGACATATATGAATAAATGAAAATTAATATTACCCTCAAATTCTATTAAATAATGAAACCTAATCTTTAAAGTTTAATTTAGTTTACCAATATAATAAATAAATTACATTCATAAATTAATTTTAAATATTAAAATAGATGTTATATTATTATTTATTTTTTTTTATATTGTGGAAATACAATTAGTCGGGTGAATAAACTATTAAGATTTTAAATATTTCTTTATGTCCTAGATAAATATGTTTATTACAATAATAGTTATATAATTATATTTAGTCCTGAAACTATTTACTTAAAAAATTAAACATTTAAGTTAATAACAAAATTTTTTTCAGACATCGAATTTTCTATCAAACATTGTAAACTATCTTTAAAATTATAACAACTCCATCTCTCTTTCCCCCTCCCCCCTATCTCTCTCTTGGTATTTACCATAAGACTCACTTGTATACATTTTCTACAATTCATTTCCGTTTTATTAACCATCTAAAGAGGTCAAGTTTCTGTCACTCCTCCTACTCCAATATAAAACATACTTAAGAGAGATATAAAATTAACCCCTCCCTATACTTTATATTGTCTGTTTAACTACCACTCTCAACCCCCTCTATTAAATTACAAAAATTACACTACCCACCAATTTCTAATCCCATTTTTTTTTCTCAATTCGTTGTTGGAAGATTTACCTGATGATCCTGAATCCTTAAAAAAGGATTTAGGTGAAATAAATTATCGTAATGGTACATTAAAGTGGTTTGTTTTTCATTATATTTATATATATATATATATATATATATATATATATATATATATATATGTATATTAATAAAAAGAAAGAACAGTAAGATATATAATCCGGTGTTCTTATAGATATTTTTATTTTTACAAAATAGTGCTCAATGTAAATTTACAGAGCATTAATATTATAAGTTAATAGACTTAAAATATGTTTTTCGCTACACAGTTCTAACCATGTTTCAAAAATGGAAGCTAAAAGCCCCTAATTTAATTTTGTACTTAAATTAAAGACATCACTTTCATTTCATCCTCAAGCGAATTTTGGAGTAACTTTAAAAATTACATGGTTTTAAATACACAGCCAAAACAAAATTCATGTTTCCAAGGTTACAGATAAATCTATTTTGCTAGACTAGGGGTGTCAGTATGTTCAATATGTTTATATTTTAATGTATCAGTTATTGTTACGTTTTGGTAGTGGGTAGGGATGTATTTTTCAATGAAATCTAACATCCGTTAAAAGCGTGTCGTCTGGATTTTTTTTTTTTTTTTCTTCGATTGAAAGACCTGAAAACATAAAAATATATATAGGTTGCACTAGCCATGAATTCAAAAAAAGATTCAACCAACATCAAAGCTCATTTAGGATAAATAAATATAAAAATCAGACATCTCTATCAAAATACTTCTGGTACCTAAAAGAATCAAATAAAACACCTACAGTAAAATGGAAGTTAATAAGAAAAGCTAGAATATGTAGGTCATTAAATGACCCATGCCCTTTGTGCATACATGAGAAACTATATATTACTAAGTTTATAAAAAATAAAAATTTACTGAATCAGAGAAATGAAATAGCTATTTTATGCCGTCATTGTCAAAAATTTTCATTAAATAATATTTAAAAATAAAAAATAAAAATAAATTTATAAAATAGGATTAGGTAATATATATACTTATATTTAACATGGAAAATTAATTTTATATACTGTAAGGAATTCTATTATATTTAATTGGTTATTCCTAAAAAATAGTCTATTAAAATAATTATGAAAATATTGTAAAGTTGTATTTAAAATTGTAGTTAATACGAATTCTAACCTAAACATCTTTTAAAATTATACATAGTTAAATAATACGTATTCTAACCTAAACACCCACCCAAAAGAAATACCGACACTCAAAGGATTCCTATAAAACACCTACAGAAAAACGAAATTATGATGAAAAGCTAGAGGATGTGGACCATTGGATGACCCATGTCATTACTAATATATAGTTTCAACTGTATGTACAAAGGATATATATAAAAAAAAAAAAAAAAAAAAAAAATATTTAAATTAATATTTAAATATAAAATTTAAAAATCGTAATATACTTATACTTGATATAAAAATTAAATGTAATATAGTCTATAAAAACTAACAATGAAAATACTTTAAATTTGTATTTATAATTGTAGTTAATTAAAATGAATCCTAAACTAAACTTCTTTTAAATTGAAATTAAATAAATAAATTAAGTGTACTAAATCATGAAATGAATTAGCTACTTTTACCATAAAAAAAAAAAAAAAAAAAAAAAAATTACTTAAATAATATTTAAATATAAAATTTAAATAAATAGTAATACAAACATACTGAATATTGAAAAATAATTTAACTTATTGTAAGTGATTCAAATATTGGGTTGGTACAGAGGTAGTGGCGCGAAGATGTCGGTTTTTGACGTATTTTTTAACGTCAAAGAGCGGCGTTATTGCGTCATTGTTTCTGCTCCGGCCTATTACATTTACTTCAATTAAATAAAATATAGTATAAAAAAAGGAAAATATTGTAAAGTTGTAATTAAAATTGTAGTTAATTAAAATTAAATGAATTCTAACCTAAAATTCCTTTAAATTATAATTAAATAAATAACTAAAGTTTACTAAATCAGTGAAATGAATTAGCTATTTTTGACAAAAAAAAAAAAAAAAAAAAAAATAAATAAATAAATAAATAAAAAATAAAATCGTAATATAATTGTAAAATAATTTTACTTACTAAATAAATAATTTTACTTATTAAATAAATAAAGTTTACTAAATCTGAGAAATGGAAAGTTTACTTAAATAATATTGAAACATAAAATTTCTAAAAAAAATAGTAATATACTGCATGTGATAATAATTCTACAAACTGTAAGGGATTCTAATTACATTTAAATAATTGTTCTTGAAAGAAATATAGTATATTAAAAAATTAAAAGTAAAAATATTTCAAATCGTAGTTAAATAAAAAGTATTCTGAAGTAGACACCTACCAAAAATCTTTAAATATAAGAAAAAAAAAAAAAAAAAAAAATTTACTTCAATAATATTTAAATAAAAAATTTTTTTTAAAAGTCGTAATATACTTGATATAGAATTTAAATGAAATATACTCTATAAAAACTAACAATGAAAATATTTTAAAGTTGTAATTATAATTATAGTTAATTAAAATGAATTCTAACCTAAACTTCTTTTAAATTTAAATTAAGATTAAATAAATAAATTAAGTTTACTAAATCAGTGAAATGAATTAGGTATTTTGGCCATAAAAAAAAAAAAAAAAAAAAATATATATATATATATATATATATATATATATATATATATATATATATATATTTAAATATAAAATTTTAAAAATAGTAATACAAACATATTTAATATAGAAAAATAATTTTACTTATTGATAGTAATTCAAATATTGAGTTGATGTAGAGATGGTGGCGTAGTGTTGTCGGTTTTTGACGTATTTTTTAACGCCAAGTAGCGGCGTTATTGCGTCATTATTTTCTGCCCCGGCCTAATACATTTACTTCAATTAAAAAAAAAATAAAAAAAAAATAAAAATAATGAAAATATTTTAAAGTTGTAATTAAAATTATAATGAATTCTAACCTAAAATTTCTTTTAATTCGTAATTAAATAAATACCTAAAGTTTACTTAATCAGAGAAATGGAAATTTTACTTGAATAATACACAAGTATAAAATTAAAAAAAAAAAAAAAAAAAAAAAAAAAAAAAAACTTGATGTGATAATAATTCTACAAACTGTAAGGGATTCTAATTACATTTAATTGTTCTTGATAGAAATATAGTATATTAAAAATTAAAAGTAAAAATATTTCAAATCGTAGTTAAAAAAAAGTATTAATCTGACGTAGACACCTCCCAAAAATCTTTAAATATTGAAAGAAAAAAATGCAGTTAGAATTTTAGCCGTTAAAAAAAAAAAAAAAAATCCAGACGACACGCTTTTAACGGATGTTAGATTTCATTGAAAAATACATCCCTACCCACTACCAAAACGTAACAATAACTGATACATTAAAATATAAACATATTGAACATACTGACACCCCTAGTCTAGCAAAATAGATTTATCTGTAACCTTGGAAACATGAATTTTGTTTTGGCTGTGTATTTAAAACCATGTAATTTTTAAAGTTACTCCAAAATTCGCTTGAGGATGAAATGAAAGTGATGTCTTTAATTTAAGTACAAAATTAAATTAGGGGCTTTTAGCTTCCATTTTTGAAACATGGTTAGAACTGTGTAGCGAAAAACATATTTTAAGTCTATTAACTTATAATATATATATATATATATATATATATATATATATATATATATATATAAAGATTGAGTTTCACTCAAGTAGCAATACAATGACGTCTTTTAAGATAGATCAAATGGTCATGATTGCGTCATGAAACAGCGTCTCTTAAAGGAAATTAATGTTTTAACAAAAATGATTTCGGAAAAACAAAATAAAATTACACAGTCTTCGCGAAACTCTGAGTAGAAACAAGGTATATATATATATATATATATATATATATATATATATATATATATATATATATATATATATATAGATAGATAGATAGATAGATAGATAGATAGAGAAAGAGAGAGAGAAAGAAAGTATGTGAGTGTGTAATGCTTGATTTGTTTAACGACACATCAACACTCGCATCGGGAATTTAATTCCAAAACCTTATATCGTCATCATATAGCATAATTATCTACAGCTTTCGAAAAATTACCGTAAATATTTTAGTATAGTGCGAGTTTTCAATATCAACTATTTTACGTAAAAATAAGGGTCTCACTATAGATAGGTAATTTTTTTGAAGAGGTTAAAAATCATTCATTTTCGGTGATAGATTGCACTATACATAGGTAAATGTTTTTGTAGAGTTAAAATCCATGCAAGTTCGGTGACCGTAACTTACCTGGTAGGCCTACATTATCAATGGTACCTTTGGCTAACCTTAACGCTACAGGTAAGATCCTATAGCCTGCCTCCCGTAGCTGAGATTCTTTCTTTGTTGCTACATGAAAAGTGTTTTTTTCTTACCAATTTCGGGTAACTTTGTACCAAAAAAAATGAAGACAATTTATTTAATATAATTTATGTCCAGAGTGAATCCCAGTACATATGTCCAAGATTTGACTACGGTAGACCCACTAGTACTGATCAGAAGCTGGTGTCGCATTATACATGAACTATATGAAAAAAATCAGGTTTTTCACAAAAAAAAGTTCAGGGTTTGCTCTATATATGAAGTCGACTTATACACGGGTATAGAAGGTACGACGTCTACTCAACTTCAATCACAGGGCATAGTATGGTTTTCAGATTCTTACCAAGAGAAACGCAAACTAGGATCATCTCCCCAGCCTGAAATGATCACTTTGACAAAAAGACTATGGTGAGGTTCGAACTCGGTTCTTATGGCTAGAAGGCTAATGCTCTGACCATTCAGCCATTCGCTCAGAATGGAGGGGGGATGAAGAAAAGGAAGAGTAGGAAGAAGAAGATATTTTTATTGTTCAGACATTACAAGGCCAAAGAGCCACTTAAGATAGAGGGTTACTGCATGAACTTGAAGTAAAGTTGTAAGAGGAGGAGTGCATATTATGAGGATATTATGATAGATAACAGCTAACCACAGATTTGAAGAGGTTAAGATGGTAGTGATCGGGGAAACATCCACTTGGGAGTAACAGTTCTGAATAAAACCTTTTTCTTACCAATGGAATAAGAAGGGAATGAGGGTGATTTGATCTTGTGTACGTGGCGTGACGGGTCCTAACCGTAAAGATCTGAACGGATGAAACTAAGAAATGTAGCTCATCTGAACATCTGACATGACAGATCCTAGTGAGACACCATTAGTAATGAAATTGTGATGAGTTTTGTGACAACGTTCTCCGATCGTCTGTTGCTCACTACAACTGTGATGACATCCAAGGTTGAGTTTATTTGTATATACATCCAACTCACTATGTGCACAGGTTTGTCTTTTTGGCTGTGATCGCTTTCAACAAAAAGACAATTTCAGGACAATTGCTTTTCAAGACTCTTGTTGGGAAGTATCAACAATACGATTTCTCGCTTAAACATGGGATCCTTCCTTCAGCTACGAGCGGTGGGCTGCTCTCTTCCTAACTTCACTGGCGACTCCTGATTCCTCACTGCCAGTCCTTTCGTCACTGGCCCCTGGGCAGCTCCAACACCTCTGATCACCTACCTACTTCTCTTATGGCTGGAAGCTCTTTCCTCAAATTCTTACCTCTCTCTGCTTATATTGATAATCCTGGGGTCGCCCCATCCTCCTGTCTTCCGGAAGATTTGGGACCACCCCAAAGCCACATGGGCGATCAAATCTTCAAAGAACTACTTTTATGACTATCTGAAATCATTTATAAAATTTTATGCCTCCCAATTCAAAGGCAGTTGTAGACATAAATCCCCCAAAACAATGACACTTAAATTTACTCAAAGATGAACTGATGACAAAATTCCTACAAAACTCAGATAACTAAATGGACTTAAAAGAAAAGAATTTATCTCCTTATCTTGTAAAGATGTGTGAGAAATCATATTGTCACAATCCTCCCCAACCAAATTTTGTCATTTATTATATAAATTACAAAAACAGGATTAAAGAACAATCAATTAAACAACTTAAAAACATTTCAATAAATAAAACAATGCAATTGAGTAGAGTAACAACAACTCCTGTACAGCTTAAAACATGGAATTCTACATAGTCCTACAAAAAAAATGCATATGAACCCCAATCACCTCTGAGGGAAGTTTAGCCCAAAGATTGATTAATTCTGTGCAGTTTCCAGCACTCTGAAAGTTCATAATATCGCAGAGGGTGGCTTAGCAGCCCTTCTCTTCTGTTCAAGCCATTACAAAAGGATTTCAAACACCTTGAGAATAATGTCACATTAAAAGAAGGGTCAATCTCCAGACCTTCCAAAAAGAAAAAAATACAAAAAAAAAACAAAAAAAAAAAAAAAACAACTAGGGAATTTTAAACACCCTTGGAAAAATGTCCAATTACAGGAAGCGTCACTCTCCAGACATCCCAAAGAGGAAAACAATATAAGAAAATCCAAGGGGATTTTAACCACCCCTTCAACTAACTCCGATCACAGAAAGTGATCATTGCAACTGACCTTCCAAAATAAGCAAGAGGACTTTAAACTCCGCTTCGATTTTTTTCCATTTCATAATGCCTCACCCACAAAAAATGACATTTTAGCATAGCACAGAAGTGAAAACCAGTTTTACGCCCTCAAGGCAAAACAAAAAAACAGAGAAGTTTAGGAGTATTCTCCATCCTAAAAAGTCTCATGTTTCACTGCACAAGGATTACATTTCTTGCTTTCTTTTTTTTTTTAGCACCCAAAAACGGAATTGATTTTGTCACAAATCAAAACAATTTGCAACAAAACACACACAAGACTATAAAAATAAAAAATCTCATATATATATATATATATATATATATATATATATATATGTGTGTGTGTGTGTGTGTGTGTGTGTGTGGTTAGACTACAACAATTGTACATCCTCAGCCCATTGTCGTATAAAGTCATGAGATGCATGCAAGAGTGAAAATTTCTCTTTTTTTATTTTGGAATAGAGGGTTACAAAATGTCTTTATTTCTTTCTCCTATTTTCGGATTCCACACATATAGTGGGAAATTGAAGCCTCTCTCTAATCAGTCTGACTCCTAGGGGGCCATGAGTTCCATTAATCTTCTCCAATTATCTTCACATTCTCTAACCAGCTCATTTTGTACCCTATATTTTTCAGCCAACATCTCTTCTAGCCAACAAAAAACATCAATAGCACTTATGATGACTGACAACCAAACTATAAAGATTGCAGTTGGGTCCCACTCGGTAGTGTGAGTTCTGCCAACCATCGCTAAATTATCCACTGGTTATAACAAGTAGGGTAATTTGTATGGAGTTATATATGTTTGCTTATTATGGCCCTCCCACAGCCCTGTATACTTGCTAGTTGAAACATACACCTAGGCTGAAAAGGAATCCTAAGTTTCAAATATTTAACCCACCAAAGAGAATGGCAGGAGAGAAAAGTTTTTTCCAAAGGTAGAGCAAGGCATTTGAAGTGTGATAATGGGCCGAGGAATGGTATCTCTGACGGTCATTGTTGGTTTCCCTATGCATACCCCGAAGTCCAGTTCCCAGTCTATTGCCTGTACATTCCTAATTTCCTTCAACCCCTCTAGATAAACCTTACTAATTATCCTCTTTGATCTGATAATTAACACTGTAACAGATTTCAACACAGAAGTCCCCAGTCTATTGATTGTACATTCCTAATTTGCTTCAACCCTTTAGGTAAACCTTACGAATTATCCTTTTTGATTTAATAATTAACACTGTGACAGATATCAACATGCCAATCCCCAGTCTATTGCCTGTTCATTCCTAATTTGCTTCAACCTCTCTAGATAACCATTACTAATTATCCTCTTTGCTCTGATAATTAACACAGCGATAGATTTCAAGACACCAATTTCCCAGTCTTTTGTCTGTACATGAAGCAAATTAGGAATGTACAGGAATTAGACAGAAAACATCTGTGTTGAAATCTATCACAGCGTTAATTATCAGATCAAAGAAGATAATTAGTAAGGGTTATCTAGAGGGGTTGAAGTAATTTGGAATGAAGAAAGAATAGACTGGGAACTTCAGTGCTGAAATCTGACAAAGTTTTAATTATGAGATCAAAAAGATAATTAGAAAGGGTTATCTAGAGTGGTGCAGCAAATTAGGAATGTACAGGCAATAAACTGGGAATTGGTATGTTGAAATCTGTAACAGTGTTAATTATCTAATCAAAGAGTATAATTAGTAACATTTATCTAAATTGGTTGCAGCAAATTAGGAATGTACAGACAATAGAATTGGAATTACTGCTGAAATCTGTCAGAGAGTTAATAATCAGATCAAAAAGGATAATTAGTAAGTGTTGAACAAATTAGGAATGAACAGGGAATAGACTGGAAAAAGTTGTGTTGCAATCTGTCACAGTGTCAATTATGAAATCAAAGAAGGATAACTACTTATGCCTATCTAGAGGTGTTGCAGCAAATTAAAAATATATGGGCCATAGACTGAGAATTGGTATGTTGATATCTGTCACACTATTAATTATCAGAACAAAGAGGATAATTAGTAAGGGTTATCAAGAGGGGTTGAAGCAAATTAGGATTGTACACACAATAGACAGGGACATCTGTGTTGAAAATCGGTCAAAGACTTCATTATCAGATCAAATAGGATAATCAATAAGGATTATCTAGAGGTGTTGAAAAAATTAGGAATGAAGAGTCAGTAGACTGGGAATTGGTTTGTTGAAATCTGTAACATTGTAAATTATCAGAGCAAAGTGGATAATTAATAAGGGTTATAGAGAGGAGTTGATGCAAATTAGGAATGAACAGGCAATGGACTGGGAATTGGTATGTTGAAATCTATAACATTGTCAATTTTCAGACCAAAGTGGATAATTAATAAGGGTTATGTAGAGGAGTTGATGCAAATTAGGAATGAACAGGCCATGGACTGAAAATTGGTATGTTGATATCTGTAACAATGTTAATTAGCAGATCAAAGAGGATAATTAATAAGGGTTATGTAGATGGGTTGAAGCAAATTAGGAATGAACAGGGCATGGACTGTAAATTGGTATGTTGATATCTGTCACACTATTAATTATCAGAACAAAGAGGATAATTAGTAAGGGTTATCAAGAGGGGTTGAAGCAAATTAGGATTGTACACACAATAGACTGGGACATCTGTGTTGAATCTGTCAATTACCAGAGCAAAGTGGATAATTAATAAGGTTTATGTAGATGAGTTGAAGCAAATTAGGAATGAACAGGCCATGGACTGGAAATTGGTATGTTGATATCTGTAACATTGTTAATTAGCAGATCAAAGAGGAAAATTAATAAGGGTTACGTAGAGGGGTTGAAACAAATAGGAATGAACAGTCAATACACTGGGAATTGGTATGTTGAAATCTGTAACCTTGTAAATTATCAGATCAAAGCGGATAATTTATAAGGGTTATGTAGAGGGGTTGAAACAATTAGGAATGAACAGTCAATAGACTAGGAATTGGTATGTTGAAATCTGTAACATTGTAAATTATCAGATCAAAGAGGATAATTAATAAGGGTTATGTAGAGGGGTTGAAACAATTAGGAATGAACAGTCAATAGACTTGGAATTGGTATGTTGAAATCTGTAACCTTGTAAATTATCAGATCAAAGCGGATAATTTATAAGGGTTATGTAGAGGGGTTGAAACAATTAGGAATGAACAGTCAATAGACTTGGAATTGGTATGTTGAAATCTGTAACATTGTAAATTATCAGATCAAAGAGGATAATTAATAAGGGTTATGTAGAGGAGTTGAAACAATTAGGAATGAACAGTCAATAGACTGGGAATTGGTATGTTGAAATCTGTAACATTGTAAATTATCAGACTAAAGTGGATAATTAATAAGGGTTATGTAGAGGAGTTGAAACAATTAGGAATGAACAGTCAATAGACTAGGAATTGGTATGTTGAAATCTGTAACATTGTAAATTATCAGACCAATATGGATAATTAAGAAGTGTTATGTATAGGAGTTGGAACAAATTAGGAATGAACAGTCAATAGACTAGGAATTGGTATGTTGAAATATTTAACATTGCAATTTATCAGACCAAAGTGGATAATTAATAAGTGTTATGTAGAGGATTTGAAGCAAATTAGGAATGAACAGTCAATAGACTGGGAATTCGTATGTTGAAATCTGTAACATTGTAAATTATCAGACTAAAGTGGATAATTAATAAGTGTTATGTAGAGGAGTTGACGAAATTAGGAATGAACAGTCAATAGACTAGGAATTGGTATGCTGAAATCTATAACATTGTAAATTATCAGACCAATGTGGATAATTTATAAGTGTTATGTAGAGGGATTGAAACAATTAGGAATGAACAGTCAATAGACTGGGAATTGGTATGTTGAAATCTATAACATTGTAAATTATCAGACCAATGTGGATAATTAATAAGGGTTATGTAAAGGAGTTGAAGAAAATTAGGAATGAACAGTCAATAGACTGAGAATTGGTATCTTGAAATCGGTAACATTGTAAATTATCAGACCAAAGTGGATAATTTATAAGTGTTATGTAGAGGGATTGAAACAATTAGGAATGAACAGTCAATAGACTGGGAATTGGTATGTTGAAATCTGTAACATTGTAAATTATCAGATCAAAGCGGATAATTTATAAGTGTTATATAGAGGGATTGAAACAATTAGGAATGAACAGTCAATAGACTGGGAATTGGTATGTTGAAATCTTTAACATTATAATTTATCAGACCAATGTGGATAATTAATAAGGGTTATGTAGAGGAGTTGAAGCAAATTAGGAATGAACAGTCAATAGTCTGGGAATTGGTATGTTGAAATCTATAACATTGTAAATTATCAGACCAAAGTGGATAATTAATAAGGGTTATGTAGAGGAGTTGAAGCAAATTAGGAATGAACAGTCAATAGTCTGGGAATTGGTATGTTGAAATCTATAACATTGTAAATTATCAGACCAAAGTGGATAATTAATAAGGGTTATGTAGAGGAGTTGAAGCAAATTAGGAATGAACAGTTAATAAACTGTGAATTGGTATGTTGAAATCTGTTACATTGTTAATTATCAGATCAAAGAGGATAATTTATAAGTGTTATATAGAGGGGTTGAAACAATTAGGAATGAACAGTCAATAGACTGAGAATTGGTATGTTGAAATCTGTACCATTGTAAATTATCAGACTAATGTGGATAATTAATAAGGGTTATGTAGAGGGTTTGAAGTAAATTTGGAATGAACCTTCAAGAGACTGGTAGCCTCTGTGTTGAAATCTCTCACAGTGTCAATTATCAGATGAAACAGGATAATTAATAAGGCGTATCTCGTTTGGTTGAAGAAAATTAGGAATGATCAGGCAATAGATTGGGAATTTAAGTTGAAAACTGTGAAAGTGTTAATTATCAAATCCAAGAGGATAATTAGTAAGCGTTATCTAGAGGGGTTGAATCGAATTAGGAATATGCAGGCAATAGACTGGGAATTTGTATGTTGAATTCTCTCACAGTGTTTATTTATCAGATCAAAGAGGATAAATATTAATGTTTGAAGCTAATTAGGAATGTACAGGCAATAGATTTAGAACTAGTATGTTGAAATCTATCACACGTTTAATTTATCAGATTGAAGAGGATAATTAGTAAGTGTTATCTAGTGTTGTTGAAGCAAATGAGGAATGCAGAAGTAATAGACTGGGAACTTCATTGCTGCACTCTGTCAATGTTTTAATTATCAGATCAAAGGGGTTAATTTTAATAAGGGTTATCAAGTGGGGTTGAAGCAAATTAGGAATGTACAGACAATCGACTGGGAATATAGTAGCAACTATATGATTTCTCACTTAAATGTGGGATTCTTGCTTCAGTATTGAGAGGTGAGCTGCTATCTTCCTAACTTCACTTGCCTCAGTGACTCCTGATTCCTCATTACTGGTCTTTCTGTCATTGGCGGCTGGGCAGCTTCAACACCTCTGGTCATCTACCTACTTCTCTCATGGCTGGACTATATATATTATATATATTGCAATATATATATATATATATATATATATATATATATATATATATATATATATATATATATATATAAAGCCATTGTTGTACCTCAACACAGCAACTCATAACAAATGTTCAAAATGTACTCTGCTTGCTTCTACAAACGCATGCATCCGTCGGACCATTGGCTGGTCGGTGGAACGCGCACGGCATGGAACCACCCTCTACTATCCATTTTTCATGATATATGTCAGTCGCGAACAATATAATTAAAATGTGTTGGAGCCCCATCATGCATGAACCACATGCGTCTAATTAGCTGGAGTACATCTACTAGCAGGCCTGAAAGCGTGATCGAAATAAAGTCCCTGTAGAAGGAAGAATCCCACGTTTAAGTGAGAAATCATATAGTTGCTACTAACAACCAGAGTCTTGAAAAGCAAGTGTCTTCATTTTTTTTTTTTTTGTTGAAAGCGATCACGGCCGAGAATATACGGATACAACCTTTGCTCATAGCGAGTTGGGTGTATATGTAAATATACTCAAACTTGGATGTCATCACAGGTGTAGTGAGCGACGAAAGATCGGAGAACGTTGTCGCAAAACTCGTCACAATTTCGCCACCAGTAGTGTCACAATCTGGTGCCGTGACAACGATATAGGCCCTGAGGCGTTACAGAAATAAAATTTAAAAAATGAAAGAAGGAATCACAAGGTGGAAGTGGAGAAGAAAAAAAAAAATGAACCGTTGACTTGAAAATGAAGGAAGAAAGAAAAACAACGTGGGAATAAGAAATGTACATCCTTACTCAGTCCTGGACATTGAGTTCTACCTGGATTCTATCCTCTTCGAATTTTTTTTATTCAAAAAATATATATGTATGTGTATGCATGTATGTATATATATTTATATATTTTGCACATGTATGTGTATATTTACCACTAATATTATATATGAATACAGAATTTTTATCTAAAGAATGTCATAATTATGAAAAGAGAAAGGTAAAAATTTTGACAGTGTCGCTATTGAATCTTACCAAAATGTAAATCTGCGCTCCGGATTGGACGTTAGCATATGGCTCCGTGCGGGGTCGGTGCATACTATCACCCTGAACCGGAGATGGGGCTCAAACCTGATTGAGGACACTGGGCAGTGGTTTGTGACCATCGCTACCATATCAACACTTGCTTTTTTCTACCTACATTTATATACGTTACAATTTTAATTAAGCACAACTTACTATTAAAGGATGAAAATTCTTCGTGAATTTTGACGTTATTCTGCAATCTATTTTTGTTCAAATCCGTGAATTTGTTTTCCTCATGCTTAGTCTCAAAAAAACAAACAAAAAAAAAAAATTCACTATTTTTATCTATGATGTTGAATGATTTACAAGTTTTATTAACAAGAAAAATCTCAAGTTGATGTTAAAAGCTGCCGCAGGACTATTATGACATGTCTCTGATTTGTATTTATGAATCCCGGTAGAACTTCAAATTTTCTCAGGATTATTTCACTGTAATGGTTTAATAAGTTCCCTGCCTTACGCTTTTTTCTATTTTTGTGTAATACTCAATCCAATTTCTATCCGTATGCAGGTGGTTTAATTACAGTATAAGTTCTCGGTTATTCTAATGTCATTCCCAAATAAATCATGCTTGCCTAGCAATTCAATTCGTTGAGATGCCTAGAACATGAATTTATCAAAATGGAAAGCAATTTTCTAATACTCTAATATCCGGTCCCCAATTTCCATTTGTCAATATTCGCAAAATATAAACTGACTTTCTTTTGGCTACTCCCTCAAAATAACATATGTGATAAAGATACTGTACAACTGATTTCAATATACGCTGCCGGGACTGTTAAATAAGCGATTATCATGCTGATCGCACTGTTGAATTGTTTCTTCAATCAAGTTAAGACATTTTCAGTTCTAAAAGTGGTGACTATATTAGTATTTAGAACACAGTCAGGAGAAGTAAGCTATACATAAATGTTGACATTTTAAATTGTGCATTTTTGAAAATCTATCAAATCGATTTTAAAATATTTATTTTTATGTTTCTTTCACAAAAATAAACAAAGTTGATTTGTTTTGTTCAATAGTAAGTTCATTTGTTTATACTTATTGACTTTATTTAAAAAAACAACAAAAAGTAAACATCGTAAAAATGACTAATCCGTGACGCTTCTGATTCGCATTGGCCATTGTGACAGAGTATCTTTATGTAGCATATCGTCAATAAACGCTGCAGTAGCTGTTGAGATGTAAAAAGGATTTCACTACGAAACCAGTGCACATCACAAACACGATTTTTATAGGTCAGGACGCCTTGAATGAGTGAATCACACGCGGTTTGAAGTGGTATTTCCACTTTCGTTACAGTTTAATGACTAAATTATCTGTTTAATTAATGTTGCGTATCCTTTCGAAATTTGACAAATTTTGAGTTAAGGCATTTTCAGTTTTAAAAGTGGTAACTACCTTAGAGGGACAGGGGAAGACAGCGGGTCACCTACTTGACAAGCTAATGTAAATGGATGGCGAAGCAAGAGGCTGGAGCCTTGACAAAAGGAGAAAAGCTTCTGAAGTCTATGTCTGATAAGGTGTGGTGGAGACACATGATCGCCTATGCTTTGAAGCGACACATAGAAGTAGAAGGATCCATTTATATTATACGCAATTTCATCTACCACTTCATCCCCAGCCCCTCAACCTCCGGCGTCTTCCTCTTTGGGTTGAGGTGCCCACTCGGTCAGAACCGAACTTAGGGGTGACTGGCTGTACGCTCCCTGAGTACCCGTAGATTATTTCGACCGCTCAACTGGTCATGTCCTGCTCGCTGCCCACGCTGTGTTAGTTTTTAGATCCATTAAGCGGGGTGTTGTCCATACGTTCACGGTCGACTGGTGATGTGGACATGGCTGTGAGAGTTGGCGCTAGGAAGTTTAGAATGTGGCAAAATAAAACCAGAAATAATATCTGCAGAAGTCAGACAACAATGGGGGAGATATTGACGTCTTTTATATAAGAAGATAACATCAGAACAGAGGTTACAGGGAGAATAAAAACATTTAACCTAAATGAGAAAGGAAAAAGAAAAAGACAAAATGCATCCAGCGAATTCCCAACAGAGTGAGGGTTTGTGTGTGATAAACGCGTATTGAATCGCCTGGGGTAGGTTTATGACTAATAGTTCAGTCTCATACAGACTTCTCCGAACAGGGGACAGTCTTCTTTCTCCTTCCAAAATTCTCCCGCAAATCTCTCGACTCACTGCGACGATAGTCTCGTGACTCTCTCGACTACAGTCTCTTTCCCCGACTCTGTTTTATTAGCAAAATCTCGAGTTAATATAGAAAAAGGATCAGCTGATCACAATTGACCCTCGGCCCGGCACACAGCTACCACGAGTGCCAAAAACTATCCCTTGACATGTAAACCAAGTCTCCAATTATTTACCTTATCTCAATCACGAGTTCTCGCTTCACCAAAATTATACTTTGGGATTTCTAAACATTGATTCAACCTTTTAATCAAAACAAATACTGTTAAACAAAACCAAGTATCTCACCCATCCCCATTGTTTACTAGTGACCCAGGTTTAAAACATCGCCTCCTGACCTGAGATCGTGTTTCTCATCGGTAAACACACATCTTAACCCAAATTGGATTTTGATATATAAAAACCGTTTCCATTTCCAGTCAATAAAAATTATATTCGCGTGTGTGCGTTCATGTGGATGCGTGTGTGCACCTCTCTCTGTTACATTCATTTCATTTTATTTTTTGGAAATAATAATGGTTTAATGATACAAGTCTTACTAATTAACCCATAGCTGGGTGAGAAGAGGCGGGTTCATACCTTTCCCAGGTTATTTACGCATAAATATAACGAATCATTCGGGATATGGAATGCAACACTCATCTAAAAATGATAATTTTTATTTGTTTTCTGTGAAATAAAGCTTGTACTTAATCGATAAATCTATCCTCGGACACATTTCTGATATTTTAAAAAGATTATATTTTAAGGGAATTTATAATAGTACATATTTCAGCTATGATTGATCGGAAAGTGTTAGTATTTTTTTTCCAGAAAATAAAGTTAATATTTAATCTGTAAACCTATTCTGGGACACATTTAAAAAGATTATATTTTTAAGGAATTTATACTAGTACATATTTTAAGCTAAGATCGATCTGAAAATGTTAGCTGTTGTTTGTTTTCTACAAATTAAAGCTTATATTTAACGGCAAACCTATTCTGGAACACATTTGGGAGATTTTAAAAAGATTATATTTGAAAGGAATTTATAGTAGTATATATTTTAAGCTATAATTGATCTGAAAATGTTAGTTGTTGTTTGTTTTCTATGAAATAAACCTTATATTTAATCGGCAAATCTAATTCAGGACACATTTCTAAGATTTTTTGCAGGAGTTACATTCTTTTTCATTTTCTTTTTCTTCAAATCACTTTTGTTAGTTCATATCCCACTGTAATGAGGCTGACCATAATTTTGGCATAAAAAATGCTGATCTGATCAAAAGAGAAATCAATTCACTACGACGAAAATGTCTAGAGAGTGTTTTGATGGCAACGTCATCCATAATAAAATTGCGTACTGGCTCTTGCGAAATTTCATCATCATCCTGGCAGAACTTCTATTAACACAGTGTAGGGTATCTAATAACAAAAGTTATGGAAAGAAAATATAAAAGAATCTAAATGAAATCGACAAGATTTAAATAAAAAAAGAACAAAATTTAAACGTTAAAACAATTTCCAGTAAAACAATTTAATGCAGTATTCATCACAAATAATCAACTTCTTTATCAACGCTTGATACAATAAGAAATGTTAAGCACATACATTAGATTAACAATAATAGCCTAACCATGCAAAATCATTGATTTTTACACAGCAACTATTCATTTTTCAACATAATATCCTTCCTTGAGAAGGCACTTAATACAGTGATGAATATTAATCATATAGATTAAACATTATGCAGTAAAAGCTAAATATAGCTAATAACTACATATCAAACTGCGAATTCACCATCATATATATATATATATATATATATATATATATATATATATATATATATATATATATATATATAATTATTTATTCGAAAATTATAACATAAATATGTTATAAAATCACTACAAAAATAGCCATTTTGTTTCAACACTTCTGGTGTCTTATCAAGTGATGGTGTTCACCATCATTTAGTAAGACACTAGAAGTGTTGAAAGAAAATGGCTGTTTTTGTAGTGATTTTATATCATATTTATGTGATAATTTTCGAATAAATAATTAAATTTGCTCTACTCTGTATTGAGCACTCTTTTAAGAATACTATTTGTTGGGTATTAGAATTTATTTCGTAGTCCCCAATCCTATACTTGTATATATATATATATATATATATATATATATATATATATATATATACATAACCCTTTATACCCCGGGTCGATTCTGGGTTTTGAGATGAGGTATCATGTACACTATTTACATTATTCGGACTATTGTCCCCATCTTTGTTGCCATATTTATCACAACGTTTCGGCCTTTTTCAGGTGATTGGAATGTCGAACTGAACCCTTTATTTCGCTCGCTGGGGTAGATTGTTCTAGTTCCACGTGCCATGTCTAATGGATGTCAGTTATCAGTTATCTCCTGTTAATTTACCTCTCCAAGTTCTCCACTACTTTAACAAGGTACTGAACTCACAACGCTTTGGGTCCTGTCACTGGATCTAACCAACGCCTTTATCCACTGTGCCACTGACGACATATGGCCTAGTGGCGACATTCCAACCACCTGAAGAAGGCCGGAGTGTACATCGGCCGAAACGTTGGGATAAATATGGCAATAAAGATGAGGACAATAGTCCGAATGATGTAAATAGGGTATGAATTTTGTTCGTTTTTTCTTTCTTTTGGCAGCTAAATAGCTAGGCAAACTGGCCTCTCTAGTCGTGGTTGACAATCAGTCTAGAATAACAGCAACTCTGAATCCCAAACCTTATGTAGTGCTGATGAAGTACATAACATACAGCCAATGTAAAGGTCAGGTTTATAATTAACTACGGCGCGGATTGTGGACCTTTTGATCTGTATTGAGACCGTTTAGGTAGGTAGGTAGGTAGGTAGGTAAGCAATGAAACATGTCTGAATTGAATTCATTACCAATCAGGAAAATTTGATCTAAGAGGAGTTGAACTGTGGTAACCCCTCAAATAAAGTTCTTTTTACACGGTGTCATATCAGAACACCAAAAGAGCTAGGTGCCTCAGAGGGTTGAGCTCATAGCTACCAAGGGCAGAATCGAGCCTCAAAGAAAATCGGTAGTTGCACAGACTAAAAGCAGGAAGACAAAACAGCTTAAATTTGACGTAGGGCCCACAAAAGGGGCCGTTGAGAAGCTCAATTTCTCGAAAGAAAATCAGATATTCGAAGAAGCTCTCAAAAAATTAAAGTGAAAAAAAAATAAATAAATAAAAACTCATTCCCTCAAATCCGGCGTTAATTTGACAGTCCAGAATTCCGAAATTTGGCAAATCTTGGCGCTTCATAATTGCCTGTCCTTTGTAAATTTTGTCTTTTTCTTATATTTCCTAAACCCTGTTTTGTCGTCCATTTACACAAGCTTGTTAGGCAGAGGTTATGCGCTGTTTTCCTCCCCCACCCTTGCCTTCCTGTGAGTGTCAAATTTTCCAAACGCTCTTTCCTTATTATGTGCCCAACTGTCTCTTTCTAATGTTAAGTATAACTGTCACTTTTGATTTCATTTTCCTTAAAACTTCGTCGTTGCTCTCATATTCAGTCCATGGTATTCTCAGCATCCTTCTGTAGAACCACATTTTTTTGCTTCAATGTTTTAATCTATAAAGAGATTGTTCAGCATTCACTGCTATATAAGAGGACAGCTATTATATAGTAATTCAGTATTTTTTTTTTGTTTCTAACGAAATTGTCCTGTTTCTTAATACTTTGCTTAATGTTTGGAAGACATCTTTTGCTATCGCAGTGCGCCTTCGTAATTTTTGTCTTCCGTTAAAACATTTCCAAAATATTTAAATTGTTCTATTTGCTTGCTTTTTGTATCTCGAACCAAGCGATCTGTCTTGCAATTTATCTTTAGTCCTTTCTTCTCTCTTTCCTTTGTTACTGTTTTATATTTATGGAATTTGTTTTCTATCCATATTAAGGCGGCTTACTACCAGTAAATGTTCTGGATTATTCCAATATCCTCTTCAAATATGTCAAATAAACAATTCCCAGGCAAACTTTACATATCATTTTTAAATCATTTTTATTCTTATTTGATTTTTTCTTATTTAATCATTGTTAGTAACTTAAATTACTGCATTTACTTTTTATTGTAGAAATCTCCTTAGCTGAACAGTAAAGCACGCCTGTCTGAAAGGTCTATCCAAGATAAACATAACGCGGTTTCGCTTCCTGCCATGACGTGTATTGTCTTTAATAAGACTTTCTGTATCTATGCTACAATAATTTCAGTGTTTCAAAAAACAGTAATATTCACTGAAACGCGTGTATCCACTAAAATATCGTTAGAAACAAACACATGCGCAGAGAAAAATAGTGCTGAGTTGCTGTGAAATATCTACTTTCTTCTACGGTTATGAATTCTGAATAATCTTATTGCAGATGAAAAGAATTGAAACTAGAGATATATATTTCTATCGACGAATGCTAAGAATATCATGGACCGAACAGGTGAACAATGAAGAAGTCTTAAGGGAAAATGGAACAACAAGAGAACTTCTATTTACAATCAGAAAGAGAGATAGGTAAAATTTCTGGGATGCAAAATGAGAAAAAGGGCTTAGATAATTTAATACTCACTGGATATACTGACAGCAAGAGAAGTAAGAGGAAATAGCATGTAACCTATTTAATGAGTTTGTGTCACTGGCAGAACAAAGAAAAAAAAGGAAAGGATAAAAAGTTACCTAAAAAATTCAAGAAATTTTGGGAAGCCATAACCACGCGTCTTGAAGGAAAATGATAATGAAGAAAAAGTGAGTGGATGGCAGAACAGGGACAAAAAGGGATATTAAAAAATCAAAAGAGGTTATTTTGAGCAATAAAAGAGAGGAAGTTGTGGAGAGCAGTAATCACCAACATCATGAAAGGACATGACTCAATAAAGGAGAAGAAATGAATGAATGGTAGAAAAGGTAAGAAAAAAAGATGGTAAAAGGTTTGAAATTATTTTGAGTAATAAAAGACAGGATATTGTGGAGAGTCATATTCGCCCATGTTCTGGAAGAAAATGGCGTAGAAAAAAGTAACAGAAGAGGGACAAAACGGATAGCAAAAAGATCAAAAGTTACTTTAAACAATAAAAGACAGGAAGTCGTGGAGAGTCATAATCAATTAAGTTCTAAAAAGACATGACACAATAAAGAAGCGAATGGAAGGCAGAAAAGGGATAAAATTGGATGGTAAAAGATCAAAAGTTACTTTAAGCAATAAAAGACAGGAAGTCGTGGAGAGTCATAATCAGTTACGTTCAAAAAGGACATGACACAATAAAGAAGCGAATGGAAGGCAGAAAAGGGATAAAATTGGATGGTAAAAGATCAAAAGTTACTTTGAGCAATAAAAGACAGGAAGTCGTGGGGAGTCATAATCATGCACGTCCTGGAAAGAAATGGCGCAACAAAGAAGTGAATGGAAGGCAGATAAGTTAACAAAAAACGGATGGTAAAAGCAATAAAAGATAGGAAGTTGTGGAGAGTCATAACCGCTCACGTCCTGAAAGGACAGGGTCAATAAAAGAAAATACCAATGCTTTAAGTTTAATAAAACTCATCTGAAATCTTGCCTATGAAATTACATTATAAAATTTAACACCAATTATTTTTCAAAACAATTTTCCTACAAACAATATCTGATTATCTGAATTAAATGTTTACTGCACATGCTCGTTATATTTGAATGAACGAAACATCCGGTTTAATAAAAAGAAAATCTTTTTCTAAAATATCAGTACCTGATTTGCCGTTGGATTGTTCGTATCTTTCATATTGGCCCGGTTTCCCGTAGTATCCACAATTATTGGGATATTCGAAGTCACAGGCAATTGTTTTCGCTTAAAAATAAAAATAAATAAATAAAAAGAACATCTTATTTCCATGCGCATTTATCAGCAATTATCACATCTCACTCTCCCTCTCTCCCCCCCTCTCTCCCCCCCTCTCTCTCACACACACGCACACAAACACATACACGTAGAGAGTAACGAACTGACGTACATTTAAAAGCTCAGCGTTACTTTTGTTGACTTTTTATTCGAAACTTAAATTGACCCAGCTGTGGTCCTATGCTGGTCACGGCACGAGGTGTGGTCTTAGTTCCGTGACTACCACGTGTGTTTCCGACTAGTTACTATCAACTCCTTCTGCACCCACGCTGTGTTTGAAAGATCTACATAAGGGAGATGACACAATTCGGACGGAACTTCTGACGGTCAGGATAGTCAGTAAGAGTTGCTAAAAGGGTCAGCCACTTAAAGAATCAAGCAACCCTTCGTTAAGAAATAACAAAAATATTTATTGTAACACGATTGTAAAACAACACATAAAAAGTAGAAAATATGAATATCTGCCATTTGGTTATTGAAAGAAGACAGTTCTTTTCAACAGGCGTTAATGTCGCCAAGTGGGAGAGAAAGAAAGACACGGTAAGAAGTTTTATCGGCAGTGTTAGAAAATCCTTCTAAATAATTATTTCGACAATGTTTTTATTTATTACATCCTTATTGACCAACAAATTGTTATTTAGATCCCATGAACCAAAAAATATTCTATTTGATTGCTCCTGACATTTGACCTTTAACCAGGATGCTGTAAGTAGGTCAAATGCAGGCGCTGTGAATTTTGACAATCTACCTCGCAGTGATCTTTCAATATGGAAACTGACTACAGGAATAAAAATAAACCACAGGTGTCTTGAATTTTGACATACTCGAACTTATTAAACCCAGTGACCATTAAAATAATCAAATAGTAGTAAAATGCTTTGTTTTTAGCAAAATCCTATTCTTGATTGAAATATGTCAGAAAAAAGGAAAGATTTTCTTGTTAATATTTTTAAATGCCAATTAACAATCTCATCGTGTCACAAATTTGTTTTAACCTAAACTAGTCTCTAATCCTAAACGAGTCTTTTCTTCACTTGTAAAGAGATTGGCCAACATTCACTGCCATATAGAAGCTCTGATATTATGTAACATTTTAATAATCTTTTCTTTGTTTCTGTTGCTTCAAATCTCTTCTTCATCTGTGAGGAAATTGTCCATCATTCACTGCTATATAGGAGGATTAATATTACGTAACGTTATCAGTACTCTTATCTATTTTTTTCTGTTTCTTAATACTTTGCTTAGCTTATGGAAGACATCTTCTAATCCCAATGCAGCTTCAGATTTCAGTGTTGCACTTTCCAGATATTTAAATTGTTGTATTTGTCTAATTATGATATCTTCAATTTGTAATGTGTATGTTGGGTTGTTCCTTTTGCTAACAGCCATGAATTCTGCCTTCTTGTTATTGATATTTACTCCTTTCTTCTTACTTTAATACCTTCTGTACGAGTTCTAGTAGTTTTCCTTTCTGCATCTGCTACAAACACTGTGTCATCTGCATATCTTATGTTGTTAAGATTGTGGCTGGCAATAATGAATCCTGATAGGACTTCTAATGATCTCAGGATTGCCTCACTGTAAAGGTTGAATAAGTCCGTTGAAAAGACACACCTTTTTCTTACGTCCCTTTCTAGATTTATATATTTACTGAATTCATTTTCTATGCGTATGCGGACGGTTTGCTGCCAGTATAGGTTCTGGATTATTCTAATATCTTTCCCAAATATGTCATGGTTAACGAGAAGTTCCAACAGATTTTTGTGGCTAACTTTATCAAACGCTTTTGCGTTTGATTTTCATTAGGTGCTCAAAAGAATATTTTTAGCAAGCCATTATATTCATTCCTTCCCAATTTGAATCTGATTGTAAATAAATTCTTTCTCTTCAATTTCACACCGAGTCGAAAACCTTTTCTTGTCCGCCTAATAACGCCACTTATTTTCGTTTTATTTTGTTCTATATTGGAATAAAAATTTCATTTTTTTTATTTAGTTGAAAAAAAGAAAACGACCACTAGTTAATATGCATCTATTTGTTAATCGAATACTGATGATCTACAAGCAAGTTTGAGCTAGAAAATAAAAACGTATTGAAATCTAGCATCTGACATTAATCTTATGGAACGATTGTTTCGCGTATCTCATACACAAGTGTCAGAACTGAAAGATTTTCTTATGATGTCGTGGTACAATTTGAGGGAAAAGGTGGTGAAGTCGTCACACACTTCAGTTGAGAAGAGATTAAAGAATATGGTGAAATCAAAGAGCTACCATTTTGAATTGTAAATATATGCGAAATTTTGTCAATAATTATAACAATCAAACGAGTGAATAGTGCCTTATAACTGCAAATCTTTCTCAACCTCTCAAACAATCAACCTGTAAATTTCCATTAAACAAAACCTAGAAATTTTATCTTTGGATTCTACGCCGTAGTTCTACTGTTAATGTCTCAAATTCGCAGGAAAAATATTAAAGAATATTAATCGTAAAAGTGGGTACAGACTGGTTTGTGGTGGCTATAGTTTAGATTAAGAGATTTTATACCTAGAGGCAGGATGTAGTGTAGCCCTTATCATATCTTGGGAATTGTCTAGATTTAGATAAACTACATGCAGGTATATTCTGGGTGTGATTTAACCTGGGCTGCTCCACTCGTAATCGACAAAAGATGCCAGGTTTTCTCTTTTGAACTTACAAGTCTCATCAGAATTGATTAAAATAGATTTCTTTTAATTTTTGTTTACATATCATAGTTTTTCATATAAATTAAGAATATCTTTCTTGTTGAAAATAAACTTTTTACTTACGGCAGATTTCGTCACTTCCATCTTTACAGTCTTTCTGAAGATCACACACCTGTTTTTTGTTCACACAGAAATGTCTGTCGCTGCAGCTCTTCATACGTTTTGGACATTCTGAAAATTGTCAAAACCGAATAATTAGTTTCTGATATTACGCAGATATAGAAGAATATTATATAAATAGTAAAGAGGCGAAATATAAAATTGCACATCGGAATTATTTTTTATCCGAATTACAGCACCAAAAATGTCCAAAAAGGATTTTATTCCAACTCTGCAGGCAGATAAAACTAGTTCTGCACCAAGAAAAATATTTCAAAATTATACTCTTCTAACTGTATATGCAGAAAAGGTTTACCTTTTCCGAAAGGTAAAATATATAAAACTCAATAATGTCTTGAAATTATATTCTTCGAACTGTATATGCAGAAAAAAATTTACCTTTTCCGAAAGGTGAAATATATAAAACTCAATAATATCTTGAAATTATATTCTTCTAACTGTATATGCAGAAAAAATTTACCTTTTCCGAAAGGTGAAATATATAAAACTCAATAATGTCTTGAAATTATATTCTTCGAACTCTATATGCAGAAAAAATTTACCTTTTCCGAAAGGTGAAATATATAAAACTCAATAATGTATTGAAATTATATTGTTCTAACTGTATATGCTGAAAAAAATTTACCTTTTCCGAAAGGTAAAATGTATAAAACTCAATAATGTCTTGAAATTATATTCTTTGAACTGCATATGCAGAAAATTTTACCTTTTCCGAAAGGTAACATATATAAAACTCAATAATGTCTTGAAATTCTATTCTTCGAACTGTATATGCAGAAAAAAAAGTTACCTTTTCCGAAAGATAAAATATATAAAAGTCAATAATGTCTTGAAATTCTATTCTTCGAACTGTAAAACCGACATTTTTTGAAAAGAAAAATATATAAAACTCAATACATGAACAATGTTAGAATTAATACTGATTTTTAACTTTTAAGCTTTTAAAAAATTTAATATCGATTTTAAAACATAATAAATAATTCGCCAACAATTTTAAAAATTATTTTCTTCGAACCTTATCTACAAAAAAGAAAATGTATATGAAATATTTAGAGTATTGGAAGAGCTTGGAAGTATTTTCAATGTATTTCGTCTCTCCATGTAAATACTCAGCAAATTCTGAGCAAATGACTCATAAAATATTTCAAAAATCGAAAAGCGGTCGTTCCTGACAAATTCAACGCATAAAAAATATATTGTTGTACTCACTATCACAATTACAATTAAATAGAATTTATCTGAAGTTAACATAAAATTAATCAGAAATCGATATACTGAAATCATTAAAGAAATAAAACAGATGGAAAGCAAGAATTGCATACTGATAAAGAGACAATAACTTAGGATGTCTTATTAATCTACCGTAATTATTACAGTATAATACGCACTCTTAATTGGTTTATAAATACTTTAATATATCCAAATAATTATTTTGTTTTGGGCACAAAAATATGACCAATAATAAAAATTGTCACTAAGTAATTTTCCAAAATGACTTCTTAGCGAAAGTACACATTAAGTCATAAAAAAGGTTCATTATAATGTGACAGGACAGTGCTTTTGATGAAGTCCTAATAATGCATGAAACGTCATGAAGCTGATGGGAGAAGGTTCGGTTTAAAAATATTAAGCAGAACCTTTCAAATGCTTAGTAGAAAGCATCGATCGTATTTGAACCACAAAATAAAAACTAGTAAGATTTCACTATCCCACTTTTCATACCGAAAGAAGTTGTGATGTCAAGATTAATGTGCATACCAAAATTCTGTAAAACCCAGACGAATTTTGGAAATATTGATTTCACGAACTATCCAGCCATAAATTTAATTACAGAAGTAAAAACACAGGAAGAAAACAGAATATAAAAACAGGGTTGGGTTTTATTTTAAATACGGATATCTACTAAAAATAAAGTTTAAAGTAATACATATATATGTGTGTGTGTGTGTTTGTGTGTGTGTGCGTGTATTTCAAATACGGGTATCTATTAAAATACCATATGAAGCAATATATATATATATATATATATATATATATATACACACACACACACACACACACACACAGAGAGAGAGAGAGAGAGAGAGAGAGAGAGAGAGAGAGAGAGAGAGAGAGAGTCTGTCTGAAGTTATTATGCGACTTACATAAATATTAATAGCTCTAACTCGCTTTAAAAATGTTTTGTAAAATTTTAAACGATGTTTAAAAATAAAAACAATGTGTGAATATGTCAATGAAGATGAGGATAACGGTCTGAATAATGTAAATAATGTAAGTAAATATCATTCAGATCTAAAAATCACTCCGATTTACAGAGGGATGGCTGTCAATACATATACTAAGATTTAAATGAAGATCTTAATGGACTTAGAATTTAAAACTTGTCATTGTTGTAGGGCGATGATGCACACTGAGGATTATTCAAAGTATGTTTACCTATCGCAGAAGTGGATGTAGTGACACACTTATGTAAATAAGATATACAAAAGGATCTTACCTAATGCTGGACAGCTGCCATAGATAGTGCTGACGTTGGCGATAGATATTTCACACATATTTGTTGAATATGCGTCAAATTTGAGTTGTACTCTTGCTTGCTTGATATAAAATTGTGCTGAGGCCCAAGTGCTCTCATTGCTCTGCAACAACGTGAATAGCTTCTGCTGATTTTTGAATATCGTTAAGTTGCAACTGGAACCACGCATTTGGTATTGTAAACGCACGCAACTGTCAGTCATATTCACAATTGAAGATTTCAGCGAATATTTACTAGTGGACGCATTAACACTCATTTTGAAGCCTAGAATGAAAACAATAGCAATATGAATATGTATACGTACATAGAGACGAGAATATTTACATAGAATACTTTATATAACAGACAAATAGAGCAGATTGAGATAGATAGATAGATAGATAGATAGATAGATAGATAGATAGATAGATAGATAAAGATGTGATTGAAATAGATAGATATGAACCAATTCGGGGAAATAGATATAAATTGATTAAGATAGACAGATTGATTTGATTCGACAGAGTTAGATATATTATATAGAAGACATAACACACACACACATATATATATAGATAGATAAGTGGTAGTTATGAACATAGATAGATAATGAGGTAGTTACGAACATAGATATATAGATATGATGAGGTTGAAATAGATATGAACAAATTGAGAGAGAGATATAAATCGATAGAGATAGACAGATATAATTATATGAACAGACTGAAATTGATATAGTAGATAGAAGACATAACGTATATATATATATATATATATATATATATATATATATATATATATATATATATGTATGTATGTATATATATATATACACACGCACATATACGTTACATTACGAGATGTAAGGTTTTAGGTATATATGTTTATGTGCACGTATGTGAATGTTTGTATGTATATATGTGTGTAAATATCTGTGGATGTATGTGTATATGTATGTATGTATGTGTGTGTGTATTTATGTATTACATGTATACATGTGTGTGTTTGTATGTGTATATATATATATGTGTATGTGAGAATGTGTATATGTGTGTATATATATGTGTATGTGTATATATATATACATATGTATATATATGTCTGTGTGTGTATGTGTGGATATATGTGTATATGTGGATATATGTGTATGTGTGTACATGGGTATAAGTATGTGTGTATGTGGGTACACGCCTATATGTATGTACGTGTATATGTTATTGTGTATGTGTATTTTGAACATAAAAATATAGGTCCTTGCTAGATTAGATAATCGTTATATTTATTTTTTATATGTTTATATTTGATTTGTAACCTGTAGTCGATATTAATTTTGTCAAATTTTCTTAATTACACAGCGGCCCCTTCAGTAAATGCCCTTCAGTTTTAGTTTCCCTCGCTCCTTCTCTGTCCCCTACCCCTTTTTCTTTTCTTTTCCTCTCCCTCCCTCTTCTTCTGATCTTTAACATTAGATCGTCTATGGTGTGTGTATGTCACCACGAAATGTATCTTTAATGTATTAGACATCCGGCAACATTCATATTTCTCTCACTTAAACCTCTTCCACTCATCTCTCTAAAACTTCTCTCTGTTAAGTTTTAATCTCCCACCTTCTCTCTTTCGCTCTAACATTCATCCCACACTCTCATACTTACACTCTCTCTAAATTCTATTTTTATTTCCGGAGTTGTTTTTTTCTGTTTTCTTTTTTAATTTGTAGGTCTGATGAATTGGATCGTATTTACGATTCCAATGGAATAAATTATGACCATGGAATATTAGTGTTTAAGCCTTTTTATTATATATATATATATATATATATATATATATATGCACACACTCAGATAGATTGATTGACTGATTGATTGATTGACTGACTGATTGATTGATTGGACATGACATCGATAGTATATTTACACTGGTTTATATATATACGTATATCGATAGGTATTACGATGAAAAGGCATGTTTTACCGAAAAAAAAGTGTATTAAAAGAAAACATTATTTTACGCAACAAATGAAAATTTAAGAAAAGACATTTACTTTTCTCAACAAATAATCATTTGTCAACATCATCTTCCTTTTCAATGTACTCAATTCAGTAATAAACATTAAATGTGTGCATCAAATATTAAAGAACTTGATCGTCCAGGTCTCCATACATCACTTTTCTTTATTATCTCTGAATTGCCATGTTTTCTTGGAAAAGATAATGGGCTGGTTTTCCCGTTGCCTTCTCCACATTTTGGAGTTTACAGTTTTTTTCTGTTTCATTAGTTTGCCGCTCGAGGCTAGTGAACCTAATCTATATTGTTATTTAACCCATAGCTAGGATCGGAGAGAAGAAACGAATTCATGCCTCTGCCAAGGGTATTAATGCGTTCCAATACACATAGAAATGGCGGCAAAACACCTGCTCCCATACAGATGTATGCTGGGATTTCTTCTTATCCAATAAGATAGGCCACTTCTCGGTCTCATCCGAATTAATTCTGTTCTTTCTTGTTTTGAAATCAGAACACCTGCGATCCCTTGTCTGTATCCCCTTTTTGTGTGTTAACATCATTCTTACTTTGTGAACCTTTTGCCTTATTACTATTGCATTGCCTACTTTTGTCTTGCATATATTGTTAGCTGAGTATTATTTTTGTTCTCTTCTTTCCTTTCCCTTGCTATTGTTCATTGAAAACTTTGTCAATTTTGTTTGTCGGGCATTTCTGACAATTACATGTGACCGTGACCAATTTCTCTACAGAATATAACCTGACGAGACCGCAATTTGAACCCGGCTGGTCAATTCCATTTTTCTGTGCCAATATCCTTTACTCTATCAGTAATTCAAGTTAATAAATATGGACTTATTCATCTACTATCGTCAGTGATTTATTTAGTTTTAAAATATATATGTGTAGGGGAGGAAAAAAGACGTAAAAAAGCGAGCATCGGTTAAAATTATGTATCAAGGGGAAATCCTGAAGGTGTGAAAAATTTGAAATTTATATATTTTTTAAAAAAATATGTCTGGACAAAGAGTTTAGCTGGTCTCATTCAGTTTTCCTACAATTTTGATTTTATTGCTTTTGTTTTTAAGTGTATCCCATATTGTGACAAGAAAAAAAATCTGCTATTATTTGCATAACATTGTTGTGATATATGGAAAGTTAAGTATCATATTCTCCCACGTGTTCATATGTTTGCATGCATTTCAATTATCTATACATAATAGAAATTCATGCATCAATAATTTTGCTTGAGTGAATCTTTGATCGGACGATTACTTGAATTTTTTAAGCCCCTCATTGATTTCCTCCAGTTAACTGATGTTTCTGCCACATTTAAGGATTGTGAATTTTTTTTTTTTATTACTAAAGCTATTTTGTTTTGTTTCATTTTAAATATTAACTGGGTTATAAATATATATATAAGGAATGTAACAGCAAAACTTTCCAGATCGGGTAACAAGAAAATTGTCGAATTGTTAGATTAAGTTTTGAACCGTCGTATCTTAGAAATGATTAAATTTATATTACTGGAATTTCCGAAGTTTCTTTTTTTTTTTTTTTAACACCATTGGACTCTACATTGAACAATAAAAATGTATTTAGTTTTAAGATGAAATGATGATCCCTCTTGCTGTTGTGACCTGCTGACCCATTTTTCCTCTCTACTGTTCCCTCTTTTTTAAAATCATTCAGCGTTCCTCTTGATGGTTATTGAATGAACTTTGAAGATAGAAGCCAGAGTATGAATGTACCTTTACAGAAGGCCTGAATAATCTTTTTCCTCTCATCATTTCTCAGTTGGAAAGACAATAGGGCAAAATGATTTTAACCCGTTCTCTTTCTAGCTGAATAACTCAAAGGAGTTTTCAGTCATTCTTAGGACAAATGATGTCAACACAACTCCACGTCTTATCTGAAAATCTGGAAAAAAGAAACTCAGTTTATTTTTTTCGGATATTAAACATTTTGTGTGACGGACAATTATCCCATACCGTTACACGATTTGGACAATTTTGCTGTTACAGCCGGTATATATATATATATATATATATATATATATATATATATATATATGTGTATGTGTGTGTGTGTGTGTGTGTGTGTGTGTGTGTGTGTGTGTGTGTGTGTGTGTGTGTGAAAAGTGTCTCTCTATATATATATAATTATTTCTATATTATATGCGCGGTACTTATTAGAAAGCGCTCAATATCAGAGATAGAGCTGACGATCGCAAAAGCGTGAAATCCAGGGTCACAAACATTACCATCCGATTAGTAATAACATTTATTAATATATTTCTATATTTAAAAGTCACATTTTAAAACCTTCTACTAATAATACCTTATTTACATATGCCACCATTTTAGATTTTTTGGGATAATCTCTTATGGTCATAAGATCAACATTGATTTAACCTTTCGTAACTGTTTCAGAAAGTTGGCATAGTACTCTCCCTTGATGGTGTGGCCCTTTTGAAGAGTGTCATAATGAACTAGCCTAACAACGGTTAGCCTAGTCTATGATATCGAAGATTGACTCGATCACTTCATTTTAATTTTTTTTAAAAACATTTACATTTTATCCATTACTGTAACGATTTAAAAAAAATTAATTTAGATTTTATAATGTTTTATTTATCGTCGATATAGAACACTCGTACCGTCTCGCCAAATCCATAACTCGTACGTCTTTCTAATATTTTTTTTTATAATTTCCCGATTTACCTCAAGTGAAACTATACGTTTCGTCTTTTCACCATTGCTCTTTACACTTACTTTCTTTGGGATCGCAACGCATTTCTTTCGATATCCTTTATTAAAATGACATTCTTAATGGCATGAGTAACTTTGTAATAGACGCTTTTTTAATATATATATTTCAGAATGTGGAAGTCGGAGTCCAAATTTATATGACCCTACCATTCAACACGGCCACTTCGCCAATCCTGGCGAATTTCCTTGGCAAGTTTCTCTACATTACAAAGGCCGATTTTCATGTGGCGGTGTTTTAATTAGCCCTCGATATATAATCACTGCTGCGCATTGCGTGATGAACAGGTAAGTGTAATTTGAATTTGTTTTTCACGTAAGAAATTACAGATTTACTTAAAGAGAAAATTGCGTGTGAAAAAGACCCTTCTATTATGCGTCATCTCACTTCCGATCGTTGGCGATCGCGGCTCTCCACAACTTCATATCATTTGTAGGCTCTTAGCAATATCCCTCCGCTTATATTCACCCTGTCCCCTTTTATGTCATCCATTTACACAAGCTCATTAGGATGGCTATTCGACACTGAGTGTCAAATTCTCCAAACCCACTTTCCTCATTATGCGTCCCAGAAATTAATTTATCTCTAATTGATTCTAAGCACAAGTGTTCCCATTCTTCCTAAAACTTTTTAATATATTCCATCCATGATATTCTCAGCATCCTTCTGTAGAGGCACATCTCTGTTGGGTCAAATCATCTCTCCAACAATTTTATCTCCTTTGTAGCTCTTAAAAGATTTTCTCTGTTTCTTGTCTCCCCATAACCTTGTTTCGGCATCCATTTGTTCAAGCTCGCTAGGCATGTTATGCTTTGTATTTCTTTGTCCTTCTTGCCTTCAATATGTCCTGTGAGTATCAAATTTTCCCAGCCCCCTTTCCTCATTATGTGCCTTAGAAATTTCAGCTGTTTCTTTCTAATGTTAAGTTCTTTTTGTTTATAATTTACTCTAAAAACTTTGTCGTTGCGCACAAGATCTATTCATGGTATTCTCAGCATCCTTCTGTAGAACCACATTTCTGTTTTTTCAGTTGTCTTCTTCATCTTTGAGGAAATTTTCCTGTATGCACTGCCTATATGGAGGATTGATATTACATAGAATTTCCTCACTCTTCTCTTTGTTTTTGTTTCTAATGAATTTCTGATTTTTAATACTTTGCTTAGTTTTTGGAAGGCATCTTTCACCCTTCCCATGTAACCATCGAATTTTTCTTATATTTCTGCACTTGATTTTGATATTTTCAATTCGTAGCTCACAGTCGTTGTTCCTCTTATTAACAACCATAAATTCTGCCTATTTTAAATTGATCATTCTTCTTCTTCTATGTGCCGTGTCCATTCAGGACATGGGTGATCATGGCTCTCCACAATTCCTGTCCTTTTTAGGTCTTGGCAAATATTTTCACTATCCAATTCCTGCTCTGCCAACCATTTAAACAAGTTCATTCTTCTTTTTCGGGATGTGGGCGATCGTGGCTCTCCATAGCTTCCTGTCTTTTATAGCACTTAGGAAATTCTGTCTTTTCGCTGTCTCTCCTGATTCCTGTTCTGCCAAGCGTTTACTCAAGTCAGTAAGATGAGTTATGCGCTCTTTCTTCTGCCTCTGTTGACTTCAATATGTCTTGTGAGTTTCAGATTCTCCAAGTCCTCTTTCCTCCTTATGTGCCCTAAAAATTCCAATTGTCTTTTCCTGATTTTAAGTATAAATGTCCTTTTTTCTTTCCATTTTTGGTAAAAGCTCGTCGTTACCCACATGTTTGGTATATGCTTTCCTCAGCATCCTTCTGTAGAACCACCTTTCTGATGCTCCAAGTCTCATTTTCATCTGTAAGAAGATTGTCTGGCATTCACTGCCATACAGAAGGACCGATCTTACATAATTTTTCAGTGCTATTTTCTTTGTTTTTTACAAAAATATCTTGTTTCTTAATACCTTGCTTAGCTTTTGAAAGGCTTCTTTCGCTATCCCAATGCGCCTTCGAATTTCAGTGTCGCATTTTTCGTACTCTGATAAAAGACTTTCCAGATATTTAAATTGTTGTACTTGGTTGAGTTTGGTATCATCAATTCGTAATTTACATGTTGGGGTGTTCCTTTTGCTAACAACTTTGCCTTCAGTCTTCTTACAATTGGTGCTTAGCCCTTTCTTCTCGCTTTCCTTCACTACATCCTGTAGGAGTTCTTGTAGTTTCTTTTCTGTTTTTAACTGTCAACACTGAGTCATCTGCATATCTTAGGCTGTTAAGATTATGGCCACAAATAATGAATCCTGGTAAGATTTCTAATTCTGTCAGAATCGTCTCACTGCATAGGTTGATTAAGTCCCATGTGAAGTCATCTCCGTACACATCACAGATGTCTCGATAAGAAATGGCAGCTTTGTGACTTAGATTAAAAGACTCGGAGATATCGAACTTGCTCATTCTTGTCTACTTGGCATTCCATCTCAAAAGGGGTGTTTACTCGGAAATAAAATTTCAATTCCACAGAATGACCAGAGTTACTAATTCTCGACATTATTAATCTTGATTTGGCATTAATTTTTGTATCGACATTATTATACTTAGTCAGTATTATAAATTATCGACATTATTGTTCTTGATTTGGTATTCACTGATATCAATATTATTGTTCTTGATATAGTATTATAAATTATCAACATTATTATTACTGATTTGTAATTATAAATTAATGACAATTTTTATTTCTTTGATATTAACTTATAAATTATCGATATTATTATTATTGATTTGTTACTATAAATTATCGACATTATTTTTCTTGCTTTGGTATTAACTTATAAAGCATCGACATTATTATTCCTTTTATGTCTTTTCAATAGTTTTATAATAGCAGCATTTCTGATTTCAGTGCGTATGTTTCAAATTACGATGTCTTCATTGGGTCAAATCTTCGTTACGGCGGCCAAAGATACAATATAAAGATAATCATGTCCAATAATAAATTCTCCATGTCGCATCTAAGGAATGATATTGCAGTATTGGAACTAGAGCAACCAGTACCAATAACGGATTATACCAAAAAATACTTCTATTGGAAAAAGACAACCATATTACTACACGTGTAGGTTTAAATGGTTTACTTAAACCCGAATCTATTAAACACTGATATAAAAATCCGAATGGAATTATAGGCACTTCTTTAATAAAAGCAGCCACACAACTAAAAAATAACAACAATATTGTTATCCGACGAGTTGATAAAACTAATACCTTATTAAAACCTTATTTTAAACAAGCATGAGTAACATTCAAAATTACAGGCCATTTTGAAAGATCATGATAAATTTAAAAGTTAACCAATAACACCACCTCCCAACTTAAAAAACATATCAATAAACTTATTACTGCTAACAATGCTGAAACAGGATTTTATAAACTTCAAAAGATTATAGGTGAATATCAATCTGGCTACCTTTATGGAAATGTAAAAATCCATAAAAAAGATCATGCTCTCCGATCTATCATTTCAAAAATGTCTACACCAATATATTACCTTTCAAAAACTCTTAACATTAATTACTCCCTACATCCCAAGTAAATATTGTTTTAACTACACAAATAAATTTATACAAATTCTTCATGCTGTAAAACCAAACAACCAAATAATCGCATCTTTGGATGTACAGTTTCAAAAATTCGAGCAACAAAGGACAGAAACTTATGGAGAGCTATAATCGCCCACGTCCAGAAAGGACATGACCCCCCCACCTACACACCAAAAAAAAAAAAGAAAAAAAGAAAAAGGAACGTGAAACATAAGATGAAATATAACTACATCATTGTCTACTTCGGATGTGAGCAAAGGTGCGTCAAACAAGAAAACGTGTTATTCACTATGGTATACACAAATACTTCAAGTGGAAACCAGCAGATAAAAAAGTTGTAGATCTGTGATCGCCCACATCCAAGAGGGATTTGGTACGTAAGTATTTGATTAAAGTGTAATGTGTAATTGAATGACAAACTGAAAAATGTCCTACATTAAGTGTTTGGTCTATCCTTTATCCCTCTATCGTTTACCACCCCAAGCGATCATGGCCCTCCACAACATTTTGTCATTTACCGCTCATTTTTATATACCATAACATTTTGTCGTACAATTACTGTTCGTGTGACATATAATTTTTTTTACCTTATGTATCATAATGTATTATAAGATAGACAGATAGGTAATGAACAGAGTGAGATAGATAGATAGATAGATAGATAGATAGATAAGATCAAGTCAAAAATACTATTCTACTTGTTCTCAATAATCCTGTGCCAAGACAATAGTAATTCAATTTAAATAATCTTTTGTGAATTAACTTAGTACTTACTGGAGATAAAATCGAATTTTTCTGCCATTTTGAAGCAGAGGTTGGGGGTTTTGTTCAAAAGGGATGAATTTAAAACCGGTGGGTTATATAAATATATGAAATATTTACAATCTTTTTCGACCGGTGGTGATTTGCTGTATATCTATCATTTACAATTGCATAAAGGTTGTTGAATATCTCTGGTGTTATTTTGAAATAAAAAAAAGTAAAAAATTATTTCTTGTTTATTCATCGTCAGTAACAGGAATTGAATGTGCAATATTTGACTTACTACCTGCATTTGAATTGACAATAAAATATATCATCTTGTATCGCTATGACATATTTTTCATTATTTACATTATTTGGACTATTGTCCTCATCTTTGTCGCCATATTTATCATGACGTTTCGGCCGTTGTACGCTCCGGGCTTCTTCAGGTAGTTGGAATGTCGAAATGAACCCTTTATTTCGCTCACCGGGGTAGACTGTTCTAGTTCCACGTGCCATGTTTGATGGATGTCATTTATCAGTTATCCACAGTAGATAAAGGCGTTGGTTAGATCCAGTGACAGGACTCGAAGAGTGTGAGTTCAATACCCGGTTAAGGCAGTGGAGAACTTTCAGGGGGAAATTAGCAGGAGATTCCGCTTCTACTTCCGTACATCCAGCCTTGCTTACACATTCCCCTCTTCTCTTGGCCAAGATATCAATCTCTCTCAAGTGAGGTTACCTTTTCCGTTGCATAAAGCCTGCTACCACAGTTTTAAGGCATTGCTTTCATTGTTGTTTATTCCCTTTCCCAATTTAATTTTTTTATTGTCCTGCCAGTTTTTGCATTGCATTCAACCTAGTAATAAGCTTGCTTGCTTTTTTATTACCCAACATTTATTTTTCCAACCTTTTCTAAAGTTATTCGAGCTTAGTGATTCCAGTAGTTTTACAGCGTTCTCTTGTGATATTTGCTCACGCATTCCATTTGACAATTCATACTTGCCTAAAACATGCCACCAAAGAAAAGAACTTGCCTAAGAGGCAAAACCGCAGCTGCCAGGTCCGCTATGCGAATGCGATAAGAGTTTTCTGGTACTTTATTCAGAGTTACTGAGTTAATTAGCCGCTGGCGCCCAACACCAGAAAGAAGGCTACTCTGTCGCCGACAAGCCTAAACTACTCACAAAGTGGTTATGATGAGACCCCCTCCACTAAATCCCGATACAAGACGTTCCTAGGCCGTGACCGAAGAATCACCTTCAACATTTTTTCGAGAATTACTTGGGATTACGCCGGCGGTCAGTCCTAGAAAACGGGGGAGTGACAGTAAGGCAAGTGAAGACTTCCCTAATGCTCCCCTCCATGTTCTGTCAACGCACGACGTAGGAAAGACAACCTCGAAGCACATCGGCGATACATCAAGCGTGGCATTCCCAGCCCCTAACCTCCATGACACGGACACTGGACACAGACCACTCCGCGATACTTATGCTGGCCACCACCCCACAAGAGAGAGGAGAGCAAGCGCTCGATCGCCTTCCTATGGTTCTGGCTACTGAGGTCTCTTCCAGGATGAAAACCAGCATCCACACTTTGGTTGCAGCTTGGAAATACCAACCTGTGGACCAATGAAAAAATTGTTCCGTCGATAAAAGCGGATGGTTTTCTCGAAAGAAGAAAGCAGTTTTATTTTTCTGTATGGTCCGTTGGCTAGCATGTTGGATTTCTCACAGTTAACGTGTATTGGGATTTGTGACATTGGACCTGCGATTCGTGATTTCGGCATTTCTTTCTGCACCTGGATCTTCAAGTTTCGACTTGTGATTTGTTTATTTCGCCGTGCGTTTTCGACGTGGTTCTAGAATAGCTAGAGTTGTAACCCTTCAACTGAAAAAGTTTGCCATACACAGAAATTTTCGCATATATGCCCCGGAAAATTTAATTCCGGTTGAGCACTTTTGAGATAAAGTGCGAATTTTTAAACAATGACTACTGCTGCTAATAATGCAAAGCTTTTCTATGAATTGACCCTCTCGGTCACTGACATATCTATTCGAAGAATAAGTACGTAAAAATCTCCCATCCTCTCTGCCGAGCGCTGATAGCCTAGGGGTAAAATGTCGGCTTGATGCAATCAGACGTTTAGCCACACAGATGAGCTGTGATACGGTGAAACTGTCTGGAGATTAACATATATATATATATATATATATATATATATATATATATATATATATATATATATCATTAGTGACTCTAGGTCATCTATGTTTGTCGGGATCAGTACAACCTTTAACAAAATATACTACTGGTATAACTTAGATGCTAAAATGATTCCTTTACTCTGAGTAAAATATATAATTTTAATAATCTCTGTACATGAAATTAAATGAAAAATATTTTTAGCACCGACCGTATCTCCATGAACTTGGATATAGAATATAGACTCTTACCATACATTCTTGGGGTGGACGAGACGCTAGCTTCGAACCTAGTTCCGTGAACCTGAACATGGAATATAGACTCTTACCATACATTCTTGGGGTGGACGAGACCCTAGCACTGACTCTGGTCCCGTGAACCTGAACATGGAATATAGACTCTTACCATACATTCTTGGGGTGGACGAGACCTTAGCATCGACCCAAGTACCGTGAACCTGAACATGGAATATAGATTTTTACCATACATTCTCGGGGTGGACGAGACCTTAGCATCGACCCTAGTTCCGTGAACCTGAACATGGAACATAGACTCTTACCATACATTCTTGGGGTGAACGAAACCCTAGCACCGACCCTGGTTCCGTGAACCTGAACATGGAATATAGACTCTTACCATACATTCTTGGGGTGGACGAGACCCTAGCATCGACCCTAGTTCCGTGAACCTGAACATGGAATATAGACTCTTACCATACATTCTTGAACCTGAATATGGAATATAGACTCTTACCACACATTCTCGGGGTGAACGAGACCCTAGCACCGACCCTATTACCGTGAACCTGAACATGGAATATAAATTTTACCATACATTCTCGGGGTGGACGAGACCCTAGTACCGACCCTAGTTCCGTGAACCTGAACATGGAATATAGACTCTTACCATACATTCATGGGGTGGACGAGACCCTAGCATCGACCCTGGTTCCGTGAACCTGAACATGGAATATAGACTTTAAAATTCATTCTTGGTGTGGACGAGACCCTAGCACTAGCCTTAACTCCGTGAACCTGGATATAGAATATAGATGTTCATGATGACGGTCGTCCTTGTGTATAGAATCCAGAGGTTAGCAGTCAATATTTCGAAGACAGTAGGGAAGCGTAGTTCAGGTTAGCAGTGGATATCCCGGTAAAAGTAGCTGAGCGTAGTTTTCCTTCTATTCCTCTTCGCCTGACAAGCTCTCACTGGACATTCGGATAGAGTAAACAAAATGGCCGCCTTTATACACGACGGATTGTATATTCTACGTCTTCTGATTGGTTAACCTTCTATTGGTGGACTATAAAGTGAGTCAAGTCATTTGGGCTAGCTCACTAGTTACATAATATACACAAAAAACTGCAACAACCAAACATTCTCTGGGTGGACGAGACCCTAGCACTAACCCTAGTTCCGTGAACCTGAATATGGAATATAGATTTTTACCATACATTCCAGGTGTGGACAAGACCCTAGCACCGACCCTAGTTCCGTGAACCTGAACATGGAATATAGGCTCTTACCACACATTCTCGGGGTGGACGAGACACTAGCATCGACCCAAGTTCCAAGAACCTGAACATGGAATATAGATTTTTACCATACATTCTCGGGGTGGACGAGATCCTAGCATCGACCCTAGCTCCTTGAACCTGAACATGGTTTATAGACTCTTTCCAAACATTCTCCGGGTGACGAGACCCTATGAACGATCCTAGCTTCGTGAATCTGGACATGGAATGTAGACTCTTACCATACATTCTCGGTGTGGACGAGACCCTAGCACCCATCCTAGTTCCGTGAACCTGAACATGGAATATAGACTCTTACCATACATTTTCGGGCCGGACGAGACCCTAGCACTGACCCTAGCTTCGTAAACCTGAACATGGATTATAGACTCTTACCATACATTCTCTGGGTGGACGAGACCCTATCACCGACCCTTGTTTCGTGAACCTGAACGTGGAATATAGACTTGACATACATTCTTGGGGTGGACGAGACCCTAGCATCGACCCTAGTTCCGTGAACCTGAACGTGGAATATAGACTCTTACCATACATTCTTGGGGTGGACGAGACCCTAGCACCAACCTTTGTTCCGTGAAGCTGAACATAGAATATACACTCTTGCCATACATTCTCGGGGTGGACGAGACCCTAGCACCGACCCTTGTTTCGTGATCCTGAACGTGGAATATAGACTTAACATACATTCTTGGGGTGGACAAAACCCTAGCACCGACCCTAGTTCCGTGAACCTGAACGTGGAATATAGACTCTTACCATACATTCTTGGGGTGGACGAGACCCTAGCACCAACCTTTGTTCCGTGAAGCTGAACATGGAATATACACTCTTGCCATACATTCTCGGGGTGGACGAGACCCTAGCACCGACCCTTGTTTCGTGAACCTGAACATGGAGTATAGACTCTTAACATACATTCACATAAACGAAAAGACTATTCAGCTTATTTCTCTTTTACTGCCCTCCTCACCCCATAAATCATTTTCTTCGAAAAGTAAATAAATTTTAGTATCGTGTATCATGTTCGTCTCTTTACCCATTTTGTCTTTCTAGAAGTTTCAAGAACTTTCAAGAAGTTTCAAATATTTCTAGAACGTTAGGCAATATAGATTACAGCAGAATTGTGAGTGTACAACCCCACGAATTTTCATCAGTATTGCTCAATAATACAGTATGCTTCTAGCTGTCCAAGTGCAGAAAATTCATAGTTGATAGAATCATTCGTAACGGATGGCACCGTAACAGATTGCACCGTAACGGATGGCATTCGTAACGGATTGTTGTAAGCGCCCGGAAGATGCATTTTGTTATGTCTGTCGAATTTATCAAGACAAGAGCAGAATAGTATTGGATAGTGGAATTTTAAGTGTAAAACGTTTGTAATGTTTTGAAGTTTAAATATGTTTTACTTTCATTTTGTATACGAGTTTTAATGAAAAATATGCATTAAATGAGTTTCAACAATGGCGCATTAGTGTCCACAGTATCACGGATGTTTTCAATACTGGATCACTGGCAAGGACCATAAAAATACAGAACATTAGGATTGTTCAGTATTCAAGATTTCGTATTTTTGTCCCATTTGCTATATTAATTGGGCTTCAAAGTCGGAATTTTATATATTCAGCACATGATTTTTAGAAATTTAAAATGTGTTTTTTAGAATTTTTCAATAAAACTGTGTGAAATATATTTGTATTTTCATACCCATATTTTTATTTTGTTTTGTTTTGCATGATGGTGCAGAGGGGAAAAAGTGCCAAGAAATTTACAATCCCACGAATTTGAATGGAACCTAATAACCACTGAAGTAACTGCTTCTTCCTTCAAAACATGGAGCTGGAAAGAATACGCCTGCTATCGTATATCAAGACGTTTATCATTCATCTCACCAGTGGCACTTTGCTCTGAGCTCCCCTACTAACTCCTCCAAAGAGAAATCAACCGTCTTCAGAAGAGAACGGCAATTCAGAAAAGAATGAAATTACTGATCTATATTACAGAGGCACAGCTGAAGGGATAAACCCATAGTACCCTAACCAAAAAGAACTCAAAATTCAATACCGAGCTTTTGAAGTCGAGACACAAGCAGTGGAATTTGTTAGATGAAAGTGTACAAGTCGCAGGTCAGAGTTTTTCAAGCTTTTTCACTTGCCAATGTGACTCGTCTATACGAGGCTGTTGGAATCATCTGTAACCCCAGTACATGCATTATATGCGTGGGGGTAACCACATTATGTGCCTTACAAATTTCAACTCTTTCTTCCTGATTTTATGTATAAGTGTGCTTTTTTCTAGCTCCCCTAAAACTTCGTCGTTATTCACATGGTTATTCTCAGCATTCCTCTGCAAAATAACTTTTCTCTTGCCAATAGTCTTCTCTTCATATCTGAGGAGATTGTTCATATTACACTGTCATATAACATTTCAGTACTTTTTTCTTTGTAACGACATTTTCCGGTTTCTCTTCTATCTTGGAAGACATCTTTCGCTGCTCTAGTACTTTTCGGATTCCTCTCCATGTTGGCCGTTCACATGCAAATGTTTCACAAATGATTGGTTGAATCCTAAATATCTTTATTTCAGAATGTCAAATTCATCGTCATATGAGCCACCCTTATCAAAATGTTTCACAAATGAACAGCTGAATTTCAAATTATTAAATATTAGTTTAGCAGACTATTATTTTATTAGAGAATAGTATTTCTGCTCTGACTTTGACATTTTGACCTTTGAGGTCAGATAAAGGAAAACAAAGGAAGTTGATTTTGATTGGCTAAGCTAGCGTGGAAATGTTAGATAGAGAAAGAGATTTCAGGGAGTTGGGTCTTACACGTCAGAATATTGAAGTGTTTCTTTGTGTCTGGGAAGTTAGAAATGTACACGTCGACAGTTGAATAAAATAGATAAGTTTAAAATCCCTTTTGTCGATATCTTTCGTTTCTGGACCCAAAAACATTTCGCTACCAGGCCGGGAGATGCCAAAGAGTACAATGCAACACATGGCTGAATTGACGCCATCGCCATCAAGGGGGTATACAACATTGTATTAATTGGCACAGTAACCAAAAAAACCCAGGACAGGATATAAAACAGTTACGCTATTTGACGCTGTTGACCAAGGACCTCCCAGAATGAGTTGTGTCGGGCACAACGAGGATTGCAAAACGACGTGGAAAAGTTTGGAGAGGATTTTCAAGAGAGTAATCAACGAAAGGAATATGAAAAAAAAATTTAATCTAGTCATGAGAACAGAAAAAAATGTAAGTATTATTTTGTTCTACTGCCACACATGAACACGTCTAAGCAACAAATATAGGACGTAATGATGAAATGATGAGGAAAAAGGAGGACTGACGTCATTTTTTGATTGACAGACAATGGAAAAGGACGAATAGGGAAAGACAATGTACACCCGTACACACAGTGATGTGACAATGTTAATTTTAATGAAAATGTTTAGCGAGAGACTGATTTTGTTTTGTTTTGTCGAAACCATTTACGAAAATCTATTGTTATTTTTGATTGGCTCGATTTAATATTTTTGCGAGCATTTAAATGTTTAAAGTTAGAATTATTATTCTAATTGTAATTTATTGACAAATGATTGTGTTTTCATTTTTATAACTGTCTGGAATTCTGTTTTCCTTTTTTTTTTAATTTCAAGAGCCGTATGCGTCTCCTTTTGCCTTCATTGATTGAAGAATTAAGTTTCTAATCGTCGAGAAATGAGAACGTGAATGCTGTTTTCAATATTATTTAAACATTTTATTCAGGGCTTCGATTAGGACAGCTGCTGCCATATTTTTTAACATGATATTCATTTTATACAAGTCTCAAGAGCCATTCGAGTTAGACGATTACATGATAAGGTGTACACTTTATGGCAATATGTTAGAATGGTAACGGTTAACACATGACTTGGAGAGGTTAAGATTGTATGTATCGGGGAAGCATTCTCTTGTGATTTGGTACCACAAAGCAGGGCTTCGTGGAAAGAAGCTGCTCGAGTGGAACTTACATCTCACCAATGAAATATTAAAAAAAAAATAGGATAGTTCCCTGTGATGTTCGTAGCTTGGCGGGTTTTAACCTGAAGGTTAGAACTGGTGTAACTAAGAAATATAGTTCATCTGAACACTTTCCATGGAAATAACGATAGAGTAGTGATAGACTTGTGACATTTCGTCTGTGGAAAAAAGGGTTTTAAGGGGGCAAAATAATTCATCACCCACAAGGAAACAGAGACGCTTTTGGATTCTACCAAGATTGGAAAGTGAAAACTCAGCAGTATTCCATTTTCAGCCTGATTTCCCAGCCAAGTACTTACTGAAGCGGTACATGAACCAGCATTTTTAGCGATGGGTCGTATGTACGAGTTCTACTTGAGGTCTGGATTGAGTCTGAATCCCAATAGGCACTCAAGGCACGGGGCCTACTCGAGAAGATACCCGTTAATTGTGATATAGGAAAATTCAGGACTACTATATCGATTTCATAGATCAGCTCCTCCCGTCACTAACTCCTTGCTCATTTGCAAATCCCGACGTATGACACGCAATATGAACGCGTGGAATCTGAACTACGCAACGGACACGACCGTCTTCGCCAAGGGCAGACCAGAACTGACATCACAGTTACAAACATGAACGTTTGTCATCACTTGGTCTCTTGACACCTCTCATCCACTCTTTTACCTACCTGTCCCCCTTCGGTCAAAGTCGATACTACTTGGAAGACTTAAAAAAAGAACCATCCACTGACTATAAAGCAGAAACACTTGAGATCAAGATGAAATCACATCTTCCACTTCTCCGTCGGTGTTCATAAAAGATTTTTATCGTTATTTTCTCTTCTAGTCAAATGTTACATCGCTTTGAGGTGCTCTAGCAAGTTGGTTGTGTTTTATTTTCCATCTTATTTTTGGTATTTTTGTGTCTTTGCTGCTATATATGATATGAGAGGATTATAATATTAGTATTCATTTTTTTCTAACCTGATTTTTAGAGTGATTAGCTTTGCTGCTTTTATTGCAATATTCTTGTGGGATTCATTTGGATCTTACAGTAGATTCATATATTACGTTATTTTGTAAGCAGTTACTACTTAGTGGGCATTCTTTATTTATTCTGCTGTTAAAGATAAGGTTTATAGGTGTTTTTGTCTCTTGGTGATTTTTGTGCAGTGTTTTATATGAGTTGGTAGCAGAACTAGACCTGAAATCGGACAAGAACTTTAATGTTTCATTGCCGACACGGAAGAAAGTAATTTATGCTCATATACCTCAGCTGAAAGCTTAACCAGTTATATTACTGAAGCTTGACTAAGTTCGACTGAACAAATTTGAACATCACAGCAATACTAATTATAATATAAATTATATTATAATTATATTTATTGATATATTATATACATATATCAGCTACATATTTATATATATAATAGATCTTATAGGTAGATTGTTTTTATATATATTATAATGTATTTATTATATATTTTATATATTATGTATATAATTATATATATATATAAATATGATATGTTTATGTTATTCATATTTTAAGCATATATTACATAGATATAAGTAATATAAAGATATAGACTTTCTTGCAAGAAAAGAGAATATTTATTTATCTTTAGATTTTACAAAATAGGTTTTCATAATATGTCCAAACATTTATCAACTCAACAAAATAAGATTTATTTAATATTGTTAGTACATAATTAGGAAGAAAGTTTATTTAACGTTTTAACCTTTTGAGCCCTGTGTTCCTGAACAATTTTGACCCATCTGCCTGAACCCCTCGAGTCAAAATTCGCAAATAATTGGTATGTAATATTTCACGGTGGATATAAAAATACTTACAAGTGTTTATCCACCGTTCAACCAGTGGCTGGGTATTAAGGGATTTTTCTCTACCACTGTTCAACCGGGAACTGGGCATTACATCATTTTTCTCTACCACCGGTAAAGCGGTGGTCAGGGCCCCAAACGGTTAATATCAGTCCTTTCTTTGAATATATTTGTTATTCTTTTATTTTAGAAAATGCCGAGTTTGGCGTTTTTATCCCATAAATCGTTAATCATTTTATCGGTCATAGTCGGGTTTGTTTCGTTCATTTCCGTGATTTTGTTTTTCCTTATTAATTCATCATATTGTCAGTTATCCATTTTCGGAGCGTAAAGACATCAGCGTACAACTGCGTTTCCGTCCTCTTATTAAAATTCCAATTCCAACTGATGACTCCATATACTGACCAATATCCTTGCATATTTCGGCAGACGAGAGGACCGCCTTCGTCACCCTAAAATCAATCAGAAAAGTAATAAACATTAACTAAATACAATGCAACGCGTTAATATTCAGACCAATTTTAGCCGAGTTTTTAATTTCCAATGGCCCAGTTCCAAGCAATTATATCTATATATATGTGTGTGTGTGTGTGTTTCGCGAAAGGAAAATGTCTTAAATATGCAATATTTGTAGGGCTAATTTGCATTTCATAGAAAGGTTGTTATGGGCATAATATTGGCTGAAGTAAGAAGACAACTGAGACATGCCTCGGATTCATCGGCGCTGACCTCTTTTCCTATTAAATGACAATGGAGAATAAACTGATCAATCTGAAGATTTCGAAAATGGATGTTTTTTTGTTGAATATCAGAAAAAAATCAAATCAAGCATCTTTTATATAAATAACAAGGTGTGCGAATCATTTATACTGACAGGACGAGAAAGCCTGGGATACTGTGTAATGAGATGGGTGGTGACCTATGTGAATGGGATGATTACAGCTCTAAGGAGGTTTGGTAAAATGGTTTTAGAGTAGACAATTGGGAGGAAAAAGTGATAGAATGCTTTATTATGCTTAATGAGCATTGAAATGCAGAAAAAGAATTAAGCCCGTTAACTAACTGTGAAAATTTCGATTGGTTTTTGAGATTCTTAAGGAAACCAACCTAAATGGAAACTTGGAGATAACTTGATACTGAGTATCCACTCAATACATATGTGAAGTCGAGAAAAAAAGGATGACATGTGCTAAACTAATTCCTTGTCAGAAATAAAAAAAATTACCTTTAAAAGCCGTGAGATTAATTTGCTTACCTAAAGACCTATTCACCTGATTGGTGTGGTTTCTGAAGTAGGATATTTTCGGGAAAATGACTTTCTGAAAAATTCAGCCAAGCTGATTAATGAGCCATGTGATTTATTTACTCCGTTAGTTTCAAATAACACATTACCTTTGTTAGATATTATATTACACCTTATTAACAATGACTTAAAACTAAGTATACATCGTAATTCAACTAATAAAAATCATCTCATAAATATCTATACTCATCATAAAATCCTCCCTATTTATTGAATTCTATTTAAAAGTAATCAGAATATGTGACCCTCAGTATTTATAGGAAAAGGAGAAATACATTGAAAATACATTAAGTTCATCAAATATCCTAATTATTTCATATTCCTTGCAAAACAAAATGTTTGTATATTAACAAACCCAACGAATGAAAATATAATATTCTATCTGCCAAATCTATCACAACTGCGATTGAAAAGAATTTATATAAGCTTAACATAAAAATTTGTTACTGTGATAATATGGACAACCACATAGAAAGAGGATATGGTGGTTTTATTTTGATGTCAAATGGTTCTGTTTGATGGACCAGCAAATTGTTTTTTCGAAGAAATACAATTATCAAACGATGAATAACTTACATTATTTCCTGGTGAGGCCGGTTGGTTGTGATTAGCACATAACAATGTAGCGTCCAGGTCAGTGTATTCAGTATTGCAAACGTGTCTTGGTAAGATCTTAACTTTTGTTTCCATCAGGTCATTTTGCATGTTATCTAAATAAGAAATGAAAAACAAGATAAAATTAATTTGAATTCCGCGTTTCATCCACCATTAACAATTTGAAACAAGCGTAACATCCATCACTAACAGTAATAGTGTAACATCAATGACGTACTGCAGCATCCATTATTATTAGTAACATATATCACTAACAATAATAATGTAACATTTATCAGTTAGTTTAACATGCATACCTAATTGTAATAATGTAATATATTTCACAGTAACATGCGTCACTGCATTGTAACATTTATCAGTTAATCATGCATCCCTAATAGTAATAATGTTATATACATAAAATAATATGCATCACTAATAGCAACAGTGACAAATCCATAAATACTTACTGAAATGAAAGTCTTCATCTTTGACATTATTAGAAATAACCATGAGTTTTTCCAGATTACATTAACCGTAAATATTGGTAACCTTCTGCGGTCAGGTGATAAAACATATTTATTTTCATGAATAAATTGTATCATGATATCAAGTCATACAGATTCAATCGAAACCTGTTTGATATTTATCATTGTTTAAAAATGCATTCAAGTATACATTTAAATTAAATTCTCGCCATTTGAATCTAACTTGAATATTGTGTCTTATATTCAATAGAAATCAGTTATTTTAACGCACAACAATGTAAAAAACATCAACTTTAAATTTAAGGTCCAATTACAACAAAACTGCTGGTCAGGTGAAGTGATTCATATATATGTGTGATTCTGTCACTCTGGCTATGAAAACATATCCTAGAATAAAGTAATATAGATTCGATATCACCAAATACAAGTTTCGAGATGAGTGAAGATAGAGGCAAACAGTCAAAATCCTAAAACTGACATGGATGGAATGGGATATGAATGGAAGAGAGATAGTGATAGCAAATGAAGATTATGAGAATCAGGAAGATGGATATATTTCATTAAACCAAATTCCTCTTAATGTTGGCCGGTCACACACAAGTGTTTCACAAATGATCGGTTGAATCTCAAATATTTCATAATGTCCAATTCCTCTTCATCGGAGTCATCCACATACTAATGTTTAAAAAAATGAACCGTTGAATCTGAAATCTCTTCATTCTGTGATGTCAAATCACTCTGTATATAAATGGCAAACATACAAATGTTTCACAACTGAAAGGTTGAATCGCAAATTCCTTTATTTCCTGATGCCATATTCCATTCTGGATTACCTGGTTACAGACAGATGTTTCACAAATGAAGAGTCGAATTTCAAATTTCTTTCTTTTGTGATGTTAAATTCCTCTTCATGCGAATCACACACATGCAAATGTTTCAGAAATGAAAAGATGAATTTCAAATTTCCTCTCCTTATTAGATATCAGTAGGCAAAGCTTTCAATTTTTTTTATTACGTGATAATGAATTCTTTTCTGTCTGAGATGCCCACATAAAAATGTGTCACAAATGAATGGTTGAATCTCAACTTTATTTCGTAATGTCAAATTCCTCCACATGCGAGTCACCCACATGCATATGTTTCAGAAATGAACATAAAATCAACAGGTAGAGATTGTGTGCGTGTGTGTGTGTGTTTGTGTGTGTTTGAGAGAGAGAGAGAGATATTAAATTAAGCCACATATACTTACCCTTTTCGTCTTCTCCCCAGCCAGTTATGTAGCAAATCATGTAAGGTTCCCAAGGTTCAGAAGGAAGACATGCGGGTCGAATATAATCTGTTATCTGTACTGGCGTCATCAATTCCAACAATGCAACATCATTTCTGTCAGTCCAGTATGAGTAGTTTTCATGTACCTTGATTTTCTTGACCTTGATTTTCTGAAGTGCAGAAAAAACTGTAGAGCCCAGGCCGATCTCGTGATCTTTCGGAGACGAACTGAAATTTAAAAAGGAAAATATATATTTGCTTTATCACATTATAATCATTATCTATCTATCTATCTATCTATCTATCTATCTATCTATCTATATATATATATATATATATAATTATTTATTTAAAAATATGATTCCAACACGCTGCATAAGAGTTCTCATGTTTCAAAGCAAGAGCCGAAAACTTCAATATAATTATTTGAATTAAATTGAATTAAAGTAAGCTCTTTTCCATCTTCAAACGATTTTTTTTTTTTTGGAATAACTTATTTCTGAAATTTACGTGTTTTAATAGCATATTCATTATTGAAATCAAAATTTCCATGGTAACGGCGATTTTCACACACACACACACACACACACACACACACACACACATATATATATATATATATATATATATATATATATATATATACATATATATATCTTTCATTCTATCTAATTTCCTAATTAATCTGTTCGTAACTGTCTATCTACCTCAGTGTGTTCATATCTGTCTCCTTACCTATATATCTATCCCAATCTCTTCATCTCTCTCTCTCTCTCTCTCTCTCTCTCTCTTATTCTGTTCATATCTATCTATCTATCTATCTATCGCAGTGTATCATATCCATCTATCTTTCTGTCTCTTCACATCTATCTATCTATCTATCTATCTATCTATCTATCTATCTATCTATCTATCTATCTATTATATCCATGTATCTTTCTGTCTCTTCACATCTATCTATCTAATTTTATAATTAATCTGTTCATAAGTCTCTATCATTCTTTTCATATCTATCTATGTATCTATCTGTCCCAATCTATTCAAATCTATCTATATTTTACTATTTATCTATCTCAGTGTTTTCTTGCCTATTCATTTCTCTATCTATGTTCTTATCTTGATGTCTCGTGGGAATACGTTATTTTCCGTTATGGAGCTCCTAATCTTTAAAGGTGTTAAAAAACACAAATGATATTTAACAGTTATCTGAAATAGGGATTAGCTTGTACCTACTCTATCATATAGTCTCAAACTAATAGCAAATCTTTTAATTTTTGATCATGTATTAAATGAAGTGTTGAAACTATCTGTCTTTAATTCGAACTTACTTGCGTCGGAAACATTGTGCAGCCGAAAGTACGTATCGATTATTAAGAAGTACACCTCCACAGGAAGGATTTCCCCTGTACATGACTGCAGCCTGCCAGGGCCATTCTCCTGGAATGGCTTTCTGGCCATATGTAATAACAGGATCGTATAAAGTCGCACTCCTAGTACCACATTCTAAATAGCAAAGAAATCAGTAACAATAAAGGTGACAACAAAAGCAGCAACAAGAAAATGACAATAAAAAAGAAGACGAATAAGAAGACAATGATTTCCTTGATGTTAGCCTCTATCGGATTAAAGCTTGTGAACTTTAGAAAATTGGTAAAACTAAGTCAGCCCTTACTTTATATTATTTCTCCTTTTCATGTGAATTTACCTTTCTCGGGACTTGCTATTTTATAATTTTTAGACCACATGTTTTCATTTGTCGATTAAGTTATTGTTAATGGAGGTCTTATTTATCTTCCCAATAACGCAGATGGCCTGTGCAAATCTTTCCAAAAGCGGAGCAAATATTTCTGTCAATTTCATGCTTATACTTACAGTATTTGTATTTCTTACGTTTCTTTTTTATACTATACGATTCAACTGTTTTCAGTAGAATTATACTTTTAATTAATTCCAGCTGTTGAATAACTTCCACACATATATTTAGAGACAAATTATTGAATTGTAATTATTCCAATATCTTATATTTATGGGATATATATTCAGCCACACCTTCAATCAAATGTAACTGAATCAATTCGTCTTCGATTATCAAATCTTGAGTTCCCAGTTTCTCTTATTCTGCGAATATATTGCATAATTGATTCATTTTGTTTCTCTTTAATGGACAGAAATTTGGTTCTTTCCACTATGAGAAATTTCTTTTTAGGTCGTAATTGTCTTTTTATCATTTCTGAAATTTTAACGAAAACAAAATTTTTCCAATTGGTTGGGGGTATGCCATAGAATAAATTTCATTATAGCATCACAACCCCTCGAAGCTACGAAGAGGTCGGTTATTTAATTTTCTCCGCCTCTTTCCTTATTGTTTTTCTATTTTTTGTCCTAGCCTAGGCTGCAAAACAGCGGACCCAAGTCTCGTCAAATTCTTTGTCCAAGTGACTTAAACTTCCTATCAAAAGTAAGGAACATTACCAAACAAACTAACAATACATTTCTCTTTATCTGTTTTAAATTTTAACTGTTTAAATTCTAAAAAGCAAATAATGTATGTAGATATATAAATTTGTTATTTGTGATATATCAGTGTAATTTGTTTTTCTATTTCTCATGGACCAATTCATATCTCAATCTTCCAGGGTAATCCACGACTGTGTCTTTGCATCAGACAAAGCTAAACTTTGGGTACGTTCCTAGGTGAAATATTTAGCACGTCCATTTTACAGATCCATTTGTGAGTGAAAACCATCAAAGGTCGTCCTCGGTTATATTCTTGTTCTAGACGAAGTTAAATCTTAATACTTTGGATGTCTCTATGCAAGTGCAATCGTTCGTAGGTTAGTTATACGGAACAATTCGGAAGGGTTTGTTCTTCAGGGTACTCAATGTGTGTGTCCGTGCGTTAGACAAGGTTAAACTTAAAGAAACTTTAGTTACTTCTGCAGGTGCAATAATTCATAAGCTCGTCTTATGGGCCAATTCGCGAGTGGCAATTCTTCAGGGTACCCCATTATTATTTTGCAAGGTACTAGATACATTATTATTTTGTAAAGTACTTTGGCACCTCACTATTTTGCAAGGTACTGAATACATTATTATTTTGCACCGTATTGGCTACCTCCCTATTTGCAAGGTACTGGGCACCTCATTATTTTAGCATTGTCAGTGATACAGTAAAGTCAATATCTACACTATCAATATAAACGAGCATTTCAGTAATCTCTAATCTAGAGAATTTTAAAAGGGACTTTATTAAATCAATTTTATTTAACATCTTGAACTGAACACAAATTTATATCACTTTTCATTGCATTTTCTTTTTCTAATTATTTCATCTTTCAAGTATCAATTATTTCCTCAAATCTTATCATTTGTATTATAATTGATGTTATTTCTATCATTTTGCTGAGAAAAAAAAATCAAAAAAATCATTCAAAATGTTCATATTGTTGGTAACTGAATGAACGTTTAGTACTCACCTCTGCGACTACAATTGAGCCTTAGTGCGTTGCAGTCACTACAAAACAAATAATATAAAATAATTGGGAAGAAGGAAAAACAGTTCGAAATGAATGTAGACACCTAGAACTTTCTTATTATCAAGTTCAAATGAAAAGAAACCCAACACAGGAATTGTTTCATCTTTTAAAACTTGCTGAGCCGTAATTTCTCAAGTCCAGCGACAACATAAACGAACCCACTACAATATTAATTATCAAACATACATCGAAATAAATGAAGCTTGATTTAATCCTGAACAAAAATATGAAAGTTATTTATTATGTTATTTTTAAAGATATGAATATCACTTGGGTCAACTACAGATGTTTCACCTGACATTCATATATATATATATATATATATATATATATATATATATATATATATATATATATATATGAACAGCAATCCAAATCTACAAATGGTGACCACCAAACAAGAAAACAATACATTTTCATGAAAATTACAACTCTCTATTATTAACAGAAGACAAATTGCTGAATATTATATGAACATATGGCTAGGTCAGCCGGTTACTTTTCTCCATTTCACCTCACAGTGTATTTCGATTCCTGTAATTTTCAGCAAGAACAAAAATTGAGAAAAGTCTCGTGTACGTTCTACGAAGGAACCGAAGGTGAAATATCGCCATGGAGAATACACAAATCCCATTTTCCTTAAACTGTTTTTTTGTATGGATTCATATGGCTCTACTTGGTTTCAGGTTGGTAACACTTGGGACATCTTCGCTCAAAAGTAGTTTAAAGGCATTTACGGTGTCCTAGGGTGATGAATTATTTTCTTTAATAACTCCTATCTGTCAAACGAAACCTTTCATTATTCTGTCACTATGCCAAGTGTAAATGTTCTGATGTGCAGTATTCATTACATCCTTTAATTCAAACGTTCATAGCTAAGGCCCAATGCACCACGTACACTGAGACAATCACGCCCAATTCTTTCGTATTCGATTAGCAAGGTGGAAGTGACATTCGCATATTTTCTTCCTAAGAATCTATACTTTGTGCTTCATCTATTGCTACAATAATAACCACTTGGGTCAGCAGTTAGCTCTCCTACATAATTTGCACTTCTTACTTCCCCCCTTTACCTTCATACAACATCCTCATTCAGTAACCCTTTACTTTGAGGGGCTATTGGGTTTTGGATTGGGTGATCACTTCGTAAAAAAGTGTGTATTTGGCTGGTAAAAGAGCATTGATTTATTGATTCTCAGGCTTATCAACCCTTTGTAGATTATTTAAAACCAGAAAATATTTTAGACTGTAAGAAGTTTTATGGAGATGATAACTGTTAATGATATGTCTTACTAATTAATCTATATCTGGGGGAAGAAGAGGTGGATTTATAACTTTTCCGATGGTATTTGCATGTAAGTAAATATAACGAAGACAATGGGAATTGGAAATCACCTCTTCGATTACATTACACCACCTGCACATACAAGCTTACAACACCTGATATTCCTATCTACTTACTGATTAGGCTACGGTGATCGTAAGGGAACCGGTGTTTCAACGTGAAGTGGCCGTAAGCCTTGGTAACTTGGCAATTTCTGAACCAAGGCAAGTAACTGTGAAAACTTTGCACATTTAACAGCAATGAATTAGGAAATATCGTCTCTTCTACAGATTCAACAACTGAATGCAAATGTCTTGTCGATATAGGAGCTGGCACATGTGTAACACAACCAAATCATCAACACAGTTTACTGCCTGGATCATATAAATTACGGGAGTAAATTGGAAGCAAAACCGAGACAAGAAGAAAAAGATATCTTTTATGTTTGGAATCAGAATAAAAATGAATACACCAATGCTCTGACAGATTTTTCTTTCATCAAAATTCAATTTGATCTTTAAAGACAGGAATGTTCATAGGTAACAAGACAAATCTTCTAATTACTGGACCCAGAGTTGATTTTGTGCTTCCTGCAATGATGTGATTACCAACCAACCAGAGTCACCTACCGGTTTGACCTGCAATCTGCAAATTACGTATACAACATTGCTGCAACAATTCCCTGACTTTATAATACCACACTGACACACAATGTCAAGTACTATATAAAGATAACATGCGACTGAATCTGCCAAAAACTAAATTAGCCGAGTTAAAGGGACAATTCTGATTAAATGATGCAATAAAACATATCAATAACCGAAGAGGGCATTCACAAAGAAGCAATTATAACACCTTTTATGTTGCACGAATTTACTAGGATTCCCTCTCGTCTAAGAAATACTGCGTATAACTTTCTATGGTTACATGTTTTTAATCATTTCACTCCAAGCAAGGCGTGAGTGCCACCACTACGCACAGGTTTATAATGAGTGAAAGTGAGAGAAATGAGTGGGTATAGGGGGATTGAGCAAATGATAAAAAGATGAGCGGGGTTCAAGACAACAGAAGGTGGCGATTGACATTGCATTTAAATTTTTGAAGATTCTATTTACCAGAGAAGCAAGTAAACGGAAGGGAGTTCCACTGTTGAGAAGTGCGAGCAAAGAAACTGTTGGAGTAGAAGTGGCGTTTGCAATTAACAATGTCAACAGTAAACCGGTGGGACCTAGATGCCAATCTAGTAGCACGCTTCAGTTCATGTAGTCTGAGCACCAAGGTATAAAAGCTCGTCAGAGCAGTAGCCATGGAAATATTTGAAGAAAAGTCAGAGAGAAGTCACATAAATGTGGAAAAGTCACTGAAAGAGAGATGCCAAGTCAGAATCGATTACACTGTAAATCCTTCTATGGGTTTTGTCAAGAACCTCAAAATGAACTGCAGGGGAACCAAACCAGATATGGCAACAATATTTAATGAATGGGTGAACGATAGTTTTGTAAATGTGTTAGAGGAGCCTATCTACTAAAAAAAAAAAAAAAAAAAAAAAAAAAAAAAAAAAAAAAAGAAAGAAAAAACAGAAAACAATCCTGGAGGTTTGACTTCGAAGAACGAGCTTTCTTTCAGATAACTCATCTGGAGAGTCGAGCTGCGGTTCACAGATGCCCCAGAATAAGCATGTATTAATACCTGTGGGTGGTTAGAGTAAAAAAATAAAATAAAATAAAGTAGTTAAGTTTTAACTTAGTATAAGTCTGAATACCAACTCTTTCAAACTGTGTTTGCATATCCCCAGTCAGTAGTTAGAAAAACGAAAAGCCTACGTTAAATGCTACGAACCCAAACAAATTAACATTGTATTAACACGATTTAGTACAAACTTATAAATAACAAATAAAACTTTCAAACTTTCAAGCAGACTTTGCAGACAATCTAGACAAAAAATATTAAATTAAAAAAAACGAAATCATACATTACATTCAAAAATTGGATTCGTTCATTTGAAGACCGGCAATTTTTTTTACTCGGCGACTTTGGATCAAAGTGAGAATTTTGGGATAGCCTTTTCTCGCCATAGAGTTGGGAACGAGAGGGATGGAAATGGGCAGTACTGTATTATTACTCTTTATTTATTTATTTTTTTTGGAGGGGGGTCATTTGTCTATAGACGACGTTGTAATTGCCAGAAAGAACGAAAAGGAACTCGAAGAACATCTACAACGGCTTTTCCAAATATTGTCTCATTTTGGATTAAAAATAAAAAGTAGACAAGGGTATCTTTTCGAAAACCAAAACTTCAATTTTTCAGGACAGGAAAACGGAAAAACATCATAACCCACTAAAGTCGAAGCCACAGAAGAATTTCTGTAACTCACATTTTTGAGGCAACTTCGTTGCTTTACTACCGTTCATAGCAAATTGCTACTAAATCATTTTACTATTAACAGAACTTATTAAAACTTAATTAGAAAAACACATAATCCTTAGTAAATTTTATAAGTTTACATCTCTGACGGTCCAAGCCCCAAGTTGATACCGACAACATATGTATTGGATCATAATGTAGACACAATTATATACCAGAAAACAGCAAAATATATCAAACCAATATTTTGTCCCTTCAAAACCGCTTATTAAATAATAATTATTATTATCTCTTGAGAAATTTAGCTTTACCTTGCAATCAAACATTTTAGCTAGAAGAGCTCCATACACACCTACCACCTCGTCCCCAGCCCCTCAACCTCCGATGTCCCCCTCCCTGGGTTGAGGTGTCCACTTGGTCCGAACCAAACTTAGAGGTAACTGGCCGTACGCTACGAGTATCCATAGATTGTTTCGACCGGTCAACTGGTCAAGTCCTGCTCGCTGCCCACGGAGTGTTAGTTTTTAGATCCAGTAAGCGGGGTATTGTCCATACGTTCACGGTCGATTGGGGATGTGGATACGGCTGTGAGAGTTGGCGCTAAGAAGTTTATAATGTGGCAAAATAAAACCAGAAATAATATCTGCAGAAGTTAGACAACAAATGGGGAGATATTGACGTCTTTTATATAAGATAACATCAGAACAGAGGTTACAGGGAGAATAAAAACATTTAACATAAATGAGAAAAGAAAAAGACAAAATGCATCCAGCGAATTCCCAACAGAGAGAGGGTTTGTGTGTGATAAACGCGTATTGAATCGCCTGAGGTAGGTTTATGACTAATAGTCCAGTCTCATACAGACTTCTCCGAATAGGGGACAAACTTCTTTCTCCCTCCAAAATTCTCCCGCAAATCTCTCGACTCACTGCGATGATAGTCTCGTGACTCTCTCGACTACAGTCTCTTTCCCCGACTCTGCTTTATTAGCAAAATCTCGAGTTAATATAGAAAAAGGATTAGCTGATCACAATTGACCCTCGGCCCGGCACACAGTTACCATGAGTACCAAAAACTATCCCTTGACATGTAAACCGAGTCTCCAATTATTTACCTTATCTCAATCACGAGTTCTCGCTTCACCAAAATTATACTTTGGGATATCTAAACATGGATTCAACCTTTTAATCAAAACAAACACTGTTAAACAAAACCAAGTATCTCACACATCCCCATTGTTTACTAGTGACCCAGGTTTAAAACATTGCCTCCTGCCCTGAGATCGTGTTTCTCATCGGTAAACACACATCTTAACCCAAATTGTACTTTGATATATAAACACCGTTTCCATTTCCAGTCAATAAAATTTATATTTGCGTGTGTGCGTTCATGTGGATGTGTGTGTGTACACCTCTCTCTGTTACATTCCTCCCTTACCCATATGTCATTTACTAGTAAATGACAGATGAGTTTTCATGTCAGCAAAAATGCAAGAAAACCCAGTCCAACATGCTTCTGACTGGGGTTTACTTATAGATCTCATCCAGCATGCAAAGGTAGAGTCCTCAGTTCTTCTTAGGGCTCATTATGCCCATTTGCATTTTCATTCTCCTTACGATACATATGTAAAAGTTCACGGGTTTTTGCAATCTCATGTAATAGAACCGTTTCACCTAGTTCATTGGTTCGTATGCTTTTTTTTTAGTTCAAAGATAGTCACAATTATATTTGATATTCACGCAAAAAAAAAAAAAGAAGAAAAATTCAATTTTACTTCGTGGATCTGTCCATCCAATCTCGTCTCGCCTTCACAACAGGCTTTGCCGGATCTCTCGATGGGTCAAGTTCCTTCGTGACAATCGCGGATTCTTTCTCAATATCTGTTAGGGGTTCTGATGCACCCTGGTTGGACCCACCTTGGTAAAGTGCACTAACCGGATTCCCCCCCCCCACTCCTGCACTCCCCTGCCAGTTTATTCTGCCCAGTTGACGATACTATACGTCTCTTCATCCACCGTCAAACTAGCAAGGCCACGACTATTATTAGTATAATCCCACAACGGACGACAGGTTATTATACCAACCAAGTTCTCTCTCCTGTTCGAATTTGGCATACCCAACTTATCTGTGACTTCAATCGTCCAAGATCAATCTTATCGATTGGTTTTAAAAACGCTGGCATTTTTCTAGGGACATCTTAGGAATCTCTCTTATAATGGGCTCTCACAATTCCGTCCATCCACTGGTATTCGTTCCTACTAGCTCCAATAAAGCCTCATTCTCTTCAAATGTCTCTTCCGCCCGGTAGTAGGGGGTAAGGAGATAGATGGACCATGAGCTTCACAGCCGAGGGGTAGCTCTACAAAAAACAAGGGAGGAGTAACCCTTATTGTAGTAGTGGGCTCCCCCGCACACACCTTGGATAATTCAGTCTCTTCTTGTGTGGCCACCGCCCAAATTCCGTCTGAGACACCGATGGCTTTAGGCAACATTACCCTGGCTAATACCTCTACCTGACAATGAACCCTAATTCCCTTCTTATTTTTCTTAAATAATTCTAGTACGCACAGATCATGGCTACCTGTCACATAAATTGGACTCACAGACCCACAGGTATCTAAGGCGTCATTCTTGCATTTTTCTGCTTCTCCCCGTGTCAATAGGATAAACTTCGTTCTGGCCAGATTTAGGGCGACAAATTCCGTCTCTACTTTGTACCTTGCCACTTATCTCTGGCTCTAGCTTTGGATAGGGAAGGGGGAGATTCATCACCTGGTAAATTTCAAAGGTGCTATCTCTGTCCAGTAATGGTACCGGCATGAGCACTAACAATTTATCATCTTCCAGCAAGGTACCACATCCCAAGGCACTATAATACTTCCATAACTGCTGAGTGGGGTCTACCGGTAATTGAAAATGATGGGGTAGCTTGGCTTGTATCTCCAGCAGTGCCTCGCTCAATCGTTCCGGAGTTATTATACTCGGCGACAGGTGTCCCAGCGACAGTATGTCTAATTGTGCCCTCACATGCCCCAACAACACCGTTAAAGAATGATTTGTTTGACGTACCTTACTCATTATAGCTAAAACTGAAAATACCTTTGCAAAAACCCTTCTAATTGCTGTAATTCGGTTGTAATAGACGTGGTTACATTTATTACTTCTTTTCTAAATATCAACCAATTGATACTTCCTCTATTCTTAGCCAATTCCAGCCTGGTAACATTGTGTATAGATACGCTCTCTTTAACCGACTGAGCCATAGCTTGTTGCCTCTGCTCTACCCCTTTTAATTTCCTCTTAATTACCCTCATTTCGTCTTCGGAGACGGTACCAAACAACATGCCCAATGCCTTTCTCATTATAGGTAGTACTGCCCTCCTTTGCCTGGTAACAACTTTATTCCCTTCAAATAGTAACTCATATCCTTCCATTGTCTCTCAAGTATTAGCGTTTCCTGAGCAAACGGGTATAATATACGGTGGTATTCCGGAGTCTGTAAATAGTCTCCGGCGACTTGTGTACTGGCTGTCCACTTCGATCTTCAACTGACCCAGTAACTTCTCATACGGCTGCAGGTCTATCACCAAAGTTATCAACCACTTTGATCTAGTTATAGCTACTTCGCTTGTCTTCTTAAATACAGTTATTCCTACTGTGTTTCCAGGTATAAACTACCAGAACCAGCATCATCAGTACCGCGAGCCTCCTCTCGTCCATGTCTGCAAGGATATGGAGAGAATAATTCATTCTGTTTTGGTTTCGAATGGATAAGTTATATCTTAGAGCAACATATCAAGCACTGACCCGCACTACCACCAGTGTCGTGCATGCATGGGGGCCCTTCCACGCAACCCACAACACCGAGGATAATTGCCCGGTCAGTTCCAGACCGTTACTAATTCGGCACAACCATTGTACTGATTCCACTTACTGTTTGGGCTTGGGCTTGGGCTGTACCGCTCCCCCCCCACTTAATCGCAATTTCAGTGGTAATTGCTCATTAACACCAGGCGCTTCTTCAGCCCGCAATTTACTCTGTAATTGTGCTAATGGAATTTCATCCTCTTCTTCCCATTCACTCAGTTCTTCTTCTTCCCTAAGGTTAGGGTCAATTCCTGCCTCCCCAGAAGGTTCCGCTGGGGTTCGCTTTACTTCCCTCAGCCTTCGAAGGGTAGTTGGGCTATCTCTTCACTCCTTTCGCTTTCACTCCCCGTCTCCAACTCTTCGGGTTCTACTAACGTAATTCTCCTCAGCCTTTTCGGTTTAGTTCTTGTTTCCAATTCCCATATTTCCACTAGTTTTATATCATTCGCATGCACCCTCTTTACCTTCCCGGTTAATTGGTCCCATACCACAAAGGAAACCTGACGCGTTTGCTTTACTATTCTATAATATGGGCTCCATCTCTGGCCGAATTTACCTTCTCTCAGGTGTATTTTATAATACACTGGTTCTCCGATCTGAAAGGTATTGGAATTTTTGGGTAGTTTTTAGTACTAGAATATTTATTTTGTATCAAGTACAAAATTGTGGCACAAGGCCGAAAAAGGGGAGGGTAAAGGCTAGTCTTCACTATCTTATACCTAGATAATCTGATTCACGACCCATTCATACATTAGAATTTACCCATTCACCATAAGAACTCGTTCATCACCAATCAATCCTCCATGCACCAAAATACCGCATTCTCACAAGGGGGACCTATAAAATTGCGCCCCATGCCAAAAAAATTTGATGATAATAAAATACTTAAAATTCTATGATGAAACAATGAGAGGAAGGGGAGATGAACCCAATAATCAACTAAAATATAAACATAATTCAAATTAAACACAACGAATGTTAGTAGGGCCCGTCCAACCCACAAAATAGAGAGGCCGCTGTATTCTGCCCAGGGGACAGAATGAAGAGGCTCTCTCGCTAAGGGTGTGGGAAAAGGATAAAATATTATACGGGAATGGGAAAATATAAAGCTGACCTAGTCGAGATAAAAAGAGGCCAAAACAAACTGGTGAGGTTGGGAATCTCAACTTGGATCATAACTAAAGAAGTGGCCAGGAACAGGCCGGGAATAACACTCACATTAACTAGGTACACAAAAGCTTGTCTAACCTAACCAAGGGGAGGGCTCCACAGGAAACCACCCCGATGTGCCGTAGGTTGACCTAGAAGAGAAAATCAAGGCTAGCCCCGGTCACACGAACCAAGCTCGCCTCTTTTACCCACCTTTCGCTAAAGACTCTCGAATGCAATCGTTTTCTATCAGTTCTAATCTTCATCTTCAGTTGATGCTCAAAGAAACGGATTAGATCCTGATGAGAAAGACGATTGCCCGGCAAGACTTCCTCCTTTCGCGCCCAAGATCAGTAAGAGCAAAATTCCTCCTCCGACAAACCGAGCGCATCTCGGAGGGGATCCCTGGCGGGCCCCTCCACTAACCCTCGATAGAAGACCTTCTTAGGTCGTGAAAGGTCACTGGACCACGGAATGGCCAACAAGGCCGATTTATCTCGGGGTTTACGGGATCAACCCGCGAGATGAGGGGACTGATAGTAAGGCAAGGGAACGCGTCCCTAACAATCCCCGCCAGAATCGGATCTCCTATCAATGCCAACCTAGAGGCACAAATGTGACTCAAGTGTGGCATTCACAGCCCCCCATGACACGGACGTTTAGTGCAGACTCGTCTATCGGCCCGATTCACGCGTCCCCTCCATAAAATGGAGGATAACGATCGCTCGAGCGCCTTCCTGATGTCGTCACAGAGAGGAAGTACGGACAATCGATAAAGAACAAGAGGGAAGATGTATGTAGCATACACATCCGCCCTGCCCTTCACGGACAACCTCTGTCGACTCCAAATCTGGCCGGCAGAGTCGACTTTTGCTCGTACTTCAGACCAATTCTTCTCCAGCTGGAGGTCGGGTCCAAACCACACTCCAAGAATGCGGACAGGACTGTCCGTCCAACCGAAGCGGCCCGGAAGATCGACTCCCATCCAGGCACCTAACCGCAAGCCGGACGATTTGTCGCGGTTTATCTTGGCCTCTCACTTTCTCGTACCGATCAAGCGCCTTCTGTACCACCTCAATGTCCCTGCAGGACCACACGAAAGATACGTCATCGGCGTACGCAGAAAACCTGGCTCGAGCCCCTCCAGGAATGGCGATTCCGCGTAGGGCCGGACTGCACGTCTCATCCCTCAGCCGGCGAAGGAGAGGCTCCAAAGCATAAAGGAGAGGTGGTAGTGGACAACCCTGACGGACCGAGCTAGACAGCAAAAAAGCACCCGACAGCTTCCCGTTCACCTGTCCCACAGCACTGGGGGAGCGATACAGGAGGCTAATCCAGCGGCAGAAGTCGGGTTCGAATCCGGCGGCCTGCAGGACAGTAGCAATGTAGCTATGGTCAGCCCTATCAAATGCCTTGGATTGATCCAAATTGATCAGTGCGGCCTCATTGTCATCTTTTACTCCCTCTATGATCGTGTGGATCAGATGCAGGTTGCTCTGAATTATTCGGCCCCTCACAAGTCTGCTCAGGACCCAACAGAGACTCGGCAACTGACTGCAAACGCTCCTGCAGGATGTTGGCCAAAATCTTTAAGTCTGTTATGCAGAGTTATGGGCCTGTAATTATCTAGTTTTTCCCCCACCACTCTTGCTCTTTTTCAACAGAGTGATCACACCCCTGGAAATCCGGTTGGGGATGGACCCCGACCGAAACCAGTTGTTGAACACCGCAGTCAAAATCGGGACAAAGATGGGCGACAGCCTCAAGTACAATTCATAGGGCAAACCATCCAGAACTGGCGACTTGCCTCTGCCGCGTAGACTTCGCCCTCCGTGATCTCTCCCTCGCAGCTAGCCGCTTCAATCGGCGAAAGCCGAGGAAAGTCGGCTAAATAGCTGCGAAAGACCGGCCTTCTTGGTAAACCGGCTCTCGAAATGCCGCCGAAACGCTTCGCACATGTCGTCAGTGGCCCGAATAGTATGTCCCTCCGGTTATCGACCTGACGAATGTAACGATCGCTACCTCGACGGACCTCTTCTTTGCGCAGATCTGCGCCCATGTTCACTGCTTCGGAAGACATCTTGCTTAGCCTATGTCTAATTACCTGGCCCATGTAGCGCTTGCTATTCGAACGCTCAAGGGCCTCCCTAGCTAAGGCTATCTCTAGGGGCTCCCCCAGCCACCGCCCGGGAAAACTGGACTTAAGTGTCTTCACCTTTTCAGCTCTATCTAGGGCGAGCCGTTTGCCGAAATCAGTGGTGAAAGACCTAATCCTACACTTAAGTCGCTCCCACTACTTATTCCCGATAACCGCCCCCACTAGACCCCGCTGCATTAATCTAGTTAGCTGCTCCTGGAAGTCCCGCCTGTCCAGTAAAGACAGATTGAACTTCCAGTAACCAGCTATTCTAGGCCAAAAAAGTTTGTGATCTGAACAGCCTACCCAGTGGAACGTGGGACAATCTAACAGATCTATGTTGGCTCTTCTAACTAACATTCTGTAAAGGTAGCTAACTACCTTGTCAAGAGGCCAATTAAGAGCCACGTCCACATCCCCCTCCACCGAGGTGATCGACCCGGTATCTATCGAGGAGACCATAATCGTTGATCAGATCAACCAGGCTACCATCGCCCCTTCTCCCGCTAGCACCCCACCCCAGATCTAACTTGGGGTCCAGGATGGCATTCCAGTCCCCCATTAGAACTAGGTGTGTCGAATCAACTAGGACGGCCCCAACCGCTGAAAAATCGAGACCCGCTCCTCCCGGTCATTGGGCGCATAAACCGCAACGACCCGAAACGAACCACTTTTCACGGCAATATCGGCCACGATCAACCGGCCCTCGGCATCGGTATGCACAAGGTCCACCTTCGCATCAAGAGTACGTCTAACCAGAAAAGAAACTCCTCTGGTAAAACGGTCCCCATATGCTGAATAGACGACAAAGTCATCCTGCAGCACACACGCATCAGAACTGCAAACAAAGTGGGTCTCTTTGATCGCGGCGACATCCACAGCAAAGGACAAGAGGTCCCGGAGCAGGCGGGCAGTCTTACTCCGATCCCTCAAGCACCTTGCATTCAGAGTATCTATCTTAATAGACATATTCTAAGCCTGCAAAAATAAAGAAAAAGAATAAGTGAAAAAACCTATTCACATACGGGGTGGAAATTTGCGTCCGTCAGGACCCCGACGAAATGTCCCAGGCTCCCTGTACCTAGTTCCGACGTCATCCGTCCTTTCAGGACTATTCCGCCAACGTCCGTGGGGTATGTTAGTTTGACACACCTATATAGAGCGGGACGGAGCATAACAGGGACCCTCCCCGCACAAAATTGCCTAAACGTTTTGACATCCATTGAGACCATTTTAGGAAAGCCTCCTTGACTTCAAAGAGATGGTCCCACGCTTTTAGGTATTTACCTGTCTCTCACACAGGTGACCACCCCAGGCGCCCCGGGAAAGTTTCTTGGGTCCTCGACGGGTTTCCCATCCACTCTGTCCAATTTCAGTAATAGAGCAAGTAAAGATTTCTTTTTTTGATTGGAAATGCTTTTCTTCACTTGCTCATTATCTATCTTACAGATGCTTTCTGTTTCCGGGAACACCCTCCTCTTCTTTTTCTTTTTCCTGGCACAGTGGGGAGGGGAAGAAGTAGAACAGTTGGTGGGGGGAGTGGATATTGAACTAGCAGGAGAAGTGGAGGGAGAGGGGGATGGAGCTGGAGTTGGTGACGGGGGAAAGCTCCTGGCTCTGGCTAATTGTTCTTTCATTTCCCTCGGCGATACCGGTGCAGATAGGGCCCGGCCTCTATGTACATTCCTCTCCTCCCCACTTCGACCGGCACGCTTCTCTTCAGGTTTATTTATCTCCTCCTCTTACTCTATAGATCTCTTCAGAGACGAAATGCGAGGTGTGTGTGTGTGTGGGGGGGGGTATTACGTCAACTTCCATCTCCGTGTCAGATTTCTGCTGCTGATTTTGCTCTTGTTGAACTTGTTTTTGTTGCTGCTGCTTCATTTGCTGTACTTGTTGTTGTTGCTGCTGCTGTACTTGTTTTTGTTGTACATATTTTTGTTCTGGCTGCTGCTGCCTTTGCTGCTCATTTTGTCGCTGCAGCTGTTGTTTCGTGGGAAGCTTTTTCTCCCCTTTTAATTGCTGCTCCTGTGCCTCCTTTGGCTTCCCCTTGTGTTGTCGCTGATTTTGGGGAGACAGCTCATCGCGTCCTGGAGAAGTCGGCGCGTCTGCCGCTTTCCGCCCCTTCACTTTTCCATTCTCCCTCTGGGGTTTCCTCCGTTGCTGCTGCTGTTGCTGTTGCTGAAGATTCTGTTGATGCTGGTTGGGGTGGAGGCTGCGAATTCTTTGTGGGGCACGCCTTTGACATGTGCCCCAAAGCCCCGAAATCCCAACAATACGGCTTGCGACCCTCCACCACCACCAGCATCCGTCTCTCCCGGTACATTAAAGTATTCGGGACGTCTCCAAAGGCCCGGCGATTGAGTGTTACGTACAACACCATATCTTCGGTTGCAATTCCGGCCTTGCTCTTCACAGAAGCGACTTCCTCTACTGGTCCGTATTTTGAGAAAAACGCTCCTATTCTGTCTTCACAGATGTCTACAGATACACCATGCACCGTTATTTTTTGTGCGACAGGTACCCATGTACTCCGTTTGGAGTCTCAAATTCGCTGTTGTTAAAATGTTCCCAGTGAGCGCTTTTGCTTCCTGTTTCGTTGCAAGCCTTATATCCCACAACGCATCGGTCCTTCTGGCCAAAATCTTCGGAGCGATATGTAGGTTTTTAATCGCCTCTTCCATGGCTTCCCTGCTGACCCCAATTAATTTCTGACTTTTTACGTCGGAGGTCAGCAGGGAAATTTTCCTTGTACTAATAGCATCCCAGGCTTCTGGAATGGTAATAAATTCATTACCTTTTATATACTTCTCATATTTTCCAGCTGTTCTTTATAATACGCCGGGTCTTTCTTTGGCCTGTTTTCTAGCCAGGCACTTTTTTCCTCCGGTGACTTATTTTGTACATTCATCGGCGGTGAATTTGGTTCTTCAGCCATGGTGGAAGATCACCACAGCTGAATAAATACTGGCTCGCTTTATAGAATTATTTTTCGTGCATTAACAAACGAAAGAATAAAGGACGAAATAAAGTAAAAATCAAACTAAAATCACACGAGAACAGATAAAAACAGAAAATAAAAACGAAACTGAAATAAAACTGGGAGGTGGGTAAACAACAGAACAAGGAAACAAACTGAAATAAAATAAAATAAAATTGAACAAGTAAAAAACAAATAAATAAAAGGAAAACGGAAAAATTCAAGGAGAAATTAAATAAAAGGTGAGACACTTAGCAGTTCGTGCAAACTTATGCTGGACCAAAAGAACAACACGAAGTCCTGGGGGATAGTTCTTAGTACTAGGAGATTTATTCCGTTTAAATTACAGAATTGTGGCCGATGAAGGGGAGGGGTAAAGGCTGGTCCAAACTAACTATCCTATACCTAGCTAATCAGATTCACGACCCATTCATACAATACAATTTACCCATTCACCACAAGAATTCGTCCATCAGCAAACAATCCTCCTCCCACCATAATACCACATACTCACAAGGGGGACCTACACAAAACGCGCCCCTCACCATAAAAATATAATGATATATATGTAATTTAAAATTCTAATAATGATAGAATGAGGGGAGAAAGGAAATTAACCCAATAATAAATAAAAATAACACAAAATACAACTAAATATAATTGATGTTAGTAGGGAACCGTCCAACCCTCAAAATAGAGAGGCCGCTGTATTCTGCCCAAGGGACAAAATCAAGAGGCAACTCTCGCTAAGGGAGTGGGAAGAAGGCTAAAATATTATGCGGGAATGGGAAAATATAAAGCTGACCCAGTCGAGATAAAAGGAGGCCAAAACAAACTGGGGAGGTTGGGAATCTCGATCATAACCAAGGAGTAGCCGGGATACAGGCCAGGAACAACACTTACTCACATTAACTAGGTACACTGAAGCTTGTCTAACCTAACCAAGGGGAGGGTTCCACAGGAAGCCACCCCGATGTGCAATAGGTTGACCTAGAAGAGAAAATCAAGGCTAGCCCCGGTCACACGAACCAAGCTCGCCTCTTTTACCCACCTTTCGCTAAAGACTGTCGAATGCAATCGTTTTCTATCAGATCTAATCTTCATCTTGAGCTGATGCTCAAAGAATTGGATTAGATGCTGATGAGAAAGACGGTTGTCTCGCAAGACGTCCTCCTTTCGCGACGTCCAAATCAATATTCGAGCCGTGGCCAGCAGCGTCAGAAACACCATCCGTTTCACCTCGGAATACGCGGGCGACACATTGTCACGCGCGTATGCGCGATCCATGGACACAAGCTGTTCGGGAGCGAGACGAGCCGTCAGCTCGCCGACATGATCCCATAAGGGGCGGACCCGGGGGCAATGGAAGAAGGCGTGCGAAGCCGTTTCTTCTAAACCAAGACCACACCGTTCACAGTCTGGCAAATCCGCCAAACCCCATATGAAAGGCTTGTCGTTGAGAGACAGCCGATTCCGAGCCAATCGCCAGGTAAGCGAAAACTCAGGGTTACTGAGGTAATCCGCCGCTTGCGCCCAAGACCAGTAGGAGTGATACTCCTCCTTCGACAAGCCGAGCGTATCTCGTAGGGAATCCTTCGCGGGCCCCTCCACTAATCCACGATAGAAGACCTTCCTAGGCCGTGAAAGGTCACTGGACCGGGGAATGGCCTTCAAGGCCAACCGACACTCGCGAAGGAAATACGATTCATCCCGGGGTTTACAACGGCGCTCAAACCTCGAGATGAGGGACTGATAGTAAGGCTAGGGAAGGCGTCCCTAACAATCCCCTCCAGAATCGGATCTCCTCCAGTCAGTGCGCGGCGTAGGAAAGCCAACCTAGAGGCACGGATGTGACTCAACAGGTGCGGCATTCCCAGTCCCAATGACACGGACGTTTAGTGCCGACTCGTCTGTCGACCCGATTCACGCGTCCCCTCCATAAAATGGAGGATAGCGATTGCTCGAGCGCCTTCCAGTGGGTCTCACAGAGAGGAAGTACGGACAATCGATAAAGAATCAGGGGGAAAATGTATGTAGCACACACCTCCACCCTGCCCTTCACGGACAACCGCCGTCGATTGCAAGTCTGACCGGCAGAATCGACCTTTGCTCGTACTTCAGACCAATTCTTCTCCAGCTGGAGGTCGGGCCCAAACCACACTCCAAGAATGCGAACCGGACCGTCCGTCCAACCGAAGCGGCCCGGAAGAGCGACCCCCCTTCCAGGCACCTAACCACAAGCCGGACGATTTGTCGCGGTTTATCTTGGCCCCTGTCACCTTCTCGTACAGATCAAGCGCCTTCTGTACCGCCTCAATGTCGCTGCGGGACGACACGAAAGCAGATACGTCATCGGCGTACGCGAAAACCCTGGATCGAGACCCTCCAGGAACGGCGATTCCACGTAGGGCCGGACTGACGGTCTCGCCCTTCAGCCGGCGAAGGAGAGGCTCCAACGCCAAAGCATAAAGGAGAGGCGACAGCGGACAACCCTGACGAACCGACCTAGACAGCACGAACGCCTTCGACAACCTTCCGTTCACCTGTCCCACAGCACTGGGGGAGCGATACAGGAGGCTAATCCAGCGGCAGAAGTTGGGTGCGAATCCAGCGGCCTGCAGGACAGTAGCAAGGTAGCGATGGTCGACCCTATCAAATGCCTTGGACTGATCCAAATTGATCAGTGCAGCTTCTTCGTCGTCTTTTACACCCTCTATGATCGTGCGGATCAGATGCAGGTTGCTCTGAATTGTTCGGCCCCTCACAAAACAAGTCTGCTCAGGTCCCAACAGAGATACGGCAACTGACTGCAAACGCTCCTGCAGGGTCTTGGACATAATCTTTAACTCTGTGTTTAGCAGAGTTATGGGCCTGTAATCATCTAGCTTCCCCCCACCACCTTTGCCCTTTTTCAACAGAGTGATCACGCCCCTGGTGATCCGGTTGGGGATGGACCCCGACCTAAACCAGTTGTTGAACACTGCAGTCAAAATCGGAACAAAAATGTGCGACAGCCTCAAGTTCAATTCATAGGGCAAACCATTCAGACCGGGCGACTTGCGGAATATATTGCATTGTCGCAAGCAACACAAGAGGCTATTTTTCTGAAATTACTAATAAAAACAATTACAAAACTGATAATTGAGCCTGTAACTATTTACTGTGACAATCAGGCCAGTATTGCTTTGGCTAGAAAACCAATAATACATCAAAGATCAAATTATATTGATACTAAATATCAATTTGTAAGGGATTTGGTACAAACGAAAACAGTACAAATTGAATATGTTCAATCGGAAAATAACGTGTCGGATTTATTTACAAAGCCCTTATTTGAAATTGAAATTAGGGGCTTTCATTCCTGTCATATTTGGTACTGACTTCTAAGGTCCTTATTAGTCCTGGGTATGACGTAAAACTGCATCCATTAGTTATTGTTTTAAGAGACGTCAGTTTTTGGCATGAATGTGAATCCTTAGTTTCAGGGTATAAACGTAAATAGTGCTACTTTTAGCCCAATCCTCCTCCTGAATGACTCTCAGAATCACTTTGACCCAGAGTGATGGTAACTGTTTTAATGGGTCCCAGCTATGGGTAAAATAACAATTTTTTCCACTTTTTTGTTGTGATCACAACCCGAATTTATAATATTGTTTTTAAGGTTTATTAACCTGAAGTACTTAACTGTGGACAAAATGATATAACTAATTTTTGTGGATATTAATTTTCTTAAAAAAAAAAAAAAAATTGAAAAAAATTAATTATTTTATGAATACTAAAAAAAAATTATTTTATGAATGCTAAAGAAAAAAAAATTTCTGAATACTAAAATATTTGTTCCATATAAATATTGACTTTACTAATATTTTGAAAGAAGATTCCATAATGTACCCAAAATCGGGGGGTGTTAGAATTTTTGGGTAGTTTTTAGTACTAGTGAGCTAGCCAAAATGAGCTGACTCATTTTATAGTCCACCAAGAGAAGGGTTAACCAATCAGAAAGCTCAAAATATTCAATCCGTGTATAAAGGCATCCATTTTGTTTTTTCTCCCAAAATATCTTCACTGCCAACCTGATATCGAAGACTTAAAGAATTAACAGCCGCTTCTTTCTCCGAATCTTCAAGGCCAACCTCTGATATTGATGACATTACGGACTTCACTGGATTCCATATTCAGAGACTACGGCAAACATGATCAACAGAAGGAGACTTCAGCTTTCCCTTGTTTATTCTATCCTTTCGTCTCTTCTGGGCTCTTCGAATCCTTCTCCTCACCTGCGTAAACATTTTGTGCTGTTGTTCTAGAACCATACAGTGATGATCCTCTCCTAATTACTTCCTCCTAGGTGGCAATAGATTGTCTATAGGTAAGACTACATCCCTGCCATATACCAAGAAGTAAGGAGAAAATTTTGTCGTCTCGTTTATGGAGAACCTCAGGGCCGCTAACGCTTCGGTTACGAATAAATCCCAATTCTCTCTATTATCCTCGGCTAGTTTAGCTAAAACATCAGCGTGGGTCTTATGAAATCTCTCCACCTTCGCATTACTTTGGGGATGATATGGGGAGGAAGTTACGTGCTGTATGTTCAATTCCCTCAACGTCTCCCTCATAATCTGATTTACATTCTCCGATCCATTATCGGAAACCAACTGTTCGAGGACCCCATATCTGGGGAATATTTCGTTCAGTATTATATCTGACACCGTTTTCGCTTTTTTATCCGGTATGGCAAATGCCTCAGGCCAATTCGTTAGCCAGTCCACAAAACTCACTATGTAAAGATTACCTCTAGGAGTTTCTCCATAGGGCCCGGAAATGTCCATGCTTACTTTCTGAAATGGATAATTCGGGACATCCGTTTCTAATACGGGGGCCTTCCTACTCCTTCGACTCTGTACTTGGAATGTTACGCATTTTTCTACATGGTTCGCAACATCCTTAAACAACTTAGGCCAATAATAATTCCTCATTATTAATCCGTATGTCTTATCAATACCCATGTGTCCCAACTTCCTATGACAATGGTCTAGAACTTCGGCTTTCAACTTCCCAGGTATCACCATTTTTAAACTTACTTCCTCATCTCTTCCTGAAAGGTAACACAACACTCCATCATGCACCATATATTTGGAGGTACGCCCTGCCTCTACCTTTGATCTGATAGCTGCTATGTCTCTATCCTCTTGGTTTTGCCTAATAATGTCTCTCCAGTGGGGGTCGGAAATAATCTCCTTCTCACTCGTTTCCTGATCCTCCCAACCAAGTCCTTACCTCGGTGCCTGTGAATTGATCACATTAATTCGGAATGCCTTATCATCCACACCCGGCTCCAACCTGACAGATTCCGTCTCTAGTTGCTTTGGAATCCTCGATAACAGGTCAGCACAGGTATTATCCTTCCCTGCCAAGTATTCTATCTTGCAGTTATATCCACTTAGTTTCAACGCCCATTGCTGTATCTTCTTATTTGTCCACTCCGCCTCTAATAAATATTTGAGGGGTTTGTGGTCTGTTTTAATGGTAAACACTGCCCCACTCAAATAATAGTCCAACTTTTGCACAGCATACAGGATAGCGAACGCCTCTTTCTCTATTACTGGCCATCTCTGCTGAGTATCGGAGAGTCGTTGATACAAAAAATAAACCGACACTTCTTCAGGCACACCTGATACTGGGCCATCCTTGTCGGGACATGGTTGTGTCAGAGCCGCCCCGATGCACTTATCACTAGCGTCTGTGTACAGCACCATAGGCTTACTCAGGTCTGGGTAGGCGAACAGGGGTATAGCTGTCAGCTGGTCCTTCAGAGCTACGAACGCACGCTGACAATCCTCGGTCCACTTAAACCTAGCATGCTTATTAGAGGGTCTGCCAGCCGACTGAATGCTGGTATGAACCTCCGGTAATATCCGATGGCTCCAATAAATCCCGTAATCTCTCTTACGGTCTTCGGTGCGGGCATGGCTCTTATAACCTCTACCATGTCTAGATTCGTCTTTATCCCTTCTTTATTTATGATAAACCCTAAGTATTTCGTCTCTTCTTTCATAAACTGGCACTTTGATAATTTTAACTTTAGCCCATGTTCTTTTAACCTATCGAACACCTGTAGATGTTCGAAATGTTCCTCTGGTGACCTTGAAAACACCATGATGTCATCTAGATATGCCATGGCAAAGGCCTCCGTGCCATTCAGTACGATGGACATCAACTGACTAAATATACCCGGGTCGTTTGCTAACCCAAACGGCATAACTCTAAAATTGAAGAGACCCATGTGATAGGAAAAAGCGGTCTTTTCCCGATCCTTTCTGCTAAGGGCCACTTGCCAATATCCCGACCTCAAATCTAAGGTGGAAAAACATTTCGACTTTCCTAAAAGGCTTAGAATATCATCATTTAAGGGGAGGGGCACTGCCAGTGGTTTCGTAATGGCATTTAATTGACGAAAACCCACGTAAAACCTATGCCCTCCATCTTTCTTTTCCACAATGACTATAGGAAAACTCCAGGGAGATTTGGATCTTTCGATTATCCCTAATTTAATCATTTCATTCACTGCGTCCTCTATTAATTTTCTTTTGTGGATTCGGGTTCTATATGGCTTTAACTTAATAGGTGGGTGATTACCCGTCTCTATCTTCATTTCTTCTGCCTCCATTTGTCCCACTTCCTTGTCAGTAATGGCTATTACCTCCCGATTACTGTTCAGCAACCCACTCAATTTCTTCCTATGATGTTCAGGAGCGTTTATATCCTCCTCCCTTATTTCCTTGCTACCTATTTTATTCCCAAGCCTATTCTCATTCCATACTCTCGCCTGCTCGACTTCTCTCACTGGGCACGCCAGTTCCAGCCCCTCTCCATGCTTAATTTTAATAGTTTTATTGGCAGCATTAGTTAATAGTAAAGGAACAGTCCTCGATCCCTTTACTAACGAATCACATACGGTTATCTCTTTTTCACTCTCATCGTACCTATCAGTAGGGGCCACTTGGTACAGGTCACTGCTCAGCACTCTTTCTATTACAATCTTGCCCTTCCCCGACACAGAAGTCCTAGAGGGAAGCGTTATATCTGTCTGGGCCACCACTGGCAATTGTTCATAATTATCCTCTCCCAACGGTATCGCTACCCCGTACAATGTTAGGGTGGCGGGGTCAAAACTGATTCGTGTCTTATTCTGCCTAAGCCAGTAGACCCCGCCCACCGAATCAGCTCACCACACAAGTCTGGTGCCACATAAACCTTAAGTTTACCTCTGATTCTTGCTAAATGGAAACGTAGCCACGTCATACCCTCTATCCTCATCCTACTACTATCAGCTTGACTTATTAGTAGATCGACAGGACTAAGCTTAGTCTTCAGTCCCACTTGTCTAAAAACCTTGGAGCTAACCAGCGACACTGAAGATTCCGTATCAACAAGGGCCCTCACCTTCTTGTCTCCAAGCAACACATTACAGGTGAAGTCTGGTCCTTCCTTCAGCAAACGGTACACATGTGCCTTTCTCCTTCCCGCATGTTCTCTCCCTTTCTTCGTTTGCTCGACAATCGAGACAGCAGGAGTTCGCCTTTCTCTAGGCGCTCCAATTTCTGTCTAGTGGCCCTCTTGGGTGGGGTAAAGCCCGGATGACTCCCCTTTCCCCGACTAGTAACCTGTTTCTCCCCTTTATTCGAGTTGGGGTTGTTCTGTTTTGCGTGGCCTAACGTTCTCCTGCGAGGACAGGTTCGTTTTAGGTGACCCAATCCTCCACATTGCCAACACTTTCGCTCCTTACAACTGGCCGAAAGGTGCCCGACCACACCACACGTCCAGCATCACATAGGTCTTACTTGCACTGGGGCCACCCTGCCTCTTACTTTTTCACGGGGGACTCATTGGCGTTTCCCGGACTCTTTTCTTTCTGGGGGGTGCACCAGCGTATTAACTCGCTTTATCCCCATTTTACGGCCCCCCTTCGACGTACACCATCGAGCCTTGTGCCCGAACTTTCCACAAATTGTACAGTTCGGCCCCGATAGCTTGGATCGCACCCATAATTTGTCGGACAGTAGCGGGCCCGATGCCCACTATACTTGCAAGTCCAGCACACCAGCCCATATCGGCCCGGTGTGGGCTTGAAAAACCCATAACGAAAATCCCAGGCTCTCCTATTGGGGTCAGCTTGAGCCTCCCAGTTCTCTTCTACCTATTTTTTCGGCTCCCGAATCTGGATCCACTCCCGATCCTTCTTTTTTTTATTATTACCTTGGCTCCCCGTGGTTCCTTCCTACACCTCCTCTTATCCTATCCCAGAGTCGCTCGTTGGTCCGAGCCGCTTGTATGGCTGCGGCCAGGGTGACCGGTTCTCCCTTCAGGACATCGCCCCTCAGGTCCCTGTCGCTCAGCGCGTCTACATATACATCGGCCAACAAAGCCTGAATAGGGCCACTGTCCCGAGTCACCAATTCCGGAAAAGCTAATGCTGCTAGCCCCGCGACACTTTCTTCCAATTCTTCATTTGTTTCTCCTTCCTGTTGCTTTAGCCAGAATAATTTCCTGACTGCCTCAATGGCCGTAAGCCAAGAGCACCATTTCCTGGTCTGATAAGCCATAAATCACCTGCTTCTTTTGGATGGAGAGAATCCATTCGTGCAGGTCCGCAGGGTTTCCTTTATAAGTGGGTAGCTTCATACTACCTATCAGCCTTCTGAACCCTATCGTTGTTTCGGGGACTCCCACGTCCCCAAGGTCAGTTGTGGCATCTGATCCTGCTACGCTCATCCTAGCGTCTTATCAACTGCCACTTTCCCATGAGAAGAGAGATCAACGACAGAACAAAAGAAAATACTTCACATGGTGGTGGCGCTTCAACTGCATACAAGATCGACAAAAATCAACAATATTACTGGCAGATCTAAGTATAATGAGTGAGTAAATGTGAGTAGTTTCCTTTTATTTATTTTATTTTATTTTTTTTTACTAATATCGTCTGCAGACTAGAGTTCTTTCTGGTCTTAATCGGTCCCGACTAGATGCAACAACCAAAGTTTGTTTTGCTGGTCTTTCCTTCTTTTCTTTTTTTTCCTGGGTATAACTTAAAGCTTGCTTTTCTTCAAAGCTGTTCCTGGCCTTATTTTCCGTGGTAATTCAAGGTCAATCCTGGTCAATGGCAACTAAATCTACCACCTCGTCCCCAGCCCCCGGTGTCTCCCTCCCTGGGTTGAGGTGTCCACTCGGTCCGAACCGAACTTAGGTTAACTGGCCGTACGCTCCCTGAGTACCCGTAGATTATTTTGACCGGTCAACTGGTCAAGTCCTGCTCGATGCTCACGCTATGTTAGTTTTTAGATCCAGTAAGCAGGGTGTTGTCCATACGTTCACTGTCGACTGGGGATGTGGACACAGCAGTGAGAGTTGGCGCTAGGAAGTTTAGAATGTGGCAAAATAAAACCAGAAATAATATCTGCAGAAGTCAGACAACAATGGGGGAGATATTGACGTCTTTTATATAAGAAGATAAGATCAGAACAGAGGTTACAGGGAGAATAAAAACATTTAACATAAATGAGAAAGGAAAAAGAAAAAGACAAAATGCATCCAGCGAATTCCCAACAGAGAGAGGGTTTGTGTGTGATAAACGCCTATTGAATCGCCTGGGGTAGGTTTATGACTAATAGTCCAGTCTCATACAGACTTCTCCGAACAGGGGGCAGTCTTCTTTCTCCTTCCAAAATTCTCCCGCAAATCTCTCGACTCACTGCGACGATAGTCTCGTGACTCTCTCGTCTACAGTCTCTTTCCCCGACTCTGTTTTATTAGCAAAATCTCGAGTTAATATAGAAAAAGGATCAGCTGATCACAATTGACCCTCGGCTCGGCACACATCTACCACGAGTGCCAAAATCTATCCCTTGACATGTAAACCGATTCTCCAATTATTTACCTTATCTCAATCACAAGTTCTCGCTTCACCAAAATTATACTTTGGGATATCTAAACATTGATTCAACCTTTTAATCAAAACAAACACTGTTAAACAAAACCAAGTATCTCACCCATCCCCATTGTTTACTAGTGACCCAGGTTTAAAACATTGCCTCCTGCCCTGAGATCGTGTTTCTCATCGGTAAACATACATCTTAACCCAAATTGTACTTTGATATATAAACACCGTTTCCATTTCCAGTCAATAAAAGTTATATTTGCGTGTGTGCGTTCATGTGGATGTGTGTGTACACCTTTCTCTGTTACACACGGACTATAAACTGTTCGCATCCACACTACACACATACACACACATACACACAAACACACAAACACACTGAAAAATATACACTCAGAGATATCTGTCACTTGGACTATATTTCCAAATTCAAAGTAGATACTTTGTCACGTATTACCCTTATTTCCATTAATTTATCAATCTTGAGTTTGGATAACAGATGAATAAGAAAAGAAATCAAATGCTACTAATTAAGGATAATACACTCTTACAATTGACAGAATTACCACAACTATTTAGTACTGCTACAATTTAGTCACCAGTTTACAAACATCTCAGCTTAACATGACAGATTTTCCAAAATTTATATGATCGGCCCATTACCTCATTCACGTTGATATATATATATATATATATATATATATATATGTGTGTGTGTGTGTGTGTGTGTGTGTGTGTGTGTGTGTAGTTCATGTTGAAACAATAGTAGAACAATGTTTTTTTAAATTAATCACTACATTTGGTGTTTTTAGAAATTCTTTTAATGATATTCACCTAATAAAAGTCCCAAGAGCCACTCAATGTACAGAGTTACTGAATAATGTTGTTGAATGAGCGTAACAGGAAGCAGTAAGAAGTGATGTTTAGAAGGTTATGTTGGAGAGATAACAGTTAACCCTAGACTTGAAGGGGTTAAGATTGTAGTAATTGGGAAAACATCGGTAAGCAGTCCGAATAGAATTTCTATCTTACAAACTAAATACGAAGGACATGGGGATGATTCGTTCTTGTGTACGTAACATGGTGGGTCTTAACTGTGAAGGTAAAAACTGGTGGAACTAAGGAATGAAGCTTGCTAGAACATTTGCCATGGAAATATCGAAAGAATAACGTGAGGTTTGCAACGTTTCGTTTAGTTTGTAGGCTTGATATTAATTCATCGTCCACAATGCTACGTAGGATCATATCAGAGAATATTTTGATGGGAACAGTATAAAATTAAACAAAACAAAATATTATTCGAAATGGCAATGGCTTCAAATATTTATTCTTATTTGAATTGACAAAAAATACCTAATGACAACATTTATTGCAAAGTAAATCCTACGAGAATTTCTAATTTCTTGTCCAACAAACTACATGATATATTTGACTTGAAATTTGGTTTTCATTGTCTTAATTTTATAAAGTAAATTCTACATAGAAACCTCTATTACAGAAATAAATTAATAATCAAAGTCCTTTTGTTACAGAGTTAACTCCCTTTAGATTTTTAACCATGAAGCATTGTTTTCATTTTGTATCCGCTATATTGTGTTGAGAAATAAACACGGCATTACATTTACGGACTGAAAGTGTTACCTTCAGAAATATAAAGAGTTATTTCCCCTTAAAGGATCGTTTTAGATAAGAAGGAAAATCTGTAAAATCTGTTTGGTTATATTAAATGTTGAAAAATAAATGAGAAATTATATTTTTGGATATTCAAAGAGTCATTTCCCCTTAAAGGATCGTCTCAAGTCCGAATATTCCCGAATAAATATTCGAGAATCAATTGAAAACATTTCGACAATTCCAAATGAAGGGTTTTCTCAGTCCTATTGGAGGAAACCCTCCTTGATTGACCATGTCTTCAGAGTGTGTAGTTGTACAAATCACTCTTGGCCAATTGTGAGTTGGTGAGGCTATTTAACCCATAGTTGGAGATTCTGAATTTTTCTAAACTAGTTACCAACCAAGGTTATAGGAGCCAGTTTGTCCTACTATTTACACATAGTTATAACATTCCCAAGGTTAATTGCATGTAAGCAAATGTAACGATCTGCGATCCATTACTCAAACGTGTCTCCATTTCAACAATTATGCAAATGGAATTAAGTACTTACGCAAAGGAAGGTTTGAAGCCAGGTAACACAAAATGTTGGGAATTTTCTGAATAAGAAAACTTGACTCCATTTGTTTTAATGTTGGAGAAACCAACTGAGCCATTCCTAGAATAATAAAAATAAGTATAAAGATCACTATGACTGTTAGTCTCTTTAAATCATATAAGTGTGAACATTGTAAATTTCTAAACACAAAATTTGCTTACAAATGATTGTTTCAAAACAGTTTTCAAAGTTGAGAAATATTGAAGAATTTAATGCAAGAAAAAGTAAAATATTGCAATTCTAGAAAACAACTGATTCAATGGATTTTTATGCTATTCTACAAATGGTGTTATTGGTGTCGATGATACTTCAATTTCAGTGATCCTCAATGTGAGAGGTCATGAAAACCTTTAAAAATGGACCTGGAGATGCCTACTTATGGTATTGTAAAAGTTAGAAGCATTTAATATTTGGAAACATTTTAATTCGTGGTAGTCTACTACTAGGCACTAATAATATTACCAAGTATATAATATAATTTAAATCCCAAGTGATTGCTTTGGCCATAGGCTGGTCGATAGTAACCACAGACCTTAAGTGAAAATACGGTGGTGATGGTCGCCACTTTAAGAGTAGACAGTTGTTACAGTTAGTTTTTGGAATTTTACAAGTTAGTACTAACCCAAATAATGTTGTTGCCTATTAAAGACTTTGAGAGATAGAGCGAGAGAGAAGAGAGAGAGTGAGTGAGAGAGAGAGAGGGAGTGAGTGAGAAAGAGAAAAGTTATGACAGTATCAGGGACGAAATGAACAAGGTGAGCTTGGTTCTGTTTTAGAAAATGAACAGAGAAAGAGCTAAACAGCTTTAGCAAAAATAGCAAGAATGTATTTGCTGAAAGAGAATAATGTCTCTGAATAGTAATGATAATATAAACTATTTCCTTATAAGGAAACATTCAGCATTGTTTTGCTACCAGTTGAAATTTACAAAATCTTTCTCTTAAAACAATTTTGCAGGAAAATAGGTTTCACAAGTTCACTGTTATCACGCTTTCCATTACTGATGAGGGCTTTCAACATCATGATTATCACTTTATTTTTTCCTTCCAGTTGTATGTACTGTCTATTTTAGTTGTTACTGTCGTTGGAAGGCCACAAGTGGTATGGTTTCTGTTATTTGGTCCAGTTCTTTGTGATTCTGTAGCAAAAAAAAAAAAAAAAAAAAAAAAGAAAAAAGGATGGCCCCCTTCTTTGACCCAGAGGTTACATTCGCTTGAAATCACTTTTAGCCATTGATTTGAGAAAGCGGTTATGTGCAGCTGAGAGTTACGACGGATGATTCCAGAATATGTCTGGATGCTGTATCTCCTATTCTGATGAATCAGCTGTTGGGATGATTCCTGTAGTATTCCAGTATTTTTCATGATCGGTTTATACTCTCACCCGATTCCTTTATTTTGAGTGCCTTGAGTGTTCTAGCACCGTGTTTTTGGTCGTAGTTCTTTTTCACACGATTTTTCGCTGAAGAATCTATCTCCCCGGCTTGTTCTAAGTAAGGCCATTTGGGATTTAGTCTGTTTTAATAACTTCGTAGTACCATGCTTATTTTCCTACCCTTGATCAACTCCACGGGACTTGCTTTTGTAGCCGATATCGGTGTGCGAATGTATGTCATTGGAGCAAGGAAAGTGACTGGTTGTTATATGGTCTTTTTGCGATATTAACTCTACTTTCTACTGTTCCATTCGATTAAGAAAAGTGAGGACTTTGTGTGTAAATCAGTATTTGGACGCAAAGTCACTGAAATTTGTGTTTGTGTATTGAGTTCCATTGTCACTGATTACTTTATTTGGGATCCCCCATCTGACAAACATATTCTTCAAACTACTAATTCCATTGGCTCTGGTAAGTGGGTCGAGACGGTCTATTTCTATGTAGCGTGAAAAATAGTCGATTATTGATGTACATTTTCCTGAAGTGGTCACCAACTTTGTGTGATATTCTTGGCCACCATACTGATGCCTCAGCCTGTTCGCTACATTTGTTTAAGCCCACGTGACCACTAAGGCTTGCCTTTATTGTTTCCGTTCTGAGGAATCCTGGAATCACTATACAGCCCTGGTAGAACAATAGGGCTTGATATACAGATAGTTCATTTCGGTATGGAAAGTAATGCCCTTCTTTCAACCTTTGTTCATTATCATTCCACCCATGTAATTTCAAATGAGTAACTTCTAAAAAGTTACCGGCGATTGTAGCATTTCTAATCTCCCAAAGTTTACATGGCCGAGCGGGTAGGCACGTCAGCTCTAATGACGATTCCCCATAGGGGATGCAGGTTCGGCCCCTGCCGGTGGGCGTATATTTTTCTGACAACAATTCTCAAATATTCAAGCTGGTAGATGTAGTTGGATAAAAAAATACTGTTTAATTAAAAACAGAGCTTCTACTCGAATATAAGTATCCATAAAAAATAACGTTTAGTCAAAATAAATGAAAAATAACAATATGTCGGATTTACTCCATTTCATAAACACACATATCTGTCTAGTGCAAGTGATAAAGTGACGTGTTAAAAGGTCAGAAATATATTGCCCAATTCCTAGTTTAGTTAACCACCAGGATCCTGTCCCCCAAAATAACTGGTCATCACCAATCAGATACTGAGTCCTTGAGAGAAGGAAAGAGATAGTAAGAGATTATAATGAGAGGTCAAGAAAGAAAACCGTCGGTAATCAAATATACAGTCATTATCGAATTGTAACAATCAAACAGTTATGCAGTTCAGTAAATGTCTAATGTTATTTTCCTTTTCCTTGTGTCGTTTCTGGAATTCATTTTCCCAATGTAAGGAAGCGAGTCTAGTAAATTAAAAAATGCAGGTTGCTTTTTTTCTCCTTAAAAGATTTGCCGTCTTCGTAATTTTTAACTTGAATTCTTTTGTTATAAATAGCATCATCTTAATGGAATATATATACACATTTATATACATATACATGAGTTTAATGTCTATTTGATATAAATTTAATGCTTACCCCTTTCCAACGTAATGGCAAAGTTTATTGGCAATGTTTTGCTCTTTCAAATTATCTTCACATACAGGGGTGTACTTCCCGTTCATCATGAACAACAAAGTTAGATTGTCATGCTTGACTGAAATAAAATAGGGACCATATTTAGTTGACAGACCAAGAAATTATCAAACATTTTGAGGTTACACGAAACATTTAATCAAGACCCTTACTTAGGATGGAGGCTGGGAGGGGCCTATACGTCCCGAAAAATCATTTGCATCCCTCCCTGTGAAAATGATGTGAACTCATTTTAGTGTGCAAATTATTATTTGTGACCCCCATGATTTAAGAACCCTCCCAACTCAAGACACTTAAACAACGGACTTGCGGTTAACAACAACCTTGAATAATGTAAAACGTCCTCGGTTTCCTAGAATTATTAGCTGAAGATTCCTAAAGTTCAAATAGCAATGGGTTTGGCTACAGCTTACAGTTTTCTTCTACAATAAAAGATTTTCTTGGTAGCTTCCGGTGTTAATGGGATATATAAAGAATGAGTTCAATTCAACAATCTGTAAATATAATTTTGTTTATTCATTGAGGTCAGAGGTCACGAGTATTTTCAATACTTACAACAATGATATTCGTCAGATCCATCTTTGCAATTGTTAATTCCGTCACAACGTTTGTTCTGTGGAATGCACTCATAGTTAAGACATTGAAATTCATTGGGTTTGCATTTGGCTAAAAGAAAAAGATGATTAATGTTCATCATTAGAAAATGTACTTGGTGAATATTTGACGTTATAAAATCAAACGGTATAAATCAGACGTAAAAATGTAAATTTATCATCCAGTGCATATTGGGAAATCAACATGCATTAACGATTCTCCTTTTTTAATGAATCCATTCTACAAGGAGCTTTTCGATTTTTTGAACATCAGAATAGACATTAAATTTGATTGTTTGTTTTTTCTTACATATCCTTGTATAAATATGAAAGTATACGTACACGAGCAATAGATAATGAGATATGATGCTTATCTTGATACAAGAAAGGAACAAATTAAAATAGGTTTGTATTTTAGTAACAATTACTCATCTAAATAGACATATTGCGTGGCGGGATAAATAATCACTTATACGACTCCTGGTATGATCTGTCCCGCAAACAATATTTTACAGACTTATATGAGTTCGGGTAAATAAATCCACAATGTGTAATGAAAAGGAAAACATCGATCGTTAGTTTGATAGAACATTTCAACATCATACTTGGTAATGAAAAGAAAGAACAACTCATAAATCTAAAGCAAATAATAATAAAAAATGAATAAATCAAGTGTTTTGTTGGTACAGTTATACTGGAAAGAAATGATCTTCATTGTTTGAAGATGTCGAAATTTTTTTCTTTCAATCATTTCATCCCAAGCAAGGCAACAAAGCCACTAAGTCACAAAGGGTTAACGAGAGTGAAAAAAAAAAAACTCCGTGAAAAGAATCCGAGAAAAGCATTATCGAGGAGTGAGGACAATAAAAGAACAGGGTTCAAAGAGACATAAGATAACGATTAATATTGCGTTTAAACTATTAAAGATAAAATTTGACTGGAAAGGTAAAATCCGGAAGAGAGTTCCATAAGCGGGAAGCGCGAGAGAAAAAACAAACTGTTAGCATAGAAATGATTACATCTAGTAATTTCAACAGTAATGTTTTATACACAAGTTCGTGTTTCTGAAGTTATCAAATACTTCCATGTCGCGTATATTGTAAGAGGTAGACAAATGTAAGTTTCAAGGTAGCATTGTAGAACAGAAGAATAGAAAGTAAAACTTACTGCATGATTGTTCATCTGTTCCACCAGGGCAGTCCTTCTCACCATCGCATACACTTTCTTTCCATATACATTGTGGATTACTTATAGTGATGTTAGAATTCGTTGCATTGTTTGCTACACAAGGCACATGAGTTGATTCACAAACTGAAAGCAAAATGAGACATGAAGATAAAGGTGAAGAATTGCAATAAAATAAATATAATAAACACACAGAGAAAAGGGTTTAATGATTGTGAGGAAGTGTTTTATCATTTGAATTATAATATGAAGATGATCGACAGAAAGAACAGAAATTTCAAAAGAAAACAAACCAATAAAATGGATGATTTTTTAGAGAGAGGCACAATGTCTGGCGGTGACCATGTGGTTTTATAACATGAGTTTTTTTTTCAGTTGGCTAAAATAGATTATAAATTGAAGCCTCACCCTACCCACAAAAATATACTGCCGGCCCTAGCTCTCCCAATGTAGAAATGAACCCAGTCGTAAGATATCGTAACTCTGCCAATGTGAGTGGGACACACATGGTAGGTTTCAGAAACCCTACTTACTGAGCATGTATGGGATATGTTTCAGACCCCATATATATATATATATATATATATATAGATAGATAGATAGATAGATAGATAGATAGATAGATAGATGTTACAACATCAGCAGTAGACGTAGACTACTTGCCACATCGCGTAGCCGCCATTATTCAAGTTGTTATGGGATCTTACCCATAATAATAATAATGGACTATTCCATACTTAATAAATACTGCGCCTCAGGAGTAGGCAAGGAGTCCGTCGCTCAACTCTTGGGCGACGGTTCGGTTCAACTCTGTGCTTTCGGGGGGGGGGGAGGAACCCGAAAGAGGGTACGCCGAAGGGCAGAGTCTCCTTCGGGGAGGTAGACCGGCCCTGAAACCGTTTATACGGGTTCAATCGGTATATTTTTGGCCGAGCCCACGAGCTCGGTGTGCCCACGTTAAACCGGCCTTGTGCTACATGACGCCTACGTGGGGCGGGGGTGACTAAATATAGTCCGTCGTTCAAGAGTTGAGCGACGGTTCGGTTCAACTCTCTGCTTTCGGGCGGCAGGAACCCGAAGGAGGCTACGCCGAAGGGTGGATTCTCTTTCAGGGAGGTAAACCGACCCTGAACCCGTTTATACGGGTTCAATGGGCATATTTTTAGCCGAGCCCACGGGCTCGGAGAGCCCACGTTAAAAAGCCCTTGTGTCACATGACGCCCTCGTGGGGGTTGACTGAATATCGTCAGAGGCAGTCCGAAACAGAGTCGCGTTCAGACAATTACTGCAAGACATTGGAATAGTGATACTGGTCGAGACTACATTGTTCTCTCTACTAAACCTGATTGTTCATACTAACGCTTCTACTTCTCTGTATATATTCCTGTTTGTAATATATCTATGTGATTCCATACCTGTGTTTGAGTTCTTCTTTATTGGTTCTACCTTGGACTATCACCGTGGCACAAGGAACCGCTCCATAACACAAGTGAAGAGAGGATCTACAATTTCTTAAATAATTGTCTAATTTTTAGTATTTCCGCTTCCATATTTTGGCAATTATTTCGATATTCATTCATGGAAACACATGTACGCGTAGATACACACACGCATGTATATATGAGAGAGAAAGAGAGAGGTAGAGAGAGAGATATTAGTTAGTTGTTATCGGCACTAAATAAGTGAATTTCGAATTTCGGTTGAGGTTACTTATGCGTACAGAGAACTAGTGTCACAGGAACAGGCTTGAATCCGTCTCTCCCTACATATACAATATAGTGGTGTGAGGCAGCATGAAGGTTATAAACAGAGAGAGTGAAATCGGCAAACCGAGTTTACACTTCGTTTGAGGCTGTTTATGATGTCTTTGGAAAAGGTATGAAGAGCCTATCACTGTCAACTAATCAAGAATGGAACTAAACTAAAATGCAGGATCTGTGGAAAATATCATGAAACTATTGACCATATTATATCAGGATGTCCAGAACTGGCAAAAAATGAATACACAGACAGACATAACAAGGTAGCGATATTTGTGCACGGGAAGATATGCAAGAAGTATAAAATCGAAACCACTGAGAGATGGTATGAACACCGACCAGGTTCAGTTACCCAAAATAACGATATAACTACCCTTTGGGACTTACCAATTCAAACTGACGGGGAAATAAATCCAACAGACCTGATATTATCATAAAAAAACGAAATTTGGGAAGTGTATGCATATTGACATAACAGTACTATCTGAGAGAAACACATTCCATAAAAATTATCGAGAAATTGTCCAAATACAAAGACATGGAGATCGATTATTAACAGGATGTGTGTAATGAAGACTGAGATTGTACCAATAGTAATCGGAGCTCTGGGCCTTGTAAGAAACAGTGTCCCTAGTAACATCAACATACAAGTTGTCCAGAAGATCGCACTACTAGGAACATCCCATATACTAAGACAAGTGCTATCAACTAAATGACAATAGGGAGTAAGAACTATAGTGTGGACCCGGCTCTACATGATACAAAGCAGGAAACCTAACATACACAAATAATAATAATAATAATAATAATAATAACCCGGAAGCAGTCATAATACATATATGTTTATTCATTCATCTTTAAAGGAATTTAAATTAAAAATTGCATTGAACTTACGTGTGTTGGAACAGTCAACAGTTGAATTTATATAACATTTGCAAGAACTATTGCAAGTTTTGTAACTGCAACCTGTCAGGGAACTTTCATATCCATAACAGTAGAAATTTTTAACCATTGCTGATGCGTAATCCAAATGCTTTGTGGGGAAAGACGCTCTTGATACACTGTTAATATATAAAATAAGACACGGAATAAATGAAAACTTCTTTAAGATTTGATAAAATAATTTCTATCGGTAAAAATAATGTGGAAGATAACTCTGAACTTTTATAAAGATTAAATTTTAACCAATTGCTAATAGATTGCTGGTCAGGTGCTTCTGTTTTATATCTCGAGATTCTTGAGAAAATCCAAAGAGTCTGTCATTTTATAGATTCTGACCTGGCATCACGATTTTACTCACTTTTCCAACCAAGCGATGTTTGCTTCCCTCTGTCTTTTCTATAAATATTTTCATGACAATTGTTCTGATGAGCTTTGCTCCTGGGTACCTAGATCACATGAATTTAAACATCCTACTAGATTGCTAATTTGGTAACGTCATTTTACAGTTGAACTAGCTCGATGTAAATTCTGTTTAAATAGTTTTTTTCTCACACTTCTCGCGTGTGGAATTCTTTCAGTTTCTTTTTTCCTTGCCAGTTCAATCTTCAGAAACTTAAATGCAATGCCAATCGTCATTTTCTGTCTTCCTGAACCCTGTTCTTTTATTGTCTTTTCTCCTTCCTAAAGTCTACCCATTCTATTTGCCTCTCAGTAACCGCTTTCATCTTAGGGCGAAATGATTAACCCCTTGCTTAGGGTGAAATAATTAAAAGATTGAGTGAAAATGTTACTTTTTATTTGCTTTCTTGAAAATAAGAATTATATTTGATCGGCAAACCTATCCTGGAACACATTTCTGAGATTTGAAAAAGATCTTATTTAAAAGGAAATTTTTTATAGTGCAGGAAAGTCGATATTTTAAACTAAAATACACCCAGAAAATATTACTTTTTTATCGTTTTGAAGAAAATAAATTTTATTTGCGCTGTAAACATATTCTGGACAACGTCACTGAGATTTGAATAGAATTATACTTAAGGGAAATTATATTGCAGAAGAAAAGTATGTATTTCAAGTTAACATTGATCATAACATGTTAATGGCTGAATGTTTTCAAGAAGATTACATTTATTTATCGGTAAACTTATTGTGTACCATGTGACTGAAATTTTAAAAC
>OZ010589.1:19518370-19583370 GCA_963932145.1 Acanthosepion lycidas
ATTTTGGGGTAGACACCCGATTTCTTTATTAAACAGTAAAATTATTTTCGTCTACCGACCTGAATATTCGAAAATTCTTATTAAAGATAAATATGCATTCACTAGCAGGGTTCAAACTTGTGTCCCCATGGGCAGAGGGAATGGTCGTTAGGTCCGTCGTGCTTTAACTGACTCGACTTCTTTTGACCATATGTATAATCGACGGTTTATTTTGAATACATCTTCATTCTACTATAACTGTTTACCTATAGCTGAATATATGACATAATAATCTTTACAATTGTTTGAGAATTGTACTTACTTATAACCCAATTCTCGACAAACAACAGCGGCATTTTGTCCAGTCCAACTTCCACAAATTAAACTCCATTTTCCATTGTAATACATTTCAACTTCACCTTGCTGAACATTTCTTCCTCTGACCAAACGCACATTAGAATATGTTGCTGAAAAATAACATAATGATGCAAGCTATAGTTTTCATAATTGTATATATATATATATATATATATATATATATATATATATATATATATATATATATATATATATATATATATATAGTGGAGAAAACTTATATTTGTACACATAAAAATTAATATATGAAAAGTATGTTTATTCATTATTTGGAAATATAATAAATTAAAAATTTGTATGTGTACGAATATTTATCCCCCTCTCTCTCTCTCTCTCTCTATATATATATATATATATATATTAGGTTGGTGCAAAAATAATGACGTAATAATGTCGTTTTTTGACGTTAAAAATTACTTCACAAAACGTCATTATTACGTCATTATTTTTGCACCAACCTAGTATATATATATATATATATATATATATATATATATATATATACATGCAAAAAGTATTTCATTCTGTTTTGGAAAAAATACCAGGAAGCCATAACTTACGGTAAGTTAAAATTATTTTTCAAATCATCTTCAATAGGTAAAAGTTGAACATAGCAAGAATGCAATATACATAAGAATTGTAAAGATTAATTCAATTTTAGCAGATTGCAATACATTTTTCAGAAGACTGTATTGCATAAAAGCTTTTAACTGATTTTCTTTTGCTAACACAAAATTCCTAAATTATTTTCAAATTTATATCATTAACGGAAAAGAAAAAAAAGTCTATAAAATGAAAGGGAAGATTTTCGTTGAGATTTCCCCGTTAAACTATTTCTAAAATTTAAAACAAATTAAAAATGTCATTTTATCCTAGTAAATTGAATGAAAAACTGTATTCTTCCATTGTAAGAGTGAGGAAAGAAAGGTGTGACATGGGCGCTATGTGGTTATATGAAAATAAAAGAATCAATTAAAGAAAGATAGGACAAGAAAGGAAGAAGTCTTTAAAATGAAATGAAACGGAAGCGTTAGTTTTCCATTTTTTTCGCTTAGATTCCTCTATTGATAACTGTAGAGAGAGATATGGGAGGAAGGAGGAGTAGAGATAAAAAAAAATCAGGGTGGGAAAAGAGGAGGAGGAGGAGGTGTGTACGATTTGTGGAGAGAAATGGTGGACAGACGAAAGAAGGAGAGAAATTAAAATATTTTATTTAATAATTTAGTTAATAAATGCACCACTGATTTGAGAATCTTATAAACATATAATGATTGGGAATTACTAAGAAGTTCATTTAGGATTGGAAAGTGGAGATATAAACGGTGACAAGTAAATATTTTTCAAGGATGTTCTCTTCTAAAATGGCTTCATCCATACTATCCACCATTTCATGGTTGTCTATAAGTTTTCATCAATCCTATAGTTTTCAAAATAACCATGAAATTCCAGCTAGAATAAATTATTACGCAAAAATATAAAAAATGGAGCTATATTACTGTATGACTCAAAGTACCACAGCATAGTGACAATTGGCTGGAAGATAAATTTCACGTGCAAACAAGGGAGGTAATCTAGAATCAAGGAACTTTAATGTTAAAGATGGCCATCATTGTTTGGACAAAAGGCACAATTTCAATGACTGCCAGAGTTGCTATTTCTTGTTGACAAGCCTCTGGGTTTGTTTGATTAATTTCAATCATTTTCAAACGTTAGAGGATACACATTTTGAAATGAAATCTCTTACTGCAGTTTCGCTCGTCTTCTCCGTTGGCACAATCTTCGTCGTGATCACAGAATTTAAATTTAGGAATACAAACCGGCGAATCGCTACATTTTCTCCAACCTTCTTCGCATTCTGAAAAAAAGAAAATATAATTGTTTTAAAATGTTTTTTTTTTTAAATATCTTCGTCAAATTGTAGATTGAATTTCTTCAAACTGACAATATGAAACATGAAGAATCCTAGAATCCAAGACAGTGAAAATCGCCAAAGACCTTTTGGTAAAAAAAATATCCATGATTCCAGATTGAAAGGTAATGTATAACTAAATTTTCAGTTTCACTGTTGAAAAAGTTTTAGACTATTTAAAAAAAAAAACAGCTTCAGTTCCAAATGAGAAAAATGTCAGTTCAAATTTTGGTACTATTTAAGTAGATTGTTTTAGTCATAAAAATAGGTACATTAGTATAATTTGGGACGAATAATTTTCGTAGATTAGCATCCTTCCTTTAGGGTATGACATTTTGCACAATATAAAAATAATGAATTTTTATCATTTTAAAAGTGGGTTCCTGTTCATAATATCGATTCAGTGTAAAGTCGACTTTTTACGAGGTTATCTGAACATAACTCTTCTGTATAAGACAACGTACATTATTTTTACAAAAGGATTTTTTTAAATAAAGAACAAACGGATACATCAGTTTTTAATTTAAGAACAAAAATTTCTTCATGTCCTTCGGAAAGATTTACCCTACCCACCAAAAACATTTTAAAAATTAAGAAAATTAAAAAGCACACTTTCAATAATTTAAGTAACTCAGGAATAAACTATCAGGTCATCCCATAAGTTCTGTCCACATTTTAACTTTTTGTTAAAATGAACGAAATTTAAAGAGTATTTTATAATGTCTAATGGAGCTGAACATTATTTTTATGTTTAGATGCATTTAAACTGATCAAATTTTATTTCAGAGAACAATAAAATTAAATTTTGTTTGATTAAAACCCTGCTAACATGGAAGTACCCAAGAATCATTTGAGGCACATAATGCTTTATGTGTTCAAGAAAGGAAACTTAGCAGCCGAAGCGGCTAGAAACATTCACTCAGTTTATGGAGAGGAATGTGTGAATGAAAGAACTTGCAGAAGATGGTTTGCAAAATTCAGAGGTGGAGATTTCACCCTTGAAGATGAAGATCGAACCGGACGTCCAGTTGAGTTTTTTTGAAGAAGCCCTTGAAGAAAATCCTGCTTTATCAGTTGAGGAATCGGCAGAGGTTCTCAGTTCAAACCATACAACTGTTCATCGTCATCTTCAACAACTTGGAAAAGTTCCTAAACTTGGAAAATGGGTTCCTCATGAATTGTCTGAAAACAATCTCAAATCCCGAGTTGACATCTGCTCTTCTCTCCATTCTCACCAACTTGTTTCAGCTTTTTTGGATAAACTTGTGATTGGCGACGAAAAATGGATCTTTTATCGAAATGTTAAGCGTCGTAAAGGGAAAGGACCCCAGCTACAACCGAGAAGGGAACTTCATGGGCAAAAGGTTCTTCTTTCAATCTGGTGGGATCGCCAAGGAATAATCCACTTTGAATTCTTACCACCTAATACAACAATTAATGCTCAAATATACTGTCAGCAATTAGAGCATTTGAACCAAGCTTTGAAGAAAAAAAACCTGCTCTAGTGAATCGGAAAGTGGTGATGTTTCATCAGGACAATGCGCGACCCCACACAGCAAGAATCACGTCACAAAAGATCGAAGAACTTGGTTGGGAGAAAATTCCTCATCCACCTTATTCTCCCGATTTTGCTCCTTCAGACTACCATTTGTTTCGTAGCTTACAGAATCATTTGGAAGAAACAGCTTTTGTAACACAGGAAGACGTTAAAACTGACATTTGCAAGTTCTTCGAATCAAAGCCAAAAGAATTTTACAGCAATGAAATTAGTAAGCTTGTTAATAGATGGAAGGAAGTCATAGATAATCAGGGAAAATACATTGTTGATTGAATATGTAATTAAATGTAACATTTGGTCACTTGTTTTCTTTATTCAAAATTCGGACAGAACTTATGGGATGACCTGATAATAAAATCAGGAATCGATTTTACATTCTTTCAATATAATAGACATGACCCCCGTTCTAAATCAATAAAAACTGACATTTTTCAATTCTCACAAATCGTAACTTGAAGAAAGTCTAATAAATTCTAAGCTACAAAAATTATTCACCTTTACAAAAATTGTTACTCTTTTTTTAGTGACTGAACCAATCTATTTAAGCAGTGATCAAATTTTAATGGCGATGAACTTTCAAGTGAAGCCCAGTTTGCTAGTTGCATCTCAAATAACGTTTTGAAGCCCAACTCTGCAATCGTCAATAATAAATACTAAATGTGGATGTAATGAGAAAAATAACCAGATGAAGGCATTGAAATCATTTTGATGATAAATAAAAATACAAATATCGAATAATTTCACAACGTTAGGAAATAAAGAGTATTTACCAAATAATTTACATGTTCCATTAGAAAGGTGAATACTGTCCAATCCTAAAACATTATACGGCATCAAGTCTTCATTCTTTCCTTTTGTGTAGGAAAAAGTGATATTGTGTTTTCCTGGGCTCAGTTGGATCTGGGATTTCTGCCACGTATTGATGCTATTTGGTCTTATTTTCAGCATTGACACGCCATTGTCAAGTATTTCCAATGCTCCAGAACCATGAAAAGAATAGTAGAAAGTCAAGCAAGCATCAACTGGCAGCATCACTTCGGGGGCATGAAGATCATGTATGGTATCATTTGTCTGCTGACTGAAGGATGATGCAAAGTAATTGCCTGAAAACAACAATAATAATAATAATGGACGATCTGTCATCACTATAAAATCACTATACTTTCGGTTAAAATTTTAAAAAATCTTTGTCTTAAATTTTTTCAGGAGAATAGGTTTCTCAAGTACAGAAAGTATTATTGATCCTGCCAGTGTTGATAGGGGTTTCCTTCCTAACATTTTCTTTGAAGTAGTGTGTAATTTCAACATCTTGATTATGTCATTATTTTCTCTTACAAGTGCTATCCATTTTAGTTATTACTGCTGTTGAATTTCCTAAACTGATGTGTTTTCCATTATTTTGTACAGTTCTTTGTTTGTGATTCTGCAGCGCCAGTCCACATTGTTCGAAAAAGACTAAGAGCCCCCAGTTTTCACTGCCACTGTATATTTAAATCTGACTCAAGTTGGTAGAAATTATAAACTGAAGAAGAAAGGAATACATCAGAGTAATAAAAATACTTAAAACTAAATGGCAGAAAGCAGATTAAAAGAATACACATTGGATTAATTTCTCTCCCATCGAATCAGCAGCAGCTGTGATTGACTGCTAAGTGTGATGTGTAATGTCTGACTAAATTCTTCTATATTACGAGTGGCAGCTCATAATTGTATTGTGGAAATATAATGACGCCTGGTCAACCGATGACGTAAAGGTCTCACTGAATATCCGATAATGGCCGTCAAATATCGGATTTCTTCCATCAACCATTGGTTGCAGTGACATCTACAATTGTCAAAAAGTCCAGTCGAATATCCACGTTGTGACTGATCTCAGACGACAAGAAATCTGCTTCAGGAGTTGGTATACCATGGCTAACGGCAGCTCTGGTGCTTATATAATTTAGAGAGACGACAACTCTTTTCAACTTTAATAGATCGTTTATACAAGGTAATATCGGGAAAAAATCCAACCGCTGGAGTGATGGACGATTATACCTTAAGACATAAGCTCTTAGTTGCTCTATGCGACTAATTGTTGGTTTTAGATTGGTACACGGTCATGGTTCAGGAGGTAGCCTAGCTAGTTCTTAGTCACATCCTAATTCAAATCTAAATGATAACTCTTTTCGGATTTATTCTGTGGATTTTGATGAACTACTCTGGAGTCTGCTGATCTGTTCTGTCCGACCTGCGGTTCTATTCTGCCCGACCTACGGTTCTATTCTGCTCGACCTGCGACCCTGTTCTCCGCTCGACCTGCGGCCCTGTTCTCCGCTCGACCTGTGGTCCTGTTCTCCACCTGCGGCCCTGTTCTTAGCGAAAGCCTCAAAATGCTCGGTTTTTATAATACTTCGCCTAAAACCGGTGGGGGTCTCAATGGCTGGCGTAGCAATATCAACTATTTCTTTGTTTCAACTGAGATTTTTCCAATTTTGGGCAATTATCTAGCCCCTTAGTGGCAGTGAGAGGGTTAATCGACATATCCAACTCCAATTTGCCTTCTCTGGAATCTCTGACTTCCACTAATAGCTGCTACCTCATCTCCTTCCTCCAACTTCCTTAGAAACAACCTGTTACTACTCTCTTTGGGGTGTCAAGGGACCGTATCAAGGCACCATAGCAAAACGCTGAGGCGAATTCGATATATGGAAAAGGTCATTCCTTGAAAAAAACATTATCATCCGGTTTCTGCTGGACATTGCCAAAATCGCTGTATGGATTTATTTTATTGAGAAATCAAACATCAGTAAATAAATAAATAAAAAGTAAAGAAAAGAAAAGAAAGGAAAAGAAAAACGCTTTCTCTAATCATTATCTTCAAGTGAAAATTTAGTATCCAAATCAGCGTCCTGTTTTAAGCTTGAATGAAACTGACGAGTGGGTTTAAGTGTGTCTAGCTCGAAGCCCTCTAGTCAAGATTTAAATAAATAATATTTTTTTTTACTGAGAACTGAATAATTTTTATAGGGTAAGTAATGTTTACATTATTTCTTAGAAATATGCACGCGAATTGTGCACAAACACACACACACACACACACACACACACATATATATATATATATATATATAGATAGATAGATGAAATTTTCCTTACCTGAATACAGACCATGAGAATGGTCTAAATCGGGATATTTTTCTTTTTTTCCACTGCTGACTCTCCATGTTCCGGGTTCGTACTCATAGCCACATTGATATGGATCTTCAACATCACACTCGATGGATGAAGCTGAAACAGACAAATAAACATATTATGTTTTATAAGAGAAAAACATTTACATTGTTGCCATGAAATGCAATTTGAAAGAAAAAAATATTTATGAGAAATCATTTTTAAAAAGTCAGTTGAACATAAGCATGTAAAAATTTCAAAACGAAAGAAAGAAAAAAACTTTTTTATGAATAAATAATTTCTCGGGATGTGAATGATTCAAACTAAGTTGTATGTTTAGATTATAAGTTCATATGAAATATATATGGCTAATGATTTGATTTCTATATGTGTCCAATGTACCTTTTCATTATATCAATAATAATGATCTGAATTTTGAATGCTTGTCCATTTGTTCCATTAAAGTGAAAAGAAAATTACATCAACACTGAAATAGGAAAACAAATGAAAAGATTACGAATATATATATATATATATATATATATATATATATATATATATATATATATATATATATATATAACCCATTAGAAAAGGAATTATCACTCAGTTTGTCAAGTGATTATTTTCAAATTCTGTTTAAGTAATTCAAATTGAAGAAGATTAAGACTATTCCTAAATTCAAATCTGATTATCTTTTCCACGCTGTCCTGCCTTTATCTTTCCGTCAGTTCGGTGCAAAGTGTTGTCGTCTTTAATAGAATGTAAAATAAATCACATCATTATTGTTACACGATTATAATTACTTTATTTTTTGAACGCAAACCCATCACGATTAGGAAGTAGGAGCATAATAACAGGAAATAAATCAAATGTTTTTAGAATCGACAATTATCGGAATTAATCGGTTATTATCGGAATTAATCGGTTATTATCGGAATTAATCGGTTATTATCGGAATTAATCCTTGTAATGAATTGTGTTTCATAACTAACAATTTTCTTGATTTTCAAATCTACTTTGTAACAATTCTTTAAGAATTAATTCCAATAAAAATAATGTTTTCATGAATTTGAATTGGGAATTGAATACATACTGCAGTTGACTTCATCGCTGTTATCTGCACAATCTTGGATTCGATCACACTTGCTTTGATGAGATACGCACTTTTCGTTACTACCACAAGTAAAAGAATCATCTGGACAAACTGGAAAATGAAAAACAGTAAAGAGGTTAACCCAAAGACAATCCTATCAACATTTATATTTGTTTAAAAAGATGAAACTTAAAACATTGTTAAGTCAATATCTGATGACACATTTTTAAAAAGTCGTCTCTGAAATCATTAGCGGGGATCAAAATAAGAAAACAAAATTTGAATTGAATCTAAGATTAAATTGATAATATGGAATGTTTGAAATAAAATCATTTTATTTACGAATCTTGGAGAATATTAAGTTACAGGCATAAATCTGCAGCCGAGTCGACCGCTGAGGCATCTTTTTAATTTGTGTCAAGAAGTAGAGAACATTTAGATGGTGATGATATTCGACACAGTATTCCAGCTTGATATATTTTTTATATACCTTTATGGCAAATAAAGAAAATTAACATGTTTTATGTCTCAGCACTCAGGAAGCCTCATCCTGATTTCCTCCTGAGTTATTTAGAGTCAATTCCTAGTAGCCATATATTCATTTAAATTGACATTATTCAATTTTATACACCTTTAAAAAATGTAAATTTTTTATATTTGTTTAACCTTTGGGGGAGTTGAAAATTATCGACTATTATTGGAATTAATCGTTTTTTATCGGAAGGTAAGGCAATATAAATTAACTCAAAAACCCTCAGTATCGACATGTCTTGGTTGTAAAACTAAAAGTGTTAATGTATTTTATTCATCTTTGGTGATGTTCATTTTAGTCACTGTGCTCATTTCTTGTCCTCGATTGAGGTCAGATGAGAGAGGAACAATAAACAGGTTAAACTGTTTTCTTCTTTTTTCTCTTTTCGATAATAGAACTTTTTTGTTACTCCTTTTTTATTTTTTTATTTTTCTTGTTTTAAATGATATTTAAAATTTTGTCCATTTTAATTGATATTTAAAATTTTGAATCCTTTTAAAAACATATTTTTTATTTGTTTAATTAGTGTTGGACGTGACATTCACTTCGATTTAGCTCCAGATAAATTGTCTTCAACCAACAAAAATATGACCTTTGATTGTTGAGAGAAAACAAAAGATTAAAATCAAATTAAAGAAATGCGTGAACAAAAGAACGAGAAGACAAAAGTTATTGTTTGAATAACAGGTGAAATAATTGTTTTAACAAGTAATACAAAATCTTTATCATTAAAGATGATGTTCAATGAAATGGATATTTCTTAATGAAGAAGAAATTACAAATCAATCGCTGAAGAAATTATGTCATACGAACGTTGTGAGTGCCTTTATGTATGTCTGAGTACGTTATAAAGTGGATAGATGACTCTCATTGACTGAAAAACTTATGTGTTCGGAGAGAGAATGCCTATATGCGTCTGTGCGTGTGTGGGTGTGTGTGTTTGTACGTGTGTATTCATGCCTATCGCTCAGAGAGACGAATGGGTAGACTCGGCGTTGGCGTGACTAATAGACAGCGTGACTTATGCAAAGGTTTGTTGGATTATCGAGGCTATTTCGTGAGAGTCTTTCTGATTGGTTCATAAATCTAAAAAAATGTCGTTTATTTTTAAACTATAGCAACTTATCCGGATGTTTTCAAATGAATCCTTTCAATTCTAAATGAGAAGCTTTTGGTTCGGAAAAAAACAAAAAAAACAAAAAACAAAGAAAGGTTTTCTAAAATAATGATTTATTAGATTTGAATCTAATTTGATTGAAGTTAATGCAATTCAATAATGATTGAATGAGTATTTGAATCATTTTCTGTTAAATCGAACTTTACAACTCTGATGACCTTTACAGAAAGATTATTTTATATGTTTCATATATTTAAACAATTTCCCAATCACTCACTGCAATACTTACATTGAGGTTCCTACATATAAGAGAACCAAACGATTTAGGCGGAATTATGGACAAAGCGTGTGTTAAATTTATCACTTTGGGTTTTAAGAGGATGTAAATGTAATTACTCACCAATTGGACCACAGTAGCCATTCTCTAGAATTACATTATCAAGCGCTATTCCCAAAAGTTTGCTAGAACCAATGAACATCAAAGATATATTTCCTCCGGGTATTTCGAATTGACCAAGCGTCCATTTTCCTAAACTGGTGTAGGAATAATCCCATGACGTCGTGTTTATGCCATTGCTATTATGCACCTTCACCCATAGACGTGAACCCATGTCACCAATGTGATGGAACTGAACACAAGACTGAGGAATCATTTCGAAAGGAGATATAAGACGAGGCGCCATTCCATAATTTAAAACCATTGAATATTCTACAATGAAAAAAAATAACAAAATAACAATTTATTAATTTGGCCAACACAGAAATAATACAAAGATAATTGTATAATCACAGATAATATGCTAAATGTTTTATGATTATTTTTAATATTAATAATTTACAATTATGATGTGATAATTATCAGAATCGTCCTAATTGTTATTATTATGATTACTCATACATTTCTATTTTGACACTAAATGTATAGTGATTATTGCAACAAACCTCTACAAATTTCCACTACTCTTCACGATATGATCGCAGACACCAACAATAACATGCCCTTCACAATTTCAAATCTTACTTGAATTTATAACACATCTAATAACGATTCTAGCTAATATGACATTGCACCAATCATGCTTAATAACATCAGTTCGATCATAATTTTCATTTTTTACAATCGGTTCTAATTTTTATTTTACACATACAATCCTTTTATATTCTATATTCTATCTTTATCTTCATATTCCACATTTCACATTCGAACTTAAGTTTCATAATCCACATTCGATTCTAAAATACATATTCCATATTCCTTTCTAACTTTCATATAAGATTCTCACTTTTCATGTTACATATTGGATTTTAATTTTCATATTCCATAATCGATTCTAACTTCTACATCCTATATTCTATTCTAATATTCATATTCCATATTCCACATTTGATCTTAACTTTAAAATTATTCTTATCATATTCGATTCAAAATTTCATATTCAATATTCAATTCAACTCTCCGATTCCTCAATCCATTACTCCACCGTGCCTCCCTCCTCATTAACTACAATAAATAAAAAAAATAACAGAAAAAATTAGCAGCCTGACAAGTGAGGAGTGAATACAATCAAAATTGCGGTTTCAGTTGATACATTATTTAGAGTATTATGAAAAAACTACAACCGGAACAAGTGTAAGCAGGAAAAATACCTTCATTAACAAACAAACAAACAACAACAAAAAAAAAATGACAGAAAAAAATTAGCGACCAGACAAGTGAAGAGTGAATAGAGTCTTAATTAAGGTTTCAATGTAGCGTATTAAGAAACAAATATCTTGAACAAGTTCATAGCAATAAATAAACCCTTATTAACAAAATAGAAAAAAAAAAACAAAACAAACATCGGAATAGAAAACTGAAGTAGCCAAAAGAACACCTAACTTTGGATGCTAGAAATTGTCAAAAACCAATTATATTATTCTAATGCAATTGAATATGTAAGAAGATCAGTAAAATGAAAAACCAATGCAAAACCCATCACAAAGATGGTAACATTTGGCGGTGGATACGTAATGGTGTGGGGTTGCATCGAAATTGATGGTAGAAGAAAATTGGTAGACGTTGATGGAAACCTAAACAGTGAAAAATATATTACTTTATTACGGTCTAATTGACCGGTGTATAAAGATGGGGGACCTTTTCAATATGTCATTACTCCTTGCCACACATCACGTGCAACAAATAGTTTTCTTTTGGATAAAGATTTTCAACATTTGGAAGACTGGGCAGTAAAAAGACCTGATCTAATTACAACTGAGCCATTGTGGTGGGAACTAAAGAGAAAATTTCTCCAAAGAAATCTAAAGAGCTTTAGGATTATTGCCAAGAAGAATGGGAAAATACGCAATGAGAAAATCTGGGCCTTATTCCATTCAAAGCCACATCCAATTGATGTAATTATTCGAGCTAAAGGCAGTAATACTAATTGCCAACTCCATATTTTGACATTATGTACTTTCTGTATTAATAATACTTATAATATTTTATAGCAAAAAAAAAACTAAAAAACAAAAACAAAAAAAAAAAAAGTATTTTTGATTGGCCTTTTTTTCAACATCACTCTGTTTAAGATGCTCAATCACTCATCATATATCATTATCGAAATTACAGTAACTTGTCTTCTGTCCTTCGATGATCATAAATTGTATTGACAAAAACATATTGCTGATCAATCGCGATTTGCTCGTAAAATTAACAAAAGTAATTAATTTACCTACAGGGCACAAATTTTGGGGATGCCAATATATATATATATATATATATATATATATATATATATATATATATATGTTAAAATTTGTGTATTTCGGCAGCAAATTTTCTTTTAGGTCTTGATTGAATAAATTACAGACATTATATCTGCTAACTTTTTAATAAAATCCGTTCATACTGACGAATAACCTTCCGTGTATTGATGTTAAAGAATGAGAGAAATGTGCTATAGCTGTTTAAATTTCTTTTATTTCCATTTCCCAAGTACTTTCGATCTTTTTCCAAGATCATCTTCAGGGTTGTAAGTAATACAGAACTATATGTTGTTCGTTAGTATAAGTATTTATACAAAGATGTACGTTGTTATCCATTACCGTAATTTTTTTCATTATACGTTTAAATATAAAGCGTTTGATAATGTGCCGAGCGTTCATTAGAAGGTGAAAAAATTATCCATTATGGATTTTTTCCTCTATGTTATGGTCACGAGCACATTAAAGCATGGAAAAACTGTTCCTTTACAGGCATTTCAGAACATTACTGCAGTATTCATAGTATCGGCTTTAATTTTTTTTAATATAAATTCCTTCTAGTACCTGTAATCTGAATTATGGTGTAGGATATTTGTGTTGTCGATCAGTAATTTTTTTATATTGTGAATGTGGACAGAAATGTTGTTGTAGATGTTTCGCATTGGACGAATGATCAGATATCTGGAGCGTAAGCCTTCTTGTTTGTGTATTTGTTGTATACCCAACATATATATTTGTTTTTTTGTCGCAAATACATTCTCCCAAGGAACATTTAAATTGGTATATAATGTTGGTTTTACGTAATACATCAGTTAGTGGAGAGGAGTTATTGCGAATAATTAAATTGATTGTATTGTATTTTTATGATATATAATTTTATTTTTTATTAGAAAAAATATATGTTAGTATAAATGAGATTCTTTATGATTTTTTCATCCTGTTTGTAGTTTGCATGCATCTGGTTACAATATAGTAGTTTGATATATTTAGTGTCCTTTGATGAGGTTTTTTTTTATATATATCGTCTTATTTGTTCATCTACAATGTGGTTTAGGAAGTCATTATTAATGAAAGTCTGCTTAATATTTTTTAGTTTAATGTAGAAAATCTTTTTTGTGGAGGAATTAATTTATGCTCGGTTAATTAAATTCTGTATAAGTGCTATTTTGTAGTAATCTGGACGTTCACTCTTATAGAAGAGAGTGCAAGAGTTTTTACTGGTTGTTTTTTTTATACAGAGAGATAGTAAATGTGTTGTTATTTGTGTCTATTAAAATTTTAAGGAAAGGGATTTTGCTATCTTTGTAAAGTTCGTATGTGAGCTTGAGGATAGTTTTTTTTTTTAAGTTTTTTCATTATTTCTTCTACGTTTTAGACTAAAATAAGGATATCATCTACATATCTTACGTAGATGGAGGGTTTCTTGGTGGTACTAAATATATTATTTTCTAGGTTGGCCATGTAGAAGTTACTAAAGGTTGGACCCAAACTGAACCCATTGAAACGCCATCATGTTGCACGTATACGTTATTTCTGTGGTCATAAAATGGGACTTCAATGGTACAGGTCAAAAGTAATTTTCTTAATATTTTAGGTTTCATTTTTAATAGGGGTAGATAGGAATTATTATATATATATTTAATAACAAGGTCAATGGTTTCTCCAACTGGAACGTTAGTAAACAGATTTTCAACACCAAGTGATGGTATGATTTAATTCTTAGGTTTTTTGGATTTTAATATTTTTATAAGAAATTTAAACAGCTAGAGCACATTTCTTCATCCATACACGCCAATACACGGACGATTATTCGTGAGTATGAACGGATTTTATTAAAAATTAGAAGATATAACGTCTGTAATTTATTCAATCAGACATGCCTAAAAGAGAATTTGGTATATATATATATATATATATATATATATATATATATATATATATATATATCTGTGTGTGTGTAATAAATGACAAATAAATCAAAATCAAAAATACCCCATCTGCATGGCCATTTTGCTCCGTTAGATAAAATAAAATAAATATGAAGCCTAACTTTTTTAAATTTAAATAAGAAACCGAAAGGAAACAAGGGCAGAAAAAAAAGAAGAGGTGATAAATAAGGGAAAAGGAATCTAAAAGAGAGGAAAGAGAGAAAAAAGAAAAAAAGATCAAAGTAGAGATGTGTAGAGAAATTGTGAAATAGCCATCCAGATGGGATACTTTTGAATTTCGTTTATTTGTAATTTATTTATATATGCTCTGTAATAAATAAATTGAGCTCTATTTGTGGATCAGTTTTAATATTTTATATTATTAGGATTCACTTGAATTACATACCCACGGATTTTTAGCTGCATATATATAAAAAAATTATTTCAGTTGAGCTCTCTGGGGAGGTTTGTAAACAGTGACTATTAAGGCTAATAATGCAAGACTCTTCGGTAAATTGAATCGAGTCACTGTTTATTATAAAAATAAATACGCTTAAATTCGCCTTCATCACTGCTGTTCGCCTTCATCACTTTCCTCACTTTTAGATTCCTTTTCCCAACGGCTTAGTGGTAGAATCCTTGACTGACGCCAATTCAGTCGGGTTTCGATCTTAGCTAGAGGCAACCGGACGTCTAGTCACACTGATGAGCGAAACAGTCTGTCTGTGGATGAATATATATATATATATATATATATATATATGATTCCCCCTCCTCAACCTATAACTCTCTTGATCTACCCAACAACACAAAGTAAAAATAGACCTGCCTAACGCTTTTACACCGATCAATATTTTAAATTTAAGTAAGTTTCGCACATCGAGGAATCTGACAAAGATCGGATTTTTGCTAACAATACGATTTCCACTGGAAAATACACAATCTACAAAAACATGTCAGTGTGCAATTCGTATTTCTCTGCTTATTTATCGGCCCGCTGATGAAGGACATAAGCGTATCTGAAAATTACGAACTTTATATTTTTCTCTTCGTGGTTCATTTCTGTCACATGCTTAATAATTAATATTTAATAAATGTTTATCGTACTGATTATATTGGTACCCTTTCGTTTGTCCTTGTTTTATTAACTAACCTATATATATATATATATATATATATATATATATATATATATATATATATATATATATATATATATATATATATATCAGGTCATCTCATAAGTTCTGTCCGAATTCTAACTTTTTTTTTTAAATGAACGAAATTTAAAGAGTTTTTTATCATGTCTAATGGAGTTCGACATTATTTTTATGTTTACATGCATTTAAACTGACCAAATTTTATTCCAGAGAACAATAAAATTAAATTTTGTTTGATTAAAACCCTGCTAACATGGAAGAACCCAAGAATTATTTCAGGCACATAATGCTTTATGAGTTCAAGAAAGGAAACTCAGCAGCTGAAGCAGCTAGAAACATTCAATCAGTTTATGGAGAGGAATGTGTCAATGAAAGAACTTGCAGAAGATGGTTTGCAAAATTCAGAGGTGGAGACTTCACCCTTGAAGATGAAGATCGAACCGGACGTCCAGTTGAGTTTGATGAAAAGCTTCCTTCTTGAAGCAGCCCTTGAAGAAAATCCTGCTTTATCAGTTGAGGAATTGGCAGTGGTTCCCAGTTCAAACCATACAACTGTTCATCGTCATCAACTTGGAAAAGTTCCTAAACTTGGAAAACGGGTGCCTCATGAATTGTCTGAAAACAACCTCAAATCCCGAGTGGACATCTGCTCTTCTCTCCATTCTCGCCAACTTGTTTCACTTTTTTTGAATAGACTTGTGACTGGCGACGAAAAATGAATCTTTTATCGAAATTTTAAGCGTCGTAGACAGTGGCTTGGTAAAGGGGAAGGACACCAGCCACAGGACACCAGGGAACTACATGGGTAAAAGGTTCTTCTTTCAATCTGGTGGGATCGCCAAAGAATAATCCACTTTGAATTCTTACCACCTAATGCAACAATTAATGCTCAAATATACTGTCAGCAATTATAGTGTTTGAACCAAGCTTTGAGGAAAAAAAGACCCGCTCTAGTGAATTGAGAAAGAGTGATGTTTCATCAGGACAATGCCCGACCACACACAGCAAGAATCACGTCACAAAAGATCCTCATCCACCTTATTCTCCCGATCTTGCTCCTTCAGACTACCATTTGTTTCGTAGCTTACAGAATCATTTGGAAGAAACAGCTTTTGTAACACAGGAAGAGGTTAAAACTGACATTTGTGTGTTCTTCGAATCAAAGCCAAAAGTATTTTACAGTAATGGAATTAGTAATCTTGTTAATCATAAGGAAGTCATAGATAATCAGGGAAAATACATTGTTGATTGAATCTGTAATTAAATGTAATATTTGGTCACTTGTTTTCTTTATTCAAAATTCGGACAGAACTTATGGGATGACCTGATATATATATATATATATATATATATATAAAAACTAATGTTCTAAAAAATTATTGCCTTCCTGCACAACTAAATTTCCCTTTTACGACTATAATGGCAATATCTTCTCTCAAACTAGTGGTGTTGGAAATCTACTAGGTCCGTGCTTCTCTAACATGTCCCAAGTAGAACAAGATATTTCAAAAAGTTACTAGACCTAAAATATATGTCCTCCATGTTGATGATATTTTTATTTTCACTGAAAACAAAAAAGAAATTGATAATTTCAAAATCATATTTGAAGAAAACTCTGTCCTTAACTTTACCTATAAACTTAGTCAAAAAATGAACTCTCATTTTTAGACGTTCTTGCAGAATTCAGTATTAATAACAAATTCACTACTTCCTTATACCAAAATACTAGTAGAAACATATTCTACCTTAATTTCATAAGTGAAGGCTCATTTAGATATAAAAGAGTCATTGTAAGAATTTCCTCAAGAGACTACATAAGATATCATACTTTCGACCCCATTTCCTTAAAGATTTCAATAATATGAAACAGTCGTTAGTTATCATCGATCACCAGATTAGACTATTTCATTCTAAAATAACTAACAGCTATACTGAATATACAAATAAAAACAACAACATTAACATTTTTTATGAGAGCCAAATACACGTTAATTAGAAGCAAGCTAAATTTTCTTTTAGAAACATTACAAAGAAATACACAACCCCAATCAAATAGAAGGAGAAAATTAAAATATCTACGATAAAAATTAAATCAGCTAACCGCTAACATACCTGCAAACTCTATTTTACAGAGAAACAATATTATTTATGAATTCACATATCCCTTAAGCAACTGAGTTCCTGATCAAACCTAACTCAAGAAAAAATATATTGGACATACCACTATCTAGAAACATCACCTTACACCTCACTGATAATAACTCAATTAGGATTCATTTAAATACACACGGAAAGCTACCATCTGCAACATATTTCTAGAAAATACAAGTATAATAGCGACATCCACATGTAAAAAAAGACTAAAAATAATTGAAGCAGTAATAATAAAAAGGAAAAAGCCAACACTCAGTAATATCATCTATGAACACGATCACAAGGTACTGAATGAGTTTGGAAAATGAAACATTCGTATAACTCTAGATACATACATAAACAAACATATATTCAGTTAAAAACAAAAGATAGAAATCATCCTTGATAATGGCTGAAAAAATAAACGAAAGCGCTCTGATATGCAGAATATTTGAACAGTTTTTGCACATTTTATGTCCAGAAAAGAAAACACATGTGGACACAGGAACAATTAAATAAAAAACATAATTGCTGTACCTTGTCAGTTACCTTTACTGAAACTTGTATAAAAGAAGGATTGCTGCCCAAATATACAATTTTATACACACACACACACACACACACACACACACACACATATATATATATATATATATATATATATATATATATATGGGTGGGGTTGCACGCGCGTGTGTGTATGTACGTAAAAAATACTTATTGTAGAATGACGGAAATTATTTTATCCAATATATTTACCTGAGTTATTCAAAAATATTTCTGGTAGATATGTCGAAAGTTTTTCCTGCGACCATCCATAGTCATAATTGTAGCCACAGATAAATTTCTTTTCAAAGTCACAAGAAATAGATCGAGCTGTAATTTTAAAAAGAGAATACCAATCAATCATTCAATTGACCATTCAATCAATCAAATAAATTGTTTCTTAAGTATTGTTCTTTAATTTCTTTAACCTTCACCGACACAATATACTAATGTTTTGTCAACGAAATACTGATCTTCGAGAGTGGACTAGCCAGAAAACTTTTCAGCATCTCCTCGTAAATATAAAGATATGGAACAAAAGAAAATTCTAATATATAATCGACGATATGTTATAAAATGAGTGACAGACGTTTATATTTAATTGCCAAATTTACAAGCTGCTATCGACTACATTTATTTCATCCAATTTAAAAAAAATTTAGTTAATTTTAAAATGTTACCTCAGATTGTAAGGTAGATGTGATAATTTTTCACATCTATCACCAAATCATTCTTTTCTCAGTGTCTAAGATCTGTCGCCTTAAAAGTTTGTTAGAATTATCATGTCTTGAAGGCTTGGATCAATATGGCGAAAACGGAATTTGCCATAAAGTGGTAGAATCGGATAGTGTACAACATTTTTTGATTGACATTCCTATTATGTTACGGTTATTCCAATCCATTACAATTAAGTTATAGAAAAGAGCAGGGGTGTTTTTTCAAACGAAAATAATTTCGAATTAAACGCCTCTTCATCAACTTGAAGGCTGAATAGACAAAATGAACAAGAATATCAAATATCAAGATACTGATCTCTTTTTTTTAAATGAATCGTTATGCACACGATGTGTTGCGAATGGTATGTAAAAAAAATTCATATTTCAGTAGCCTGAAGATTAAACAGATAGGCTCTTTTCTCTCAACAAAGTTCAGTATTCCTCCATTATGCGCCCTTCCCTTCCAGACATAGCTAAATGCCCCTTTCATCCATACACAGCTATAACCTTTCCTTATATATATATATATATATATATATATATATATATATATATATATATATGTGTGTGTGTGTGTGTGTGCATTCACTTCCCTTCCAAACATAACACATTGTCATTCTTTTTCATACATAAGTGTCATTCCCTTTCAAACAGCAAGTGTATTTCCCTTCTAGACGCAGTAAAGTGTCTTTCCCAATAAGATATAGGCAATTTCCTCTTCCTTCTAGTCAGCTAAATGTTTGTTCCTTCCAGCCATACCTAAATAACCTTTCCTTTCAGACATAACTGTGTCCAAGGCCAACATAAATTATAACATTATGCTTATACACTTTATATATAAATAAAAGATCCGTTTAAAAACTGATATCTTAATGATTTCAGGAACAGACTATTTCCACTAATACTTTTTGATAGGAAATAAAATCAATTGTACTAATTGGTGACATTTTAAAATAATAATTCTACATTATACTTTTTCAAAGTGAAGAGAAATTTTCAATAGAAATCATTTGATACTTACAGCAGTTACTTTCATCACTTCCATCATTACAGTCGACTTCCTTATCACAGATAGAAGATTTGTCTACACAGTGACCCTGATCTGTGCAAGCCTGAGTGGCATTCCTACAGTCTGAAAAAGGTATGATACTTTTATTACAACCATCTGAATATCAGTAATAAAGCTAGGATAATAAAAGGAACAAATTTAATCCAGTCAGTTATGAATTGAACTTTGGATGTTTACGAAACTTTCCTCAGATTGTCTTTAATTTTGAGAAGTGTCATTAACTTATTCAATAATGTTCGGACATTCAGATTTCTTTTTTGTAATGTTACTGGGCTTTTCTTCAACGCTCAGATATAGTCTGTTGCAAAAAAGGTAAACTTCTCACTCAAACAACAGATCAATAAACTTTTCATTAATATATCCTCGGTCTGGTCTATTCTTACAATGACAAGCACATACAAAATTAGAGGGTTTCTTTTTCTCGCAAATTAAAACTAAAAGAAGACTGAATAATTGACAAACTGAAATGGTCTACTAAGTACAACAAAAATATACGGATTTGCGCGTTAGAATAATATTGAATATTCTTATATCATATTGGAAATTTATTAGGGTGAATCAATGTTCGTAGACTGAAACATAGTTATTAGCTGAATTTCAATTTGTGATATTCAGTGTATAATGTTGGATGTATCTAATCAATATTCGATATCAAATTAAGTGAATTAACAAGGAAAGACATTATGTATATTTTTTCAGTATTAGGCTACAGATTATTGATATACTTACGGATGTGTAACTTGTGATTTCTAAGCATATACTATCTGGATCAATTTATTAGTCTGATGTGATGAAATCATATAAAACAGAATCTTAGAAATATGTAACCAGAGATCACAATGCGTTTGGCTTGGTGTGTGAAAAAAAAGTTTAGGTTTGTTTTACGAGCGCAGATTGGTGATTGATAACAAAGTCATTACTTTAACAAATATTTTCAGCGTCAAGAACAGAATATGTTGGCTTTTCTATTCTGTTGGCCTAACTTTTTCAGGGTCGGTACTAGCTATATTTATTATTGTTATGGGACCTTACCCATAATAACATAATGGACTACTCCATACGTAATAAATACTGCGAGTCAAGAGGTAGCAGAAAGTTCAGACGGAAGTCGGGCGACCGGCTGACCGGCTGATCGGTTGAACTCTCTGCCTACGGGCGGGGAGGAACCTGAAGGAGGTTACGCCGAAGGGCAGAGTCTCTTTCGGGGAGGTAGACCGACCCTGAACCCGTTTATACGGGTTCAAAGGGCATATTTTTGCCCGAGCCCACCGGCTCGGAAACCCCACGTTAAACCGGCCTTGTGCCACATGATGCCCTCGTGGAGTGGGGACTAAATACCGTTCAGTCAGAAGTCGGTCGACCGGCTGACCGGCTTATCGGTTAAATCTCTCCCTTCAGGCGGGGAGGAACCGGAACGAGGCTACGCCGAAGGGCAGAGTCTCTTTCGGGGAGGTAAACCAACCATGAACCCGTTTATACTGGTTCAAAGGGCATATTTTTGGCCGAGCACACGGGCTCGGAGATCCCACGTTAAAACGGCTCTGTGCCACATGATGCCCTCGTGGTGGTGGTGGGTGTGTGACTAAATACCTTTCAGCCCGAAGTCGGGCGATCGGCTGATCGGTTGAACTCTCTGCCTACGGGCGGGGAGGAACCCGAAGGAGGCTACGCCGAAGGGCGGAGTCTCTTTCGGGAAAGTAAACCGACCGTGGACCCGTTTATACGGGTTCAAAGGGCATATTTTTGCCCGAGCCAACGGGCTCGGAGATCCCACGTTAAACCGGCCTTATGCCGCATGATGCCCTCATTGTGGGGTGCCTAAATACCGTTCAGTCAGAAGTCGGTCGACCGGCTGACCGGCTGATCGGTGAACTCTCTGCCTTCGGGCGGGGAGGAACCCAAACGAGGCTACGCCGAAGTCTCTTTCAGGGAGGTAAACCGACCCTGAACCCGTTTAGGGCATATCTTTGGCCGAGCCCACGGGCTCGGAGATCCCACGTTAACCGGCCTTGTGCCACATGATGTCCTCGTGGGGAGGGGGACTAAATACTGTTCAGTCTGGAGTGAGGTCCGTCAGGAGTCTGTCAGTCAGTCAGAGCGAGTCAATCAGTCGAGTCAGAGGTAGTCCGAACGGAGTCGTGTTCAGACAATTACTACTAAACTTGATTGTTCGTACTGACACTTTTCTACCTCTCTGTATATATTCCTGTTTGTAATATATCTGTGTTATTCCATATCCGCCTTTCGAATTCTTCTTTATTCGTTCTACCTTGGACTATCACCGTGGTACTAGGAACCGGACCATAACAATTATGCATCTACTTCGATAGAAAAGGTGACAGAATTACATTTTCCATTCAAAATAAAGACATTAAAAAAGAACTTTTGTTTCAAAATATTTCTTGCATTTTTGTATGAGTTTTTATTCGTTTACAGAGAAAAACAAAACAAAAAAACTACAGAAATTTAGTAAAGAAGAAAGGAAAAAAATTAATTTTCAGTTCCTGAACATTTGCAATGTGTAAATGTTGTCCTGCTAAATAGTATCTTCAGCCCAAGTGATGTTGGGATGATTAATTTCACTCTTTTTGTTGCTTGCAACAAAAAGGACGCAGTCAAGTTTGAGAAAAGCAAAAAGAATGAAATCAATAAACGTAACAATTTGTGGAATCATAATGAATCATTTCAAATTCATATAAAGTTGCCTGTTTAATGTCACTCAGGAAAAGAAAATATTGTAATAAATTGATTTATGATGGTTATATGATTGTACGTGAATCAATAAGTCTGTAGCTTAATGATAAAAAATACATTTTGCACAAAATTTTACTTTGCAGTATTATCTTCATTTTTGAAAATGCACTTAATTTAATGGTAAATATTAAATACATAAATCAAACATTATACAGTGAAAATATCAGATCCAAATAGCACTAATATGTGTATGAAATTTAATAAGCCACCCTCGCACATACAAAATATAAACAATCTTGTTTCTCTATTAAATCAGTGTCCCAATGTTCACGGAACCCATTTTTTTTAAAGGAAAGACACATATGTAAAACTGAATCATTTAAAGAAATTATATCTTCACAACTTTACGAAAAAATATTCACATTATTACTTCGTTTGAAAAAAAATCGTTTATTTTAATTCATAACTTTTAAAAGTAAATTTCAACAAAGTATTGAATGATTATTTTTCATGGTTCAGGGGGTTTCATTATTGTTTCTTTTACAACAATCGAAAATACAAAACAAAAACTTGCTTTTAACTAACAGTAACGAATAGTCCCTGATTAATATCAATTATAATTTGCCTTACCTAGATCGGGGCATGTCCCATTTAAAATGGCAATTTTGTCGATGTTAATCATACAGTACGTCCAGTAGGTTCTGATGTCAGCTTCAAATATGAGACTCGTTTCAGCGTTTTGAATGTAAAATTGTGCTTTCTGCCAGTCTGTATTATTGTTTTCTTTTAATGAGAGATATTTATGATTGTTATAAGATGTATACACATTCAATCCACAATATCTGCCTCCAAGTCGGTAGGAAATCTGAATGCAATTGTCTGATAAATTTCCTAATGGAGATTTCAAACTAAATATGCCATAGGAGTCCACAGCATTCATATAGTAACCTGAAACAAAGGAAAACATATTTATTAGTCGATTGGTCAAATAGATTTTAATAATTAATAGTTTTTTCACAAATTAAAATTTAATTAGTGAAACAAAACTAATGCTGACTTATACACTTTTTATAACTAGAAATAGATTGTTTTTATTATTATACACTGAACTAAACTCATCGTTTCAGGCTTTTTTTTAGAGTCAAATACATGTTTTTCTTTTTAATATTCAGCTTTTAAATCTTCGTCAACTAAACCTTGTTTATTTCTACAGATCCATTACGGAGCTGAGTGTCATAATCCTTGTACTTCCGCTATGGTTCCAGTCGTAAGTCAGATAGATTTACTAGCACATCATCTATCATCACATATCTATCATTACTAGCATATTTGGAATTATTCTTCTGATTAGTTGAAAAAACAAGGATGTGAGTACCGTTTATCTTGCTATTTTCCCCCAAAATGAAGATTCATGTGCCTTTCCCGAGGGTATTAGTCGATAGGTCAAATAGAATTTTAATTAGTGACACAATGCTAATATGAACGATTTAAAAAAAAAATCTTCCATATTCTAGTTCCTCCAGTCAAGAGCATTACAGATGGAATTCACTTTGCCACTTCTACGGATACAAATCATCATTATTTCCTTCGTGTTTCAAATCTACAAATAAGCTCCAACTTAGGCAGCTTTTAGTCTCGAACCACGACTCTGTAACAGACTGCACCCGAAACACTTTAATCTTGCCCTCTTTAAGTCAACGGCCAACTGTTATTTTTCTTCCTGATTCTCCATTTCTTTAAACATTCTCTTATATTCATTTCACATGCATCATTTTTTATGACCGCTTTACTGTCTGCAATCATCTACCATTAGTGGATCTTGACGATTGTATTGGGCGACGTTTAGCACATATACATACATACATACATACATACATACACACACATATATATATACATGTAGACATATGTATGCACACACATATATATTAGGTTGGTGCAAAAATAATTTCGTTTTCTCACATAGTAACATATGTTAGAAAACGAAATTATTTTTGCACCAACCTAATATATATATACAGACATACATACATATATAGTTTATATAGATGTATGCATGTATGTATATATATATATATACATACATAGATATATATAAACTATATATGTATATATGTATGTAAAATATATGAATATAAGCTAAATAACGAGATATTAGCAATTGTATATGCGTGAGGTAGCGTGTATATGCAGATAAACAAATAAATTAATTTATGGTACAAACAGAACAGTGCTCAATGTAGTCAAACAGAGCTATGAAGTATATTTTAATAAATACACATATATCTACGGTTGTAGTGCAACTTAAATTTTCAAGGTTTCCCAAGTTGTCAGGCACGTATGAGAAATGGGCCGCTTATTACAGCTGTTTTTTTTAAATACTGAGTCTCATGGGAGGAACGCTATATTTTATACGCAGATTCAAAGCTCAAATTTAATATAAACCCAATATATTATTGGGGTGTAAATTAAAAATATAGAGTATATAGAGGGATATATTAGAGAAAAAAACAAAGCAAAAAAATAAAGAATGATACAAGTTTAAAGTTTATATGGTACATGATTTTCCGTTTAGGAAAATAAACAATATTTAAGTTAGAAACGTATAAAGCGTAAGGAGCAAGCAATACGTAAAAAAAAGTAGGGCAAGGTGCAGTGGATGGTGTATTGTTTATAAATAATCTCTGTGTCAAGAGGGTAGCATTGCATGGTATATAAAACTAATGTTTAATAATATTAGGATATAAATTAAAGAAATAAAAAATGTAGATAGATAGAGAAGGTAAAAGGTGAGAAAAATAAAATTTAAAGTAAAGAGGAACGCCGTGTAACCCGTTACGCATTAATAAACGCTTAAATGGTTAAAGGGTGGGTAATAAGTATTTAACCGATAATATTTAATGGACAGTTGAAGTTGGGTAAAAAGATTTATCCAGAATCAAAATACTTTGGGAGAGAGTTTTTTATGGGTGCAAGCTATCATGAGCTCACTATGTTTTTTTCAGCAGATTGGGGTCGTTATTTTTTTGAGTATGGATCTTTTTTCAGGCAAACACACGTTACATCGGTCGCCGCGCCCCGGAAAAGGGTGTCCAATTTATTACCGGTGTGTAGTTATTTGCTTTGACTTCCCAGTAAAATTTTGAGAGTGCCGTGGCATTTGAATACTGTTTATTGATGAGAGTCATTTTATGATGGTAATACCGGGTTTTCCAGTAGTTTGCATTGGAACCAAAATAAAACTTAGTCTTGCCATTATGTTTAATGCTGACCTTATAAATAATGCCATAATTCATACATTTATGATTTAGTTGACGGGTACTGTTTTTTCGACAATTTCATTTTTTGTCTGTATTAATATTGTTATTGAGGTTGTATAATATTATATTATGTTATGCTATATACTGTTCGAGGTTTTTGATGCAGCTGTAGCTAATCTTAATGTTATTCTTGTTGAAGATTTTGTTGAGCAATGGTATATGGTTGAAATGTTTGTGGATTAAATTAAGAAAAATTCTACCTAAATACTTGTAAAAATTAGATTTATCGGATTTTAATGAAACTTTCAGGACGTATGCGCAAATACCACACACTTTTCTAATTTTATGAAATTTCGAGAAATTCTTTTCGTAGCGCTTTATATTTATAGCAGTTATAAGGACAAGTCCCAGGAAAATTTAAATAATCATATTTTCGGGGTCAAAGAGGATCCCCAGTTACAGACAATCTACCATGATTTTGATGAAACTGTTGAACACATAGTATCAAAGTCCTTGCTGAGAAAGAATACTGGATATAATTATTGGACATGACAGGCTAGGACATTGGCTTGTTTGTTCGAATGATGTTATTGAAGTCCCAGATACATGGTACAAACATCACCCAAATGATATCACAAATGATGATGGAGTGACTATGCTATGGAATTTCACAGTCTTCCCAGATAGGAACATTAGAAACTTCAAATAGACCAGACATAGTCAAAACAGGAACAGGGGCATTGTGTTTGATAAAGAAGGGTACCAAGAATTCCGTGGGTAAAATTCCTGGACACATCAGTCTCTCAGAGAGCCACAAAAGATTACTTTGTGTGGAACAGCAGATATCATCAGCAAAACCCCATGTAAAAGAAACGTCCCAAATTTGCAGAGATATCTCTCTTACAGTGCCATTTTGTACTTATACACTACAGAGAAGACTTGGTAATTAGGCATTTAAAATTACTCCCTAGCAAGATAATAACACACACACACACACACAATAATAATAATAATAATGATAATAATAATAATAATAATAATAATAATAATAATAATAATAATAATAATGATTATTATTATTGTTATTATCTATTTTTAAGATAATAAAGATTCAGAAGTTTGCTTTACTTAATTCTTTAAAGTTGCTATCTCTTTGATGTCGTATGACTTGATGGAGGACAACCATAATGTAAGATTTCCAGTTGAAAATGAAAAACCGTGCAGAAGAAGAGAAGATAATAATAATCTTGTGGCGTATTAAGTCAAAGCTTCAATGTCAAAATAAAACAGTATTTAATTACAACCGCAAATAAATACTTAACAAGAACAAAGAAGTAAAAGTCAACCAAAGATAATTAACCATTTCAGTGAATACCTTGTTAGTAGCGTGGCTCGGTTTAACGTCCGGTAAATCCTAAATCAAAACCCAAATCATCGACGCACAATAATTCACACTAATTCGACTGGATAATTCCACCCAATAGTCACTCCAGTCAGTAGCCTGATACTGATATTTATATAACTGGCGGAAAATATGTATTCATAAGTCCAGAGTGTCACGCTCGAACCTCGGTACCATTAATTACTCATTTTCTTCCTATATGACAAATAATAATAATAATAATAATAATAATAATAATAATAATAATAATAATAATCCATTTTTTAAAAATTGTTACTCAATGTAGTAAATATCTTTCAATTCTTAAAGAAGATGACTACAATAAATATAATAAAACTAGAAGTACGAAAAAAAATGTCCATGGGGAATGATCAGCCTGAAAGGAAAGCAGAAAGTTTATTTTAAACAAGAAAACATTTTAATTGTCAGTACCTGAACTGGATCGCTTTCTAACCCAACCGAAATTGCTGGCACGAGATGTGTTTGTGTAGCCACATATAATTTCATCATTGAAGTCACAGGGAATGCTATGGCCTGGAAAAAAAGCATCATCATGATCGTCATCATTATTTGTAGTAATAGTAGTAGTAGTAGGATGATGAGAAGGAGGAGTAGGAAAAGAATAAAAAATAAACAATCATCATCATCATCATCATAATCATCGACATTAGGATTATAAGAGAGAGAATTGAATGTAAAAAAGGTTGTTTAGTTCAAAAGGAATTCTTTTAGACAATGAACATGTGTCAAATAATCACAGATATTTCGAATATTTTTAATATAAACGATGTTGAATTTATAACTGCAGAGCATCGATATTTATCGTGTGTCCAGAGGATTAACCATTTGCTGAGATTCCCTGAAAATGATATTCAATAACCTCTTATTATTTCCACCAGGTTAGCCATTTCTGATAACCTCATGACTAAAGACATTTCTATAATATAAAAAGAACTGAGACAATCCAATAAAAGACGAGTCATATAAAAATCAGAACCCAATTCAAAATCAGTGGTAGAAATACTTGTAATGATGATGTCAATGAATTTCGAATTTTATTACAATCAATCTACAACGTTGTTTTCAGTCCCTAAAATCGTTTTACAAATGATGTGATAATGATAATCGATTTAGTGGAAAACATTTTCAAAATATGAATCTTTGAAAATTAACTTCTCATCAGCTCAACTCTATGAAGATTCGTTAACGTACAAAGCAACAAAATGTTGATTTCTTTATAGAATTTCGATGAGAAAACATCCATTGCCGTAAAAGAATTTATGTTACTGTTTGGAAACCAAATGAATTGTTCGTGATAATGGACCAAAAATATTAATGTTATTTTGACATTGAAAGTTCACAAAAAGTTAAAATAAAACTCACCGTAACAGACGCCAGGTACAACACCAACATCGTCGATTGCCATGTCACCTAATGGACCATTACCTCGGATTCCAGTAAAGACAACAGTCGTTGTCTCATTAACTGGAAGACTGACGCAGCCTTTCACCCAGTTTTTTCCCATTCCACCTTTTTGGGACCATTTTAACATTTTTCCTGATCGAGTGATAATGTGAACCTAACAAAAGCAAAATAACAGACAACAAATTCAGTTAAAGCAATCATTAAATATTAAATAAATCTAAAACTGCATCTATTGGATCCAATATACGTGCATTACTTACAGAGAAAAAAGAATGAATCGTGTATGATGATTTGATTCTAGTCGTATTCATCTACTAAATAATGATTCAATTTGTAATTGCAAATGAAGTTTTCTTCTCATTCGTAATAGATTATAAATTAACGAAAAGAAAGTTGAATACAAAAATAAAATCAATTAAGGAAAAATCAAAGCTGAATGAAGTCAAAAATGAAAGAATCCGTCAAAATGAAGTGTTATTTCATTTTTCTAATGAATGAATGAATGAATGTTTAATATCTACTAACAAATCCACAGAAGATCACTTAAATGGAAGTGAGAAAAAGAAAAGATCAATTGAATTCTATCTTCAAAATTTAAATGATAATCTGAAATGCAAATATATAAACGTTTTTATGTCAATATGCCAAGATGTTATTTAATTTTTTTTAACTAGTTTTGTTTTTGTATCCTACAATTTTTCTGTCTGTCATCAGTATGGCTGATGCTAAACTCCAGGATAGTAACAGTCTATACCTTTGTGGGCCCACGTTTTCCACTGATATGAAGTAGAGTAACTAATATCAAATCAATTGCTATGTCTACTGCTTGGAAAATTGGTTCACTGTGTCGTGCCACTAAGATTTTCTCGTCAGAATTAATCTTTAACATTTATAAATCTTCCATTGGCCACTGCATTGAATACTGCTGCCATTTCTGGTCTGATGTTCTGCTGTAGACCTCGAGAGTGTTGGCAAAATTCAAAGTAATGTAATCGATCCTGACCTGGCATCTCGACTTCAATCACTTTCTCACCGACGCGATGTGGCTTCCATCTGTCTTTTCTACAAATATTTTCATATCAACTCATTCAGATAAGCCTTTTCCTCGAAAACATGAAATTGGGAACGAGGTCTTACTCTTTTACTGTAGAACTAAGCAGATGCAACCGCCACTTCTATTCTAACAGTTTCTTTTCTCGCACTTCTCACTTGTGGAACTCTATCTCGATTTCTTGCTTTTCTGACACCTGTAATGTTCAAAAATTTAAATGCAACATTCATCATCATTTTATGACTTTCTGAACCCTGTTCCTTTATTGTCTTTTCCTTACTCCTCCTCACTAATGTCTTCTAATTCTCTTTTAGTCCCTGTAAAACCTTGCAGACTGGTGGTATTGTCGCCTTATTTGGGGTGAAACGATTTAAAAAGTTCATTTTACCTACGCTCATCATTTTCCTTTGATAGACGTAACCGTTTGACTAAGTGTCCTCTTCTCTTTTTTTCTTTTCAAATTTTTACACTAAATATTAAATCACCTGAAGAGTTCCAATATCACGACCATACATGTTGTAATAGAAACTGAGGATATGTCCAGGGGGTGTGACAAATTCAGGAAACACAAGGTCAGTTGTGTCACCTGGATCACCAAATGATGATTCAGTATACATGAAATCTGTAAAAAAGACAGAAATAAATTATATTTTAATGAAGGAAAATACAATATTTTCATGGACAATTTAAAATATAATAACTTATTTACTTTAAAGAAGATGATAAAATTCAAGTAACATTGCAATAATACTTTATGATTAAATTATCGAAAAAGTTTCTTGCATTTTTTATTATACTCAATACTTCCAAAATTAAACAAATTTTATTCACCACTTAATTATAATTTTTACCTCAACAGAATAATAAGGTTGAGAATTTCCAACTTCATAAAACATCACACAGGTGATATATATATATATATATATATATATATATATATATATATATATATATATATATATATATATATATATATACCCATATATATATATATATATATATATATATATATATATATATATATATATATATATATACCCTATATATATATATATATATATATATACCTACATATATATATACCTACATATATATATATATATATATATATGTATATATATATACCTACATACATATATACCTATATATATATACATATATATATACCTACATACATATATACCTATATATATATATACATATATATATACCTACATACATATATATATATATATATATATATATATATACCTACATACATATATATATATATATATATATATACCTACATACATATATATATATATATATATATATATATACCTACATATATATATATATATATATATATATACCTACATACATATATATATATATATATATATATATATATATATACCTACATACATATATATATATATATATATATATACCTACATACATATATATATATATATATATACCTACATACATATATATATATATATATATATATATACCTACATACATATATATATATATATATATATATATACCTACATACATATATATATATATATATATATATATATACCTACATACATATATATATATATATATATATATATATATATATACCTACATACATATATATATATATATATATATATATATATATATATATATATACCTACATATATATATATATATATATATATATATACCTACATATATATATATATATATATATATATATATATACCTACATATATATATATATATATATATATATATATATATATATACCTACATATATATATATATATATATATATATATATATATATACCTACATATATATATATATATATATATATATATATATATGGGGGTTACACAGAGCAGAAAAAAGGGTTATATATATACACTTATACAAATATATACTTATATATATATAAATATACATATATCTGTACATATATATACTTAAAATATTTATAAATCTCTCTCTCCTTCTCTCTCTCTCTATCTCTCTCTCTCTCTATATATATATATATATATATATATATATGGGGGGTGACACTGAGCAGAAAAAAATTTTATATATATATACACTTCTACAAATATATACTTATATATATAAATATACATATATCTGTACATATATATGCTTAAAATATTTATAAATCTCTCTCCTCTCTCTCTCTCTATCTCTCTCTCTCTCTCTCTCTCTCTCTCTCTCTCTCTCTCTCTCTCTCTCTATATATATATATATATATATATATATATATATATATATATATATATATATATATATATATATATATATTATGTAAGTCAACTCTCTACACTACCCAGTTTGGTTTTCGTTCTAGTAAGGGATGCAATGATAGCATGTATGCCATCAAACAACTCGAATTAATTGCTTACCTCTCTAATAGGAAACTGTATACTTGCTTTGTCGACCTCACACCAGCATATGTCTAGATCAATAGAGAGTCCCTCTTCATATGCATTAGAATCTACCTTTGAAACTCCGAATTCACAAAATGCATCGATGTAGTAATAGAGGAACTGCATAGATCTACAGAATCTTACATGTTTGATAAGAATTACCAATGCGAAAACATTTCAGACCCCCTCAGGACTAGGAGGAAATGACAGACCCAATCTGTTTTATAGTGTTATGTCAGTTTTATCATTTTCCAAATATCACTTCTTTATGTGAAAGTTCATGATTATGTATTTTGATTTTTATTTATTTCTATTTTTTTATTATCGCATCATTATACTTATTGCATTAAATATATGTAGAAACTCTGGAAAATATGGAATTAACATATTTAGATGCTCAACTTGGTTTTTTATTTCACAGTAAATAAAATTATCACAGATCAAACATTCAATATGTAACAGTCGATCATTCTGGTTTCATAGAATATATCTTAAACAAACATGGTTCATTTATTTCAATTAGTAGTATAATTTTTACCAAATCACACAGAGGAGAATATTATGAAATAACTTAAAATTGAGGAAAAAATATGGAACTCATCATCAACAAAATAGAATTAATATTTAGTTTCCTCTTCTTGAGCTTTTATGACAGCCTTTCATTCACATATGAATTTCATTAATTTAAAGTAAATAATTCCCTCGATGTGCCTTGGTGAATGGAATCTTCTCATGAAAACTTTTTTTTTAAAATTCCGCCATAGATTTTCAAATGGATTTAGATCCAGACTGGCTGCCGGCCATGTCATCCCGGCTCTTGCTGGTATTTCTTTTGTGGAAGTAAATTAAATTATTATTCGAGAATTAATCTTCAGCGTTATATTATTCCATAATACCTTCCACTTTACGGATTGGAAAAATTATACCATGAATTTCAATAATTTAATCAAGTTTGAAACAAAAAAAATACCCATTTTCAAGAAAAATTTGTTTGGAACAAAACTTACTGTTCTTCAAGGAATTCAAATTAATAATTTAATTAACTGCACATTACCCTGCAAATGATGTAACACAATTCATCAGACTGAGAATAAAATTTTTCACCGCCAATTTTAATTCTATTTGTCTGTTAATTTAAATTTTAAGATTATAAATAATTATTGAAAAGCCAAAATGATCTTCAATTAGGTGCAAGAAATGGCTTGCAAACTTTAATGCATCCAAATCATATCTGTTTTAGTGTAATTATCTTAGAGAACTATTTCATCATTCCACAAGCATATGGCTGATGCTAACCTCGAGGAAAGTAACTCATTGCACCTTCTCAGTCTCATATTTTCTACTGACATGGAATAATTATACTGAATGAATTGCTTGGTTTGCTGCTAAAAAGTTTGTATCACTGTGTCGTGTTAGATAATTTTTCTCGACAGAATTCATCTTGTGCGTTTATAAATCTCGCATTTGACTGTGCATTGGATATTGCTGGCACGTCTGATGTGGTACTCCTGTTATATATCTCGTATCCTTGACAAAATCAAAAGAATGTGTTTTTAATCATTTTACCCCAAGCAAAGCAGTAAAGCCACTAAGATACAGAGGAGTAAATGAGTGTGAATAGAAAAGAAAGAAAAAAACGTTAAGGAGCGATATTAATAAAAGAGGAGTGAAGAAGACCCGAGATAACGATTGACATTGCATTTAACGCTCCTTTAATACTTCAGTAACTACAGAAATGTTTGTGTCCTGGAAATTATCACTAAAGCAGAAAGGATTTTTTTTATAACATAAATTTCTTTATATACACCATATATATATATATATATATATATATATATATATATATATATATATGGTGTATCAAAAATAATTTGCGGCGAGTTCTTCACACCAAAACAAGGACAAAAGTCCACATAAGCATTCATTTTTGAGTTATTAAGTTTAAAGAAAATTTATAGTAGGAGGCACTGTGTTGCCATGTAGAGTAGTTTACATTTGTCATTCATGTACATTTGTGGCTAATCTGTCTTCAGCGTTTAATGTATGTAGTAGTGAGTTAACTGAGAAGTGTTCCGTTTAACAATGGCAGGATATTCATATAGTGAGCAGTCAGATATTAATTTTACATACGTCCGCGCGAAAGATAATGGACGCGAGACTGCACGGTTTTATCAGATTGCGTTTTCAGACCGAAGGTAACCGAATCATCCAATCTTTGCTGTTGTTTATCATCACATTGCTGAGACAGGAGCCGTGGCATCACAAACTATGTATCAGGAAAAACCGAGATCCGCTCGTGTGTCTGAATATGAAGAACACATTCTACAGACTGTCGGAGACGATCCCGGAGTCAACACATGTCAAGTGGCCCTAGCATGTTGTACATCTCATAATACCACCCGGAAGGTACTTCAAGAGCAGCTCCTGTATCCGTATTATCTGGAACGTGTGCAAGATCATTCGCCCTCTGATCACTCACCACGCAAAATCTTTTGCTGATGATTTATTGCACAAACTGCCGATCCGTTGTTTCTCTCTTCAGTCTTGTTTACGGATAAGGTCACTTTTGGAAGAGATGGAATAGCAAATTTACTCAACCAACATTTGTGGGCTGATGGGAATCTCCATAATGAAATACAGGCTAGACACCAGAATAATTTTACGATTAATGTGTAGGCTGGAATTGTAGGTAACTGTTTGGTAGGTCCATATGTTCTTCCATTACGTCATGCAAGAGCTGTCTACAGGAACTTTATTTCGAACACACTTTTAGGCCTGCTAGAGGATGTACTCCTGCTAATACGTAGACGCACGTGGTTCATGCCTGATGGGGTTCCAGCACATTTAATCATGTTGTTCGCGGTGCACTGGTTAACATTTACCATGAAAGATGGATAAGTAGAGGAAGACCGGTTCCATGACCTGCACGTTTCCAGAAAACCTCAATCCTTTTCATTTTTATCTGTGGAACCATCTAAACAATTGGTTTGTGAAACAGACATTGATAATGCAGAGACGTTTCATCAACATGTCATTGTGGGGCCCTGAAACCATTCAATGCGTGGGAGCATTTGAAAGGGTCCGCTAGTCAATGATCCGACGGTTACATGCATATGTAGAAGCAGGCGGGGAATATTTTGAACATTTGCTATGGGTTGCTGTATTGAAACAACAATTGCCTTTTGGACATTGTAATTTTTTTCAATCTCAGGATCCTCCACCAAAGTTTGTAAAATTATTTTTGGATTGTATCTTGGAGCCTCTAACGTAAACTTTAAACTGAATTACTCAAACAAGGAAGATTTGCAGATATAAGTATATATGGACATTTGTTCTTATTTTCGTGTGAAGAACCAGACCCCAAAGTTTGTAAAAGTATTTTTGATACACACTCTCTCTCTCCCTCTCTCTCTCTCTCTCTCTATATATATATATATATATATATATATATATATATATAAAAGGCAGGATGTGTATGTGTGTAACGAATGCACGGCCGCAATTTTCGACGGATTTACATCAAAATTTACATGCACATGCTCCAAGTTAGTGGGAAGGCCAAGACCGACTTTGCATTTCCCAACTTCCATGGATAGTGGAAATAATCGTTTTTTTCCTGCTTCTACGGCACTTTTCATGTAGTTTGCGGCCATTTGCGGCCAAAAATTCAGTTCTCTGTATGAAACAATTTGAAGAGAAATTTATTTTGAAATAAATTTAAATATTTTACATTCAATTCCTATAATGCATTCAGAAAAAAAGAAAAGCGCCTCTTTTGCCGAATACAAGGGAATTCAGAAAACTAAAACAAACACTGGTCTAAACTGATGATTTTATTTCAGCTGATATGATAAAGGATTTTACTCATTTGGAAGAAGCAAATTGTTGTCCTAACTGTTATGAATGTATAAAAGGGAAGATTATATTCTAATTCATAGAATAGCCTTTGATCCTGGAACAGTTTTTCCATCTATAAAAGCATGTATTCGCATTAACCAAAATATTTCCGCCCATCTCCAGTGCAATGGGATATCGTTTCCACAGTGTTTTATACATGAACATAATGGTAAACTCACAAGATTTAGTATGTTAGAAAAAATTCCAGATTACATACAAAAGGTGGTGGTAGAACAGCAATACTCAATTCTAAAAGAATTATTAAAAAGTCAATATTACCAACCAAGAAGTCGTCCTACATTTTCTGCAAAACTAATACATTATGCTTTGCTACTGTGCTATATTTCTCAACAAACCGACAAATTACTTCCGGAGAAATTTCCTTTACTATCTGTTTCTTTATTAGAGAAAATTTAAAAAATTATTAAACGTTTTCAATGTGATATAGTCATGGTAAGCAATGATAGTGCTGATACTAAAGAGAAACAGTACTTTGACTTACTTTCTCAACGTCTTATGGTTCCATCTACCTGAATGGCAACGTTCGTTTGCTATACTTGACTAAGCAGATAAATTTATTGTAAAACATAATGAATTCATTACAAGAGAGTCTGCTGAAAGAATTTTGGAAACTTATTCTCCTAAATATGTTTTTACTTGTGAACAACATACAAGAAATTCACTTTGCAGGAAAGATTGTTGTGAATACATTTTACAACAAATGGAAGTTTTCATCGGATTAAGTTCGAAAAAATATTGTAGTATGTTTTTAAAAAAAGGCAAAGGTCAAAAGAAAATTGATTTATAGAGAAACTGTTGGTAAGTTTTTTTTTTTACTTGTATTTGTTTTGTATTACTGCTCAATTCTTTAATACCTTTTTTGTTTGTTTACAATCTTTTATTATTACTTTTCTGTTTAAAAAGAGAAAAAACAACCTGTTTATGTATTTTAGACGGTTTTAACATGTTTTAGATAAAACGGACATACACTGACTATAAACCACACCCATCAATTTTGAATATTTTTATCCATTTCTCAGAATCTAATGTTCATATGATGCTAGGTTTTTTATATGTTGATAAGCTCACGAAAGGTAAAAAAAAAACTCTTGGTAATGTCTTTCAAAAAACTCTTGGGTTTATATTAACCTCGCAACACAGTTTTCGTGCAGTTCTCAATACAATAATTAATGAATAATGTGATGATAGTATATTTACTTACATTTGCTGCCTTTTCCACTATGATCTGAAGAAGGTCCTGTGGCAGATGAAGGAGTTTTTTGCACTCTTTTCCACCGAAATTTGGTTGCCTCTTGACAGCTGACATTGTAGCCGCATACATTTGGTTCTTCAAATGTGCATATATCATTCACAATACCAACTGTGACAAATTATATTATAATAATATAGAAACCGACATAATAAAATTGTAGAAAACAAATAATATAATAATATTGTCGAAAAGAGAATCAAATAAGAAAGTATTTTATATTGGATTGGAACAAAAGTAAGTTTTGTTTTTCAATAAGTGACAATTAGACAAGTGATTTGACTTCACGCGTAACTGAAAACTATGACATATATACATATTATATATGATTCATGTAGGGATTATACATTTTAATTGATTTTTTATGTTAGAAGGGAATGTAGAAGAAAATCAGATGAATTTTACTTATCTGAAGCTCCTTTATTTCTTGAAAGAAAGAAAAGATGAACAAACAGCAAAATCATATGTGCCATTTATGGAGATGGTTCCATAGATGACGATATTGTTTGTAAGTTGTTTTCTACGTTCAAAAGTATAAATTTTGATCTGAAATACCAAGAACATTACGCTAGTCCTACACGAAATTGAAGTGCTGATAAAAAATAATCCACGTCATCGCGGAGATACTCCATATATCACATATGAGAATTTTAAGGTATTTGAAAATAACTGGATATTGGAATCACTATAATTTTTCTGTGACACATAGTTTAACAGAAAAAAGTAGTGGAGCGCATTTCTATCTGCGATTTTTTGCTGACACGCAAAAAACAACAAAATTTTTCAAAGCATGATCACACGAGATGAAAAATAGATTGTTTATAACAATGTGGAACAAAATGTTCTGGACAAAACGAAATGAGCCACAGCTTAGCACTCCAAAATTTGGCCTGCATATGAAGATGGTGATATTGTGTATCTGGTGGGATTGGAAAGGCATTGTGTATTGTTCCGTTTGCAAAATTAGACATTGGATTCAGGTAAGTAATGTTCCTGATTGGAAAGGTAGAAATCGTCCAGAATTGGTCAATCGGAATGGTGTTGTCTTCCATCAGAACAACATCAGATCTCATGTCTCTTTGCAAACCCGACAGAAATGGATAGGGCTTGGCTAGCCTATCCTGATCTACTCACATGACCTTACACTTTTGGATGGCCCATATATTCGATTCCTGTAAAAATTTCTTAATGGGAAGCCTGTAAAAAAAAACACTTCGACCAGAAAGGTGCCAAGTTCTAGGAGGATGGAATAATGAAGCTGCCTCGCAGATGGTGAAATACTGTGGAACAAAATGACTCAGTCTGCGTAAATATCTGAACATTGTCTTTGAAATTAACTTGAGAACGCTACAAAATATTTTCCTATCCAGTATATTAACAAACTCGTTTCATTTTTTAATTGGTAACCAAGATATTTTTGTACATTTTTCATTTCTATAAAGTTATAATTCTTTTATTTATTAAATATAAAGGAGCAACAAAAGACTCACAATATGATGGATATAAAACCTGTAAATAGTCAATATTTATAAACGCCTTTATAACTATGCAAAATGTTTGTCCCATTTAAATCGTAGACGATAAAGACATCAATAGACATCAATAATCTCTAATGACAATCGTCATAAATTATTTTGAGTTTATTTGGTGATTGTAAGTAGCGAGGAAATCCCGGCAAAGTTAACCAAAGAGAAATAATATTGTTGAAATAATCAAGCATAATATTGTAATATTGAAACATGGAGGACAAAAGCGAAATGAGTTTTGTTTCAGTCAAAGCGAAAATAGCGTTCAGTCATCTTATCGGGCGATGCCATCATTTGAGAAATACATTTAGATAATTTGAAGCAATGAAGACAGCTTATTTTCTGGGCTTTTGTAATAAATAAAAGAACATTACTGAAAATAAAGGATTCTGAATTTGTAAATGTGTTTCTTTTATGAATAATGGGATCTGTTTGTTAATTTCTGCATGTTTTAGGGATTTTCTTTCTTTTTTCTTTCAACATTACTCTCTGTTAACATAGAGGCTAATTTTGATAGATTTATAGATGTTCAATAATTGACTTAATCTTTTTATAGCTTTATTATTTACAGGCGGGAGCCTCATCTTATAAACCATCCAAACTATCGAAAAGGTGGCAAGAGAAACTAAATTTGACAGAATTTTAAAGTTGGAATTTTTCATTTGGAAAATATTTACCTTTAGAAAGTCAGTTTTATAAACTAACCGACATAAAAAAAATATTCTCGACTGAATCTTGTAAATTTAGAAATTTGAGAATTTTTAAATTGTAAAGTCAAATATCCAAGCAAAAATGAAAGAAATATAAAGAAACCTTACTTCATTATTTTGTGGATCTGTTTGCATTAAATTTTCCTACATAAATCATTTTGCCTCGCCGCCAATTATCGTATAAAGCAGATAACAACTTTTTAAAATTGCATGCGATTTTTACGAATTGTTCCTTAATATTTCTGTATTTTGTTATTATTTGTAAAACAAATTCCTATGTATAATTAAAGCGAAAAGAAAAGAAAGCGTCCTGGTAACCAAAGATTTATATTTAGAAAGAAAAATTAATTTTGAAATAAGACATTAAGAACATATTTTTTATTGCAATTGGTGGGTTTCTGTGGTTCAACGCAACTTGTAGTAACAAAGTGTCAACTTGAGTACAACTTGAACTTACCCGTACAGGATGATTCATTGTAGGAGACGTCATCGAGCAAGATTGAATATGAATTACTGCCACCACTTACAGCGATAAAATTGACTGATATCTGTTCATTTGCTGGAAGGTCGATGCAGCCCATAACCCAGCCATTTGGGTCCAAATTAAATTGCTTGGGTTTCATCACTGGTTTGCCTGATAAACGGTTAATTTGAACCATGAATTTACTTGTACCTGCACTATATTGATTGTAGTAGAACTGGAGACTTGAGGTATTGCTTGTTTGTTGTATAATAGGTGTTGTTAAGTTTGTCATATAACCTTCAGATGAATGGTAACGATAAGCTCTCATGAAATACCCCGAACCTACAAAGAAGAATCAATCCTTGGTAAGATTGATAAATAAGTAAAACCTCAAAGAATAAGCTTTTCTGGTGCAACTGAATACGTGTCATAGAATATCCCGAAAGTGTACTGGACTTTATTTGTATTAAAATATTCCTCATATATATATATATATATATATATATATATATATATATATATATATATATATATATATATATATATATATATATAAGATTTAAGAAAAAGCAGATATTTTTATATATTAAAAGTATTTAAATATTATTAAAAATAGAGCGTTAATAATATTATATGAAAAGATTACTTAGCTTTTAATAACAATTTTATCGCGACTTCAAAGTATACAAGTTTAAATCACAACCCCTGAAGACTGGTAATTTTACCAAGAAATGGTATTTTAAATTTAAGTAATCTTTTCATATAACACACACACACACGCATACATACATATATATATGTGTGCGTGCGCGCGTGTGTGTGTACTCAGAATATGGAACTGAGTATATTGTCACTCTTACCGCCTGAGGATTGGGAAATAACAATATCAACATGTAAGTGTCCATATTAAATTTTAAGCTTCGGAAAGCAGTGACATTTGAGTATAGTTTTATTGATATTTTATGTTGGCCCTGTTTTTTTATATTTTTTTGTATTTTACATTGACCTCTGTTTTTATAGCATCCCGGTTTGCACTTAATTATACAATATATATATATATATATATATATATATATATATATATATATATATATATACGCAAACAAACACATACTCTCGCACACACAGACACACACACACTGGATGAATGCGGGGAAGATCCCAAGGGGAATAGTTTGAATGGGACTAAGACGCCATTACCTTTGACAGACTACTTGTTTTTGTTAATATTAAATGGATACATCATTTCAGAGTACACTAAGTATAAGTATAAACTCAACTAAAGATAGACTTATTATTACTTACCATATGTATGATCAGTGCCAGATACCAAAGACCATTTGTAACTGTAATAGTTAGTAGTTACGGTGTAGTTACACATTCCGTATTCGAAGTTACAGTCGACTGAATCTGAAATCATGAAGGGGGAGGTTGAAATAAAATTGTTAATACGGGAAAATTGTTAATACAGGGATTTTGACTCAACAAAGAAGCCTATATCAAGTGCCTTGAGGAGGTAATGCTGCCATGGATCAAGAGAGTGGCTGCTGGAAGACCTTATATCTGGAAACAGGACTCTGCACAATGACACACATGTAGGAGTACCCAGTCATGTCTGCCAGGCAATTTCTGCGACCACATCACCTCTTACATCAGGCCACCTAACTCCCCAGACTGCAACTTCCTTGATTATTATGTGCAGGATGAAGTTGAGCGAGAAAAAAACAACAAAACTCCTTGTAATACCAAAGATAAACCGAAGACAAGGATTATGGCAGCATTTTAAACAAGAAGACCGTCCAGAAGAGTTGCAGTATATTCCGAAGTCATCTGGAGACCGTGATTGAAGCCAATGGTGATTTTATTGAATGAATTTACTTTTTAGTATTTCAAGATATTTTTGTGTAATTTTTGAAAATATATCTGTTAAAATGACATGTCAGTGTTATTTTCAGTTTTACGTAATTTAGACGACAATTTATTCCTCGCAACCTATACATATCATGACCTTGAAAAATATAAACAGTTAGTTTTGAAAATTCTTTCTTATATTCTCGGATAGAAAATATAACGCATTTAATGTCGTTCTTGTCTCACATGCTAGTGCGAATTCCTGACTAGGTTCTTCCTGAATTTAGTCTTTGGGGGAATTTCCTCAAGTTTAAACATTATCAGTGTATGTGTATGCATGTATATCAGTGTATATATACAACAATGGGAAACTGTCAGAGTGTGATGGTTAACAAGTTAGACGTGTCGTGATCTCTTGAGGTCTTTTGCCAGATTAAGCAAAATTTAATAAATATTTATAATTGAAATTATCAAGATTCAAATTAAAAACATTTTGAAAAAATCCTGAATTCTTAAAACGCTGAAATTATTAAAAAGCACAAAATATTCTTTTTTGTTATCATTTTTTTTTTTTTTTTTTTTTTACTTACTTGGACATGGTTGGGAAGTCAAGAAAACATTATCAAGGGCAATGTCGCTTGTGTATCTCGATCCTCGGACAGCAACTAACTTTACTTCATCAATTTCCTCGTTTATTTGCCTGCAGAAAAAATTCCACACGTTTCCTTGATTGCCTGACATTTGCCATACTTCTCTGCTTGACTGTCCAGAAGTGTAGAATAAATGCAGACTGCCCATACTTTGACCATACATGTGATAATTAAACTTCAGATATTTTCCCTTGGTGTTTTTAACTGGAAACTTTATGGATACGGCGTCTCCAGCTTTACCATAAGAGGCTTCGGCATACAAGTAGTAACCTAAAAAAGTATATATTTTTATTTGTAAATATTTTTGAATCCTTTCATCTCAGGCAACACAGTAAAGCTACTAAGATGTTATTGAGTGTGAAAGCATATGAGAAAAAGGAAAACATTGTTAAAGATAGAGAACAATAAAAGAACAAGAATTAAGAAAACAGAAGATAACTATTGACATTGTATTTAGATTTAATATATATATATAGCTAGCTAGCTAGCTAGATAGATAGATAGATAGATAGAGCGATGTCAAAAATAGTATAAAGCCAAAAATATTGACAGTCAATGATGTATTGAGGGAAAAGACATTTAAAGCAGGCAACATTTGCAACAAATTACTCGATATCAAAAATATATCATTAATTAATCAATTAAGGATTAATGTGAGTAAAATTGTCACTTAGCTGATTGATGCTACCTTCAGCCCCTCGACTCCAGAATTTCAGACATGCCCGTTCGTCCACCCTTCAGTGGGTATCAGTAAATTGTTGATAACCTCTGAAGAGTGGACAAACGTGCCTGTCTATGAAATTCCAGAGTCAGGATGCTGAACGTAAAATCAATCAGCTAAGTGGCGATTTTACTCATATTAATGATATATATGTATATATATATATATATATATATATATATATATATATATATATATGTATATATATATATATATATATATATATATATATTTAAAAATTATAAGATTAATATGTTATAAAATCACTACAAAAATAGCCATTTTGTTTCAACACTTCTGGTGTCTTATGAAGAATTGATGATTTTGGTGTTGAAAAAATGGCTATTTTTGTAGTGATTTTATAACATATTGAGGTGTTGAAACAAAATGGCGATTTTTGTAGTGATTTTATAACATATTTATGTTATAATTTTTAAATAAATAATTATATTTGCTCTACTCTGTATTGATTACTCTTTTAAGAATAGTAATTGTTGGTTATTGGAATTTATTCCGTATACACCAATCCTATACTTGTATATATATATATATATATATATATATATATATATATATATATATGTGTGTGTGTGTGTGTGTGTGTGTGTGTGTGTGTGTGTGCATAATTATTTTTCTGAATATTAATACCAAAAAATCAAGATTGAAGTTCTGAACTCTTCTCTCATATTCATGTTTTGATCTTAAAACCAAATGTCTTCAGTGAACAACAAAAACAAAGGAATTGGTCTTGCCGTTCCAATACCTTTGGAGGAGACTATATATATATATATATATATATATATATATATATATATATATATATATATATATATATGTGTGTGTGTGTGTGTGTGTGTGTGTGTATGTATGTATATGTGTTTGTTTGAACACTTCTTGTATCTTATCATGTGATGGTGTTGAATGTAGAATAAAGGGTTCTTAAAGGTTCAAATCGACCAAACACCTCTCGCTAGGGAAAACGCTGTTACATAAGCAGCAATGACCAATCAAAATACACGTATATGAGAATTCAAAAAACTTGACATCGAACCTTGGTTATAATAATTACTGCTTTAATGCTAGGGTTAGGCTAAAATAGAAATCATTCAAACTAATTATTAAATTTTACTATAAAATTGAATATGAAAAATTATCAATTTTGAATTTCATCTGTATGAAGTTTAAAATATAAAATTATTTAAAGAAGAAACTGAGGAACAAATACATATATTTAATTATTTATTTTGTTTTAATTGAAAGGCCAAACTCTCAGAATAAACTTTAATCTAAAGGGGATGTAAAGCTTCGTTACAACTTGGATATGTTTGAAGTGGTGATATGGGCAGGGGAGGATGAAATCTTGCAAAAGACAATACATCAAACACGTAGACATATTTAGATATATAAACCCACAAAAACACGAACGAAACAGGAAATAGATGTCCACGACACTAAAAAATACAAAGAAAGACAACATATACATATAATGAAAGGCATATATAAGTGAATATACACCCATATATTAATAAACATATGCGCATATACACACCTACAAATATTCAAATTTGAAAGTGTTAGTAAACAAATTCAAACAGACTATTAAAATATTACTTACATGGTTAAAGATGTATAGATAAAAAGAGAGTTCAATAGTTATGCGCATGAGTACACATACACGAGTAAAAACATATAACAATATATATATAAATACATACATAAGTATGTGTACACATTCACTACAAATAGATAAATACATAAATATACATACACACATACATATATATTTACATATATATGCATACATATATATATATATATACACACATACATACATATATACATATATACACCCACAAAGAAATTCTTATAGTATAACAGACCTATTCTATAGTTAACAGACTCTCACACCTATAATAAGTAGGAGTAGTAAGAGTAACGAGGGAATCGCTCAGTGGGTCAGTCAGTTGATGCCGGACGACCGTTAGTCGGATACTAAAGTATCAGCGACCGCAACTAGATTACCCTGCGTCATTACCTATTATATCAAGTTCCTAACGTTTTGTACGTCGAACCTATTTTTGGACCGACTGAGTACAAATACTAGCCTCCACTGTGAAACCACTCCATAACAAACTTGGCGACGAGGGATTCGAATTTATACGGTGGAAGAAAAAAAAAATTCGCTCGCCATAACAATCTTGGCGATGAGGTATTCGGATTCATATGGTGGAAGAGAAAAAGAAATTCACACTCCATAACAAATTTGGCCACGAGGATTCGAACTCATACGGAGGAAAAAAAAAAATCACCCGGCTTAACAAATTTGGCTACGAGGGATTCGGATTCATACGTTCGTTCGCCACATAACAAATTTGGCGAACAGGATTTCGTACTCATACGGAGGAAAAAAAAAATTCACCCGGCATAACAAATTTGGCTACGAGGGATTCGAATTCATACGTTCGAAGAGGGGGAAAAAAATTCGTTCGCCACAGTATAATTTGGCGAAGGGATTCGGATTCATACGGTGGAAGAAAAAATAATTTGCTCGCCACAACATTTGGTGACGAAATTCGTACTCATACGGAGGAAAAAGAAAAAATTGGCTCGTTACAATTATTTCGGTGACAAAATCTCGGATTCACATTTAAAAAAAAAAAACTTGGCAAAGTTTTTCGAAAGACAAGACGTCTACTTAATGACGAAAAAATCTGTCGTATTCTCAACTGAGAAAATAATTTTTTTTCTCGATAAGACAGTTTGCTCAAATAGCTCACGAATTGCAAATTCGTAGGATGCCCCTCTACAAAATTTAACCATTGTGTAAACTTTTGCGAAGATGGAGGATTGCAAAAATATATTCCAGGAATTTTTTAAGTTCCAGACAGAACAACAGATGACAATATTAGAGCAACAGAAGATATTCCAGATGCAACTACAGGAGGAAACATTTAATAGACAAATGCAGTTTCAACGAGAAATGGAACAGATGCATAAGGAGTTTCAAAACAAAATTCTGGAAATAACTGAGAAGAGGAAAGAGAAAAATCTACAAAATGATTCTTTCCCAGAGACTACAATATGGAATTCAATTGAAATATTCACGTACAGTCCAGATGAAGAGATAACTTTTGAGGACTATTATAAAAAATATACGGACGTGTATAACAAGGACTGCCACTCGTGGTCTGAAGGAAAGAAGGTTAGGCTTCCTTTAAGTAAGTTAGAAACTGCTGAGCATAACAAATTGGTAAACTACATTTTACTGAAAAAAACTAGCGAGTTGACATTTACCGAGGCGGTAAATATATTAAGCGAATTATTTAGTAAAAAGACATCTTTGTTTCACAAGATGTGGAAATGTTTGAATCTGATGAAAGATGACGAACAAGACTATATAACGTACGCAGCCAATGTGAATAAGCATTGTGAAAAATTCAAGCTGGCAGAGTTAAGCGCTGACAATTTTAAGTGCTTAGTGTTTGTTCAGGGGCTGGCATCGGAAAGAGACGCAGAGTTGAGAAAATTAGTACTGTCAAAATTAGATAACGAACCAAGGATTTCGATACAAAAGTTGGCAGAAGACTGCACAAGATATGCTAGCGTAAAGAAAGATTCGAAAAAGATAGAACAGTCTAGCGATTCGCATGTAAGGAAAATACGTTACAAAAAAGAAAGTCAATCTACCAAAAAGAATTTTCATACTGGTCACCCGGGCAGCACTAGGATGAAGAGCCTAATGCGAAGTTTTGTATATTTGGCCGAATATGGACAGGGACATTGAGAAAGCAGTGGCAAAATGTAAAGGCTGTACTTTAGCTGCAAAGGAACCCCCAATAAAATTTAACCCCTTGCCAAAAACAGACTTACCATGGTCTAGGTTACATGTGGATTTTGCAGGTCCACTGAATGAATATCATTACATCACAGTAGTGGATAGTTTCTCGAAATGGCCTGAGATACAAAGGATAAGAAATCCGACGACGCAAAGTACTAAAAACTTCCGGCTGGAATTGTCCGCAAGGTTTGGTGTAGTGGACACAATTGTGACGGACAACGAAAGTCAGTTTACGTCGAAACAATTTAAAGATTTCTGTAAGGAATACAACGTCGAACATGTTACCACAGCTCCATATCACCCAAGGTCAAACGGGTTAGCTGAGAAATTTGTGGACACTCTGAAAAGAGCTTTAAAGAAAGCTAGGGAAATACCTGCAGATGAAACCCTACAGACGTTTCTACAGGTATACAGAATTACCCCAAATAACGGAACACCAAACTCACAGTCGCCAGTCGAGGTGATGTTCGCACGTCGGGTAAGATCTGTCTTCGACAAATTACTACCAAAAAAGACAAAGCCAGGTAGAGAAAAATTTATTCAAATAAAAAAATACAATCCTGGTGAAAAATATATTTTAAGGTCTATAAGCAGAATAAATCATTCTGGGAGATTGGAAAAATAGAAAAGCGGATTGGCAATATGATGTATTTGGTGAAAGGCGAAAAATTCACGTGCAGAAGGCACATTAACCTGATCAGATGAAGTGCTTCAGATGTGGTTGACATCGGTCCCGCGGAAGAAACGCCGATTGGGCTGATTTTCGATACGTTTGATCTAACAACGCCTGCAACGTTTTTACCTGAGGTGCACCGATCCAGGAGAAAAAGAAAGGCAACTGATCATTTAAAAGTGGAACCAAAACGTAGGAGATACGCTATGAAGTTCCTAAAAAATGAAGTTGTTTGTTTGTTTGTTTTTTTCATATAAAAAATAAATAAATAAAACTGTTTACTCCTACGGAGTAAAGTTTTAGAGGGGATGTTATAGTGGAACACACCTATTCTACAGTTAATAGACTCTCCCATCTATAATAAGCAGGAGTAGTAAGAGTAACGAGGGAATCGCTCAGTGCGTCAGTCAGTCGATGCCGGACGACCGTTAGTCGGATACTAAAGTATCAGCGACCGCAACTAGATTACTCTGCGTCATTACCTATTATATCAAGTTCCTAACGTCGAACTTATTTTAGGACCGACTGAGTACAAATACAAGCCTCCACTGTGAAACCACTCCATAATAAACTTAAACATAAATATAAATATATCAACCTACACAGTGAACACACACACACACACACACACACACATATATATATATATATATATATATATCCACACACAATATTCTCCACATGTGACAAATACAGACGTTATTTTCAGTTAAAAATATGAAAATAGCGTTTCTCTACATTCCAGTTGGTAGGTACATTCTGTTTTTGTTTTTATTAGTTACTATGTTCAATTAATTTCATTTTCGTATTTTGCTTTGATAAAGTCCACATTGGACTTTCCTATTGTCATTTTTATTCATAAATATTGTCTTCTCTACTGGTTAAATCGGAGAAATTTTCATATATATATATATATATATATATATATATATATATATATATATATATATATATACTAACAATATTATCTAAATGACTATAAAGGATTCAGAGTTCATACAAGATTAAAATGTAACAAAAAACTGTTGGTCATTAAGTCAACAAGCAATTTTGAAATCACAATCAAACATAAGCAGATTATAGTGAGTATAGATAATTCATTCAAAAACCCTATGTACATACACACACACACACACATATATATAGATAGATAGATATACATACACAAACACACAAATATATATATATACGCACACACATACGTACATACGCATAGACACCCATACATATACAAGAAGCGCATAAATATATCAACAAGCACATATATAACAACCATAAATACAAACATATATATACATATACACAAACATATAACTATAAGTACAAATATATTCATTTATACATACATAACCGCAAACACACGCATATCAACACACACATATATATATATTTATAAAAATTCACATACACACATATATACATCTATCTATAAAAATACACACACATATGCATACACAAACAAACAACATAATAAACGCATACCTACATATATGTACATAGATAGGAGTATTAGCAGATAATATAAGTAATAAAATAAAAAAATTACAATAACATTGCATTATCGTCAAAAATAGTACTCCCCTATAGTAAGTTAAATTTTGAGCTATGTTTCCAGTTAACAATGAGCTATGTTTCCAGTTAACAAGTTTGATTTTAGAGATGGGTCTTGTCTTTAAATCTAATGATTTCAAATTTTTCATTAAGACATAAAGAACAAGGAGCATATAGCGAATTACATATTCAAGTTCTCTTAATTAGTTTCTATTTAACAGTGGGTGTCTTGATTTTCACTTTTAAACTCCAATAATACTTGGACAATGAAAAATCTTGTCGCCAACGTTCTTTGAATGTATTCATAGTACTTCCAATGTAATTTTTTTCATATTGGAGTTTTTTACTGTAGAAATTGTACTCAAATAAACTAGAGAACTAGTTAAACAATTATTCTGTAATGGACAATTATTCGGATTCCTACAGTTGTTATTAGTGTCATTGTACTTAGTTTTACTCGTTGAAACCTGGCGTGTAGTAAAGTTTTTTTTGAGTGCCTATACTTGTTGAAGACTGTGTTATTATGTTTCTTAATTATTTTTCCATGCTATTAGCACGGCTGTAGCTTAAATTAAAGGTATTATAATGGAATATTTTACTGAGTGGATTAGTTTCGGGGTCGGGGAAATGTTTTTTGATAAGGTTTAGAAATTTATGTCCTAACCATTAGGTTGAAACCATGGTTTTAACCATTAGGCTGAAAGGGGGAGCAAATCAAATGATCTTGTAAGCCATTAAGATCATTTGGTTTACTCCCTCTTTCACCCTAATGGTTAAATGGTAGATTTTCTGGATGTTACCCTAGACCTTGCTAATAGCTTTTTTTTAAAATCTTATGTGAAGGTTAATTCTAACCTGGTATATGTACATCCTAATTCCAACCACACCATTTTGTATTAAGCTTATACCCTTCTCCATTAAATTTAGGATAAGAACTAACTCTTCTATCAAAGAGGTTTTTAATAAACATAGTGAATTTTATAATTCTACCCTTAGAAATAGTGGCTAAAACGGTACCACTATTGAATATGGAAATCCTATTAATTAGGACCACAATGAGAAAAGAAGATCCAGGAAGATCATACTGTGTAGGCTGATATATTTATGTTTATTTCTATGTGTGTGTATATATGCATATATGTAAAATACAAACAAAATCTCATCTTTAAAACATTTGTGTTATTATTAAGAGGAAACATAAACGGATTTTTTGTGTAAAAATTATTTTTTATCCTTTTTAGAATCTTCGCAATTTTGGTTAAAAATCTTGTTTTTCTGATGTAAACCAGGAACTATTAATTTATACAAGAAATTAGAGTATTTATTTTCAGTGAAATTCTTGCAAAACTCAGATAATCGTCGGATTTTAATGAAAAATTCTGGAATTATTCATAAATGAATAAAATGGTCGTATATATGTGTGTACGAGAAAACATTATTCCGCGAACAAAATAGACGAACGATCTGTGCGTTGGCACTGCCACTTCGAAAGAAGTTTCGCTACACAATCCAACATTGAATACAGCGACTAATTGCGTACGTATGCACGCAACGACACATGGATGCACATATACGCCCGGTCCCACACTGTTCGTATATGTTTATGTTTGTGTGAGCTGCAATGCGTGAACGTGCGTATATGTATGTCTGCGTACGTATGAGTAGCGTTCCGACGACAATTTTTCCTCCCACTACCATAAAACACCGATATACGCAACCATAGATAAATACAAAATTTCAAAAATTAAACAATTTTTCTGATGATCGCACAGAGCGTGAAACCCAGGGTCACAAACTCGCATCAATCCAACTAAATATATATATATATATATATATATATATATATATATATATATATATATATATATTAAGTGCGTTATTTCCTAGGTTAGTTATGTAGAAGTTGCTAAATGTTTGTCCCAGGACTGAACCCGTCGCAATGTACGTGTGGTACACATAAGGAATAGTTTTCGTAATATATATTAGGATTAAATTTTAATGGCGGGAGAGATGGATTGTTTTAAATATTCTTTATAATTATATCAATCGTTTCCCTAACTGGGATGTTGGTGAATTGACTTTCAATTTTCATTTAGCGGTGTTCATAGACACATATCCATAGATATTTAACTCCTGAAGATGATCTTGGACGAGATTGAAAGTACTTGGAAATACATTTATACATAAATACATAAATTTTCCGTGAAATTTTTACACAAATACATAAATTTTCTGTAATATGCCTACAACATTCTCTAGAGTTGCACCCATCATAAATGTGAATATAACACAACATAAATTTATATAACAATATATATAAATATACATATATAACAGCATACACACACACACAGAGGCGTGTGCGTGCGCAAACACACGCATACACATAAACACACACACACACACACACATATATATATATATATATATATATATATATATATATATATATATTGAAACCAGACGGCTGTTTTGTTTTTTGTTTTTTGTTTAATCATGAATGGTAAAGCTCGTCTTGTTTATATTTCCATAATAAAATTCTGTACCCCTAAGAAAAGAATTATATATATATATATATATATATATATATATATATATATATATATATCTTTTACGATATGTATACAGACCTCCCTTGATAGTAGTACATGATCTTGTTATTATCGTCTCTTGATTGCCGATTTTTGATCTCAAATAATTCACTCGAAATAATTAAATCCAAACTAATGGAAACATACGATTTGAATTAATATTCAATGAATAGGTAAACTTAAACTTTAGAAAAATGAATAAAAATCGAATTGCAGCCATCATAAATTTAAATTTATTAAATTTATTAGATTGGTGCAAAAATAATGACGTAATAATGTCGTTTTTTGTCGTATTTTTTAACGTCAAAAAACGACATTATTACGTCCTTATTTTTGCACCAACCTACTATCACAATATGAATATATATAACAATACACATAAATATTTAACGATATATATATATATATATATATATATATATATATATATATATATGTATGTGTGTGTGTGTGTTTGTAAAAAATATATAAATATTTTACGATTGCATACAACCATCCTTTGATAGTAGCATATGATCTTGTCATTATCGCTTCTCGACTGCCAATTTTTGACCTCAAATAATTCAATCGAAATAATTTAATCCAAACTAATGGAAACACACAATTTGAATCAATAAAAAACATCAAAAGTTACCTCTGCTATCCTTTGATGCATCTCTGCTTGGTCCAGTGCTGTAAGATGAAGTTGAACCGCGAATTCTTCTCCATGTATATTCGCGACGGGCCGTACAATTGATTTTATAGTGGCAAAGTTTTGGGTTATCAAACGTACAAACAGCAGCGTCAATCCCCACTGGAATAACAAAGAAAATAAATTATACACAAATATCTTGATTCGAATTGAAAAAGAAATAAGAACATTTGAAGTTAATCTAAGAAGTTGAGACGTAAATTGTTTCTTTGTAAATATGGTGCTTTTGAATTCGATTTAATTTCAAGCCAACAGTCATTGATAAGTTTATTAGTTAACATATAAAAATGAACATGACTTAAAACATCGTTTAAAAGAAAGAATAAAAAGGTGCTATCAAATTAGACAATAGTTGCGGTTATTGTTTAGTTCGGTCAGCGTAGAGATTTATACGTTCTCCCGAAGAAACGGAATATGATACAAAAGCATTGATTGTTTCTTTGTAAATATTTTATTTTGAAACCGATTCAATTTCAAACCAAAATATCCATGATTAAGTTATTCATTTACATATAAAGCATGTCAGTCATGGTCTTGGTTTTGGATTGCAACATGAAAGAGAGTAAAGATCCTCTTCCTATTTTGTCAAACTCTCTACCTCCGGGCGTAGAGGAACCCCGGCAAGGCCATGTCGAAGGGCACGGTCTCATCTGAGGAGATAGACAAACCCGACACAGTTTATACGGGGATTACGGGCAATTTTTTGGAACCTCTCACGTTAAAAACTGTCCTTGTGCCACATCCTGCTTTGTGGGGAGGTTGTGTAAATATCAGGAGTCGAAGCCGGAGCCTGATTGTCTTTAAAATCAGCCAGACAATAGAAACTTGACTGACACTCAATATTCTAAAAGTAAATATATATTAAATTCATTGTATCATAGACTCTAATAGGTTCGAATTTTTCCCAATTTACTTCAGTTTCAGTTCCTTTAAGTTTTATGAGTGAAAGATAAGGGATGAGTTTATCACTGAGTAAATTATAAATCCTGAATTCAACGGTTTACGCTACTTCCAAACTTCCGAAAAAGTCCTAAAATTTGATTTGTTTTCGAGGTGGCGGGTTGCAAAGTTTTATCACCTAGGAACTTTTGTAACTCACGTGAAACAAATATTTCTGAGTTTTTTTTTTACAGTGGATGATTATAGAACTACCAAATATCAACTTTGTATCTTCTTAGGATACAAAGTTATAAAGTTCTCAATTTGGGAAATCGTGCTATTTTGAAATCAACAAAAATTGACACCAAATTTCAAGTGGCCATAAATTCTGAATCTGCATCTATACCTAAGGAAGTTAGAAGTTTAGAGTGTTTATTGCTGCCAAGGCTATTTCCTTGCTTACGGAAGCTTTTAAAGAAGTTTTAGGTAAAATGTAAATATCTCACCGACATTCAACAAGTCAAAATGAGGAAAATCTAAAATTTCTTTACGTAATGAATAAAAATCGTCGTCAAACCAGTCATGTCATCGGCGGTGATTGGTTAATTTTGGAGTTTATTGCAGAGAATGTTAAGATAGAACGCGTTTCTTGTTTCTTTTACCAAAGAAAAAAAAAAATTAATCGTTTGAACGTCTGACAGAAAGAAGAACGTTCTAAATAATCTACAGTTTCTTTCCAAAGTTTAAACCGAGATACGTTTTCACACGCTCGTATATAGAGACATTTACTTCCAGCCTTTAATATGGATTTATACACAGAAACACCGTGTAAAATATTTTTCAAGGGTATTAATCGAATAACATCATTGGAATTATCTGTCCAATATTTAGTTAATACGAGGCGTTGCTGAAAAGATAGAGCAAATGAACAGCTATTTTGTTAATAACTTTTTTACAGGTTGAAATCGTTTTAATTCATCAATTGTGATTTATCTAATAGTCCCTCTCCGTATGAAAAAGCGTTTTGGGTAATATTTTGTCTTCATTTTGAACGATAAGTATTGGATGACTTGAAATGTATTCTCCTTGTAGGAATACTCATACCGTTCTATTTCTCAAACGGACTTCGATTCAGCTTAGTGACTGTAGCTTCCAAAGAAATTTATCAAATAAACATATTTCTTTTTGATATACTAAAATTAGTCCAATAAAAGGCTCGAGAGCCATTCAAGGTAGAGGTTTACTGTTAAAATGGTTATGATATATGAGGTGGGTGATATGAATGAAAGAGGTGGTAGTGGCATGAAGTGAATATACTGAGGATAAGGAGGATAGAAATCTCATAACACTATCTATAATAGAAGACTGATATACCTGAGAGAGACAAAAGTCAAAAATGCACTTACTTTCACAAGATCCGTTGGAAAATTTAATGTCATCAAGTGCAAGGTGAATTCCGTATAATGTTCCAGTAATACCAGTGAACACAATTCTTTTCTCAGTCACTTTATAGTTTTGTTTTTGTTCTGGGTACAAATCCATGCAGCCATAGTTCCATTTTGTACCATGATCACCGTTGTCATGCCATTCGTTTTTATCCCAGGAATTCAGAGGAGAGGATTTGTCTTTGTATGAGACGTGCAACTCGCCCGGCATGGACCCACCCATGTAGTAATAGAATTCTAATTTTCCTTTATGACTGACTGCGATAGGCGGTGATACGAGGTAGCTTCTCATTCCTTCATTGTAGTAATTAAACATTGATACATATTTTCCTGCAAATAATTGTTAAAAGACAAAGAACCAAGTAATTACTGTATTCAAAATGAGTGATGATAGTTCGTAAAATAAACAAAAAATCATTAAATATGTGGATGTGACCTTTTAATATAGAAATAAATCGAGGAAAGAAATGCATTCAAACTTTGATCCACTTTACATTTTCCATAGGAAATTTATTTCAGGAACAGCGATAACGAATTTCAAATTCATTGCAAATTTTTGGCACTCAATCTGTATGTTCTGTGCTGAAAAGTGACAAAAATGGTGGTCAACGATCATGCATTAATACAAGCATTACTGGCAAATAGAATAAGACTTTTCTTTTTCGTTTGTTTGTTTGCAATTACCTATTAGATTTACGGGTTGCTATTCTGAATACTTTCATCTCATGATAACTTTCAGGGCAGTAGGACATTACTTGGAAGCGCCCATCACCTCTAGCAGTTACAACGGTCTGTACTGGGATATATGTTGCCAGAAGCAATGAATGCTGAAAGCTCAATATGGATTCCAGCTGCTCTGCTATAAACTTAGAGCTAGTTCTAGAGAGAAGTGGCTTCATCGTTTTCCAAAGGTTATTAATGCGAAGGGAACGCAAACTGTCTCTGGCAGAGTTTAAACCCAGCTCTACGATTCTCTAACAAGGAACATTTACCAAGAAATATTGCACACAAACAAACAAACACAACACACACGCACACATATGTAAATGTAACATCCCACACCATCTTACTAAGGAATCATTATTATTATTACTTTTATTATTATCATAATTATTAAAGCGATAAATTGCTATCCCTACACACACACACACACACACGCACACACACACACACACACACACACACACACACACACACACAAATTTAATCCTTTTGTACGATGAACATTTTGGGATTACTATTGAGGTGCAACAAAATAGGATTCCTGACGTTTGAATGATTTAACACTTTGTTGTCATTCGCCATGCTCCCTGAACTATGACACTTCCAAATTTTGACAATAAAATTTTATGACCATCAATTTTGGGTGTGAAAATTCCCCTGATCATCATCAGCATTTTAAGCAGATAACAATCTGGTCCCCTTTTTTGCATAAAACGGAAAGAATTCTCCAAGTAGATGCGAAACTTATGGTATACGTCTCTCCATCTCAAATTAACTTTAGAAATTCATCGACTTCGAAGCCGGTAAAAGTAATGTAAATAAATATTCTTAGACTCCATTTGCATTTTCAATTTCTTTTTCCTATATTTTATCTGTGTGGGATATATAAAAACCTTTTACTCCTCACCTAATGACCACATTACTTTTTAACGACCTTTAGCTTCTTCTTTTTCTATGTGCCGTATCATTACAGGACGTGGGTGATCATGGCTCTCCACATTTTCATTTCCTTTGTAGCTCTTAGTAATTTTTATCTTTTTTGCTATCACTCCAAAATCCAGTCCTGTCACCCATTTATAAAATCTCTTTAGGTAGTTTATGCATTTCCCCCTCTGTCCCTCTTGCCTTCAATATGTCCTGTCAGCATCAAATTTTCTAAGAACCTCCTTTCTGCGCCCTAAAAACTTCAACTCTTTCTGATGTTAAGTATAAGTTTCCATTTTTGCTAAAAACTTCGCCATTGCTCACATATTCGGTCAATGGTATTCTTAGTATCCTTCTGGTAGAGCCACATTTCTAGTGATTCAAGTGTTTTCTTCATCTATGATGAGATTTGAACAGCATTCATTGCCATATAGGACAACTGATATTACATAATAGTTAAGTAATCTTTTGGTTTCAAATGTTATTTTCCTGTATCTTAATACTTTGCTTAGGTTTTGGAAGACAACTTTCGCTATCCAAATGCAACTTCGGGTTTTAGTATCGCACTTTTTGCCCTATACTAAAATATTTCCTATATATATATATTTTTTTGTACTTGTTTCATTTTGTTATCCTTAATTTCCAATTTGCACATTGGGTTCTTCTTTATGCTGACAATCATACATTGTCTTCTTACAATTGATGTTTAGTCTGTTTTTCTTGCTTTCTTTTACTACCTTAAAAATATCTATAAAATATATTGCAAAATAAAATTCTTATATTTGTCCACTAGAGGACAAAACGCGTTAGTAAATAAAAGATTTCCTTTTGTTTTTATATTGTCTTTTTACAGATATATTTTTATTTATATCTGAATGTTTACACATACGCACACACACATGCACACACACATACATACGATAGGCTTATTTTTAAGGACATCATCTCAATCGTTTTAATAATTCCTAAACGTATATATTTTTAGAGAAAATATAAGGCGATATACCAGAAGCTTTGTTGGTTGTATGGTCATAAATCGGTGATCTGTAATAAGAACCGGTAGTAAGAGTCCAAATAACGCTTGAGCCATTTCCTTTGACAACTTCATATTCACACAATCCGTTTTGAAATGAGCAGTCTATTATATTAGTACCTGTATAAGGAGAGAAAAATACAATAAAATACAATAGCATCATTATTAGGTGTATGCAAAAATTCCCAGCAACTTCATTTTTTTAAAAAAACCCTAATGATACTAAATAACTGAAAGAGCAAACAAAAAAAGCAACGCTGGAAACATTTACACAAACTTAATAGAATTAATTTATTCAGACAAATTACCATGTGATTTGTGTTACAGTGTAACCCGGATATAAGAGAGTTGTCGGGAACGGAGAAGAAGTCTCTTATATTCGGATTTTGTCTTATATCCGGGTTTGGACTATTTTCTATACATTAACACAGGCTCTAATTTGGGACCAGAGAAAATCTCTCTTATACCCGGGTTTCTCTTATATCCGGGTTACACTGTACATTAAATGTGGATAATTTTACAAGTTTTTATAATGTCAAAAGCAACACATCCAATCACATGCGTGTAAAGATAAGTCATTCAATCAAATTATCCATCGTATATAGCTACAAAATTGTAAGTAATTATAAAATCTGAAGATTAATATTGTTTAAAGTAGAGTATTTATTGATTGATGTTCAAGCTCGTACCAAAATCAAAATTTTCGATATTCGAGCCCAGCATTTTTAATCTTCGAACTCAGGCAGAAGTTGGGATCTTCGATGATCGAGCACAGGCAAAAGTCATGATTTCGATGTTCGGGCCAAGGAAAAAGCCAGGATATTCGATAAACATATCTATATCAGTCTGTTCATTATCTCAGTTTTTTTTCTACCTATCTATTTATCTACCTATCTATCTGTCCATTTTCATTATGATTTTTGATCGATCAACTTGAATAAAATTTTCTTTAGATTCGTTTTATGGTTCATTTATAACTTTATCTGATTATCTTTCATTTGTACACATTTCTTCTTTTTTCTCTCTCCAAAATTAACATGAATCAGATTAAAATCAAAAACTGAACTTACTTGTGCATGGATTTTGAGAAAATACAACATCATCTATTGCCATATCACTCTGATAACCGTTTCCTTTAATTCCTTCAAATATAAGTTGTTCAAATCTGTAAAAGTAAATATATAAATAATTTACACACAAACATAAGAAATAACAGTTTTAACTTAGTTACCTATTTACATCCTGTTTCATTCAACTCAGTTTTTCAAAACTGACGCTTGTTTATTGTGAACACAACCGGGATCTATCGTTCTTTATATGATTTTCAAAAGTAATGAATGCCAAAAGTTGGAAATAAGTTTATTCTTTACGTTTACTGAAACACACACACACTTTCTTAAATTCTATGAATTTCAGTTTCTTTTTCATACGCAATTTCATTGCAATTTCTGCCTCTGTTTCTTTCGTCTTCTTTGTTTTTCATCAGATAGCTTTCTACTAATGCTATTTTATCTTTCATTTTTAGTTCACACACACACACACACATATATATATATATATATATATATATATATATATTGATAACATGGTGTAATTTCTATTTCTCTCATATTTGAATGATAGCAAATATTTTGCATATTTTTCTTACTTTTTATTTGTTACTGTATATAATACGTGTTATCCCCAGGAGCATGTAATTAATGTATTATATGAAAAACTGTAATAGTGTTAAGTAGTGCCTTTAGTCATCATGATCAAATCTGGAAATCTGTGTAATTTCTTATCTTCAGCAACTTTGTAAATAACTCTTATCTTTTCACTTCAAACCTTCGTGTCCTGTGCTAATTCATGGAAGTGATGCTTGTTTTAAATTCTTCAATGATAGATAGATAGATAGATAGATAGATAGATAGATGTGTGTGTCTGTGTGTGCATGCGTACCTGTCTCTCTCTATATATGTGTACCTGTCTATATAGAAATGTATCTATCTATTAAATTTCAGTCTTAAAGTCTGAGAAGAAATGAAAACCAAGCTTACGTCGATAGTATTGGAATGCAAAAAATATTTTGAATTTTTCTGCTTGTTTTTGAGGAAAATGTTGCTGATATTTTGATATTTTCGTTACATTTGAATTGATAATGTCCTTCAGTCGATAAAATGAGTCGGTAAAGAAAAGTTTTTTTTTGTCTTTAATTTATTGTCTTTTTACAGATATATTTATAACTGAATTTTTCCCACACACACACACATATATATAAAGAAAAGGAAAACTTTTTATACCAACGCATTTCGTTCCTCGTGGAACTTTATCAAGATAAACGTGGTGATTTTATTTTATATATTGTATGCAAGCAGATTTACAGGATTGACCTTTACATCATTTTTTGACCAAACATTTTCTCATTTCTCATTCTGTCAGTATATATAAATATATATATGTATGTATGTATGTATGTATCCATGTATGAATGTGTGTGCATGCATGTAATGAATTAGTTTTGGTTTTGAAAAAAAATGTAAATCAAACTTACGTCGAATTTATTGGAATGCAAGCATATTTCCAGTAGTTGCCTTTTTCGCCAGTTTTTGACCAAACAATTTTCTCATAGTTGTTCTCAACAGTTTTTACATTGAGAGTTCCCATATCAGAGCCATACATGTGGTACCAGAATATTAGACTTGTCGAAGAGTAGTTTGAAATCGGGCTAGCCAGAATTGCTTTATCGCCATAATCTCCATATGATGCTTCAGTGTACATATAGTATCCTAAAAATTAAAAAATATATATATTCAGAAAAAACATGGAAATATATATGGAGGGTTTTTATATATAAAAGTGAATGAAATAATAAATATTTGTCATTTATTGCCATCAGATCAGATATCAGTATTAAAGTATTAGTTGTCGTCAGGAAAACGCATAATTTCATAGAATCCATACATAAAAACACTGTATAAATACAGCTATATTACTTATACTTACTATTAATTGTAATCTTGAGGAAATTGAAAAATATTCAGTGGTGCAATTTCGGTAATTGCGTATATACATACATACATATGCATACATACATACATACATACATACATACATACATACATACATACATAAAAGTATGTAGAGGGAGAGAGAGGAAGGGAGAGAGAGAGAGAGAGAGAGAATTAATATAAGTAAAAAGTTTGTCAGCTGGTTGATGTTACTTTCAGCATCCCGACTATAGAGTTTCCTAGACGAACCATCCGGGAATTACTTCGTCCACTCGTCAGGGAGTATCATCAAATATATATATATATATATATATATATATATTTATAATGTTCAAAATTAAACTAGCTCAAATAAGAGTTTCGTGAAAATGCTATCCGTCGTGGGTTTAAATTCGAGCAAAACTCTGCGTTGGGAAGATCAGTTTTGATCATTTAATTTTATTTGTTTACTCTTAATTCTTTATTTCTTCATAAAGTGCTCTTTACTTACAAACATTGCTTGCCTCAAATGCGTTTCCACTCAGATACATATTGGCCAGACAATTTTTTTATTTTTGGCGAAATTAAATCTTTCCTGTGTGTGGAGAATATACTTACCACACGAACGGGAAATGTGTTCTTTGTAAAATGTTGTCATATTTATATTTATGTACACTTTGGTTTCTACATTCTACTAAGACCTATATATATATACATATATATATATATATATACATATACATACATATATATATATATGTATATATATATATATACATATATATAAATATATATATATATATAAATATATATATATATATATATATAAATATATATATATATATATATATAAATATATATATATATATATAAATATATATATATATATATATAAATATATATATAAATATATATATATATATATAAATATATATATATATATATATATATATATATATATATATATATATATATAAATATATATATATATATATAAATATATATATATATATATATATAAATATATATATATATATATATATATATATAAATATATATATATATATATATAAATATATATATATATATATATAATATATATATATATATATATATATATATATATATATATATATATATATATATATATATATATATATATATATATATTCTTACTGGGCTTGTCAATGCAAACACGTACATATATATATATATATATATATATATATATATATATTGAACAATAAAAAAAAATTAAAAATTAAAATTCTCAGACACACTGAGTTGTAGATTAATATTCTTTCGTTTTTTTTTTATTATTATTCCATTTAGATTCCTCGACTAGTTTCGGCCGAAATGGCCATCATCGGGAGGAGAAATATTTCTGCTTGCTGCTAGCACTAAACTACAGAAATGAATGTCTTGATGGAGAAAATGAACTTTTGTCTGTAGTTTTTTTTTTTTTTGTTATCTTTTTAACATGAATCTTTTAACATTCCTTGTGTTGGTCAAACAGTCTCTTTTAAGTTGTTATTTGAGATAAGAGCTGGATGCTGCTATGAATTCTCTGGTCAGTTTGACAGTTTTATTGAACTTGGTGAGGGGATGTGTCTCTGTTTAGTGTTTGTGTGTGTGTTATTTGGTTCTTAGGGAGTGAGTGAGTATGATATGTGTAAGCGTGTGTATTGCTGTGGGTGTGTGTTATCATTTGGCTCATTAGGGATTGAGTGCGTATGATGTGTGTAAGTGTGTATATTCGTGTGGGTGAGTGTATAAGTGTGAGGCCTCCACACCTCCGTAAGCCTGTCTGTCTTGTGTGGGTGAGATATGTGGGTAGTTTTTTTATTTGTTGAGTTATATCTATATATTGTTAAATTTGTGATTTAAACCGGCTGGATATTTTGTTTTTAGACGTTGTATCCACTTATTTTCATGCGACTCTAAAATCTTTCTAATGTTATCTGCTCTGAACTTTTCTATTCTCTCAATTATAGTGAATTTGGCATGGGTTTTGAAATCGTGTTTTTCCAGGCGGAAATGTTGTTCTACAGGTAACAATTTTTCATGGGGAGTCGACTTAATTCGTTTACGATAATTGTTAATTCTGTAGTGAAAGGGCCATTCAAATTTTCCTACATATTGTTTCTGGCATAGTGTGCATTCTAGGAGGTAAATTATGTTATGACTTCTACAGTTAGAATCGTGGTAGATTTTGAAAGTAGATTTAGTGACTGAGCTAGTGAATGAATTCGTGTTTTCAACATGGTTGCAACATAAACTTGTTTTGTTGTTGCATGGTTGGGAACATCCTGTTGTTTTTGTTCTTAGTTTATTACGGATTACCTTGTCCCCTGAAATGTGGTTACTACCTATGATTTCTTTTAGGTTCTTAGGTCTACGATATGCAAGAAGGCCAGGTTCCTTGAAGAGTTTTTTTAGGTCTGGTTTGAGATGTAGTATTTCCCAGCGACGTTTGATTATTTGGGATAGTGGAGGCAGAGTGGGGTTGAAAGTGGTTACTAGAGGGATGCGGCTAGATTTATTTTTAATCTTGTACATTAGGGTGTCTTCTCTAGGTGTGGAAATTGCTTTATTTATTTGTTCCCTAATTAGGTGTTGTTTATAGCCACGTGTTGTGAATTGATGCTCCAGATTTTCAATGTGTTTATTTAATTCTTCATTTTTGGAACATATCCTTCTGAGTCTAAGTGCTTGTGAATAGGGAAGGTTCTCTTTGAGGTGTTTAGGGTGGGAAGACTTAAAGTGTAGATAGTTGTGGGTGTCGGTGATTTTAGTGTGTAGTGTCGTTTGTAGTTTCCTGTTTTCATCTATGTAAATGCGGGTGTCTAAAAATGTTACTGATGTTGTGGATTTTTCATAGTCAAACTTAATTGAGTCGTGCACTGTGTTTAGGGTCATAAGGAATTGGGTAAGTTTGTCATCACTACCCGTGTATACAAAGAATATATCATCGATATATCTTGCATAGAATACGCAGTCGCTACCAATGATTGGATAGATATGGGTCTCCTCAAATTTTCTCATATATATATATATATATATGTGTGTGTGTGTGTGTGTGTGTGTGTACGTATGTATGTTGGACGTATGTTCAAACACTGTACATTCTGCCTGTTAAAAGTTTCTGAAGCCTAGAACGTATACTCGAATTTCACTATTTAAAATATAGATGTTGACTGAAATATATGTAACCTCAAAATATAATGTTTATATATATATATATATATATATATATATATATATATATATATATATATATGTAACCTCAAAATATAATGTTTATATATATATATATATATATATATATATATATATATATGTAACCTCAAAATATAATGTTTATATATATATATATATATATATATATATATATATATATGTAACCTCAAAATATAATGTTTATATATATATATATATATATATATATATGTAACCTCAAAATATAATGTTTATATATATATATATATATATATATATATATATATATATATATATATATATATTCTCACTGGGCTTGTCAATGCAAGCACGTTTGTTAAAAAAATGAATTTTAACGGCTTTTAAAAAAAATAAGAATCAAATAAGGAAGAATTAAAGAAGGAAGTTATTCAAATATTGAATTTAAATATAATTCTTAATAGAATATTAAAATGATTAATATAAATATGATATAAATATAAAATAAAAATATAAATTTAATATTTAATTATTATTAATATAATATAATTATATAATATATTAATCTTTATTATAATAATTGATATATATTATTAATATAAATTAATAATTTACTAAACAATCATTTTTACTATATAATTAAATATATAATATTGAATGGATTAATATCAATTTAACAATTTGACTTAATAAATTATGAGAATATATAATTACATAAAGAAAAAATAAATAAGTTATTAAATTATTATTTACTATTTAATAAGTAAACAATTTTTTCTTAATAAATTTTTCTTAAAAATAATGTGATAGAACTATATATGTTTAATATGAGTTTTTAGTATCAAAATTTTTAATAAAAATTTTCTTTATACAATATTAAAATTATAATAATATTTCTTTTAGATTATAATTTTCCTTTTTCTATAATCTTTAAAACTTATTTTATGGTTGTATTTTCAATGTAAATTTTTTCCATTTGAACATGAGTTGATATGTTAAATATAGATCATAGTTAATTTTTAACCGTTTTTAATTTCTGTCTAGACTTGTCTATGTCATAACTTTCTGTCCATCCTTTTCCTAACTACCTTAATTTTCTTTTGTCTCCATATCTCCC
>OZ010589.1:19585870-19695870 GCA_963932145.1 Acanthosepion lycidas
TAATCTTTGGACAATTTCTGACAGAATGTCCTCCTCATCTGAGAAGGATTATTCGTAATTTGGAAAAGTCGATCAATAAAATTAATCGACACAGTCGATCAATAAAATTAATCGACAATTAATCGAACTAATGTAACGTGGCAAATGATTTGGGTCACTACGGAACAGCATTAGAGGTAAGCAAACACACTTTCCAGCCACATACTCAACGATATGATATTGTAAGGCATCTGAACTAATGTAACGAGGCAAATATTTCGGACCACTATGGAACAGCTTTAGTGGTCACCAACCAGCCACATACTCAGCCATATATGTCATTGCAAGTCGTCTGAAGTAATGTAACGTGGCAAATGCTTCGGATCATGACGGAACAGTATTAGTGGTAACGAAACCCATTTTCCAACCACATATGATATTGTAGGGCGTCTGAACTAATGTAACGAGGCAAATGCTTCGGATCATGACGGAACAGTATTAGTGGTAACGAAACCCATTTTCCAACCACATACTCAAACACATATGATATTGTAAGGCGTCTGAACTAATGTAACGTGGCAAATGCTTCGGATCATGACGGAACAGTATTAGTGTTAACGAAACCCATTTTCCAACCACCTACTCAAACACATATGATATTGTAAGGCGTCTGAACAAATGTAACGCCGCAAATGCTTCGGATCATGACGCAACAGTATTAGTGGTAACGAAACCCATTTTCCAACCACATACTCAACCACATATGATATTGTAAGTCGTCTGAACTAATGTAACGTGGCAAATGCTTCGGATCTTGACGGAACAGTATTAGTGGTAACAAAACCCATTTTCCAACCACATACTCAACCACATATGATATTGTAAGGCGTCTGAACAAATGTAACGCGGCAAATGCTTCGGATCATGACGCAACAGTATTAGTGGTAACGAAAGCCATTTTACAACCACATACTCAACCACATATGATATTGTAAGGCGTCTGAACTAATGTAACGTGGCAAATGATTCGGATGATGACGGAAGAGTATTAGTGGTAACGAAACCCATTTTCCAACCACATATGATATTGTAAGGCGTCTGAACTAATGTAACGTGGCAAATGCTTCGGATCATGACGGAACAGTATTAGTGGTAACGAAACACATTTTCCAACCACATACACAAACACGTATGATATTTTAAGGCGTCTAAACTAATGTAACGTGGAAAATGCTTCGGATCTTGACCGAACAGTATTAATGGTAACGAAACCCATTTTCCAACCACATACTCAAACACATATGATATTGTAAGGCGTCTGAACTAATGTAACGTGTCAAATGCTTCCGATCATAACGGAACAGTATTAGTGGTAACGAAACCCATTTTCCAACCACATATGATATTGTAAGGCGTCTGAACTAATATAATGAAGTAAATGCTTCGGATCTTGACGGAACAGTATTAGTGGTAACGAAACCCATTTTCCAACCACCTACTCAAACACATATGATATTGTAAGGTGTCTGAACTAATGTAACGTGGCAAATGCTTCGGATCATGACGGAACAGCATTAGTGGTAACGAAACCCATTTTTCAACCACATACTCAACAACATATGATATTGTAAGGCGTCTGAATTAATGTAACGAGGTAAATGCTTCGGATCATGACGGAAGAGTATTAGTGGTAACGAAACCCATTTTCCAACCACCTACTCAAACACATATGATATTGTAAGGCGTCTGAACTAATGTAACGTGACAAATGCTTCGGAGCATGACGGAACAGTATTAGTGGTAACGAAACCCATTTTCCAACCACATATGATATTGTAAGGCGTCTGAACTAATGTAACGTGGTAAATGCTTCGGATTATGACGGAAGAGTATTAGTTGTAACGAAACCCATTTTCCAACCACATACTCAACCACATATGATATTGTAAGGCGTCTGAACTAATGTAACGTGGCAAATGCTTCGGATCATGACGGAACAGTATTAGTGGTAACGAAACCCATTTTTCAACCACATACTCAACAACATATGATATTGTAAGGCGTCTGAATTAATGTAACGAGGTAAATGCTTCGGATCATGACGGAAGAGTATTAGTGGTAACGAAACCCATTTTCCAACCACCTACTCAAACACATATGATATTGTAAGGCGTCTGAACTAATGTAACGTGACAAATGCTTCGGAGCATGACGGAACAGTATTAGTGGTAACGAAACCCATTTTCCAACCACATATGATATTGTAAGGCGTCTGAACTAATGTAACGTGGTAAATGCTTCGGATTATGACGGAAGAGTATTAGTTGTAACGAAAACCATCTTCCAACCACATACACAACCACATATGATATTGTGAGGCGTTTGAACTAATGTAACGTGACAAATGCTTCGGAGCATGACGGAACAGTATTAGTGGTAACGAAACCCATTTTCCAACCACATATGATATTGTAAGGCGTCTGAACTAATGTAACGTGGTAAATGCTTCGGATTATGACGGAAGAGTATTAGTTGTAACGAAAACCATCTTCCAACCACATACACAACCACATATGATATTGTAAGGCGTCTGAACTAATGTAACGTGGCAAATGCTTCGGATCATGACGGAACAGTATTAGTTGTAACGAAACCCATTTTCCAACCACATACTCAACCACATATGATATTGTAAGGCGTCTGAACTAATGTAACCTGGCAAATGCTTCGGATCATGACGGAAGAGTATTAGTGGTAACGAAACCCATTGTCCAAACACATAGTCAACCACATATGATACTGTAAGTTGTCTTAACTAATGTAACAAGGCAAATGCTTCGGACCACTATGGTACTGCCTTAGTAGTCAACAAACAACGTTTCAAGACCCATATTCAACTAGATTGTAACAATGACTTAAACCTAATATATTAAAGGTAGAAGTATTTTAATTCTCTTACTTCGGACAATATAACCGACATATTTTTCTGCTTCTAAATAATAAGAAACAAAATTGATTCAGTTATTTGAAAAGCAGTAACCTATCTAGTTATCTGCTATCAGTTGAATGACTCACAAAGAACATTTAAGAGACACTTAGAGAACAATGTATTGTATATATTTCATCTTTTCTAATTCCAGGATATCTATTCTTGTCATCTTAGTATAAATATTTTGTTACATATTAGTAACTTCAAACCAAAGCAACAGAAATTGTGTGACACTATAAGTCAATAGTGAAATTAGTCGCAATTAAACTGGGAAATAAGACGAGTCTTTGATTTCATTTCACTACATATATTGCATTGTTTTAAAGAATCAAAATACAGATTTTCCAAAGATTTTAGTGGTTGTGTGTGTTGAAGGTAGCAGAGTGAAAAAAAATTTAAATAATTGCAAGGATATCGTGCACACGATATTTAATTAATGGACTGCAGATATATCCAACATTATTCGGAAACTCAAATCCATTTCCACATTTTTCAAATAGCACCAAACTTGAAAATCAAAAGTAATATCATTTTCAAGATAGCAATACAACGGGCAAGTTAAACACTAGTAAGCGAAAGAATCCATTGACAATTAAAATATCTGGAAAATCCTAAGACGGCAAAAAGTAAGTTCTCCCCAGGAAGATGACGGCTGCTAAAATTAGAAAGAAAATCAAGAAAGAATTGGATCGACTTTACATTTCGTTTTTGAGGGCTCGAATAATGTTGGAAAATGGGTAGCACACGTAACTCCTTGAGAGGATAATGATATAATCAGAATACCGATGTTCCATGGTAAGGCAAAGAAAAGGCAAGGAAGGAAACCCTCATCAATACTGGAAAGAGCATTAACGATTGTTGAACTTGGGAAAATATTTTAGGAGAAAGATTTTAAGAGAAAGATTTTATAAATTTCAACCGACAGCATCACTAACTGCTTGGTCGATATATGCCGAATGTTTCGACAGAAAGAAACGGCTAGTATTGCTATTACTATTAGAAATGGTAAGAACGGAACGATGGCCAAGAAGTGAATTAAAACGTAACTAGTGTGGCACTGGTTGAGCGGTCAGTGAATGGCAAATATTTGAATATGAGGAAAAGGTTAATATTACCATAAACCATTAGAGATGAGGAGAACAAATACTGAATTTGGATCTAAACCCGATAGCCAAGGCTGAAGAAAAATGTAACTGAAGTAGCTCACTAAATGAATTCCGAATGTTTGTTTTAAGGAAATTGTTAATATTACCAAAGCCATGTTAATAAATTTTTAAAGTTTTACTCAAGACTGCAGATGTATTTTTCAGAACTGTTTTAATACATTTTTGTTCATCCTGTACAAGGCGCAAGAGTTACTCCGGGTAGAGGTAGTTTATTGGGATACGTTGGGAAGATAATGGCTGACCTTAGATTTAAACAGGTTAAGATTGTAATGATCGGGGAAACAACCAATTGATCGTTGGTTCAACAAAGCATTGGTTCGTGAGAAGAAGCTGATGCAATGGAACTTACATCTCACCAATGGAATTCGAAGGGAAAGAAGGCCGTTCGCTAAAACATACGTTGTATGATGGCTCTTAGCCATGAAGGTGAGAACTGGTGGAATGAAAGAATATAGTTCGTTTGAACACTTTCTATAGAAATAGCAATAAAGAAGCGAGAGGTTTTGCAACGTTTGGTCTATGGGAATGCAGTCATAGAGTGAAAAAATAATTCATCACGCACAAGGACACGTTTGGATTCTGTCGATACTGGAAAATGAAGACGGATAGGCAGCAGTACCCCATTTTTATGCCTGATCTGAATTAGCAGATATCAGGAGCCGGGTACTTATTGGAGCGATACAGGGAAACGACTATTTGCCAGAATTTTTGAACGATGGATTGTATGTACGAGTTCCACTTGAAGTCTAGGTTGAGATTAAGTTCAAATGGGCGCTCAAGGCAGAGGGTGTAGCTCCCCGAGAGAACACCCGTTCATAGCAATATGTGAAAATTCAGTGTCCGCTCGGTGATGATGGAATGTTCCTAGTTTGGTTTTCGAATCATTGAATGTAACCAGGCAGCTTCCACCCCATCCCCAACTGTTAGACCAAATTCAGAGGAGAGATCAGCTGCCAGGCTCTGGTCATCTAGAGTTTGGGACGTGCATCTATATACCGTTTGTTGTATCATCAGCATAGATATTCACAAATGCTCGGAATATACTCTTAGGCAGATAATTTATGTGAAGTTGAAAGAGAGTTGAACCGACAAGTGAGTCTTGGGGTATGCCTACGTTGATCGATTGGGCATTAGAGGACTAACCATTATAAAGGACTTGATAATTGAGAAGATTATTCCAATGATTCCAAAATTAGAGAGAGCTTGTGCAGCAAGCCTCTATACCGAACTTTGTTTAACAACTTTTTTTTTGTCTTGACTTTTATATATTAAGAGGAAAAAATTCTCTTACCAGAACTAGTGCCGTATGTGTGGTCAGTAGAAGGTCCAGTTGAACTTGACGATGTAGATCCATAGTCTCGTTCCCATTTAAATGAGGTATTGCCCTGAATCGTGTAGCCGCAGGATCCATAATCAAAACTGCAATCACCGACGGCTAAACGAATAGGATATCAACATTATAAAATTATATTATTAATTATTTTATCAGTCGAACTGAATACTCGGCCATGCTTATAAATGTCCCATGAAACAGCTCACCCGTAAAAATTATTCATAGGTCTTCTACTGAAGGCTATGGTTACTGCAAAAATGTAAATGCAATGTCAATCGTTGTTTCCTGTCTCCATAATTCCTGTTCTTTTATTCTATTTCCTTAATAATGTTCATTTTCTCATATTCTCTCCCACTCAGTAATTCCTTGCACCATAGTGGCTTTATTGCCTTACTTGGAGTGAAATTATTAAAGAACCAAGAGACAGATACTATGCGAATACATAACTTTAAATGAATTGCAAATTGCTTTGAGGAAATCCAGTAAATGGAAATCATCGGCAGAAGATAAAGTGACAAATTATAGAGGAAATTCTTTTACCCATCTCCAAGAGAAAATCAGTTAGTGACATCAGATTATATTGGTGTAAAAGAGAGTTTTATCAATGTGACAGGTTATGGATCTATACTACTGAAATTTGCAAGCATATTTTCAAATATTCACAGAACCTGAAACATTTCACAATAATTTTTTCTTTGTCTTTGAAAAAAACCTTCAGTGAATTTACTGCCTTTTACACCTGTTACATAATTTAGTTTTTTTAGACTCTCCATTAAATCTGTTTCCACATTTTAACTGTATATAAATTTCATAAACTTGCACACTGTAATGAAAGTTTAAAACTATTATGCATAATCGCACAATTTAGAAACAAAATGCTTGCAATATCAGCTACATGTAGAAATCATCAGGATACGTCGTTTTACAGTCTATCGTGGTTGCAGGTTAAATCTTTATTATTGAGAATACCTGACAAATTGTACATCAGTAAAAGGTACTAGGTTATTACCTGGTGCCTTTTACTGATGTACAATTGGTATGAAAAGTGGACAAAGTAATAATAATAAGAAGAATGGTGTTAAATTACGGCTGATACTAATTGGACTTTTCCAGGAAGAGCCACCAGTTTATTCTGGTGTGAAAGCTGAATTGAATAATAAAAAGTAGAATAATAGTGTTAAATTACGGCTGGAATATTGAGAAGATTTAATACTTATTGGAATTCAGTAAGAGGCATCAGTTAAAACTGCTGTGAAAGCTGAACGAGGAAATAATAACATGATTAATGGTCTGAAATTAGTGCTGGATTTTTAAGATGTCTTCCTACCATTTCCATTTTGGATAGCTTTTTTTTTTAATTAATCATTGACATTATACTTGATGATCACAACATTGAAATAACTTACAGTTACTCATGGTGATTTCATCAGAGGTTTCTTCGCAGTTGACACCGACATCAGACTTATGTTGGCAATGATGTTCCCTAAACTTGTTATGGTCACATCTGAGGATCGATTCTTCAGTTCCTTCACATTTAACGTCAGCAAGAAATATATTCCCGCTTCCGGCAATCACTGGCATTGCCTCACCATTCCTGCAAACAAAAATGACGTTAATTTAATCTATTTGTTTATCTCTATCTTTCTAGCTAGCGAGTTCATACTGTTCGTATATACATATCCACATTTTCATCTCTCCCTCTCTTGCTCACACAAACACACACGCGCATGCGCATATATATATATATATATATATATATATATATATATATATATATATATATGTGTGTGTGTGTGTGTGTGTGTGTGTGTGTGTATAATATACCTGGTGTAGCAGCAAAATTATCCAAATCGTGTTACAGAATAATTTTACATCCCAGAAAATGCTTAATATCTAAAAAACCCTAAACTAGCAGGTCATCCCATAAGTTCAGTCCGAATTTTAACTTTTTGTTAAAATGAACGAAATTTAAAGAGTACTTTATAATGTCTAATGGAGCTGAACATTATTTTTATGTTTAGATGCATTTAACCTAATCAAATTTTATTTCAGAGGACAATGAAATTAAATTTTGTTTTATTAAAACCCTGCTAACATGGAAGTACCCAAGAATCATTTGAGGCACATAATGCTTAATGAGTTCAAGAAAGGAAACTCAGCAGTCGAAGCGGCTAGAAACATTCACTCAGTTTATGGAGAGGAATGTGTGAATGAAAGAACTTGCAGAAGATGGTTAGCAAAATTCAGAGGTGGAGATTTCACCCTTGAAGATGAAGATCGAACCGGACGTCCAGTTGAGTTTGATGAAAAGCTTCTTGAAGCAGCCCTTTAAGAAAATCCTGCTTTATCAGTTGAGGAATTGGCAGAGGTTCTCAGTTCAAACCATACAACTGTTCATCGTCATCTTCAACAACTTGGAAAAGTTCCTAAACTTGGGAAATGGGTGCCTCATGAATTGTCTGAAAACAACCTCAAATCCCGAGTTGACATCTGCTCTTCTCTCCATTCTCGCCAACTTGTTTCACCTTTTTTGGATAGACTTGTGACTGGCGACGAAAAATGGATCTTTTATCGAAATGTTAAGCGTTGTAGACAGTGGCTTGGTAAAGGGCAAGGACCCCAGCCACAGCCGAGAAGGGAACTTCATGGGCAAAAGGTTCTTCTTTCAATCTGGTGGGATCGCCAATGAATAATCCTCTTTGAATTCTTACCACCTAATGCAACAATTAATGCTCAAATATACTGTCAACAATTAGAGCGTTTGAACCAAGATTTGAGCAAAAAAGACCTGCTCTAGTGAATCGGAAAGGGGTGATGTTTCATCATGACAATGCGCGACCCCACACAGCAAGAATCACGTCACAAAAGATCGAAGAACTTGGTTGGGAGAAAATTCCTCATCCACCTTATTCTCTCGATCTTGCTCCTTTGAGTTATTCAGCTAGAAACAGTGCAGGTTAAATCGTTTTGCGTTAGCCACACTGTCTTCTCAACTGTGCAATAGCGAGAGAAAAAATCATTCAGGCCTTCAGTAATGGTACCAATATTCATACTCTGGCTTCCATCTTCAAAGTCCATTCATGACCCATCAAGAGAACGGTGAATAAGTTTAAAAAAGGGAACAGTAGAGAGGAAAACTGGATCAGGAGGTCACAACAGAAAGAAGGATTATCATTTTAATTTAGAGATAAAGACATTAATTACAAAAGATCCAACTCAATCCATAATGCGTTTGGTACGTGAGTGAGAACTTTCACCTATGACAGTCCAAAGAGCAGTGAAAAAAGCCTTGAAAATAAAAAATAAAATTGTGCGTGAAACCTGTGAGGCTCCTTTTTACTCAGAACAGAAAGTTAGAAGGTTAAAGAGGGAAATAATCTTGAATGTGTTGGAAAATGATTCTGACATAATATATATATATATATATATATATATATATATATATATATGAACTTTATTTCAATCCTTTATGAGCTTCCGATTCTTAGCTATGATTAATTAATGATCAACATGTCATTTTCGTTTAGAAATCGTAGAATTCCAGTGAGATATCTTTAATCGTTTCTAAGATACAACGGTTCAAATCTAACAATTGGACAATTTTGCTGTTACATTAACATATATATATGTGTGTGTGTGTGTGTGACTGATGAAAAACAAAATGTTAATTTACACTCTGCTAATTATCTATCTATCTATCTCAGTCTGTTCGTATCCATCTATCTGTCAGTCTTTCGTATCTATTTTATTCTGTTCGTATCTCTCTATGTATATATCTCTCTCTCTCTCTGTTAGAATATATCTATATGTCTCTGTCTGTCACATCTATCTATCTATCTATCTATCTATCTATCTATCTATCTATCTATCATTTGAAAGAACCCTTTTTACCTTCCATCACTTTGGCTGATGCTAACCTCCAGGTGAGTGACCTATTTCTCATTCTGGAACAAATATTTTTCGCTGACATAACGTTTAAAGTGTATATTTTATCAATTGCTATGTTTTCCGATGGAAAACGTAATCTGAGAAAAATGTGTTTATGGTGTCGTGCAAGACGATTTTTATCGTCACAATCTATATTACATATTGATAAGTATATCATTCATCCTTACTTTGAATATTGACGCCATGTCTAGTCTGTTGTTTAGAGATTCTTGATAAAATCTAAAATAGAACCCGCAATGTTATCGGTCCTAACCCGGCATCTCGGCTTCAGTGTCTGAATACAGTGTATATACACCCTCTTTGGGGCATCCTCATGCGATTATTTAATTCAATCCCACTATATTAACTTTAGATTTAACCTTAAACTGAAACATAAACCAGTCTATCTATCTATCTATCTATCGATCTATCTATCTATCTATCTATCTATCTATCTCTCTAGCTAGCTAGCTAGCTAGCTAGCTAGTTTTTATCAAGTTTTGGGAAACACGGGAATTATATTTCAAATCATTAAATGAAAAAAGTTATGAAGAGCCATGATCTCCTACCTCTTGTCAACCCACGGCACATTGGAAGAGATTTGTCTGTCAACATCAGTGATATTGTTTATTTTTCTCATTTTTTTTTATAACGAGAGGTTTATTTTCTTGCGTGGACGTGCTGGTGGTGTAAGTATTAGCGAAATGAAAAGAGAAATCGACAAGCCGAGTTCGAATTCTAGTCGTGTTTGTTACATTTACTTACGCTCAGATACCCTTGGGAAAGATATAAATTTATCTCTTCTCCTCCCAGCTATAGATTAAATAGCAGGGCCGACTAGGCTCTCTAGCAATGGTTGGCAACGAGCCTAGGAAGAAGATAATACTAAATTCAAAACCATGACCCCGGAAATAACATTAAGACACCAGAAATTGTACAAAAAGGGGTTGGACATACGGCGCAGATACTGTGTCGTTAAGACAAAAACACAATAGATTTCAATGTGAATGTATTGGTATAATTTTGCAATCATCCTATGAAAATAAACTATGATACTTGCTGTTCACCTGGTTGAGTCCCTTTTCTTTACAGTCTTTTATTTTTTTTTGGCATATGCTTTAAAATGGTATTAACAAAATTGCCATAATGAAAGCAGGTCGATCAGTTCAAACATTTTGTTTGACGTTTATTTCATATACGTAATGTGATAATATTATCATTTATTTGTTAAATTTGTAAAATAATACAAAATAATAATGTTAAAAATTATATTATTAAAATGTCAATTTTGTGTAATTCCTTTTATGGATTCCTTTATTTGTAAGCTGTGATCTAAATACTCATTTCGTTACCATTTTCATTGCAGAAAATGATTTTATTTGAGTAACCATGCAATTTAATTAGAAATGCCATCAACAAAGCAATCACTTATACATAAAGACAGAAAAGAGCAGATTGGAAATGAATAATAAACACAGTGTTATTTTTTTTTAAATTATCTCCCTTAGGCAAGAACTGCTGAGTTTGACAAGATGTAAGATACATGCTGGAAATATAAATGATTAAACTCCATTCGTTTGATATTACAGTTTTGTACACACGTAACTGAATAATTTAATTCATATTCAAGATTTGAAGCGAACGTACACAAACATTGAGCTTCATATATTAGACTAGCCGAATTACTCGCGCCTTGTTGCGTATCACATCTTTTGTAAGAAAATGGTGGTTGATTTTAAAACATTGTTATAATTTGTGGCGAAAATGATGCATTTCAATATTACTCAATGATCTTGCCGATGTGATCTTCATCTTCTGGCTTTCTCCTCGTATATTTTGGATAGGAGTCATTCCCTTGTTCAAATTTAAATTTAATTTAAAGCAAAGGGGAAAAAATTCAGTGGGGGATTTGTGCAAAAACATCTTGATCTGATTTGTTTGATATGCATTTGATGCAAAACTTGATTAAATGAATTGATGAGCAGATTTGAACATTGATATAGCAGTTGAATTGTCTTAACAAATATGTATTTTAAGGCAATACCGACTGATTGGTGATTTCTTGCACAACTCGACGTCCATATTGTCTCATTTTGATCTTGCTGATGTGACCTCCATCTTCTGGCTTTCTTCTTATATTTTGGATAGGAATCATTCTCTTGTTCAAATTTAAATTTATTTTAAATCAAAGGGAAAAATATTTTCAGTGGTTGGGGTTGTGTCCCTGCCTGGGATCCCGTTTGATCAAAATGAAATATACTTATCCAAGTGTCCTGGGTAATGTAGTTTCAGAATATATATGGTTATGGGGGTTTATCTCCAAAACCCTAGGAGGAGTTCGATAACAAACAAACAGACAGAGGTTACAAATTTATATATATATGAAGATTGTTGAAAATTAATGGCGCTTGTCAATTTATAGCAGCAGGAGTTATATTAATGTGAATGTAAACGAAATATAAAACGGAAATTCCAATCTTTTTTAGGAAAAGGTATTTCTTTTGTGTATTTTGAACAGCTTTGACTGACTCTGATGTTGGTTTCTGGTGATTGGTTTGTTTTTGAGAAAATTTAAATTTTATTTAAAGTGGAAGCGAGTGTATTGACTCTAAAATTAAAGTTTCGGTTCGCGTGAACGCATATTGCCACTCTGGATAGATAGATATAGGTTTACAAAATTGGGAATTTCTTGTTTTGTTTTGTTTTTTCATAGCCCGCGATATTCATCGGATCAGTTTACATATTCCTACAATAAAAGACCAGCAACAATTGGATAGCCACATAAAACTTCCTGTGATTGAAGTAAAAAGAAGAAAAACAAATTTCGAGCTCGACACTCAATTATCTCAGCAGTTCTAAAGTTGAAGCGTTCAAATTTGCTCTAAAATGAAGTTTTCGTTTACACTGTACACATAATGGCAACATGGGTCCTTATTTGAATCATTCAGTTTTAGAGTTTAAGCGTAAAAATAAAAAAAGTTATCAATCTCATTTCTTGGCTATTCAGTTACTTTCCACTGTTTTTATTTCATTTATTCTATAATAATTGGTGTTGCTGAATTTTAAGGAAGGTTTGTGTAACTGTATTTGTTTAGAAAATTATCGACTCCTCGATGTCAAAAATATTACTGCTAATAGGTGGCTGAAACATTTGAATTAATCAAAAACAAAACTTACTAATATTTTTTATAAGGAGTATACTTTCAAATTTATCTCAGTAACCTCAAGTGTATTTGGTTAATAATCTATTAATTATAGATTTTATTCAGAATTTGAATGAAAATAAAAATGTCAATAAAGCAGGAAAGAACTTACGTGAATCCCAAACTCTTGCAAACAACCTTAGCTTCATTTTCCCCCCAATCATCACCACCGCAGATGGTTCCCCATGCGCCGTCATAGAAAATTTCAACTCTTCCTGCATATTTTGTTCCATTGACGAGTCGAACACTTCCATGAGCTTAAATAAATAAATAAATGAATAAAACAAAAACTTATCGGTATCAACAAGAACGCACTAATATTTGCTGATTTAGCATAAGGGTTAGAGCTTCAAACTATTGCAGGATATAATCAATGTTCAGTTGGCCATTGGTTAAAAATCATTCTATTACTACGCATTTACATGCAAGCGTCTACATACACATACAGGCCAAGTTCCAGGTGAGTATAAAACGAAAAATGATTACTCATATTACTCCTAAAAGTCAGAGAGAGCAAACAAAATGTTCTTTCTGTCTGCATACAGACAGTTGATGTACCGTAATGTAGACCGCTTCTCATAAATGTAGATGTTGCGCGGACCGAGCTCTGCAAACAACAGTGACAGAATCGTTCCTGCATTTTGTTGCATAATCTGGATTATCCAGCAAGTGCTTTCTCCTTATATTTTATCGCAGTGCGAACTGTGTATTCTTTGTCAATCAGCGTTACCAACGTATTAAAATCACATAATAAACAACACTATTTATATTGTTAATAACAACTAATAGTTAAAAGTTAAAATTTAAAATTTAAACTTTAAAAATTTTTAAATTTCAAAGAATAGCGAAAAAATGTTTTATGTGATTTTTAATTTGTTAGTAATCTTTAATATAACTGTAAATTGTAAATCCATAAATTTCGCTGCAATATGATAATTTATTCTTCCATTTTTTTCTTTCTCTCCCACCCCTGTTTCCCTATTTGTTATCTATTCTGTCTTATCTCTTCACTTTTTTCGTTGCCTACTTTCCTTTTCCCTGTGAAAAAAAATTGTTAAATGGGTCAACATGTCTAGCCTCTAACCCTACCACCCTTAACATATGTATCGTAATAAAAATAAACATCTTCCTATCACTCCTTTCCCTCTCTAATTTTGATCACATATCTATTGTCTTCCTCCCCCACTCTCTATCACCTTACATCATCTTAAAGCTGCCCCCCAAAAAAACATGCGTATAAGAATAATAATATGTAAGCTTTTAAACCATTTTTCTGTTTAAAAATAGGATCTGATGAACCAGGACGAAAATCCCGTTCCTGGGGAAATAAACTATAATCCTATGAACCCTTAAAGTTGTTTGTTTAACTAATATTTGCTCTGTTTTTACATTGAGCACTCTGGATTACATCCTTCTTGGGATTATCCACACGGATTACCAAATGCTTCTTTAACTCTCTCTCTCTCTCTCTATATATATATATATATATATGTATGACGTTGCTGCACGAATATGCCTACATCAGAAGGTTTAAAAATCATACAATACATAAGTTTAACGTTTTTCACTTCACAAAAAAAAAAAAAAATTAAGATAAACACAACAAATTTTTCTTAAATAAAAAAAGACACTGAAGATGACATTTTTGTAATGCCGAAAGTACTCGGAATAAATGAATATGCATCAATATGGTAACATTCTTTCTTTAATAAAGTATGAATATGAGAGAATCATATTAAAAATAAGTAGAAAAATTTGACTAAATAATTTAATGAGACGTCTTTATATATATATATATATATATATATATATATATATATATATATATATATATATATATATGCACTGTGATGGAAAATAAATTACAACACTGAATATGTGTTTCAATTTACTCAAGATAAATGAAACAGAAAATAAATACATATCCAGATCGATACTTGTACAGGTTCCAGTATTAGTATATCAACAGTATTTAGAACCAACATAAATACACTTTATGTTCTATTACCAAGGTTCATTTTCTCTTCCTGTTTAGCCTGTAGCAATTACCGGAATGTGACGATAAATGTTCGCACTAGCCGGATTTTGGGCGCCTGTCTTGGCTGCTGTTTTGTGGAGGAGGCGTGCATTCTTCGACATTTGTTGTTTTGTGCTACTACTACACGATTTGTCTAGTGGCTGTCAGCATGCTGATTGGACAAGCGGGGTACTCGGATTGAGAGCGAGGAGAACGCAGGAGTTTTTTTAATTACGTCGGCTGTTTTTTGGGGTGAAGGATAAAATGGTGCAGCTGGGACCGAGGTGATGTGGACTATTACGTTATTTGGTGGACTGTTACAACAGACTATCGTTTGAATTGCGATTTGGCTGCAAGAATTGCGGTCGAGAGACAAATCAAGTTGACAGTTTTGTTTTTATTCTATTTCTTTTCTACTACTACTACACGGAACCGGCACAATAAACCACAGGGTCCCACTTTCTTATCCTCCTAAATTTATTCTAGCGATAGAATCGATGTCATGTAACTTCTTAATCTTTTTCTCTAAGCATTGGTCTCTCTTAATGTATTATCTGAACATTTGTTTATGGTAGCCCCATTGTACATATCTTTTTTCGCTGCTGTATTTAGTTATATAGAACACCTTTCAACACGTGTCAACTGTTCTCCTACAGTCATTCTGTAACTTTATGTAACTTTCTACCTTTCTGTAGACCTATGATTGCGAACTTTATATAATTCGTGCAAGCAAACTACTTGCTACCTCATTGACCCAATTAAATCCTCAGTTTCACAATTATGTTCAGCATTTAGACCACTTTGTCATATTTCTTTTTTCCCTTGTTTTTATTTATTTTGTTATTTTGACTAAACTAGTCTCAAGTTTGTATTTTTATCGGTTTAAAGTTTCACCGTTTCAGTTTTTGATAAAACTGCTATGAACAGGGCTGTCTTCACAGTTTTGAATGCCATAAGTCGTTTATCTGGCTGTTTGAGGTATGCACACACGCGAAACAGACGCGTATCTGGTAGCAGTTTACTTAATATCATCCTTGGGCTTTAACACCTGTCCGATACCAATGATTATACAAATGACGAATAACATCTTGTGATATATCATTCAATACATGTGGCTGCTATTAACGAAATTCAGCAAAAGTTGTAGGTGAGCGAATTAAGAGTTAGACACAGTCCTATTATGTATTATACAATATGAGATTGGTTTGGCTGTTGTGCCTTGCGGACCATATTAACTATCAGTGGCATCATGTGGATCTATATTATTCTGATAGAACAGTACATAACTTTCTGGTTGCAGGAATGACACCAGAATGGACTAAAAATTGTCCTGTTTATATATGGCACTGTTCAAAGTTTCTGACTCAAATACGAAAAGTGACCTTGATTTGAAACTCATGACACCCACCACTATGGTGACAGTGCTTAAGCTGTTGTTTTGTGGGTGAATATACCTTTGGGAGATTTTGGTGCCCAGATTTCCGTCCTACGTGCAAACGATCAACACCTGCACAAATATATCTATATCTATCTATCACTCTCTCTCTCTCTCTCCCTGTATATCTATATATATATATATATATATATATATATATATATATATATATATATATATATATATATATCCGTAAAACATTGTGCCATTTTCTCTAAACGTTAACAGGGAGAGCTGTTCCAATTATTAAAATGACATGCAAAATTAAAAATTTAGATGAAAAATAAATAATAGTTTTAAGAAACCATAATTTAAGCCTTACTTAAATATCCTTACGCTTATTGTTTTGATAAACAATCTCCGATGACATTATTGTCATCGTATCATCAGCAAATTGTTAAATCTGAAATATTTTAAAGTTTTTATTTTCATTAGTGAACTGATGCCATATATTCTTGAAAGAGGAAGAAAATTCAAATTAACACCAGAAAGAGTAAAAAGAAATATATTTTATTCAGTATGGTATAATTAAAAGACTGGTATATTTTTGCTGTTTCAGAGTTGAAACTTACTTGGGCTTCCAGATTCAGATTCTGTGTCATTCGACGTCTCAGAATTTTGGGACAGAACATTATAAGAGGAAAGCAGAAGGATGCAGACGGTCCAGCTGAATCCTTGGCTGGCACATGGCCAACGGAAATTCAGCATCTGAAATAAAAAAGAAGAAATCCTTTATATCCATTATGCTAACATAAGAATTGAGAGAGTTTTTAAAACACTAAGTGTAAAATATGCTCTGAATTGTAAACTAAAAAATGCAATAAAACTAAGATATTATTTCATTATAAAAACTTTTAATTGCTTTTATGAATTAAATATATTATGAACATTATTATCTAAGGAAAAAAAATTCCAATGAATAACGAATTTTTCCAAAAATTGTTTTCATTTAAAAATTAATTATAATAACTTATAAAATTTGATATGTTTTAAAATTCTGTAATATTAGGTGATATTGTTATAAAGTAAAAACTAAATTTACTAATCATAAATGGAAAAGCTTACTACAATTCAACACCACCCAGTATTTTTAAAATAATTTTGATTTTTCTGTATGTAAAAACATACCGATTTTTGTAAATAAGGGCATGCATACATGACATTATCATAAAATAAGAGCGGTAACTGTAGTAAATTTAAAATTTATTGGTAATTATCTAACATTTCTTCCATAGGTGACTTCGTAAGTAAGGCTATAAAGCCAAAGTACCTAAAATTTAATAAATTATTAGCATACTTACAATATTTTTCCTATTTTTTCTGAGTACTGGATAGTTAAAAAATATATATAAAAAGGCGTTCACATTGTATTCAATAAGTCATTTTTACAGCTATCATTACTTAAAATGACAAACATTAAGCTATTTAGAAATCTATCAAAACCTCATAAAACTTCTACTTGTTTTAATTTACATTAAGTAACTTTAAATCAGTTAATCTTCCTTAAATAAAGATTTTAAAATTATATTTTATTTTTGAAAGAATTTTTAATAAAGAACATTATGTTTTGTTGAAAGATTTGTCAATGTGGACAATTTTTTAGAATTTAGTGTTTTAAAAATAATTCAATGAATTTAAATTTGGTTTGCGATAGAACAAAGCATTTTACTCATTGAAAATATTAAATTTAATCTATTATATTAGAATTAAAAATAAGATAAAAGCTTCCAGAAAATATTTTGTAAAAACACCTTTAACATTTGGTATTGCTCCTTTGGTAGGTACACACACACACATACAGATATATATATATATGTGTGTGTGTGTGAAAATATATAGAAAATAGGAAAGAACTCGTTAGGTAAATAATCCAAAGTTCTTTAGCATTTTTGTTATTATATTAAAAAAATAGTGCTCGATACAAAAGTAGAGCCTAAATATAATTATTTATTTAAAAATATGATTCCTTCACTATATAAGAGTTCTTATCGCACCCGGCCGGAAGTTACTGCTGGCTACTTAAATATGTGAAAGCGTCACAGCGGAAAACAGAACGAATGCTGTTAACTTCCGGTGACTCATAAAGCAAAACATACGAAACATAAACAAACACAAGTCCTCCTAATGACCAGAAACTACTTTATATACACATGGTGTCCAAATTAAACCCATGTGTACAGTCAAAATGCTGATGGTAATTTTTAATCATCAAACAAAAGGCATTGGTAACCGGCTACAATGCTGACCACAGCGGACATAAATACAGCCGATTTCTTCCACCGAATCACTTGAAACTCGGCTGGGGGGTGTTGGTAGGTCCCCTGTGTATATGAGGTATTGTGGTGTGTGCTGAAGTGATAGAGGATGGATGAGTTTTTGTGGTGAATGTGTAATTGTAATGAATGAATGGGTCGCGATTGTGGTTAACTAGGAATAGGATAGCTAGTGAAAGACCAACCTTAACCAACGCCCCCTTCGGCCTTGTGCCACAATTTTGTATTATTTACAAAATAAATAAACACTTGAAACTCGAATGATTTGGCCACAGGGTAGAGTGACGTGCTCCCCTTCACCTGGCCGACCCTCGCCGCTGACCGCACGGAGCAGTCAACCTCAGCAGCAGCGGGCCGACCCAACCTCAGCAGCAGCCGAAAATGATATGCGACAGTCCTTGTCAGGTCTAGCCTGGCCACATGTTATGTGATAGTCTTTTTTAGGACTAACCTTGCAACATTATATGCGAAAGTCCTTTTTTAGCACCTCCAAGCTGCGTACTTACACGACTGTCATTCTAAGGACGAACAGGCTACTCCAGCACCGTTTCCGCCGATCCTCTCTCTCTTCTTAAACGCCGACGCGCTCTTTACAAAAGGGCAGACACACGGGAATCGACGGGACCTCGAATACCGTTGTCCATCTACCTGCCTCAGAGCTGCTGTCTAGAACCCTAACAACAATCCTTCAACTGGCACTCCCTGACTTCACGATCGAACTACGCCAAACAATTCCTGTACTTACTTTTGTCCAGATCGACAAATAAATCTGACGTTTGTTATTCTAAACCTCTGCCTTTGTTCCACATTGTCTTAGCCGTTCACATCTTTCTTCGTTAAGAACTTGCGGGGGCGACATTCCCTATCGGCCCTGCAACATTCTCATGTTTCAAAACAAGAGCCGAAAACTTCAATATAATTATTTGAATTAAAGTACCAAACTCTGTTCTATCTTCAAGCAAAATTTTTGGAATAGTTATTTATTCGTACATAATTCAGCACATAGATATAAGTTAATGGAACAGTTACAACTTACAAACATGCCTTTGAATATGTGTATAGAATTTATACAACAACAATTAATACATACCTACAACCAAAATAAAAATAAATCCTACGAAGAAATAATGGCTGAAACATATACGGTACAAACAAAAAGAAAAAATTGTGCGTACTGTGGAAAAATTCATGAAATGAAAAAAGAAAAATGCCCAGCCTTTGGAAAAACATGTGTTTAAAAAGTGTTTAAAAAAAAATCACTTCAAAGAAGTATGTAAAACGAAAAATGTGGAAAGAGTAGAGGATGAAAATAGACAGATTTTTAATGTAAAAAAGGATAATATACAAAATACTGGATCTAAGAACGGAGATACAAAAATAAACGTGAAAATCAACGACTGTATTGTCGAAATGCAAATCGACACAGGTAGTGAGGTCACGATAGTACCCAGAAATTTGTTGGAAAAATGGGAAAACCGTTTTTAAAAAAAAACAACGTACAATTAAATCAGTTTGATGGCTCGATTATAGCAATTACGGGTTACTTTGAAGGTTCAATAGAACTAAAAGAAAAATATGAAATAGTACCCATTATAGTTACAAATTGCTGAAAAACGCATGGACTACTGGGGAATGACGTGTTAAAAATAAATTCAACGAAGTTGATTAATGAGATAGAAATGGAAAAAACAGGAAAATTAAAAAATTATGAAGCTAGCCTGAAATTCAAAGAAAATGTTTCCCCCTCCTACTACGAAGCGAGAAAAACACCAGTGCATTTATTACCGTTGGTAATAGCTAAATTGCGAAAACTAATAAAGGAAGACTTATTAGAACCTGCCCCTCCAGGAGGAAGTAAATGGGCATCACCCATTGTGGTATTGAAAAAAAAAGATGGTAACTTGAGAATTTGTGGCGATTATAAAATAGGGGTGAACCATAAAGTTTGTGCTGACTCGTACCCTATTCGAGTTCCGTCTACGACTTGTTTGTGACCGGTTGCCTGAATCTTCTAATTGTTATTCTCTTGTGTTGCAGTACGGCGAACCTGTTTTTTTTTTTTTTGGCCCACGAGGATTTACTTCGCGCGACGAACTTTTTTGATATTCATACGACACTCAAAGTCTTTTTCTGTTAAGTTTAAGTTTTATTTTTTTTATTCTTCCATTTCTTTTGTTTGTTTTATTTTTTTTTGGGGGGGGGGGGCTTCGGCCCTCATTTTTTTCTTATTTTTAGTCCGGTTTGACAAAGTCTTACCGGACGACTGCTTTTTTATTGTTTGTTTATTTCTTTTCAGTTTTTAAAATTTTTTTAGTACAATTTAAGAAAAAAGAAAAAGAAAGCTTTGTTTTTATTTCCTGTTCATTTTTTTTTTTAGCGACTTCGGTTGCATTCTTCTTTTTTTTTTTTGGTTTGACTAGTTTGTTTTTCCTTTGCATTTAATTTATTTTCTTTAGCGGCTTCGGCCGCAAACCTTTTTTTTCTGGTTTTAAACCAGACTTTTTCTTTTCTTTTCTTTTTCTTTTTTGTACATTTTTTTTTTAACTTTTGGAAAAAAGAGGAGTTTCTGTTTTTGTTTTTATTTTCGGCTGCCTTTGGGCGCCATTTTTATATTTTTTTTCTTCTGTCTATTTTTTGTTAATATAGTTTGTCTTTTATTGTTCTTTTAGTTTTCCCATTTCATTTATTTTTAAAAGTTTATTGTCCTTGTTTTTCTTTTTAATTTACTGGTGCATCCAGGTTTTCTTTATTTGTTTAATTTCTTTTTTTTACCTTTCCCTAAATCTGGTAATAATTTTAAAGACCCGCAGGTGGTAGTCTCCACTCAAAATTCAATATGGCCGACGGTGCCAGTCGGTCAAATGTAAAAAAAGACCTTTATGGGACGGCTGCTAAAGCCGACCCGCCTGATAAATCTGCCAAAGAGCGGGCTGATGGTTAAGGAGAAGGATGAGGGGGAATGGTGCCTCGTAGTTAGGGGCAAGGGGAAGACCCAAACAGCGGTTCCTCAGTCCCATCATGACACCAGGGACAAAGTCACCTACAGCCCCATTCCCTCTACCAGCTCTGAGGGCGACGCCTCGGCGTCTTATGCCAAAACAGCAACAGCAGCCCAGAAACTAAACGAGCCCAGCTGGGAAAAATTTTAGATTTAAAAAAGCTAAAGGATAAATTGGAGGCTAAGCGGGGTAAAAAGCAAAAATCGTTGGGGGCACCGGGCCCCCTATCCTCTGTCCCGTCTTCCCCTCCTTCATCTAAATCTAAATTCACCAAGCCACCTCCGCCCAAATCTCTGTCAAACTCTCCTGTCAAAACACAGCATTCACCTAAACCTTCTCCAGTGAGGACACCTACTGGTTGGACTCCATCAACTACACCTAACATCACACCTATGGCAACACCGATTCAATCACCTCATAAAAAAGGGACAGAAGTCCAGAGTCACAAACTGTGACTGACAAAAAGAAAAAAAAATCCAAACCACCTTATCTCCCAGGGGAAGACGTCTGCCGCGTATCCCGGGACCAGGCAGAAAGGGTGTTCGGGCAGACGCGAAACCCGAAGGATCTGAAAGTTCTGTGGAACTTTAAGCAAATAAATGGCGTTGACATCGAAAATCCGGATAATTTCCCTGCTGCTCAAAGAATTCTGACGGTGATTAGAACTGGCCCGGGTACGCGGGAGATTTGGGGCATGATAGAGGAGGCCCAGTCGTCTCTCAAAATGGTGCCCCCAGCTGCCTATCTTCTCGACCCTGAAACAGATGAAGCTAATGAAAAACTCAAAAGGAGGGTCCCAGTTTTAGTTCACCCATCCCTTTATAGGGCTCTTAAATTAACTTACCCTTCGGACATCGGCGGCTTGTCTCAAGATGATACCGTCGAAAATGAGATGGAGTCCGGTTCTATGGGACGAGCTGTCGGTGTCCTCACCCCAGCCATGTTCTATCCTGAAGGACAACCCTAATCCGATTTGACAATGTCACTCTGGTTAGCTAGTTTAAATGTCCGGGGCCTGAGGTCCGAGTCTCGCAGGGCGAGACTCACTCGTGACCTTCAGCGCCTCGGGGTGAATGTATGTTGTATACAAGAGACCCGGTTTTCTTCTCATGATCGTGAGGACATACTGTCTAAGGGGTTCGCCCTTTATTCAGCCTGTTTTGATGGTCGTTCGAGGAGTGTCTCTTGGCTAGTGAGCAGGTCTTTGAAGGCTGCTTGTACCCTTGTCTTCGCGGATCCGGCGGGCAGACTTTGCGTGCTGGATTTTACCATAAAGGATAAGGTTCTAAGTCTCATTGGGGTTTATGCGCCCAATACCCATTCCGAGCGGCCTGCTTTGTTTAGGCAGATCGCGCCGTTCTTGACGACGTCTCGTCGGGTAGTTTTAACGGGGGATTGGAATGCCGTCCTTGACCCCGATATAGATCGTATAGGGCATAAACAAGGTACTAACAACCCGGATGTGAAACCATTTCGGGACTTTATCGATCGGTTTGATCTGGTCGATAAGTTCCGGAATGAACACCCTCGGGAGGTAGCATGGACTTGGACAGCTAGTGGCAACTCGGCTCCTGGAACGCTTGCGAGCTACCTGGACCGAGTCTTAGTTAGGAGAGTCGATGTAGGGCTCTTAGGGTGTCCAAGTTTCCATTATATAGTTTATACGGATCATAGCCTTGTCCGGGTCCGTGTAAACTTAGATAAGCCTAAGGTTAGATTGGCTGGTTACTGGAAATTGAACTGTTCACTTTTTGGTGATCAGGGTTTCCGGGACCAGCTGTTACTAACCATCCAAAGGGAATTGACGGGAGCGGTTGTGGGAAACGCCTGGTGGGGAAATCTTAAATCTAAAATTCGAACGTTTGCTGCCGATTTTAGTCGTCGACTCAATCTAGATAGATTAGCGGCGCAAACTGCTTTAGAAGATAAAGTGGATCGGGCTGTGAAATCCCGTGTTAGTGGGGACATAGCTTTAGCTAAGGCAGAGTTGTCCTCCTTGCTTATCAAGAAGGATCAAGCTCTGGTAGTTAGGGCTAGGTTAAAAAGAATGTCTTCTGAGGCAACGAATATGGCCGCTGAATTGCGTGCAGAGGAAAATCGAAGTGCGTCTAGGCGACATATTGCATGCGTCACGTTGCCGGATAAGCGGACCGTGACTACAAACGCGGGCATATGTGAGGTCTTTCGGGACTACTTTCAGGATCTTTTCACCAGGGAGCCCGGTCTGAGCTCTGCTCAGTTCGACGCCTATTTAGCTGACTTTCCCTGCCTCTCGGCAGCTGAAGCGGCTAGGTGCGAGGGTCCCATAACAGAGTCGGAGATCTGGGAAGCGCTGAAGCAGGTTGGCCTGGATAAGTCTCCGGGACTAGATGGTCTTCCCTACGAAGTTTACTTGAGGTTGTCGCACGTTTTTGTGCCTTTGCTGCAACTGATTTACAACCACTGGATGAGGCAGTGTTTTTACCCCAACGCTTCACCAGGGGTGTGATCAAGTTGCTGCGTAAGGACAAGGACGGTGGGGATGGGTTAGGGAACTTTCGCCCTTTAACGATGTTAAATACGGACTTAAAGATTTTGGCGAAGATCTTAGCCAACCGTTTGCAGCTTGTCCTGTCTAGTCCGATTGGCCCTGAACAGACTTGTGCTGTGAAGGGTAGGACTATTCAGGATAACCTTCATATGGTACGCTTGATCTTAGAACAAGTCGACAGTGAAGCCGCGCTGATCAATTTAGATCAGTCCAAGGCCTTCGATAGGGTTGACCATCGATTTTTGGAGGCTGTCCTTTCGGCGGCCGGTTTCAGAGCCGACTTTCGCTCCTGGATCCGACTTTTGTATGCGACCCCCGGTGCGCTGGTGGAAGTGAATGGGGTAATATCGAAGCCTTTCGTATTGTCTCGCTCCATTCGTCAAGGTTGTCCGCTCTCGCCTCTGCTGTACGTTCTTGCGTTGGAACCATTCCTTCGCAAGTTAAAGGCGAATCCGGTCCTGCGCGGAATTTCCCTGCCTGGGGCTTCCACCTCAGCCAGGTATTCTGCCTATGCTGACGACGTTTCGGTTCTTGTGTCGAGCAGAGCCGAGATTGACGTCGTCAGCAAAGAGATCAGTGGGTATGAGATGGTGACAGGGGCCAAGATCAACCGCGATAAGTCTGTGGGCTTGCGGTTGGGTGCGTCGAAGGGAGTTTCTCTTCCCGGACCTTTCCTCTGGACGGATGGGCCGATCAAGATACTCGGCGTCTGGTTCGCTCCTGATCTCCAGTTGGAAATGAATTGGTCGGAGGTGCAAGGGAAGGCCGAGATCGCGGGTAAACTGTGGTCTCGGAGGAGACTTTCCCTGAAGGGAAGGGCGGAGGTATGTGTTTCACACATATATCCGATCTTCCTTTACCGACTGTCTGTGCTTCCACTCCCGTATGCCAGACTAATGTCATTAGTCCGGACCTTGTTCTCTTTCTTGTGGAGAGACAAGGCCCCTATGGTGTGTCGCGAGATCTGTTGCCTTCATCCCTCTGAGGGCGGTCTGGGTATGCCTAGCATTGAGATTCGTCAATATATGCTTCGCATTACCTTTCTAGACCGAATGTGTCGCGGATTGGATGAGGTGGGCACCTTTTGGAAAGAAGATGTCCGAAAACATTTCCCATCCCTTAGAAGTGTGCACTCGTGCGAGGAGGAGGCCGGCCGTACACCTCGTGCCGAGTGCTCCTTCTACCGCGAATGTCGTAGTGCTTTGAAGCTCCTCTTACGGACGACGGATGGCCTCTCCGACGCCCAGGCGTTATCTCGTAAGGCATTGTATCAGTTGTTAGTTAGGGGGTCCGTTCAAGATGGTCTGATTGACGAGCTCGGTCTTACGAAGCAGGAGGCTCGCTCGATATGGCCTTGGGCGCCTGGGTTGAAATGTCTCAATAATGATGAGGCATCACTCACCTGGCTGATGATTCGTGGGGCCCTCTGGGTCGGCAAGAGACTTTGTTCAGCAGGTTTGGAGAAATATCCAAACTGTCGTCGCTGTACTGGCGAAGTCGAGACCATTGGTCACGCCTTTTTTCAGTGCAGGACGGTAGTGCCGTTGTGCAAGTTTGTTGAAGGCCTCATGGTTCGCATGCTGCAGGGAAAGTTCTTTGTCCTGGAAGCCAGTTCTGTTTGTAGCAATGTGGTGCCGCAATTGACGAAGGCTGAACACTATGTGTTCTGTTGCTTACTAGGGATTATGAGAGTCGTGATTTGGACGACGCGTCAGAAGGGATTCCATGAGGGCGAGAAGTTCACCTCTTCCCAACTGATCTTGTTCTTTAAGCATCAGCTTAAAGTCAAGATTAGGACGGAAAGGCGGCGGCTCCCTTCATCGGAATTCGGCAAAAGGTGGGTGAATCTTGCGCGAATGTGTAGAGTGAAAGGGGCTGACCTAGAGTGGCATTTGGATGTCGGTTAGGTACAGAATTTTGTCCTAACAGGGTTGAACATAGGCAACCCATCCAGATATTAGGTTAGTTTAGTTTTTTGAATTTGATCCTTTAGTTTTCTTTTTTTTTTGTTGAACTTAGCTAGGGTGTGCCTGCTCATTGGTCCCTTTTATTTCTGTCCCTATTTTTTTTTTATTTTGTTTAATTCCCCATCCCCTCCCTCGTTAGGTGGTCAGTGATGTCAGTTCTCTGGTGGATGCGGGACGACTTTCGTTTCGTGTGTGTGATTTTTCGTATTTGTTGTTGTGTATGAATGTGTGTATGCCCGCGTGAATGCTTGGAGGTATGAATGCTTTTTTCATTTCTTCATAGTCCCGCATTGATTTCGTCCAGTTAACTGATGTTTCTGCCACATTTATGGTTTGTGGGGGTTTTATTACTAACACAGTTTTGTTTAGTTTAGTGTAAATATTTATAGCATATTGTATATATTCATTTGGGGATCATTTTAAAAGTTGTTAATTTTTGACCCTCCCCCCACGAACAATAATTGTACATAAGGGGACTAGTTAGGACATCATCGAGAATTTGAGGTATTATGGTGGACGTAGTAAGAAAGGTAGGAGTGAATGTGTTGTTTTGGTGATTGGAATATTGTTGGCTTGATTGGGTCAATGTCTGCGACTAGCTAAGTTTAGATTTAAGACAGATGAAGACCGTCCTTCCCCATCCCCCTTTTAGGCCTTGTGCCACATTTTGTATGTATCATACAAATAAATATTGAACGCTTACTTAGCGGCCCGGTCGCTGGGTCAAAGTGTAGTACGCTACCTTTGTGAGCTTCCGAGTCGGCGTTCTGTCGAACTCTCTGCTAATGCAGAGAGGAACTCGGACGAAGCTTTGCCGAAGGGCAATGTTTCGTTCGGGGAGGTAGACAGGGCCTGAACCCGTCTAGGCGGGTTCAAAAGCTATATTTTTGGCCGAGCCTACGGGCTCGGAGAGACCCACATTAAACCGGCCTTGTGCCACATTCGGTCCTCGTGGGTGGATTGATAAATACCGAACGTTTACTTAGCAAGATACACGACACAACACGTAGAATACAAACATTTCTTAACCACGGAGTCTTGTTTTTCTGACGTGCTGATTGATTTATTGGCAACCTAAGGTGTTGAGAGCTAAGTATGGTTGATCAGAATTTGACATAAATTTACGAAATCGAAGTGAACGCTTTGTTTTTGGTTTTTAACTAACTAGTAATTTTAAAAAATTGACATAATATTTTCAGTAATTATCTAATATTTTATTGAATTTTAGTTATTTTAGTTTTCTGGCTTTACTTTTTTATCAAAATAACCCTCTCAAAAAAGAATAAACTTCAATTAAAAAGTAAAAAAAGTATTAAAAAACATTTTTATGAAATAAGAGTTAAAGTAAAAATAATTTGAAAGGAAATTTCAAAATAAAACGTAAATAAAAAAAAGAAAGAAATTCAAATAGAAATGGAACAAGAACAATTGCACTTTACTCAAATTAAAGGAGTGACCAAGATTAGCAACTGCAAGTCGAACTATTTCCATAAAATAAATCATTCGTTGGAACTACAAGTTTTTTATTTTATTTTTTTTATTTTTTAATAGAATTATATTGGGTTTCATCCCCAGGTTTTAAGTGAACTAAAAAAATATTTAACTGAAGTATGACCCACACTAAAATAAATACATAAAATTAAAATATTTAGTGAAAAATAGGAATAAAAAAGAAAAATCACTTTAAATGTTAAAGTTTAAATTAAAATTTTCAATGGATGATATTCTAAGGCTGTTACGACGTAAAACACTATGAAACACAGAAATGAATAGTGAAAGAATTACAGACGGCCAGATTTGAAGGGAAGACAACTCTTAAAACCCGCAACGGACATCCATACTTGCGATAATGTAAACAAATTTTATTTCAAAAAATCTTGGTGCAAAACGACATTTATTAATCTTTTAATTTTTGATTCGTAAATATAGTTTTCACTTAATAACAATATCACCTAAACGGATTAAAGTAATTCGAAATTTTAAACGATTTAAATTATTATAATTAAAAAAAAAAATGAAAACAATTCTTGTAAAAATGCATTATTGATAGGTGCAAAAATAATATCGTTTTTTGACGTTAAAAAATACGTCAAAAAACGATATTATTTTTGCACCAACCTAATGCACACACATTTCTGAAACGTTAATTGAGGAAAAATAGCAAATTTAAAGTTAAGTTAATCTCATCTGAAACAAATATTACTTTCTTATAGCATAAAATGATATATACAAGCATTTCCTAATCACGTGATTTTCTTTTTCTGACATGCTAATCGATTTATTGAAGGCAGATTGACTATCGAACGTGTTCATAGTTGGTGCAACAGACGATAATTTTCATTAAGGTTTTTTGTCTTTTTCCCTTAAGAAGGGGATAACACTTAAAACTCGTTACTCTGTAAGAATAGATTTATCGGTTTGTACATCCATACTTTAGAAACCAAAAACCAAAAACAAATCATTCACTTCAATTTCGTAAATATTGCCAAAATTCATTTTTCATCAAAAAATTTTTTCTTCAGAAAATATTGTCTTTAACAAAAGCAATTAAAAACTTCTCTAATTAAATAATATCTTAGTTGTATTGTGTTTTTTTTTTTGTTTTTGTTTTTTTTTTCGATTCACAACAGATTTTCGGTAAGACAGGGTCCGATTAGGAAAAAAAAAAAAAAAAAAAAAAAAAAAAAACGGTGATTTAAATTCTTCAAAAAATTATGCTTTTTTTAACTAATATAATCAGTAAAAATTATCTTGATGAATTTCTCAAGCTTTCGTAAAATTAAGTAAGGGGAAAAACCTAAATAAAAAAATATTTTTGTCAATATTTTTTAATAAATAATCTTTCGAAAATAATTAAATTCGTTTCTGAATAAGTCCTGAAAATCCATTAAAATTCAACGTTTATTTGATTTTTGCAAGAATTTACAAATTAATGTGTTTGTCACCGCAAAAAAAATGTGGCGAAAATTTGCTAAAATTTTAACCTCCGACAATATCAAAATTTTCAATGTTCTAAAAAAAGAGTAAAAAATTTAGTTAAATGTTCAAAAATGCTTTGATCTTTCTTCTTCATAATAACATAAAGATTTTGATGATAAAAATATGTTTTCATTGTGTTTAGACAGCATATTTTCATCATGTAGTTTTGATGATTTTTTAACGATTTCGATATCGTTAGATAGAAATATTGCTATTCACGTTTATGAAGACAGATTCGCGTCAGTCCGTATATTAAAAAGACATTTGAGCTGTGGGGATTTTCTGGCACAAGGCCAAATGTATGGGGCACCCAGTAGAGATTGGATTCACTCTTCAATCGTAATTGACCTAGCGAGACAAGCTTGTTAAACACTACACCACGTCGAAGTTCCCAAATGATTTTTCGAAGCGTAGTTTCGATGTGGCACGAGGCCAAATGTATGGTGCACCCATTAGGGATTGAATTCACTCTTCAATCATAATTGACCTAGCGAGATAAGCTTGCTTTGATATGGCACAAGGCCGAAAGTATCGAACTCACTATTCTGTCGTCATTGATCTAGCAAGGCAAACTTTGCTAACCATTAAACAACGTCGTGGTACTTAGAGAAATCAGTACTATGGATCACAAACAGATTTCATTAAATCCAACAGCCATTTTTAGAAGAAGTAATGCTTCTATTTCTGAACATGCTTTGTTAATTACTAAAAGGCACAATCCAAATGCCATAACGAAATTAACAAGTGTTTCTAAATACAAAAATTATTAAAATGAATTCCCTGTATCGACATTGAAAATACAATTAATAATATCAAATGCTAAGGAACATATTCAAAATATTATATTAAATAATTATTTAAATTTATTAATAAAGTCTTACCTTCGAGAATGATGAAAATCCCGATTGCAATACGTTCTTTCTGGTCTATTCTGAGGCAGTTACGTTCTTTCTGTTTGCTTCTGGGGGAATGAAAAGTTACACAACAAATGTTTCTTGTATATATGTCTACCACACAAATCGCATGAATGCACAATATATGAAACCGAATCTTTATCTTTTTTTATGTTTTGTTGTTGTTTAAAAACGTTCTTATGTTAGTCAGAAAGTCCTGTCGTATTTGAAAATAGAAAAGAAAAAATAGTCTTTGATTTTAATTATTAGGTTGGCGCAAAAATAATGACGTAATAATGTCTTTTTTTACGTTAAAAATACGTCAAAAAACGACATTATTACGTCATTATTTTTGCACCAACCTAATACTAAATTTAATCAGTATCACATTTTCCTTCATTATCAATAATATAATCATATCTGTTTGGCAAATTCTTAATTCTTCGGGCGTAAGTTTCTTGGTATTTCGATGAAAAGAAAAAAAAATATCTCAATATCAGTTTTAACGTCTCCATAACTAATACATTATTTTCTCTCTAACAAATGTTGAAGTGATCTGAAAAGATGATAGTCACATGGAGCAAACTCAAGAGAATTGGAATGTTTACAGCCATATCACTGAGGTTAAGCAGCGTCAAGCCTGGTCAGTACTTAGATGGGAATAATAGGTGCTGTAAGCTTGGATGTGTGGATGGTTTATTGGAAATCGAAGAGTTGAGTCCCAATTCCAGTCGAGTTTCTTTATCACTTACGCGCATATATCCTTGGGAAAGATATGGAACTACCTATTCTCCTTCCTGCTATGGATTAATTAGTGTGGACTTGTATTAGAAAATTATTATAATCTCAAAAAATTTAAAATCTAAAAATATTTTCTGGCTACGAATAACCTGGAAAAGGTTGATAAACCGTAAAATTATCCAAATGAGTCAATCAGGAGAATTGGGGGATGAGGTAAAACTTCCATATCATGTGCTGTAATGTTTTTCTGAGTTAGTTTTAAAAAATCATTTCACCCTAAGGATGGCAATAAAGCTACTAAAAAAGCAAGGGGCTTACAGAGAGTGAAAGAATATGGGGAAAAAGAAAAACATCATTAAGGAGAGAGAAAAAAAATAAGAGAATAGAAAATAAGAAAACAGAACATAACGATTGACATTGCATTCAAAGTTGACTGAAAAGAAAGAACCTAGATGAAGTTCCATAAGCGAAAAGTACAAGAGAAGAAACTGTTAGCATAGGACTTACGGTTACATCTAGCAATTTCATCTGTAATATAATGACACCTAGCTACTTATCTAATACTGCGTTTAAATTCGTAAAATCGAGGTACTAAAGAGGAAACTGGTTTAGGCAATATGTAGAATTGAAGATATGATTCTAATTATTGTATTTAAATAATGAATAACGAATACTACTACTACTGCTGCTACTACTAATAATAAATTAATTAGTTAGTAATTAAATAATGATTATACAAGGTCAAATCAGAAAGTATCGGTTACAGCACGTAAAAAGAAAACTACAAAACATATCAATTCGTCATTTAATCTCCTTAACAGTAGTCCTCTTTTGAAGCCATACACTTTATTCAGCAGCGTTTCCATTAATAGAAACAGTCGCTTTTTTTTTTTGAATAGCCTCGTCGCATTCTGTAAGATTTCTTCAAGTCTTGAAATCTTATTCCATTCAAGTGGTAATATATTTTTGGAAAGAGGAAAAAGTTGCAACGGGCAGTATCTTGGGACTATGGTGGTTGTCGGACCCGGTCCAAAATTGATGTCTGAATAGGCAAGTGTATTGTCATGGTGGAATTGTCATTCACCGGACGCATGCAGTTCTGTCCCTTTTTTACTGTTTGACAAGATGAAAAATACTTAGGATGAACAATGCCCTTGTAGTTGAAGAAAACTGTCAACAATGTCTTCACGTTGCTTCGGCTCATTTCGTGATGTCTTTCGGTCTCGGAGAGGTTGCGGTGACGAATCGTGGGTCTATGTCTATGACCCCGAAACCATAGCCCAGTCTTCGCTGCTCAATATTCTATGTCATGGTCACTGGAACGTCTGTGGTGTGATGAGACGACCACACTCTAAACACTTTCCTTCCAAGTACTGCTATACACAACGTATGTGAGCAAGAACATTATAACTTGAGAGGCCATATGACCCGCTTTACTGTCGGCCTTACCAACAAGCTCCAAAGGATCACAGGGTATTACATTTGGGGCCGACTTGGCTGCAGAAGTTACAGAAAAGTTGTCAGTGTTGACAGCCTCCAGAGCTTCACTCCAGGTTTTCTGTCTGGATTTACTTCCATAGCCTTTTTTGGTTGCATTTGGATATGACCGCCGGGTGAGCAAAAACAGAGCAGTACTAAATAAAAAATAATTAGATATAGACGAGATATCCCTAGCCTGGGAAAGGGAACAGTCTACCCTTGTATGTTAAGTAAGATAGAATAAAGGCTTCAATTAGGAATTCCTTGTATGTTACTCGGATCGACATACACATAATGAAGATCGGAGGGCGCAAGGGCCGAAATGTTGTGACAACAACAACGATGTGGACAATAGTACGAATGTAAATAGTGTAAATAATGATAATTCCTCATCACAGAAATTCAGCATGGATGTCTTTGGGGGCTCTACAGGGATTTTTTTTACAGGTACTTGATAACACCACTGCTGTGGGATAGTTAGGGCCAGAAATACAACAATGAATTATCCGTTGAAATTCTCCCTAACGCATAAAATCATCACAAGTTGTACAGAATTACGAGGTTACCACCTTCTGGGATTTCAGACTGATAGAGAAATCCAGAAAAATCGACCAGACATAATTAAGAAAATCAGGTCGAAAAACAGGTTTTCTGATGGACGTTGTGTCTCCATTCGGAAAAAAACCATCTTTGGAGAAGTTTGAGAAAGTAAGTAAATACCTCAAGGTAGAAATCAGTAAAAGATGGCATCTCAAGAGAAAATGACCTGTTGTTGTTGAGTCTCTAGGAATTATATCAAAAAGGGCAAACAACCATGTGGATCAAATTTCTGACATCCCTACATTATATGAATTGTCAGAAATCTATATTTATAGAGACCCAAATCGTACGTAGATTTCTCTCTATGCAATAACCACAATTACATTTCATAATTTCATGGCAACTCATCTGTTTACATATTTATTTACAACAAAAAGTTTGTTGTCTCTTGATGTTTTTGATTAAGATTTGGAGGCAACTCGTACTACACAAAACACAGGCGAATTATATTAATAATAATAATAATAATAATAATAATAATAATAAACTGTCATAATAATAATATATCATGAAGAGTCATATCATTGATGTCTTATAATAATAATAATAATAAACTGTCATAATAATAATATATCATGAAGAGTCATATCATTGATGTCTTATAATAATAATAATAATAATAATAATAATAATAACTCGAAAAATCCGTGAAATTTCACGTTTTTCCTTTTTAGAATCTCTGATGAATCTTAATTTTTAATTCTTATTGAATAAGCTCATGGCAAATTCTACAACAATAATATATGCATTGAAATTCCCCTAACGCATTAATGGTGATGGTCGCAGGACATCCAGACCGTGTGTCAACTTTAAGACATTTTCTTCTTATTCTCCTAAATTCAGCTGCCCACTTTTGCCTTGTTGATAAAGTTGGAGCCTCATCTCCTAATATAGCAACCATCTTAGGATGAATGTCCTTGGGGGCTAAACTCTTTTTCTACAGGTACTTGATAACACCACAATACCAAATTTTGCCCATTTTCATGAGAAGTTGCTATTTGTTACATTTTAAGTCTTCATTTAACAATCAAATGTCAGTTTAACTGGAATAAAACAATGCAGTTATTAATAAGAAGAATTAAAATTTATGCATACAATATTTCACAGCTTCAGTCTTAATCCTTTATATTCAGTTTTTGAACCTTTCAGCCACTCTCGTACCTGAAATCATGAAACGAATCTTAAAACCATAGAAAACAAATCTGTAATTTATTTCCACAAAAGAAAATCTATTTTCTTTTCTTCCTGTTTCTTTTTTCTTTTCTTTTTTTTAAGTGTAAATTAATATTTTCCTTTGTCCATTTTAAGGCGTACAATTTCAATTTGAACAAGCAATCTCTGACAAATTTTCTGAAATTGAAATGTGCCAAATGGCTTGTTGACGTGTTGCTGATAGGGACCCGTGTTGTATGGAAAATGAAGAGGAGCATTTTGAACATGAAGATTAAGGTTACATACAAACTGCCGACCAATGCCAAGGCTCTTGTGGTCGCTATAAATGACGTCTGGACTACTGTTATTTCAGTAAAATATATTGTCATCATGCCTCGTCGTACTAAAGCGGCTATGAAGGCGAAAGGTGACCATACAATATATTAGTTTAGGTTGAAATTAACAGAAAATAAATTGCTTTTAATAAATTTGATGCTTTAAAGTGACTATTATTGCCTTTCATTTTTACACTATTGAGATTTTGTTCTTTTTGTTTATTTGTTTTTGTTTATTGTTAGAAGTTTGATCGTTTAAAATTAGGTATGTCCACTGTTTTCGCGGAAAAACAGCATAGCGTAAATGAAAAATGCCACAAACTTAAAGAAAATAAAGTATTATCGTCAAAATGCTTATGTTATTATTAAGATGAAAGAAAAAAGTATTTTTTAATTATTTTTTGAAATTTTTAATATTTTCTAACACGTTCGAAATTTTGGTTAAAATCTTCTTTTGTGTACGTCATCGCGGGGACGTTAAAATAACATTGTTTTTTTGCGCTTTTTTCCCGTTGAAAACATATTGATTTGGAAATTCTTGTAAAAATCAAATAATTGTCCGATCTTAATGAAATTTTCAGGACTTATTCACAAATGAATGAAATTATTTTTGAAATATTTTGTTTTTAGAAAATTTTGGTAAAAAATATTTTTTTTTAAATATGTTACCCCCCACTTATTTAATTTCATGAAATTTCGCCCAAAACATTTTTGGCTCCTGATTTTTTTTTTTTTTTTGATAAAAGAAGGAGTCTTTGGAGATGGTAAATAACCTACTTTTTTTTTCAAATTTGAGCTATTTAACTGAAAATCTTGTCTGAATTGAAAAATAATGAATCCAATAAAACTATGATATTACTTGATTAGAAAAACTTTTAATTGCTTTTGTAAATAAGTAATATTAAGGACATTATTGTCTGAAGAAATAATTTTTTTTCTGATGGATAATTAATTTTTACAAGAATTTTTTCGTTTTTTAAGAAATTTTAATTATAACAATTTATAATAGTTTAACATCGTGTAAAGCTCTGTATTAGGAGGGCTCCTCGATATTATGTAGTAATTAAGTAGAAAAAAAATTGACGAATCCAAAATTGCTCAGTTTAATAAATTTAGTTGAGCGACTTTTTTTAAAAATAATTTTTTTATGTTGTATTTTTTTACTTAATACATTCCTTATTTCCATGTATGATATACTGAAATTGCCAGTATTATTACAAGGTCACGTGATTTAAGGGTTTTGTCCCTTTACGTGACCTTTTCATAACATTTTTCTTATTTTCCATTCAACTTTAAAAGTGTAAACTTTAAATTTTAAAGTAATTTTTCTTTTTTTCATTTACTATTTCACTAAATAATTTTATTTTATGTATTGTATTTCCATTAGTGTGGGTCATACTCAAATAGAATAAATTTTTTAAAACTCCGACTTTTAAAAATTATGTCATTTATGGTAATCCGTAGTAGCTGTCATCGCTTCGTCAGTCAACAATCCATCAGTAGTTGGGTCAGATTAACAGGATTGATCGTTAATAATTGGTTGTATATTATTTTTTTATGCTATAAGTAAGAAAGATTTCTTTCAACTCAGATTACTTTAACTTTAAATTTTTTAATTTTACTAAAATAACGTGTCAGAAATTTTTTTAAATATTTTCAAAATCGATAAATTTGTGTTTGTTTACAAATTTCTTAAAATTAAGAAAATGGCCGTTTTTAAGAAAATTTAAAAATTTGAAATTAAATTTGACAATCAAATGTATATAGTTTCTATCTGAAATACACCAGAATTGTTTAATTAATTAATAGAAATCATAAATTTAATTATTAAACTTTCAATTAAAGCTAAAATGAAATCTTCAAGAATGTTTTTTCGTTGTAAAAAATTCATTTTAAACTTTAATATAGAAAATTTATGCCGAAATAGTGAAGGTACCGATTTAAAATCATCCTTAATGAAAGGAAATTCTGTATGACCAAATTGAAAAATGACATTCTTTTATTGTGATAATGAACAGCTTTTATATGAAAAAAATGGAGACTTTGTAAACATTTCACAAAATCCTTATTCTTCACTTCCTACTCCATTTGATCGATCCGATTGACTATTTAAAGAAAGACTCCTTTCTCTGCATTCTATTCGTCAAATCAAAGCAGTATCATTGTTAGGCCCGACGCCACCAGGAAATATTTTGACCCCCTCCTGTTAAAATGACTTGAAACAATTTTTATATACTAATTCTTACAACATCAAACACATTTCTAGTGCTTGATACTTTTTCATTTTTCATCGAATATATTGGCCACGAATAGCCAACCACAAAAAAGGAATTGTTCCCTTTAGCAAAAGAAGCGTATACGCATTTGAATGCACAGTTTGCGTGTGTGTATGTGTGTGTATGTGTGTGTGTGTGTGTATGTGTGTGTGTGCAGAATCCCATTTAAAATTGCAATACTGCAGAAACACGGCGGAAGCTGTTTATTTAAGGTGTTGACAGCTTGAACGATAGAATTGAATTTTTCGAAATTTCTTAAAATTAAATTAGTGGGGGTAACAGATGTGAAAAAAAAATGTTTTTTAGTAAGATTCTCTGAAAAAAAAAAAAAAAAAAAAGGGGCACTTCTAAAATAATTTTATTCATTTGTGAATAGGTTCTTAAAGTTTCATTAAAATCCGACAACTATTTAAAAAGTTTTTGCAAGAATTTCCAAATCAATGTGTTTTTCACCGCCAAAGATTCTAAAATTCCTTATACTAATCTTTGCACCCCCCCCATTCTGATGCAAGAAAAGCAAGATTTTTAACCAAAATTTCGAACGTTCTAAAAAGGATAAAAAATATAATTTAATAATTAAAAATCCTTTGCACTTTACTTTTAATAATAATAATAATAATAATATAGATTTTGACGATAAATTTTAAAAGTAATAAAAAAAGATTAAATTTATTAATGAAGTTCATTTATTAATGAATAAATAATGAAAATTTCAATGAAATTAGATGATTTTGGTAAATGTTTAAAAACAGTGGTTATCGGCATTTTTTACGTGTCGAAAGTGCATATGAATTTGGAGGTACACACTAATTTTATTTCAAATAAAAAACACTTTATTCCAGAAGTTTGACTTTCACAAGATAAACATTAAGTATATTAGCAACAAGTAAAATATACAAAAATTATAATAATACAACTCTAACATCTTTCAATTAACACTTCTTTACATTCTTAATGGATTTTCTTTTTCCTACTTTGTGTCCAGCACTCTTAACACGGAAATTAGATAATTTGCGTACTCTTGAGAATGCAATGTCGAATTGTTCATGACTAAACACAGATTCAAATAAAAAAATAATCTTAATACATTGTCAAATGGCTTGATGTTGTCATTACACGGCATTACCAGAAAATCGTATATAAATAAAACGTTAAGATATCACCAATTATTTAAATAGCAGTTTAAATTTCTTCATTATTTTGGGAAATATCTGCTTCTATTTTTTTTTTCTATATTCTTTTGTTTTCTATTTTCTATTTCTACTTGACTATCACCTGAAGTATATTTCCGTAATGAAACTTGAATAATATTGAAGATTCATTTAAAATACATTGCAAAAAGAATTATAAAAGACGAAGATAATATATTTCCATTTTACCGTTACAATTTCTTTTTCTTTTCCTTCAGTTCTTTTCTCCATTTTCCGTTTCTTTCGTGTTCCGTTCTTTCTCCTTTCCATTCCAGTGAAGCAGACGATAAAGCGCTTGAGAGCGGAAACGCTTACTCTCGCTCTTCTCTTTCTCTCTCTCTCTTTCTTTCTTTCTTTCTTTCTTTCTTTTCCGTCTTTCCACGTAATCAAAACTCATGGTCAATTCTTAGTCTTAGTAGAAATAATATGTTTCTTTTTATTTTAATAAATACTATATTAATGAATACTGTGGCTTTCTTCTGTTTCAAACAATATTGTTATCAAAATTTATTTCTTCTTTCTTTCTTTTTTTCTGTTTCCTTTCTCATCCGGTTAAAATTGACTTCATTTTTTTTTTCATTTAACACAGAAAGATTTTTTTTTAAACCTACATCAACAAGCATCTTAGAAAGCAATTTACGGAATGCAAAAAGTAATATAAATTATATCGTAGATACCTTCCAAAATCAGTCACTTTCGGCACGTGAAAAATAAGAAAAAAAAACTCCCTGTTTTCAAAAGAAAGAAAAAAAAGAAAAGAAAAAGAACCAAAAATCAGGGAAATGTTGGATTTCAAATTGTCAGCATTTATTCATTAACGAATGAACTTTATATATTAAGTCAGTTAAATTCTGTCTTTATTAAATTCGTGGCTTGTCTGTATTATTGGTGAATTTCGGATGTTCATTTACAATTCAAATCTTCAAATATGTTATATCATCGTAAAAAAAAGTAATATATTGTTTGAACACATCAAAAATATTGTTAAGAAAAAGATTCAAGAAAACAAAAAAAAAATTATTTTTTTTGTTCATAACTATATTTTTTATTTCAATCAGTTACTTAAGTGCCATACGTTTCAGCGATGATGTTTGTTTTGATTTCTGGCTGGCGATTCTTTCTGTGATAGAGACTGATTGCGTGACCAAGGCTATAGACCCCAGTCTACTATGCTATTCAGCCCATAGCCGGGAGAAGGATAGATAGATTCACTTCCCAAAGACATCTAAGTTTTTGTAAGTGAAGATAACGAATCCAACTTGAACTCGAATTCGGCCATCCGATTTCTTAGTCCGAGCCAATATCCGATATACCACAAATTACAGGAATAAAAAATAAAAGTTTGATGAATACTTGGGAAAAACTGACATGTATTTTTACAGTAGAATCTTAAAACTTTTCAAATCTTGGTCGTTGCTGATAACGCTGACAGAAAAATAAAGATGTGTATGAAAACTCGGAAAATGTAAAATCTAATGTCATTTTCGAGTATGAACTTTTTTAAAAATACTTTATTCATTTATTTCCTTCTACAACTGTTTAATTTTTTGTCCTATGAAGGATTAAAAATAAAATTCTAAATGATGTTCCTTGAAATAAAAATATGACGGCCTTTTGCACGGCCACAGTATTGGATTATTCATTTCGTCATTCATTTCGATTATTCATTTTATATATATATATATATATATATATATATATATATATATATATATATCAACAAATATGGTGTAGGGTCGCAGAACATATTTGGTTTTATTTCTCTCTCTGGAGATAAAGCTGGCACAAGGCCACCTCCAGATGTACTTTCCAAATAAGACCTCTTTCCCTATTATTTAATTTATGAAGATCAAAAACGCTTGACGTTAGACAAGAAAGGAGAAATAATGATTCATAAACATCTTGTTTCAAAACATAACAATTGAATTTATTAGTGTTTGGTATACATGCATGAATTGAATACTGAGTGTAAAGGTAGGACAGAGTCGTGTCCCTTTGATTAGGTAATAGTTGTACCTGAGTTCATATTAAAAGGAAGTAATGTGTTCGTATTGAGTGTTTGTAATTGTATGAACAAGTTAGGTCGAGTTCAGAGATAATACTTGCATGAATTAAGTATTGTTCATTTAACGTCTGACTGGATCAGTCGAGACGAGAGTTCCTTTAGGGTCACATTTTGGCGACGTGTTGAGATGTACGAGTGATGTAGATAAGTTAGGCTCGAGTCAGGAAGAGCAGGAACAGTATATCGAAAAATACAATTGTGGCACAAGGCCTGAAAAGGGGAGGAGTTGAGGCTGGTATTCACAAACTATCCGATACCTAGCTAATCCGATTCACGACCCATTCACTCATTACAATTTGCCCATTCACCACAAGAACTCATCCATCACCAATCAATCCTCCTTACACCATAATACCACATCCTCACAAGGGGTGACCTACAAAACGCGCCCCATGCCATAAAAATTTAATGATAATCACACGTGTTGGGTATATATATCTGCCTGTATCACGTCGGGGGATCAGAATTGACTTGGCGACTAAATTGACTCTGCAACTGAGAGCGATCTGATTGGTTGAGACTGAATCATGTACTGTGATTGACCAATGGTTTCTCGTTGATATTTTGTATGAAAGTAGGATGTTACTTACCAGATAGGAAGAGTGCATTTCCTAAAAAGAGGTAAGGCTGGTTTGTTGTGGAAGATTCCACAATGTATTAAACAAATTACAAGGCACATAGACATAACATTTGTGTGTGTGGAAACATTGTTCTTTGGTGAATGTTCGTATTTTGGTGAATGTTCGTAATGTTCATAGCGTTTTCCCAGAAATGGGAAACGCTAATCTTCTAAGAGCTTACATCTTGTCGCTGAAATGAAGAAGAAAGTGAGATTTACCTCACCACCACGCGAGGTGGGATTCGGCACGAGGCAAGAAGTTTCCCAGTATTTATAGTATAGGGAGAGAGAACCCTGTTGACAATATGGGCATTAAGGAGGAGGTAACTCCTACAAATATTAAAAATGAACTCAAACAAAATATTAAATAGAGAAATGTTGATCAATTTTTAATGGAATTGTATGTACTTGACACGAAGCAAAATGTTTGTTTTTTTTCTATAAAAGTGGTAGAGTTAGTTTTAGGTTAGCAGTAAGAATTTACGGTTGGTTAACGTTAAAAATGTAAAACGAGTTTTAGCTTTATTTTCTTAAAGTTAACTAATCGTGTGGAGTTTCTTCAAGTGTTAAATATACGTCTAAACTAAATATTTGAACAATAAAAAAAAACATTTAAATATCTCATCTCCTTTCCTTAGTATATTTTTTGATATGTAATGAATAGACAACCTTACTTTTTTATAACGTATTTATAAATGATTCTCTCATGCATAAACAATGACGATGCATAGAAGGACATATACAATTTTAAGCAAGTTATTATAATATGGTGCACTGAATTTTATTTCTAATTTAGTCGCCTTTAAAATGGACGTATCGGTAGAGCGCATGTCTGAGGTCAAATTTTCGGCGACCTACATTTACAAATCTAACGAAATAACATATTTTTTGTGAAGAGCACATTTAGTTGAGAACTGTTAAGCTGCCCCAAATAAAGTTCTATGAATTTAGAAAAGCAATAACGCTGCAGGTTTTATTAGATTGATCCTTTAAACCAACGAAAATGTCAATGTTGATTCGAAAATTTTAGAAAACATGGGGACATTTTAAGAAGTTGTTTAGATTAACGATAACATATGCTTCGATAAAATAGTTTTGCTATAGATGAAGAATTTTTTTTTTTTTAAATCCATTCAATGCTATCTGCAAAAAAAAAAAAATGAAAAGGTTCTTAATCTTGGGAAATGGGTCCTCCCTGATCAAGCAGAAAAGTGTGAGCTTTGTACACTTCTCTGAAATTTTGTCAGCAATTTTTGGGGACAGATTAGTGAAGATTAATAAAAGATCTAAAATAGACTTCCATCCACGGAAACATATTTTGACTTGGTCGGACTGCAGTGGCATGATCTACTTTGAATTGTTAGTGGAAAATACTTCGATTACAGTCTTGACCAAAATTTTAAGATTATCTGGAAAGTAAAAGAATTGAACTATTACGTCATCCTCATGTTTGAAATAGAGTAGAGTTTTGGGCTATTTCGAAAGATGTGAAATTGTTCTAAAGAATGGTTTTCAGTAAGTGTTTATAGGTTGAAAATGAGCAAAAATGGTTATTTTCTGACATTTAAAGATTTCAAATAGTATCACTACGCAGAGGGGAGTACTCAGAGACGAGTACCCAGAGTCTGAAATTTCAAATGGGCTGTAACAAAAGTGTAGTTCATATCTCTATAGTCAAGGATTTTATTTTAATCGAAAGAAAAGTGAATGTTACTGAAATAAAAACTAGAAATGATCATGTCATCAAATTGATCGGTTCACAATCTCCAACAAATTCATGCCCAAAAACATATCGAGCCGTTCTGCTTCTCGAGGATATTGATAGGATTCGTAGAACAGTTTTTCACAGATTGGTCAACGTATTCCAACAAACCTGTTCCAAAACAAAAATTAAATGAGGAAATTAAAAAGAAACGCCCTAGCATGCTTCCCACGATGACCGTCTTAACAGCATTATACCTCCCCCGGGCAAACCAGTGTGCTAGGACTCCTACGACAACCACTTACCGGAATAAAAAGGAAATGATCGGTAATATTAAAAATAAATTTATTTTATTGTCACTTCAACAAAACTGATGTTTAAACAGTAATAACATTCTGTACATCAGTAACCAATAAACATGATAGAGATCTGAACAATACACAAAGCTTGAAAAACATAATAATACTCAGTAATCCATACAGATGAGATGACACAGTATGAAATTACTACGAACTTCTTATAACAAGCATTTGCCGCATTTCTTTTCTAAAAATTGCTTTATTATTATTGACTTGAAGTCAATAGTCTTCAGGAATAGATTGTCATTTTCCATAGACATGAAGGAAATCCAGTTCAAATGTTGCTACTCCGTTGTGCCACGAAGCAGATATTTTATAAGTTTCAGTCTTGAAAAAGAATGTTTTCCTGTATATTTGCTCACCATCATGCACATGAACACTTTGAGTGCAATTTCGACATTCGGGGATACAGATTTCAAATTTTTTTGAAATTATTTTTTCTGTACAATGCAGTGAGTCTCGCAGTTTTGATCAAGAGTCATGTAGTGTTTGAGATACATTCATTTGAAAGGTCATCATAATTCTGGTCTTTAATACATATTAGCCAATGGTTCACATTTTTTTCTTTAGTGTATCAGAAGCAATGTTTTTCAATTCACTGAAGAAAGAAAACAAATCTCCAATCTCTGAATAAGCCTTTGCACGTTTTGTCACTTCATAGATTAGAGTGTCCAAAATAGGGAAGACATTTGCAACCTGGGACTTTTCTGCATCATATCTATTAAGACGCACACTTCCGTTTTTGTTCCCGTTTTCCCCATCACTTTAATTTGTGCCTGGACGCATACTCCTGGCTTTGAATTCATATTTATTAAATTTGTCTCTAGTTTCCTGAAGATAGGTTTTCATAGATTCAAGAAGATTTGTGGCAACAAGGATGTTTACATCCTTTAATTGCAGGATCTTATTTTGTTAAAGTAGTATCATTGTTAGGCCCGTCGCCACCAGGAAATTTTGACCCCCTACTGTTAAAATGATTTGAAACACTTTTTATGTACTAATACTTACAACATGTACTTACAACATAAACCATTAATCGGATACATTTCCAGCGCTTAATACTTTTTCAATTTTCAACGTACACGTTGGTCACGAAAAGATCTTTTATAGCCAATTATAGAAAAGGAATTGTTTCTTTTTATTTATGACCTTTTTCCACCCGTGAACCAGCCACTGTTACAACACGCTGGGAGTCAGAATTCACATAAATGTTAAACATGAGGTTACAGATGTACCTATATTTGTATTTATAGGTATTTGTATAAAAATAAATGTAAAAAGCTCTGCCGGAATTCGAAATTAGTTTCGCCGAATTGTCTTTCAAAGCAGCTTTCGCTAATACTAGCCGCACCTCTACACACATACACACACACACACATATATATATATCGCTCACACAAGCCGCAAACCCATATATATATATATATATATATATATATATGTGTAAAGATTGAGTTTCACTCAAGTAGCAATACAATGACGTCTTTTAAGATTGCGTCATGAAACAGCGTCTCTTAAAGGAAATTAATGTTTTAACAAAAATGATTTCGGAAAAACAAAATAAAATTACACAGTCTTCGCGAAACTCTGAGTAGAAACAAGGTATATATATATATATATATATATATATATATATATATATATATATATATATATATATATAGAGAGAGAGAGAGAGAGAGAGAGAGAGATAGATAGATAGATAGATAGATAGATAGATAGATGATGGAGAAAGAAAGTATGTGAGTGTGTATTGCTTGATTTGTTTAACGACACATCAACACTCGCATCGGGAATTTAATTCCAAAACCTTATATCGTCATCATATAGCATAACTATCTACAGCTTTCGAAAAATTACCGTAAATATTTGAGTATAATGCGAGTTTTCAATATCAACTATTTTACGTAAAAATAAGGGTCTCACTATAGATAGGTAATTTTTTTGAAGAGGTTAAAAATCATTCATTTTCGGTGATAGATTGCACTATACATAGGTAAATGTTTTTGTAGAGTTAAAATCCATGCAAGTTCGGTGACCGTAACTTACCTGGTAGGCCTACATTATCAATGGTACCTTTGGCTAACCTTAACGCTACAGCTAAGATCCTATAGCCTGCCTCCCGTAGCTGAGATTCTTTCTTTGTTGCTACATGAAAAGTGTTTTTTTCTTACCAATTTCGGGTAACTTTGTACCAAAAAAAATGAAGACAATTTATTTAATATAATTTATGTCCAGAGTGAATCCCAGTACATATGTCCAAGATTTGACTACGGTAGACCCACTAGTACTGATCAGAAGCTGGTGTCGCATTATACATGAACTATATGAAAAAAATCAGGTTTTTCACAAAAAAAAGTTCAGGGTTTGCTCTATATATGAAGTCGACTTATACACGAGTATATAAGGTACGACGTCTACTCAACTTCAATCACAGGGCATAGTATGGTTTTCAGATTCTTACCAAGAGAAACGCAAACTAGGATCATCTCCCCAGCCTGAAATGATCACTTTGACAAAAAGACTATGGTGAGGTTCGAACTCGGTTCTTATGGCTAGAAGGCTAATGCTCTGACCATTCAGCCATTCGCTCAGAATGGAGGGGGATGAAGAAAAGGAAGAGTAGGAAGAAGAAGATATTTTTATTGTTCAGACATTACAAGGCCAAAGAGCCACTTAAGATAGAGGGTTACTGCATGAACTTGAAGTAAAGTTGTAAGAGGAGGAGTGCATATTATGAGGATATTATGATAGATAAAAGCTAACCACAGATTTGAATAGGTTAAGATGGTAGTGATCGGGGAAACATCCACTTGGGAGTAACAGTTCTGAATAAAACCTTTTTCTTACCAGAGTAATAAGAAGGGAATGAGGGTGATTCGATCTTGTGTACGTGGCATGACGGGTCCTAACCGTAAAGATCTGAACAGATGAAACTAAAAAATGTAGCTCATCTGAACATCTGACATGACGGATCCTAGTGAGACACCATTAGTAATGAAATTGTGATGAGTTTTGTGACAACGTTCTCCGATCGTCTGTTGCTCACTACAACTGTGATGACATCCAAGGTTGAGTGTATTTGCATATACATCCAACTCGCTATGTGCACAGGTTTGTCTTTTTGGCTGTGATCGCTTTCAACAAAAAGACAATTTCAGGACAATTGCTTTTCAAGACTCTTGTTGGGAAGTATCAACAATACGATTTCTCACTTAAACATGGGATCCTTCCTTCAGCTGGTGGTGGGCTGCTCTCTTCCTAACTACACTGGCGCCTCCTGATTCCTCACTGCCAGTCCTTTTGTCACTGGCCGCTGGGCAGCTCCAACTCCTCTGATCACCTACCTACTTCTCTTATGGCTGGAAACTCTTTCCTCAAATTCTTACCTCTCTCTGCTTATATGGATAATCCTGGGGTCACCCCATCCTCTTGTCTTCCGGAAGATTTGGGACCACCCCAAAACCACATGGGTGATCAAATCTTCAAAGAACTACTTTTATGACTATCTGAAATCATTTATAAAATTTTATGCTTCACAATTCAAAGGCAGCTGTAGACATAAATCCCCCAAAACAATGACACTTAAATTTACTCAAAGATGAACTGAAGACAAAATTCCTACAAAACTCAGATAACTATTAGGTTGGTGCAAAAATAATGTCGTTTTCTCACATATGTTACAATGTGAGAAAACGACATTGTTTTTGCACCAACCTAATAAATGGACTTAAAAGAAAAGAATTTATCTCCTTATCTTGTAAAGATGTGTGAGAAATCATATTGTCACAATCCTCCCCAACCAAATTTTGTCATTTATTATATAAATTACAAAAACAGGATTAAAGAACAATCAATTAAACAACTTAAAAACATTTCAATAAATAAAACAATGCAATTGAGTAGAGTAACAACAACTCCTGTACAGCTTAAAACATGGAATTCTACATAGTCCTACAAAAAAAAAAAGGGTAGTTCAGCCCAAAGATTGATTAATTCTTTGCAGTTTCCAGCACTCTGAAAGGTCGTAATATCGCAGAGGGTGGCTAGCAGCCCTTCTCTTCTGTTCAAGCCATTACAAAAGGATTTCAAACACCTTGAGAATAATGTCACATTACAAGAAGGGTCAATCTCCAGATCTTCCAAAAAGAAAAAAATACAAAAAAAAAAACAAAAAATAAAAACAACAAGGGAATTTTAACCACCCTTGGAAAAATGTCCAATTACAGGAAGCGTCACTCTCCAGACATCCCAAAGAGGAAAACAATATAAGAAAATCCAAGGGGATTTTAACCACCCCTTCAACTAACTCCGATCACAGAAAGTGATCATTGCAACTGACCTTCCAAAATAAGCAAGAGGACTTTAAACTCCGCTTCGATTTTTTTCCATTTCATAATGCCTCACCCACAAAAAATGACATTTTAGCATAGCACAGAAGTGAAAACCAGTTTTACGCCCTCAAGGCAAAACAAAAAAACAGAGAAGTTTAGGAGTATCCTCATATGACCACCATCCTAAAAAGTCTCATGTTTCACTGCACAAGGATTAAATTTCTTCTTTCTTTTCTTTTTAGCACCAAAACATTCAGCTAAACAAAAACGAAATTGCTTTTGTCACAAATCAAAACAATTTGCAACAAGACACACACAAGACTATAAAAATAAAAAATCTCATATATATATATGCATACATATATATCGATATATATATATGTGTGTGTGTGTGTGTGTGTGTGTGTGGTTAGACTACAACAATGTACATCTTCAGCCCATTGTCGTATAAAGTCATGAGATGCATGCAAGGGTGAAAATTTCTCTTTTTTCTTTTGGAATAGAGGGTTACTAAATGTCTTTATTTCTTTCTCCTATTTTCGGATTCCACACATATAGTGGGAAATTGAAGCCTCTCTCTAATCAGTCTGACTCCTAGGGGGCCATGAGTTCCATTAATCTTCTCCAATTATCTTCACATTCTCTAACCAGCTCATTTTGTACCCTATATTTTTCAGCCAACATCTCTTCTAGCCGACAAAAAACATCAATAACATTTATGATGACTGACAACCAAAATATAATGATTGCAGTTGGGTCCCACTCGGTGGGGTGATTTCTGCCAACCATCGCTAAATTATCCACTGGTTATAACATGTAGGGTAATTTGTATGGAGTTATATATGTTTTCCTTACTATGGCCCTCCCACAGCCCTGTATACTTGCTAGTTGAAACATCCACCAAGGCTGAAAAGGAATCCTAAGTTTCAAATATTTAACCCACCTAAGAGAATGGCAGGAGAGAAAAGTTTTTCCAAAGGTAGAGCAAGGCATTTGAAGTGTGATAATGGGCTGAGGAATGGTATCTCTGACGGTCATTGTTGGTTTCCCTATGCATACCCCTAAGTCCAGTTCCCAGTCTATTGCCTGTACATTCCTAATTTCCTTCAACCCCTCTAGATAATCCTTACTAATTATCCTCTGTGATCTGATAATTAACACTGCGATAGATTTCAAGATACAAATTAACATTCTATTGCCTAGACATTCCTAATTTGCTTCAACCAAACTAGTTAAAACTAACTAAGTATCCTCTTTCATCTGATAATTAACACTGTGACAGATTTCAACACAGAAGTTCCCAGTCTATTGCCTGTACATTCCTAATTTGCTTCAACCCCTATAGATAGACCATACTAATTATCCTCTTTGCTCAGATAATTAACACAGCGATAGATTTCAAGATACAAATTCCGAGTCTATTGCCTGTACAGTCCTAATTTGCTTCAACCCATCTAGATAACCCTTACTAATTATCCACTTTGATCTGATAATTAACACTGTGACAGATTTCAAGACACCAATTTCCCAGTCTTTTGCCTGTACATGAAGCAAATTAGGAATGTACAGGCAATAGACTGAAAACATCTGTGTTGAAAACAATCACAGTGTTAATTATCAGATCAAAGGGGATAATTAGTAAGGGTTATCTAGACAGGTTGAAGCAAATTAGGAATATACAGACCATAGACTGAGAATTGATATGTTGACATCTGTGACAGTGTTAAATATCAGAGAAAAGAGGATAATTAATAATTGTTATCGAGAGGGGTTGAAGCAAATTAGGAATGTACAGGCAATAGACTGGGAATTGATGTGTTGAAATCTGTCAGAATGTTAATTATCAAATCAAAGAGGATATTTAATAAGGTTTATATCGAGGGGTTGCAGTAAATTAGGAATGTACAGGCAATAGACTGGGAATTACTATGTTGAAATCTGTCAGAGAGATAATAAACAGATCAAACTTGATAATTAGTAAGGGTTATCTATAGCAGTTAAAGCAAACTGGTAATGTGCAGGCAATAGAATATGCACTTCTATGTTGAAAACTGTCAATGATATAATTATCAGATCAAAGATGATAATTCGTATGGTTTATCTAGAGCGGTTGCAGCAAATTGAAATGTACAGGCAATAGACTGGGAAATGATATGTTCAAACATGTGAGATTCTTAATTATCAGATCAAAGCGGATAATAAGTAAAAATTTACCTAGAGGTGTTGCAGCAAATTAGGAATGAACAGGAAATAGACTGGGAAAAGTTATGTTGAAATCTATCAGAATGTTAATTATCAAATCAAAGAGGATAATTAGTAAGGTTTATCTAGATTGGTTGCAGTAAATTAGGAATGTACAGACAATAAAATGGGAAATGTTATGTTCAAAACTGTGAGATGCTTAATTATCAAATCAAAGAGGATAATTAGTAAAGGTTTATCTAGATTGGTTGCAGTAAATTAGGAATGTACAGACAATAGAATGGGAAATGATATATTCAAACCTGTGAGATTCTTAATTAACAAATCAAAGAGGATAATTATTAAAGGTTTATCTAGATTGGTTGCAGTAAATTAGGAATGTACAGACAATAGAATGGGAAATGTAATTTTCAAAACTATGAGATTCTTAATTATCAGATCAAAGCGGATAATTAGTAAAGGTTTATCTATAGCGTGTCGCAGCAAGTTAAGAATGAACAGGAAAGAGACTGGGAAATGTTATGTTGAAATCAATCAGAATGTTAATTATCAAATCAATAAGGATAATTAGTAAGGTTTCTCTAGATTGGTTGCAGCAAATTAGGAATGAACGGGCAATAGACTGGGAATGTTATGTTCAAACCTGTGGGATTCTTAATTATCAAATCAAAGAGGATAATTAGTAAGGTTTATAGAGATTGGTTGCAGGAAATTAGTAATGTACAGACAATAGAATGGCAAATGTTCTGTTCAAACTTGTGAGATTCTTAATTATCAAATCAAAGAGGATAATTAGTAAGGTTTATAGAGATTGGTTGCAGTACATTAGGAATGTACAGACAATAGAATGGGAAATGTAATTTTCAAAACTATGAGATTCTTAATTATCAGATCAAAGCGGATAATTAGTAAAGGTTTATCTATAGCGTGTCGCAGCAAGTTAAGAATGAACAGGAAAGAGACTGGGAAATGTTATGTTGAAATCAATCAGAATGTTAATTATCAAATCAATAAGGATAATTAGTAAGGTTTCTCTAGATTGGTTGCAGCAAATTAGGAATGAACGGGCAATAGACTGGGAATGTTATGTTCAAACCTGTGGGATTCTTAATTATCAAATCAAAGAGGATAATTAGTAAGGTTTATAGAGATTGGTTGCAGGAAATTAGGAATGTACAGACAATAGAATGGCAAATGTTCTGTTCAAACTTGTGAGATTCTTAATTATCAAATCAAAGAGGATAATTAGTAAGGTTTATAGAGATTGGTTGCAGTACATTAGGAATGTACAGACAATAGAATGGGAAATGTTATGTTCAAACGTGTGAGATTCTTAATTATCAAATCAAAGAGGATAATTAGTAAAGGTTTATCTAGATTTGTTGCAGTAAATTAGGAATGTACAGACAATACAATGGGAAATGTTATGTTCAAAACTGTGTGATGCTTAATTATCAAATCAAAGAGGATAATTAGTAAGGTTTATCTAGATTGGTTGATGCAAATTAGGAATGAACAGGCAATAGACTGGGAAATGTTATGTTCAAACCTGTGAGATTCTTAATTATCAGATCAAAGTGGATAATTAGTAAAGTTTTATCTAGATTGGTTGCAGTAAATTAGGAATGTACAGACAATAGAATGGGAAATGATATATTCAAACCTGTAAGATTCTTAATTAACAAATCAAAGAGGATAATTATTAAAGGTTTATCTAGATTGGTTGCAGTAAATTAGGAATGTACAGACAATAGAATGGGAAATGTTATTTTCAAAACTATGAGATTCATAATTATCAGATCAAAGCGGATAATTAGTTAGGTTTATAGAGATTGATTGCAGTACATTAGGAATGTACAGACAATAGAATGGGAAATGTTATGTTCAAACCTGTGAGATTCTTAATTATCAAATCAAAGAGGATAATTAGTAAGGTTTATCTAGATTGGTTGCAGTAAATTAGGAATGTACAGACAATAGAATGGCATATGTTCTGTTCAAACTTGTGAGATTCTTAATTATCAAATCAAAGAGGATAATTAGTAAGGTTTATAGAGATTGGTTGCAGTACATTAGGAATGTACAGACAATAGAATGGGAAATGTTATGTTCAAACCTGTGAGATTCTTAATTGTCAAATCAAAGAGGATAATTAGTAAGGTTTATAGAGATTGGTTGCAGTACATTAGGAATGTACAGACAATAGAATGGCATATGTTCTGTTCAAACTTGTGAGATTCTTAATTATCAAATCAAAGAGGATAATTAGTAAGGTTTATAGAGATTGGTTGCAGTACATTAGGAATGTACAGACAATAGAATGGGAAATGTTATGTTCAAACCTGTGATATTCTTAATTATCAGATCAAAGTGGATAATTAGTAAGGTTTATCTAGATTGGTTGATGCAAATTAGGAATGAACAGGCAATAGACTGGGAAATGTTATGTTCAAAACTGTGATATTCTTAATTATCAGATCAAAGTGGATAATTAGTAAAGGTTTATCTAGATTGGTTGCAGTAAATTAGGAATGTACAGACAGTAGAATGGGAAATGTTATGTTCAAACCAGTGATATTCTTAATTATCAAATCAAAGAGGATAATTAGTAAAGGTTTATCTAGATTGGTTGCAGTAAATTAGGAATGTAAAGACAATAGAATGGTAAATGTTATGTTCAAACCTGTGAGATTCTTAATTATCAAATCAAAGAGGATAATTAGTAAAGGTTTATCTAGATTGGTTGCAGTAAATTAGGAATGTAAAGACAATAGAATGGTAAATGTTATGTTCAAACCTGTGAGATTCTTAATTATCAAATCAAAGAGGATAATTAGTAAAGGTCTATCTAGATTGGTTGCAGTAAATTAGGAATTTAAAGACAATAGAATGGGAAATGTTATGTTCAAACCTGTGAGATTCTTAATTATCAAAACAAAGAGGATAATTAGTAAAATTTTATCTAGATTGGTTTCAGTAAATTAGGAATGTACAGACAATACAATGGGAAATGTTATGTTCAAACCTGTGAGATTCTTAATTATCAAATCAAAGAGGATAATTAGTAAAGGTTTATCTAGATTGGTTGCAGTAAATTAGGAATGTACAGACAATACAATGGGAAATGTTATGTTCAAACCTGTGAGATTCTTAATTATCAAATCAAAGAGGATAATTAGTAAAGGTTTATCTACATTGGTTGCAGTAAATTAGGAATGTACAGACAATAGAATGGGAAATGTTTTGTTCAAACCTGTGATATTCTTAATTATCAAATCAAATAGGATAATTAGTGAAGGTTTATCTACATTGGTTGCAGTAAATTAGGAATGTACAGGCAATACAATGGGAAATTTTATGTTCAATCCTGTGAAATTCTTAATTATGAAATCAAAGAGGATAATTAGTAATGGTTTATCTAGATTGGTTGCAGTAAATTAGGAATGTAAAGACAATAGAATGGGAAATGTTATGTTCAAACCTGTGAGATTCTTAATTATCAAAACAAAGAGGATAATTAGTAAAGTTTTATCTAGATTGGTTTCAGTAAATTAGGAATGTACAGACAATAGAATGGGAAATGTTATGTTCAAACGTGTGAGATTCTTAATTATCAAATCAAAGAGGATAATTAGTAAAGGTTTATCTAGATTGGTTGCAGTAAATTAGGAATGTAAAGACAATAGAATGGGAAATGTTATGTTCAAACCTGTGGGATTCTTAATTATCAAAACAAAGAGGATAATTAGTAAAGTTTTATCTAGATTGTTTGCAGTAAATTAGGAATGTAAAGACAATAGAATGGGAAATGTTATGTTCAAACCTGTGAGATTCTTATTTATGAAATCAAAGAGGATAATTAGTAAAGGTTTATCTAGATTGGTTGCAGTAAATTAGGAATGTACAGACAATAGAATCGGAAATGTTTTGTTCAAACCTGTGATATTCTTAATTATCAAATCAAATAGGATAATTAGTGAAGGTTTATCTACATTGGTTGCAGTAAATTAGGAATGTACAGACAATAGAATGGGAAATTTTATGTTCAATCCTGTGAAATTCTTAATTATGAAATCAAAGAGGATAATTAGTAATGGTTTATCTAGATTGTTTGCAGTAAATTAGGAATGTACAGACAATACAATGGGAAATTTTATGTTCAATCCTGTGAAATTCTTAATTATGAAATCAAAGAGGATAATTAGTAATGGTTTATCTAGATTGGTTGCAGTAAATTAGGAGTGTAAAGACAATAGAATGGGAAATGTTATGTTCAAACCTGTGACATTCTTAATTATCAAATCAAAGTGGATAATTAGTAAAGGTTTATCTAGATTGGTTGCAGTAAATTAGGAATGTACAGACAATAGAATGGGAAATGTCATGTTCAAACCTGTGAGATTCTTAATTATCAAATCAAAGAGGATAATTAGTAAAGGTTTATCTAGACTGGTTGCAGTAAATTAGGAATGTACAGACAATAGAATGGGAAATGTTATGTTCCAACCTGTGAGATTCTTAATTATCAAATCAAAGAGGATAATTAGTAAAGGTTTATCTAGATTTGTTGCAGTAAATTAGGAATGTACAGACAATAGAATAGGAAATGTTATGTTCAAAGCTTCTGAGATTCTTAATTATCAAATCAAATGGGATAATTAGTAAAGGTTTATCTAGATTTGTTGCAGTAAATTAGGAATGTACAGTCAATAGAAAGGGAAATGTTATGTTCAAAACTGTGAGATTCTTAATTATCAAATCAAAGAGGATAATTAGTAAAGGTTTATCTAGATTGGTTGCAGTAAATTAGGAATGTACAGACAATAGAATGGGAAATGTTATGTTGAAACCTGTGAGATTCTTAATTATCAAATCAAAGAGGATAATTAGTAAGGTTTATCTCGATTGTTTGCAGTAAATTAGGAATGTAAAGACAATAGAATGGGAAATTTTATGTTCAAATCTGTGAGATTCTTAATTATCAAATCAAAGAGGATAATTAGTAAGGTTTATCTAGATTGGTTGCAGTAAATTAGGAATGTACAAACAATACAATGGGAAATGTTATGTTCAAATCTGTGTGATGCTTAATTATCAAATCAAAGAGGATAAATAGTAAGCTTTATCTAGATTGGTTGATGCAAATTAGGAATGAACAGGCAATAGACTGGGAAATGTTATGTTCAAACCTGTGCGATTCTTAATTATCAGATCAAAGTGGATAATTAGTAAAGTTTTATCTAGATTGTTTGCAGTAAATTAGGAATGTAAAGACAATAGAATGGGAAAGTTTATGTTCAAACCTGTGAGATTCTTAATTATCAAAACAAAGAGGATAATTAGTAAAGTTTTATCTAGATTGGTTGCAGTAAATTAGGAATGTAAAGACAATAGAATGGGAAATGTTATGTTCAAAGCTTCTGAGATTCTTAATTATCAAATCAAAGGGGATAATTAGTAAAGGTTTATCTAGATTTGTTGCAGTAAATTAGGAATGTACAGACAATAGAATGGGAAATGTTATGTTCAAACCTGTGAGATTGTTAATTATCAAATCAAAGAGGATAATTAGTAAAGGTTTATCTAGATTGGATTCAGTAAATTAGGAATGTACAGACAATACAATGAGAAATGTTATGTTCAAACCTGTGAGATTCTTATTTATCAAATCAAAGAGGAAAATTAGTAAAGGTTTATCTAGATTGGTTGCAGTAAATTAGGAATGTAAAAACAATAGAATGGGAAATGTTATGTTCAAAGCTTCTGAGATTCTTAATTATCAAATCAAAGGGGATAATTAGTAAAGGTTTATCTAGATTTGTTGCAGTAAATTAGGAATGTACAGACAATAGAATGGGAAATGTTATGTTCAAACCTGTGAGATTGTTAATTATCAAATCAAAGAGGATAATTAGTAAAGGTTTATCTAGATTGGTTGCAGTAAATTAGGAATGTACAGACAATAGAATGGAAAATGTTTTGTTCAAACCTGTGATATTCTTAATTATCAAATCAAATAGGATAATTAGTGAAGGTTTATCTACATTGGTTGCAGTAAATTAGGAATGTAAAGACAATAGAATGGGAAATTTCATGTTCAATCCTGTGAAATTCTTAATTATGAAATCAAAGAGGATAATTAGTAATGGTTTATCTAGATTGGTTGCAGTAAATTAGGAATGTAAAGACAATAGAATGGGAAATGTTATATTCAAACCTGTGAGATTCTTATTTATCAAATCAAAGGGGATAATTAGTAAAGGTTTATCTAGATTTGTTGCAGTAAATTAGGAATGTACAGACAATAGAATGGGAAATGTTATGTTCAAACCTGTGAGATTCTTAATTATCAAATCAAAGAGGATAATTAGTAAAGGTTTATCTAGATTGGTTGCAGTAAATTAGGAATGTACAGACAATAGAATGGAAAATGTTTTGTTCAAACCTGTGATATTCTTAATTATCAAATCAAATAGGATAATTAGGGAAGGTTTATCTACATTGGTTGCAGTAAATTAGGAATGTAAAGACAATAGAATGGGAAATTTCATGTTCAATCCTGTGAAATTCTTAATTATGAAATCAAAGAGGATAATTAGTAAAGGTTTATCTAGATTGGTTGCAGTAAATTAGGAATGTAAAGACAATAGAATGGGAAATGTTATGTTCAAACCTGTGAGATTCTTAATTATCAAATCAAAGGGGATAATTAGTAAAGGTTTATCTAGATTTGTTGCAGTAAATTAGGAATGTACAGACAATAGAATGGGAAATGTTATGTTCAAACCTGTGAGATTCTTAATTATCAAATCAAAGAGGATAATTAGTAAAGGTTTATCTAGATTGGTTGCAGTAAATTAGGAATGTACAGACAATAGAATGGGAAATGTTTTGTTCAATACTGTGAAATTCTTAATTATGAAATCAAAATGGATAATTAGTAAAGGTTTATCTAGATTGGTTGCAGTAAATTAGGAATGTAAAGACAATAGAATGGGAAATGTTATGTTCAAACCTGTGAGATTCTTAATTATCAAATCAAAGTGGATAATTAGTAAAGGTTTATCTAGATTGGTTGCAGTAAATTAGGAATGTACAGATAATAGAATGGGAAATGTTATGTTCAAACCTGTGAGATTCTTAATTATCAAATCAAAGAGGATATTTAGTAAAGTTTCATCTAGATTGGTTGCAGTAAATTAGTAATGTACAGACAATAGAATGGGAAATGTTATGTTCAAACCTGTGAGATTCCTAATTATCAAATAAAAGAGGATAATTAGTAAAGGTTTATCTAGATTGGTTGCAGGAAATTAGGAATGTACAGACAATAGAATGGTAAATGTTATGTTCAAACCTGTGAGATTCTTAATTATCAAATCAAAGAGGTTAATTAGTAAAGGTTTATCTAGATTTGTTGCAGTAAATTAGGAATGTACAGACAATAGAATGGGAAATGTTATGTTCAAACCAGTGAGATTCTTAATTATCAAATCAAAGAGGATAATTAGTAAAGTTTTATCTAGATTGTTTGCAGTAAATTAGGAATGTAAAGACAATAGAATGGGAAATGTTATGTTCAAACCTGTGAGATTCTTAATTATGAAATCAAAGAGGATAATTAGTAAAGGTTTATCTAGATTGGTTGCAGTAAATTAGGAATGTACAGACAATAGAATCGGAAATGTTTTGTTCAAACCTGTGATATTCTTAATTATCAAATCAAACAGGATAATTAGTGAAGGTTTATCTACATTGGTTGCAGTAAATTAGTAATGTACAGACAATACAATGGGAAATTTTATGTTCAATCCTGTGAAATTCTTAATTATGAAATCAAAGAGGATAATTAGTAATGGTTTATCTAGATTGGTTGCAGTAAATTAGGAATGTAAAGACAATAGAATGGGAAATGTTATGTTCAAACCTGTGAGATTCTTAATTATCAAATCAAAGTGGATAATTAGTAAAGGTTTATCTAGATTGGTTGCAGTAAATTAGGAATGTACAGACAATAGAATGGGAAATGTTATGTTCCAAACTGTGAGATTCTTAATTATCAAATCAAAGAGGATAATTAGTAAAGGTTTATCTAGATTTGTTTCAGTAAATTAGGAATGTACAGACAATAGAATGGGAAATGTTATGTTCAAACCAGTGAGATTCTTAATTATAAAATCAAAGAGGATAATTAGTAAAGGTTTATCTAGATTGGTAGCAGTAAATTAGGAATGTACAGACAATAGAATGGGAAATGTTATGTTCAAACCAGTGAGATTCTTAATTATCAAATCAAAGAGGATAATTAGTAAAGGTTTATCTAGATTGGTTGCAGTAAATTAGGAATGTAAAGTCAATAGAATGGGAAAAGTTATGTTCAAACCTGTGAGATTCTTAATTATCAAATCAAAGTGGATAATTAGTAAAGGTTTATCTAGATTGGTTGCAGTAAATTAGGAATGTAAAGACAATAGAATGGGAAATGTTATGTTCAAACCTGTGAGATTCTTAATTATCAAAACAAAGAGGATAATTAGTAAAGTTTTATCTAGATTGGTTTCAGTAAATTAGGAATGTACAGACAATAAAATCGGAAATGTTATGTTCAAACCTGTGAGATTCTTAATTATCAAATCAAAGAGGATAATTAGTAAAGGTTTATCTAGATTGGTTGCAGTAAATTAGGAATGTACAGACAATAGAATGGGAAATGTTATGTTCAAACCTGTGAGATTCTTAATTATCAAATCAAAGAGGATAATTAGTAAAGGTTTATCTAGTTTGGTTGCAGTAAATTAGGAATGTACAGACAATAGAATGGGAAATGTTATATTCAAACCTGTGAGATTCTTAATTATCATATCAAAGAGGATAATCAGTAAAGGTTTATCTAGATTGGTTGCAGTAAATTAAGAATGTACAGACAATAGAATGGGAAATGTTATACTCAATCCTGTGAGATTCTTAATTATCAAATCAAAGAGGTTAATTAGTAAAGGTTTATCTAGATTGGTTGCAGTAAATTAGTAATGTACAGACAATAGAATGGGAAATGTTATGTTCAAACCTGTGAAATTCTTAATTATCAAATCAATGAGGATAATTAGTAATGTTTATCTAGATTGGTTGCAGTAAATTAGGAATGTAAAGACAATAGAATGGGAAATTTTATGTTCAAATCTGTGAGATTCTTAATTATCAAATCAAAGAGGATAATTAGTAAGGTTTATCTAGATTGGTTGCAGTAAATTAGGAATGTACAAACAATACAATGGGAAATGTTATGTTCAAATCTGTGTGATGCTTAATTATCAAATCAAAGAGGATAAATAGTAAGCTTTATCTAGATTGGTTGATGCAAATTAGGAATGAAGAGGCAATAGACTGGGAAATGTTATGTTCAAACCTGTGCGATTCTTAATTATCAGATCAAAGTGGATAATTAGTAAAGTTTTATCTAGATTGGTTGCAGTAAATTTGGAATGTACAGACAATAGAATGGGAAATGTTATGTTCAAACCTGTGAGATTCTTATTTATCAAATCAAAGAGGATAATTAGTAAAGGTTTATCTAGATTGGTTGCAGTAAATTAGGAATGTACAGACAATAGAATGGGAAATGTTATGTTCAAACCTGTGAGATTCTTAATTATCAAATCAAAGAGGATAATTAGTAAAGGTTTATCTAGATTGGTTGCAGTAAATTAGGAATGTACAGACAATAGAATGGGAAATGTTATGTTCAAACCTGTGAGATTCTTAATTATCAAATCAAAGAGGATAATTAGTAAAGGTTTATCTCGACTGGTTGCCATAAATTAGGAATGTACAGACAATAGAATGGGAAATGTTATGTTCAAACCAGTGAGATTCTTAATTATCAAATCAGAGAGGATAATTAGTAAAGTTTTATCTAGATTTGTTGCAGTAAATTAGGAATGTAAAGACAATAGAATGGGAAATGTTATGTTCAAACCTGTGAGATTCTTAATTATCAAATCAAAGAGGATAATTAGTAAAGGTTTATCTAGATTGGTTGCAGTAAATTAGGAATGTACAGACAATAGAATGGGAAATGTTATGTTCAAACCTGTGAGATTCTTAATTATCAAATCAAAGTGGATAATTAGTAAAGGTTTATCTAGATTGGTTGCAGTAAATTAGGAATGTACAGACAATAGAATGGGAAATGTTATGTTCAAACCTGTGAGATTCTTAATTATCAAATCAAAGTGGATAATTAGTAAAGGTTTATCTAGATAGGTTGCAGTAAATTAGGAATGTAAAGACAATAGAATGGGAAATGTTATGTTCAAACCTGTGAGATTCTTAATTATCAAATCAAAGAGGATAATTAGTAAAGGTTTATCTAGATTGGTTGCAGTAAATTAGGAATGTACAGACAATAGAATGGGAAATGTTATGTTCAAACCTGTGAGATTCTTAATTATCAAATCAAAGTGGATAATTAGTAAAGGTTTATCTAGATTGGTTGCAGTAAATTAGGAATGTAAAGACAATAGAATGGGAAATGTTATGTTCAAACCTGTGAGATTCTTAATTATCAAATCAAAGAGGATAATTAGTAAAGGTTTATCTAGATTGGTTGCAGTAAATTAGGAATGTACAGACAATAGAATGGGAAATGTTATGTTCAAACCTGTGAGATTCTTAATTATCAAATCAAAGAGGATAATTAGTAAAGGTTTATCTAGACTGGTTGCCATAAATTAGGAATGTACAGACAATAGAATGGGAAATGTTATGTTCAAACCTGTGAGATTCTTAATTATCAAATCAAAGTGGATAATTAGTAAAGGTTTATCTAGATTGGTTGCAGTAAATTAGTAATGTACAGACAATAGAATGGGAAATGTTATGTTCAAACCTGTGAGATTCTTAATTATCAAATCAGAGAGGATAATTAGTAAAGGTTTATCTAGATTGGTTGCCATAAATTAGGAATGTAAAGACAATAGAATGGGAAATGTTATGTTCAAACCAGTGAGATTCTTAATTATCAAATCAGAGAGGATAATTAGTAAAGTTTTATCTAGATTTGTTGCAGTAAATTAGGAATGTAAAGACAATAGAATGGTAAATGTTATGTTCAAACCTGTGAGATTCTTAATTATCAAATCAAAGAGGATAATTAGTAAAGGTTTATCTAGATTGGTTGCAGTAAATTAGGAATGTACAGACAATAGAATGGGAAATGTTATGTTCAAACCTGTGAGATTCTTAATTATCAAATCAGAGAGGATAATTAGTAAAGTTTTATCTAGATTTGTTGCAGTAAATTAGGAATGTAAAGACAATAGAATGGGAAATGTTATGTTCAAACCTGTGAGATTCTTAATTATCAAATCAAAGAGGATAATTAGTAAAGGTTTATCTAGATTGGTTGCAGTAAATTAGGAATGTACAGACAATAGAATGGGAAATGTTATGTTCAAACCTGTGAGATTCTTAATTATCAAATCAAAGTGGATAATTAGTAAAGGTTTATCTAGATTGGTTGCAGTAAATTAGGAATGTACAGACAATAGAATGGGAAATGTTATGTTCAAACCTGTGAGATTCTTAATTATCAAATCAAAGTGGATAATTAGTAAAGGTTTATCTAGATAGGTTGCAGTAAATTAGGAATGTAAAGACAATAGAATGGGAAATGTTATGTTCAAACCTGTGAGATTCTTAATTATCAAATCAAAGAGGATAATTAGTAAAGGTTTATCTAGATTGGTTGCAGTAAATTAGGAATGTACAGACAATAGAATGGGAAATGTTATGTTCAAACCTGTGAGATTCTTAATTATCAAATCAAAGTGGATAATTAGTAAAGGTTTATCTAGATTGGTTGCAGTAAATTAGGAATGTAAAGACAATAGAATGGGAAATGTTATGTTCAAACCTGTGAGATTCTTAATTATCAAATCAAAGAGGATAATTAGTAAAGGTTTATCTAGATTGGTTGCAGTAAATTAGGAATGTACAGACAATAGAATGGGAAATGTTATGTTCAAACCTGTGAGATTCTTAATTATCAAATCAAAGAGGATAATTAGTAAAGGTTTATCTAGACTGGTTGCCATAAATTAGGAATGTACAGACAATAGAATGGGAAATGTTATGTTCAAACCTGTGAGATTCTTAATTATCAAATCAAAGTGGATAATTAGTAAAGGTTTATCTAGATTGGTTGCAGTAAATTAGTAATGTACAGACAATAGAATGGGAAATGTTATGTTCAAACCTGTGAGATTCTTAATTATCAAATCAGAGAGGATAATTAGTAAAGGTTTATCTAGATTGGTTGCCATAAATTAGGAATGTAAAGACAATAGAATGGGAAATGTTATGTTCAAACCAGTGAGATTCTTAATTATCAAATCAGAGAGGATAATTAGTAAAGTTTTATCTAGATTTGTTGCAGTAAATTAGGAATGTAAAGACAATAGAATGGTAAATGTTATGTTCAAACCTGTGAGATTCTTAATTATCAAATCAAAGAGGATAATTAGTAAAGGTTTATCTAGATTGGTTGCAGTAAATTAGGAATGTACAGACAATAGAATGGGAAATGTTATGTTCAAACCTGTGAGATTCTTAATTATCAAATCAGAGAGGATAATTAGTAAAGTTTTATCTAGATTTGTTGCAGTAAATTAGGAATGTAAAGACAATAGAATGGGAAATGTTATGTTCAAACCTGTGAGATTCTTAATTATCAAATCAAAGAGGATAATTAGTAAAGGTTTATCTAGATTGGTTGCAGTAAATTAGGAATGTACAGACAATAGAATGGGAAATGTTATGTTCAAACCTGTGAGATTCTTAATTATCAAATCAAAGTGGATAATTAGTAAAGGTTTATCTAGATTGGTTGCAGTAAATTAGGAATGTACAGACAATAGAATGGGAAATGTTATGTTCAAACCTGTGAGATTCTTAATTATCAAATCAAAGTGGATAATTAGTAAAGGTTTATCTAGATAGGTTGCAGTAAATTAGGAATGTAAAGACAATAGAATGGGAAATGTTATGTTCAAACCTGTGAGATTCTTAATTATCAAATCAAAGAGGATAATTAGTAAAGGTTTATCTAGATTGGTTGCAGTAAATTAGGAATGTACAGACAATAGAATGGGAAATGTTATGTTCAAACCTGTGAGATTCTTAATTATCAAATCAAAGTGGATAATTAGTAAAGGTTTATCTAGATTGGTTGCAGTAAATTAGGAATGTAAAGACAATAGAATGGGAAATGTTATGTTCAAACCTGTGAGATTCTTAATTATCAAATCAAAGAGGATAATTAGTAAAGGTTTATCTAGATTGGTTGCAGTAAATTAGGAATGTACAGACAATAGAATGGGAAATGTTATGTTCAAACCTGTGAGATTCTTAATTATCAAATCAAAGAGGATAATTAGTAAAGGTTTATCTAGACTGGTTGCCATAAATTAGGAATGTACAGACAATAGAATGGGAAATGTTATGTTCAAACCTGTGAGATGCTTAATTATCAAATCAAAGTGGATAATTAGTAAAGGTTTATCTAGATTGGTTGCAGTAAATTAGTAATGTACAGACAATAGAATGGGAAATGTTATGTTCAAACCTGTGAGATTCTTAATTATCAAATCAGAGAGGATAATTAGTAAAGGTTTATCTAGATTGGTTGCCATAAATTAGGAATGTAAAGACAATAGAATGGGAAATGTTATGTTCAAACCAGTGAGATTCTTAATTATCAAATCAAAGAGGATAATTAGTAAAGTTTTATCTAGATTGGTTGCAGTAAATTAGGAATGTACAGACAATAGAATGGGAAATGTTTTGTTCAAACCTGTGATATTCTTAATTATCAAATCAAATAGGATAATTAGTGAAGGTTTATCTACATTGGTTGCAGTAAATTAGGAATGTACAGACACTAGAATGGGAAATTTTATGTTCAATCCTGTGAAATTCTTAATTATGAAATCAAAGAGGATAATTAGTAATGGTTTATCTAGATTGGTTGCAGTAAATTAGGAATGTAAAGACAATAGAATGGGAAATGTTATGTTCAAACCTGTGAGATTCTTAATTATCAAATCAAAGTGGATAATTAGTAAAGGTTTATCTAGATTGGTTGCAGTAAATTAGGAATGTACAGATAATAGAATGAGAAATGTTATGTTAAAAACTGTGAGATTCTTAATTATCAAATAAAAGAGGATATTAAGTAAAGTTTCATCTAGATTGGTTGCAGTAAATTAGTAATGTACAGACAATAGAATGGGAAATGTTATGTTCAAACCTGTGAGATTCTTAATTATCAAATCAAAGAGGATAATTAGTAAAGGTTTATCTAGATTGGTTGCAGTAAATTAGTAATGTACAGACTATAGAATGGGAAATGTTATGTTCAAACCTGTGAGATTCTTATTTATCAACTCAAAGAGGATAATTAGTAAAGGTTTATCTAGATTTGTTGCAGTAAATTAGGAATGTACAGATAATAGAATGGGAAATGTTATGTTCAAAACTGTGAGATTCTTAATTATCAAATCAAAGAGGATATTTAGTAAAGTTTTATCTAGATTGGTTGCAGTAAATTAGGAATGTAAAGACAATAGAATGGGAAATGTTATGTTCAAACCTGTGAGATTCTTAATTATCAAATCAAAGAGGATAATTAGTAAAGGTTTATCTAGACTGGTTGCCGTAAATTAGGAATGTACAGATAATAGAATGGGAAATGTTATGTTCAAACCTGTGAGATTCTTAATTATCAAATCAAAGAGGATAATTAGTAAAGGTTTATCTAGATTGGTTGCAGTAAATTAGGAATGTACAGATAATAGAATGGGAAATGTTATGTTCAAACCTGTGAGATTCTTAATTATCAAATCAAAGAGGATAATTAGTAAAGGTTTATCTAGATTGGTTGCAGTAAATTAGGAATGTACAGATAATAGAATGGGAAATGTTATGTTCAAACCTGTGAGATTCTTAATTATCAAATCAAAGAGGATAATTAGTAAAGGTTTATCTAGATTGGTTGCAGTAAATTAGGAATGTACAGATAATAGAATGGGAAATTTTATGTTCAAACCTGTGAGATTCTTAATTATCAAATCAAAGAGGATAATTAGTAAAGGTTTATCTAGATTGGTTGCAGTAAATTAGGAATGTACAGATAATAGAATGGGAAATGTTATGTTCAAACCTGTGAGATTCTTAATTATCAAATCAAAGAGGATAATTAGTAAAGGTTTATCTAGATTGGTTGCAGTAAATTAGGAATGTACAGATAATAGAATGGGAAATTTTATGTTCAAACCTGTGAGATTCTTAATTATCAAATCAAAGAGGATAATTAGTAAAGGTTTATCTAGACTGGTTGCAGTAAATTAGGAATGTACAGATAATAGAATGGGAAATTTTATGTTCAAACCTGTGAGATTCTTAATTATCAAATCAAAGAGGATAATTAGTAAAGGTTTATCTAGATTGGTTGCAGTAAATTAGGAATGTACAGATAATAGAATGGGAAATGTTATGTTCAAACCTGTGAGATTCTTAATTATCAAATCAAAGAGGATAATTAGTAAAGGTTTATCTAGATTGGTTGCAGTAAATTAGGAATGTACAGATAATAGAATGGGAAATTTTATGTTCAAACCTGTGAGATTCTTAATTATCAAATCAAAGAGGATAATTAGTAAAGGTTTATCTAGATTGGTTGCAGTAAATTAGGAATGTACAGATAATAGAATGGGAAATGTTATGTTCAAACCTGTGAGATTCTTAATTATCAAATCAAAGAGGATAATTAGTAAAGGTTTATCTAGATTGGTTGCAGTAAATTAGGAATGTACAGATAATAGAATGGGAAATGTTATGTTCAAACCTGTGAGATTCTTAATTATCAAATCAAAGAGGATAATTAGTAAAGGTTTATCTAGATTGGTTGCAGTAAATTAGGAATGTAAAGACAATAGAATGGGAAATGTTATGTTCAAACCTGTGAGATTCTTAATTATCAAATCAAAGAGGATAATTAGTAAAGGTTTATCTAGATTGGTTGCAGTAAATTAGGAATGTACAGATAATAGAATGGGAAATTTTATGTTCAAACCTGTGAGATTCTTAATTATCAAATCAAAGAGGATAATTAGTAAAGGTTTATCTAGACTGGTTGCAGTAAATTAGGAATGTACAGATAATAGAATGGGAAATTTTATGTTCAAACCTGTGAGATTCTTAATTATCAAATCAAAGAGGATAATTAGTAAAGGTTTATCTAGATTGGTTGCAGTAAATTAGGAATGTACAGATAATAGAATGGGAAATGTTATGTTCAAACCTGTGAGATTCTTAATTATCAAATCAAAGAGGATAATTAGTAAAGGTTTATCTAGATTGGTTGCAGTAAATTAGGAATGTACAGATAATAGAATGGGAAATTTTATGTTCAAACCTGTGAGATTCTTAATTATCAAATCAAAGAGGATAATTAGTAAAGGTTTATCTAGATTGGTTGCAGTAAATTAGGAATGTACAGATAATAGAATGGGAAATTTTATGTTCAAACCTGTGAGATTCTTAATTATCAAATCAAGGAGGATAATTAGTAAAGGTTTATCTAGACTGGTTGCAGTAAATTAGGAATGTACAGATAATAGAATGGGAAATGTTATGTTCAAACCTGTGAGATTCTTAATTATCAAATCAAAGAGGATAATTAGTAAAGGTTTATCTAGATTGGTTGCAGTAAATTAGGAATGTACAGATAATAGAATGGGAAATGTTATGTTCAAACCTGTGAGATTCTTAATTATCAAATCAAAGAGGATAATTAGTAAAGGTTTATCTAGATTGGTTGCAGTAAATTAGGAATGTACAGATAATAGAATGGGAAATTTTATGTTCAAACCTGTGAGATTCTTAATTATCAAATCAAAGAGGATAATTAGTAAAGGTTTATCTAGACTGGTTGCAGTAAATTAGGAATGTACAGATAATAGAATGGGAAATTTTATGTTCAAACCTGTGAGATTCTTAATTATCAAATCAAAGAGGATAATTAGTAAAGGTTTATCTAGATTGGTTGCAGTAAATTAGGAATGTACAGATAATAGAATGGGAAATGTTATGTTCAAACCTGTGAGATTCTTAATTATCAAATCAAAGAGGATAATTAGTAAAGGTTTATCTAGATTGGTTGCAGTAAATTAGGAATGTACAGATAATAGAATGGGAAATTTTATGTTCAAACCTGTGAGATTCTTAATTATCAAATCAAAGAGGATAATTAGTAAAGGTTTATCTAGATTGGTTGCAGTAAATTAGGAATGTACAGATAATAGAATGGGAAATTTTATGTTCAAACCTGTGAGATTCTTAATTATCAAATCAAAGAGGATAATTAGTAAAGGTTTATCTAGACTGGTTGCAGTAAATTAGGAATGTACAGATAATAGAATGGGAAATGTTATGTTCAAACCTGTGAGATTCTTAATTATCAAATCAAAGAGGATAATTAGTAAAGGTTTATCTAGATTGGTTGCAGTAAATTAGGAATGTACAGATAATAGAATGGGAAATGTTATGTTCAAACCTGTGAGATTCTTAATTATCAAATCAAAGAGGATAATTAGTCAAGGTTTATCTAGATTGGTTGCAGTAAATTAGGAATGTACAGATAATAGAATGGGAAATTTTATGTTCAAACCTGTGAGATTCTTAATTATCAAATCAAAGAGGATAATTAGTAAAGGTTTATCTAGACTGGTTGCAGTAAATTAGGAATGTACAGATAATAGAATGGGAAATGTTATGTTCAAACCTGTGAGATTCTTAATTATCAAATCAAAGAGGATAATTAGTAAAGGTTTATCTAGATTGGTTGCAGTAAATTAGGAATGTACAGATAATAGAATGGGAAATGTTATGTTCAAACCTGTGAGATTCTTAATTATCAAATCAAAGAGGATAATTAGTAAAGGTTTATCTAGATTGGTTGCAGTAAATTAGGAATGTACAGATAATAGAATGGGAAATTTTATGTTCAAACCTGTGAGATTCTTAATTATCAAATCAAAGAGGATAATTAGTAAAGGTTTATCTAGACTGGTTACAGTAAATTAGGAATGTACAGATAATAGAATGGGAAATTTTATGTTCAAACCTGTGAGATTCTTAATTATCAAATCAAAGAGGATAATTAGTAAAGGTTTATCTAGATTGGTTGCAGTAAATTAGGAATGTACAGATAATAGAATGGGAAATGTTATGTTCAAACCTGTGAGATTCTTAATTATCAAATCAAAGAGGATAATTAGTAAAGGTTTATCTAGATTGGTTGCAGTAAATTAGGAATGTACAGATAATAGAATGGGAAATTTTATGTTCAAACCTGTGAGATTCTTAATTATCAAATCAAAGAGGATAATTAGTAAAGGTTTATCTAGATTGGTTGCAGTAAATTAGGAATGTACAGATAATAGAATGGGAAATGTTATGTTCAAACCTGTGAGATTCTTAATTATCAAATCAAAGAGGATAATTAGTAAAGGTTTATCTAGATTGGTTGCAGTAAATTAGGAATGTACAGATAATAGAATGGGAAATTTTATGTTCAAACCTGTGAGATTCTTAATTATCAAATCAAAGAGGATAATTAGTAAAGGTTTATCTAGATTGGTTGCAGTAAATTAGGAATGTACAGATAATAGAATGGGAAATGTTATGTTCAAACCTGTGAGATTCTTAATTATCAAATCAAAGAGGATAATTAGTAAAGGTTTATCTAGATTGGTTGCAGTAAATTAGGAATGTACAGATAATAGAATGGGAAATTTTATGTTCAAACCTGTGAGATTCTTAATTATCAAATCAAAGAGGATAATTAGTAAAGGTTTATCTAGATTGGTTGCAGTAAATTAGGAATGTACAGATAATAGAATGAGAAATTTTATGTTCAAACCTGTGAGATTCTTAATTATCAAATCAAAGAGGATAATTAGTAAAGGTTTATCTAGATTGGTTGCAGTAAATTAGGAATGTACAGATAATAGAATGGGAAATTTTATGTTCAAACCTGTGAGATTCTTAATTATCAAATCAAAGAGGATAATTAGTAAAGGTTTATCTAGATTGGTTGCAGTAAATTAGGAATGTACAGATAATAGAATGGGAAATGTTATGTTCAAACCTGTGAGATTCTTAATTATCAAATCAAAGAGGATAATTAGTAAAGGTTTATCTAGATTGGTTGCAGTAAATTAGGAATGTACAGATAATAGAATGGGAAATTTTATGTTCAAACCTGTGAGATTCTTAATTATCAAATCAAAGAGGATAATTAGTAAAGGTTTATCTAGATTGGTTGCAGTAAATTAGGAATGTACAGATAATAGAATGGGAAATGTTATGTTCAAACCTGTGAGATTCTTAATTATCAAATCAAAGAGGATAATTAGTAAAGGTTTATCTAGATTGGTTGCAGTAAATTAGGAATGTACAGATAATAGAATGGGAAATTTTATGTTCAAACCTGTGAGATTCTTAATTATCAAATCAAAGAGGATAATTAGTAAAGGTTTATCTAGATTGGTTGCAGTAAATTAGGAATGTACAGATAATAGAATGGGAAATTTTATGTTCAAACCTGTGAGATTCTTAATTATCAAATCAAAGAGGATAATTAGTAAAGGTTTATCTAGACTGGTTGCAGTAAATTAGGAATGTACAGATAATAGAATGGGAAATGTTATGTTCAAACCTGTGAGATTCTTAATTATCAAATCAAAGAGGATAATTAGTAAAGGTTTATCTAGATTGGTTGCAGTAAATTAGGAATGTACAGATAATAGAATGGGAAATGTTATGTTCAAACCTGTGAGATTCTTAATTATCAAATCAAAGAGGATAATTAGTAAAGGTTTATCTAGATTGGTTGCAGTAAATTAGGAATGTACAGATAATAGAATGGGAAATTTTATGTTCAAACCTGTGAGATTCTTAATTATCAAATCAAAGAGGATAATTAGTAAAGGTTTATCTAGACTGGTTGCAGTAAATTAGGAATGTACAGATAATAGAATGGGAAATTTTATGTTCAAACCTGTGAGATTCTTAATTATCAAATCAAAGAGGATAATTAGTAAAGGTTTATCTAGATTGGTTGCAGTAAATTAGGAATGTACAGATAATAGAATGGGAAATGTTATGTTCAAACCTGTGAGATTCTTAATTATCAAATCAAAGAGGATAATTAGTAAAGGTTTATCTAGATTGGTTGCAGTAAATTAGGAATGTACAGATAATAGAATGGGAAATTTTATGTTCAAACCTGTGAGATTCTTAATTATCAAATCAAAGAGGATAATTAGTAAAGGTTTATCTAGATTGGTTGCAGTAAATTAGGAATGTACAGATAATAGAATGGGAAATTTTATGTTCAAACCTGTGAGATTCTTAATTATCAAATCAAAGAGGATAATTAGTAAAGGTTTATCTAGATTGGTTGCAGTAAATTAGGAATGTACAGATAATAGAATGGGAAATTTTATGTTCAAACCTGTGAGATTCTTAATTATCAAATCAAAGAGGATAATTAGTAAAGGTTTATCTAGATTGGTTGCAGTAAATTAGGAATGTACAGATAATAGAATGAGAAATTTTATGTTCAAACCTGTGAGATTCCTAATTATCAAATAAAAGAGGATAATTAGTAAAGGTTTATCTAGATTGGTTGCAGTAAATTAGGAATGTACAGATAATAGAATGGGAAATTTTATGTTCAAACCTGTGAGATTCTTAATTATCAAATCAAAGATGATAATTAGTAAAGGTTTATCTAGATTGGTTGCAGTAAATTAGGAATGTACAGATAATAGAATGGGAAATGTTATGTTCAAACCTGTGAGATTCTTAATTATCAAATCAAAGTGGATAATTAGTAAAGGTTTATCTAGATTGGTTGCAGTAAATTAGGAATGTAAAGACAATAGAATGGGAAATGTTATGTTCAAACCTGTGAGATTCTTAATTATCAAATCAAAGAGGATAATTAGTAAAGGTTTATCTAGACTGGTTGCCGTAAATTAGGAATGTACAGATAATAGAATGGGAAATGTTATGTTCAAACCTGTGAGATTCTTAATTATCAAATCAAAGAGGATAATTAGTAAAGGTTTATCTAGATTGGTTGCAGTAAATTAGGAATGTACAGATAATAGAATGGGAAATGTTATGTTCAAACCTGTGAGATTCTTAATTATCAAATCAAAGAGGATAATTAGTAAAGGTTTATCTAGATTGGTTGCAGTAAATTAGGAATGTACAGATAATAGAATGGGAAATGTTATGTTCAAACCTGTGAGATTCTTAATTATCAAATCAAAGAGGATAATTAGTAAAGGTTTATCTAGATTGGTTGCAGTAAATTAGGAATGTACAGATAATAGAATGGGAAATTTTATGTTCAAACCTGTGAGATTCTTAATTATCAAATCAAAGAGGATAATTAGTAAAGGTTTATCTAGATTGGTTGCAGTAAATTAGGAATGTACAGATAATAGAATGGGAAATTTTATGTTCAAACCTGTGAGATTCCTAATTATCAAATAAAAGAGGATAATTAGTAAAGGTTTATCTAGATTGGTTGCAGTAAATTAGGAATGTACAGATAATAGAATGGGAAATTTTATGTTCAAACCTGTGAGATTCTTAATTATCAAATCAAAGAGGATAATTAGTAAAGGTTTATCTAGATTGGTTGCAGTAAATTAGGAATGTACAGATAATAGAATGGGAAATGTTATGTTCAAACCTGTGAGATTCTTAATTATCAAATCAAAGAGGATAATTAGTAAAGGTTTATCTAGATTGGTTGCAGTAAATTAGGAATGTAAAGACAATAGAATGGGAAATGTTATGTTCAAACCTGTGAGATTCTTAATTATCAAATCAAAGAGGATAATTAGTAAAGGTTTATCTAGACTGGTTGCCGTAAATTAGGAATGTACAGATAATAGAATGGGAAATGTTATGTTCAAACCTGTGAGATTCTTAATTATCAAATCAAAGAGGATAATTAGTAAAGGTTTATCTAGATTGGTTGCAGTAAATTAGGAATGTACAGATAATAGAATGGGAAATGTTATGTTCAAACCTGTGAGATTCTTAATTATCAAATCAAAGAGGATAATTAGTAAAGGTTTATCTAGATTGGTTGCAGTAAATTAGGAATGTACAGATAATAGAATGGGAAATGTTATGTTCAAACCTGTGAGATTCTTAATTATCAAATCAAAGAGGATAATTAGTAAAGGTTTATCTAGATTGGTTGCAGTAAATTAGGAATGTACAGATAATAGAATGGGAAATGTTATGTTCAAACCTGTGAGATTCTTAATTATCAAATCAAAGAGGATAATTAGTAAAGGTTTATCTAGATTGGTTGCAGTAAATTAGGAATGTACAGATAATAGAATGGGAAATGTTATGTTCAAACCTGTGAGATTCTTAATTATCAAATCAAAGAGGATAATTAGTAAAGGTTTATCTAGATTGGTTGCAGTAAATTAGGAATGTACAGATAATAGAATGGGAAATGTTATGTTCAAACCTGTGAGATTCTTAATTATCAAATCAAAGAGGATAATTAGTAAAGGTTTATCTAGATTGGTTGCAGTAAATTAGGAATGTACAGATAATAGAATGGGAAATGTTATGTGCAAACCTGTGAGATTCTTAATTATCAAATCAAAGAGGATAATTAGTAAAGGTTTATCTAGATTGGTTGCAGTAAATTAGGAATGTACAGATAATAGAATGGGAAATGTTATGTTCAAACCTGTGAGATTCTTAATTATCAAATCAAAGAGGATAATTAGTAAAGGTTTATCTAGATTGGTTGCAGTAAATTAGGAATGTAAAGACAATAGAATGGGAAATGTTATGTTCAAACCTGTGAGATTCTTAATTATCAAATCAAAGAGGATAATTAGTAAAGGTTTATCTAGATTGGTTGCAGTAAATTAGGAATGTACAGATAATAGAATGGGAAATGTTATGTTCAAACCTGTGAGATTCTTAATTATCAAATCAAAGAGGATATTTAGTAAAGGTTTATCTAGATTGGTTGCCGTAAATTAGGAATGTACAGATAATAGAATGGGAAATGTTATGTTCAAACCTGTGAGATTCTTAATTATCAAATCAAAGAGGATAATTAGTAAAGGTTTATCTAGATTGGTTGCAGTAAATTAGGAATGTACAGATAATAGAATGGGAAATGTTATGTTCAAACCTGTGACATTCTTAATTATCAAATCAAAGAGGATAATTAGTAAAGGTTTATCTAGATTGGTTGCCGTAAATTAGGAATGTACAGATAATAGAATGGGAAATGTTATGTTCAAACCTGTGACATTCTTAATTATCAAATCAAAGAGGATATTTAGTAAAGGTTTATCTAGATTGGTTGCAGTAAATTAGGAATGTACAGATAATAGAATGGGAAATGTTATGTTCAAACCAGTGAGATTCTTAATTATCAAATCAAAGAGGATAATTAGTAAAGGTTTATCTAGATTGGTTGCCGTAAATTAGGAATGTACAGATAATAGAATGGGAAATGTTATGTTCAAACCTGTGAGATTCTTAATTATCAAATCAAAGAGGATAATTAGTAAAGGTTTATCTAGATTGGTTGCAGTAAATTAGGAATGTACAGATAATAGAATGGGAAATGTTATGTTCAAACCTGTGAGATTCTTAATTATCAAATCAAAGAGGATAATTAGTAAAGGTTTATCTAGATTGGTTGCAGTAAATTAGGAATGTACAGATAATAGAATGGGAAATGTTATGTTCAAACCTGTGAGATTCTTAATTATCAAATCAAAGAGGATAATTAGTAAAGGTTTATCTAGATTGGTTGCAGTAAATTAGGAATGTAAAGACAATAGAATGGGAAATGTTATGTTCAAACCTGTGAGATTCTTAATTATCAAATCAAAGAGGATAATTAGTAAAGGTTTATCTAGATTGGTTGCAGTAAATTAGGAATGTACAGATAATAGAATGGGAAATGTTATGTTCAAACCTGTGAGATTCTTAATTATCAAATCAAAGAGGATATTTAGTAAAGGTTTATCTAGATTGGTTGCCGTAAATTAGGAATGTACAGATAATAGAATGGGAAATGTTATGTTCAAACCTGTGAGATTCTTAATTATCAAATCAAAGAGGATAATTAGTAAAGGTTTATCTAGATTGGTTGCAGTAAATTAGGAATGTACAGATAATAGAATGGGAAATGTTATGTTCAAACCTGTGACATTCTTAATTATCAAATCAAAGAGGATAATTAGTAAAGGTTTATCTAGATTGGTTGCCGTAAATTAGGAATGTACAGATAATAGAATGGGAAATGTTATGTTCAAACCTGTGACATTCTTAATTATCAAATCAAAGAGGATATTTAGTAAAGGTTTATCTAGATTGGTTGCAGTAAATTAGGAATGTACAGATAATAGAATGGGAAATGTTATGTTCAAACCAGTGAGATTCTTAATTATCAAATCAAAGAGGATAATTAGTAAAGGTTTATCTAGATTGGTTGCCGTAAATTAGGAATGTACAGATAATAGAATGGGAAATGTTATGTTCAAACCTGTGAGATTCTTAATTATCAAATCAAAGAGGATAATTAGTAAAGGTTTATCTAGATTGGTTGCAGTAAATTAGGAATGTACAGATAATAGAATGGGAAATTTTATGTTCAAACCTGTGAGATTCTTAATTATCAAATCAAAGAGGATAATTAGTAAAGGTTTATCTAGATTGGTTGCAGTAAATTAGGAATGTACAGATAATAGAATGGGAAATGTTATGTTCAAACCTGTGAGATTCTTAATTATCAAATCAAAGAGGATAATTAGTAAAGGTTTATCTAGATTGGTTGCCGTAAATTAGGAATGTACAGATAATAGAATGGGAAATGTTATGTTCAAACCTGTGACATTCTTAATTATCAAATCAAAGAGGATATTTAGTAAAGGTTTATCTAGATTGGTTGCAGTAAATTAGGAATGTACAGATAATAGAATGGGAAATGTTATGTTCAAACCAGTGAGATTCATAATTATCAAATCAAAGAGGATAATTAGTAAAGGTTTATCTAGATTGGTTGCCGTAAATTAGGAATGTACAGATAATAGAATGGGAAATGTTATGTTCAAACCTGTGAGATTCTTAATTATCAAATCAAAGAGGATAATTAGTAAAGTTTTATCTAGATTGGTTGCAGTAAATTAGGAATGTACAGATAATAGAATGGGAAATGTTATGTTCAAACCTGTGAGATTCTTAATTATCAAATCAAAGAGGATAATTAGTAAAGGTTTATCTAGATTGGTTGCAGTAAATTAGGAATGTACAGATAATAGAATGGGAAATGTTATGTTCAAACCTGTGAGATTCTTAATTATCAAATCAAAGAGGATAATTAGTAAAGGTTTATCTAGATTGGTTGCAGTAAATTAGGAATGTACAGATAATAGAATGGGAAATGTTATGTTCAAACCTGTGAGATTCTTAATTATCAAATCAAAGAGGATAATTAGTAAAGGTTTATCTAGATTGGTTGCAGTAAATTAGGAATGTACAGATAATAGAATGGGAAATGTTATGTTCAAACCTGTGAGATTCTTAATTATCAAATCAAAGAGGATAATTAGTAAAGGTTTATCTAGATTGGTTGCAGTAAATTAGGAATGTACAGATAATAGAATGGGAAATGTTATGTTCAAACCTGTGAGATTCTTAATTATCAAATCAAAGAGGATAATTAGTAAAGGTTTATCTAGATTGGTTGCAGTAAATTAGGAATGTACAGATAATAGAATGGGAAATGTTATGTTCAAACCTGTGAGATTCTTAATTATCAAATCAAAGAGGATAATTAGTAAAGGTTTATCTAGATTGGTTGCAGTAAATTAGGAATGTACAGATAATAGAATGGGAAATGTTATGTTCAAACCTGTGAGATTCTTAATTATCAAATCAAAGAGGATAATTAGTAAAGGTTTATCTAGATTGGTTGCAGTAAATTAGGAATGTACAGATAATAGAATGGGAAATGTTATGTTCAAACCTGTGAGATTCTTAATTATCAAATCAAAGAGGATAATTAGTAAAGGTTTATCTAGATTGGTTGCAGTAAATTAGGAATGTACAGATAATAGAATGGGAAATGTTATGTTCAAACCTGTGAGATTCTTAATTATCAAATCAAAGAGGATAATTAGTAAAGGTTTATCTAGATTGGTTGCCGTAAATTAGGAATGTACAGATAATAGAATGGGAAATGTTATGTTCAAACCTGTGACATTCTTAATTATCAAATCAAAGAGGATATTTAGTAAAGGTTTATCTAGACTGGTTGCCGTAAATTAGGAATGTACAGATAATAGAATGGGAAATGTTATGTTCAAACCTGTGAGATTCTTAATTATCAAATCAAAGAGGATAATTAGTAAAGGTTTATCTAGATTGGTTGCAGTAAATTAGGAATGTACAGATAATAGAATGGGAAATTTTATGTTCAAACCTGTGAGATTCCTAATTATCAAATAAAAGAGGATAATTAGTAAAGGTTTATCTAGATTGGTTGCAGTAAATTAGGAATGTACAGATAATAGAATGGGAAATTTTATGTTCAAACCTGTGAGATTCTTAATTATCAAATCAAAGAGGATAATTAGTAAAGGTTTATCTAGATTGGTTGCAGTAAATTAGGAATGTACAGATAATAGAATGGGAAATGTTATGTTCAAACCTGTGAGATTCTTAATTATCAAATCAAAGAGGATAATTAGTAAAGGTTTATCTAGATTGGTTGCAGTAAATTAGGAATGTACAGATAATAGAATGGGAAATGTTATGTTCAAACCTGTGAGATTCTTAATTATCAAATCAAAGAGGATAATTAGTAAAGGTTTATCTAGATTGGTTGCAGTAAATTAGGAATGTACAGATAATAGAATGGGAAATGTTATGTTCAAACCTGTGAGATTCTTAATTATCAAATCAAAGAGGATAATTAGTAAAGGTTTATCTAGATTGGTTGCAGTAAATTAGGAATGTACAGATAATAGAATGGGAAATGTTATGTTCAAACCTGTGAGATTCTTAATTATCAAATCAAAGAGGATAATTAGTAAAGGTTTATCTAGATTGGTTGCCGTAAATTAGGAATGTACAGATAATAGAATGGGAAATGTTATGTTCAAACCTGTGACATTCTTAATTATCAAATCAAAGAGGATATTTAGTAAAGGTTTATCTAGACTGGTTGCCGTAAATTAGGAATGTACAGATAATAGAATGGGAAATGTTATGTTCAAACCTGTGAGATTCTTAATTATCAAATCAAAGAGGATAATTAGTAAAGGTTTATCTAGATTGGTTGCAGTAAATTAGGAATGTACAGATAATAGAATGGGAAATGTTATGTTCAAACCTGTGAGATTCTTAATTATCAAATCAAAGAGGATAATTAGTAAAGGTTTATCTAGATTGGTTGCCGTAAATTAGGAATGTACAGATAATAGAATGGGAAATGTTATGTTCAAACCTGTGACATTCTTAATTATCAAATCAAAGAGGATATTTAGTAAAGGTTTATCTAGACTGGTTGCCGTAAATTAGGAATGTACAGATAATAGAATGGGAAATGTTATGTTCAAACCTGTGAGATTCTTAATTATCAAATCAAAGAGGATAATTAGTAAAGGTTTATCTAGATTGGTTGCAGTAAATTAGGAATGTACAGATAATAGAATGGGAAATGTTATGTTCAAACCTGTGAGATTCTTAATTATCAAATCAAAGAGGATAATTAGTAAAGGTTTATCTAGATTGGTTGCAGTAAATTAGGAATGTACAGATAATAGAATGGGAAATGTTATGTTCAAACCTGTGAGATTCTTAATTATCAAATCAAAGAGGATAATTAGTAAAGGTTTATCTAGATTGGTTGCCGTAAATTAGGAATGTACAGATAATAGAATGGGAAATGTTATGTTCAAACCTGTGACATTCTTAATTATCAAATCAAAGAGGATATTTAGTAAAGGTTTATCTAGACTGGTTGCCGTAAATTAGGAATGTACAGATAATAGAATGGGAAATGTTATGTTCAAACCTGTGAGATTCTTAATTATCAAATCAAAGAGGATAATTAGTAAAGGTTTATCTAGATTGGTTGCAGTAAATTAGGAATGTACAGATAATAGAATGGGAAATGTTATGTTCAAACCTGTGAGATTCTTAATTATCAAATCAAAGAGGATAATTAGTAAAGGTTTATCTAGATTGGTTGCCGTAAATTAGGAATGTACAGATAATAGAATGGGAAATGTTATGTTCAAACCTGTGACATTCTTAATTATCAAATCAAAGAGGATATTTAGTAAAGGTTTATCTAGACTGGTTGCCGTAAATTAGGAATGTACAGATAATAGAATGGGAAATGTTATGTTCAAACCTGTGAGATTCTTAATTATCAAATCAAAGAGGATAATTAGTAAAGGTTTATCTAGATTGGTTGCAGTAAATTAGGAATGTACAGATAATAGAATGGGAAATTTTATGTTCAAACCTGTGAGATTCCTAATTATCAAATAAAAGAGGATAATTAGTAAAGGTTTATCTAGATTGGTTGCAGTAAATTAGGAATGTACAGATAATAGAATGGGAAATGTTATGTTCAAACCTGTGAGATTCTTAATTATCAAATAAAAGAGGATAATTAGTAAAGGTTTATCTAGATTGGTTGCAGTAAATTAGGAATGTACAGATAATAGAATGGGAAATTTTATGTTCAAACCTGTGAGATTCTTAATTATCAAATCAAAGAGGATAATTAGTAAAGGTTTATCTAGATTGGTTGCAGTAAATTAGGAATGTACAGATAATAGAATGGGAAATGTTATGTTCAAACCTGTGAGATTCTTAATTATCAAATCAAAGAGGATAATTAGTAAGGTTTATCTAGATTGGTTGCAGTAAATTAGGAATGTACAGATAATAGAATGGGAAATGTTATGTTCAAACCTGTGAGATTCTTAATTATCAAATCAAAGAGGATAATTAGTAAAGGTTTATCTAGATTGGTTGCCGTAAATTAGGAATGTACAGATAATAGAATGGGAAATGTTATGTTCAAACCTGTGACATTCTTAATTATCAAATCAAAGAGGATATTTAGTAAAGGTTTATCTAGACTGGTTGCCGTAAATTAGGAATGTACAGATAATAGAATGGGAAATGTTATGTTCAAACCTGTGAGATTCTTAATTATCAAATCAAAGAGGATAATTAGTAAAGGTTTATCTAGATTGGTTGCAGTAAATTAGGAATGTACAGATAATAGAATGGGAAATTTTATGTTCAAACCTGTGAGATTCCTAATTATCAAATAAAAGAGGATAATTAGTAAAGGTTTATCTAGATTGGTTGCAGTAAATTAGGAATGTACAGATAATAGAATGGGAAATGTTATGTTCAAACCTGTGAGATTCTTAATTATCAAATAAAAGAGGATAATTAGTAAAGGTTTATCTAGATTGGTTGCAGTAAATTAGGAATGTACAGATAATAGAATGGGAAATTTTATGTTCAAACCTGTGAGATTCTTAATTATCAAATCAAAGAGGATAATTAGTAAAAGTTTATCTAGATTGGTTGCAGTAAATTAGGAATGTACAGATAATAGAATGGGAAATGTTATGTTCAAACCTGTGAGATTCTTAATTATCAAATCAAAGAGGATAATTAGTAAAGGTTTATCTAGATTGGTTGCAGTAAATTAGGAATGTACAGATAATAGAATGGGAAATGTTATGTTCAAACCTGTGAGATTCTTAATTATCAAATCAAAGAGGATAATTAGTAAAGGTTTATCTAGATTGGTTGCCGTAAATTAGGAATGTACAGATAATAGAATGGGAAATGTTATGTTCAAACCTGTGACATTCTTAATTATCAAATCAAAGAGGATATTTAGTAAAGGTTTATCTAGACTGGTTGCCGTAAATTAGGAATGTACAGATAATAGAATGGGAAATGTTATGTTCAAACCTGTGAGATTCTTAATTATCAAATCAAAGAGGATAATTAGTAAAGGTTTATCTAGATTGGTTGCAGTAAATTAGGAATGTACAGATAATAGAATGGGAAATTTTATGTTCAAACCTGTGAGATTCCTAATTATCAAATAAAAGAGGATAATTAGTAAAGGTTTATCTAGATTGGTTGCAGTAAATTAGGAATGTACAGATAATAGAATGGGAAATTTTATGTTCAAACCTGTGAGATTCTTAATTATCAAATCAAAGAGGATAATTAGTAAAGGTTTATCTAGATTGGTTGCAGTAAATTAGGAATGTACAGATAATAGAATGGGAAATGTTATGTTCAAACCTGTGAGATTCTTAATTATCAAATCAAAGAGGATAATTAGTAAAGTTTTATCTAGATTGGTTGCAGTAAATTAGGAATGTACAGATAATAGAATGGGAAATGTTATGTTCAAACCTGTGAGATTCTTAATTATCAAATCAAAGAGGATAATTAGTAAAGGTTTATCTAGATTGGTTGCAGTAAATTAGGAATGTACAGATAATAGAATGGGAAATGTTATGTTCAAACCTGTGAGATTCTTAATTATCAAATCAAAGAGGATAATTAGTAAAGTTTTATCTAGATTGGTTGCAGTAAATTAGGAATGTACAGATAATAGAATGGGAAATGTTATGTTCAAACCTGTGAGATTCTTAATTATCAAATCAAAGAGGATAATTAGTAAAGGTTTATCTAGATTGGTTGCAGTAAATTAGGAATGTACAGATAATAGAATGGGAAATGTTATGTTCAAACCTGTGAGATTCTTAATTATCAAATAAAAGAGGATAATTAGTAAAGGTTTATCTAGATTGGTTGCAGTAAATTAGGAATGTACAGATAATAGAATGGGAAATTTTATGTTCAAACCTGTGAGATTCTTAATTATCAAATCAAAGAGGATAATTAGTAAAGGTTTATCTAGATTGGTTGCAGTAAATTAGGAATGTACAGATAATAGAATGGGAAATGTTATGTTCAAACCTGTGAGATTCTTAATTATCAAATCAAAGAGGATAATTAGTAAGGTTTATCTAGATTGGTTGCAGTAAATTAGGAATGTACAGATAATAGAATGGGAAATGTTATGTTCAAACCTGTGAGATTCTTAATTATCAAATCAAAGAGGATAATTAGTAAAGGTTTATCTAGATTGGTTGCCGTAAATTAGGAATGTACAGATAATAGAATGGGAAATGTTATGTTCAAACCTGTGACATTCTTAATTATCAAATCAAAGAGGATATTTAGTAAAGGTTTATCTAGACTGGTTGCCGTAAATTAGGAATGTACAGATAATAGAATGGGAAATGTTATGTTCAAACCTGTGAGATTCTTAATTATCAAATCAAAGAGGATAATTAGTAAAGGTTTATCTAGATTGGTTGCAGTAAATTAGGAATGTACAGATAATAGAATGGGAAATTTTATGTTCAAACCTGTGAGATTCCTAATTATCAAATAAAAGAGGATAATTAGTAAAGGTTTATCTAGATTGGTTGCAGTAAATTAGGAATGTACAGATAATAGAATGGGAAATGTTATGTTCAAACCTGTGAGATTCTTAATTATCAAATAAAAGAGGATAATTAGTAAAGGTTTATCTAGATTGGTTGCAGTAAATTAGGAATGTACAGATAATAGAATGGGAAATTTTATGTTCAAACCTGTGAGATTCTTAATTATCAAATCAAAGAGGATAATTAGTAAAAGTTTATCTAGATTGGTTGCAGTAAATTAGGAATGTACAGATAATAGAATGGGAAATGTTATGTTCAAACCTGTGAGATTCTTAATTATCAAATCAAAGAGGATAATTAGTAAAGGTTTATCTAGATTGGTTGCAGTAAATTAGGAATGTACAGATAATAGAATGGGAAATGTTATGTTCAAACCTGTGAGATTCTTAATTATCAAATCAAAGAGGATAATTAGTAAAGGTTTATCTAGATTGGTTGCCGTAAATTAGGAATGTACAGATAATAGAATGGGAAATGTTATGTTCAAACCTGTGACATTCTTAATTATCAAATCAAAGAGGATATTTAGTAAAGGTTTATCTAGACTGGTTGCCGTAAATTAGGAATGTACAGATAATAGAATGGGAAATGTTATGTTCAAACCTGTGAGATTCTTAATTATCAAATCAAAGAGGATAATTAGTAAAGGTTTATCTAGATTGGTTGCAGTAAATTAGGAATGTACAGATAATAGAATGGGAAATTTTATGTTCAAACCTGTGAGATTCCTAATTATCAAATAAAAGAGGATAATTAGTAAAGGTTTATCTAGATTGGTTGCAGTAAATTAGGAATGTACAGATAATAGAATGGGAAATTTTATGTTCAAACCTGTGAGATTCTTAATTATCAAATCAAAGAGGATAATTAGTAAAGGTTTATCTAGATTGGTTGCAGTAAATTAGGAATGTACAGATAATAGAATGGGAAATGTTATGTTCAAACCTGTGAGATTCTTAATTATCAAATCAAAGAGGATAATTAGTAAAGTTTTATCTAGATTGGTTGCAGTAAATTAGGAATGTACAGATAATAGAATGGGAAATGTTATGTTCAAACCTGTGAGATTCTTAATTATCAAATCAAAGAGGATAATTAGTAAAGGTTTATCTAGATTGGTTGCAGTAAATTAGGAATGTACAGATAATAGAATGGGAAATGTTATGTTCAAACCTGTGAGATTCTTAATTATCAAATCAAAGAGGATAATTAGTAAAGGTTTATCTAGATTGGTTGCAGTAAATTAGGAATGTACAGATAATAGAATGGGAAATTTTATGTTCAAACCTGTGAGATTCTTAATTATCAAATCAAAGAGGATAATTAGTAAAGGTTTATCTAGATTGGTTGCAGTAAATTAGGAATGTACAGATAATAGAATGGGAAATGTTATGTTCAAACCTGTGAGATTCTTAATTATCAAATCAAAGAGGATAATTAGTAAAGGTTTATCTAGATTGGTTGCAGTAAATTAGGAATGTACAGATAATAGAATGGGAAATGTTATGTTCAAACCTGTGAGATTCTTAATTATCAAATCAAAGAGGATAATTAGTAAAGGTTTATCTAGATTGGTTGCAGTAAATTAGGAATGTACAGATAATAGAATGGGAAATGTTATGTTCAAACCTGTGAGATTCTTAATTATCAAATCAAAGAGGATAATTAGTAAAGGTTTATCTAGATTGGTTGCAGTAAATTAGGAATGTACAGATAATAGAATGGGAAATGTTATGTTCAAACCTGTGAGATTCTTAATTATCAAATCAAAGAGGATAATTAGTAAAGGTTTATCTAGATTGGTTGCAGTAAATTAGGAATGTACAGATAATAGAATGGGAAATGTTATGTTCAAACCTGTGAGATTCTTAATTATCAAATCAAAGAGGATAATTAGTAAAGGTTTATCTAGATTGGTTGCAGTAAATTAGGAATGTACAGATAATAGAATGGGAAATTTTATGTTCAAACCTGTGAGATTCTTAATTATCAAATCAAAGAGGATAATTAGTAAAGGTTTATCTAGATTGGTTGCAGTAAATTAGGAATGTACAGATAATAGAATGGGAAATGTTATGTTCAAACCTGTGAGATTCTTAATTATCAAATCAAAGAGGATAATTAGTAAAGGTTTATCTAGATTGGTTGCAGTAAATTAGGAATGTACAGATAATAGAATGGGAAATTTTATGTTCAAACCTGTGAGATTCTTAATTATCAAATCAAAGAGGATAATTAGTAAAGGTTTATCTAGATTGGTTGCAGTAAATTAGGAATGTACAGATAATAGAATGGGAAATGTTATGTTCAAACCTGTGAGATTCTTAATTATCAAATCAAAGAGGATAATTAGTAAAGGTTTATCTAGATTGGTTGCAGTAAATTAGGAATGTACAGATAATAGAATGGGAAATGTTATGTTCAAACCTGTGAGATTCTTAATTATCAAATCAAAGAGGATAATTAGTAAAGGTTTATCTAGATTGGTTGCAGTAAATTAGGAATGTACAGATAATAGAATGGGAAATGTTATGTTCAAACCTGTGAGATTCTTAATTATCAAATCAAAGAGGATAATTAGTAAAGGTTTATCTAGATTGGTTGCAGTAAATTAGGAATGTACAGATAATAGAATGGGAAATGTTATGTTCAAACCTGTGAGATTCTTAATTATCAAATCAAAGAGGATAATTAGTAAAGGTTTATCTAGATTGGTTGCAGTAAATTAGGAATGTACAGATAATAGAATGGGAAATGTTATGTTCAAACCTGTGAGATTCTTAATTATCAAATCAAAGAGGATAATTAGTAAAGGTTTATCTAGATTGGTTGCAGTAAATTAGGAATGTACAGATAATAGAATGGGAAATGTTATGTTCAAACCTGTGAGATTCTTAATTATCAAATCAAAGAGGATAATTAGTAAAGGTTTATCTAGATTGGTTGCAGTAAATTAGGAATGTACAGATAATAGAATGGGAAATGTTATGTTCAAACCTGTGAGATTCTTAATTATCAAATCAAAGAGGATAATTAGTAAAGGTTTATCTAGATTGGTTGCAGTAAATTAGGAATGTACAGATAATAGAATGGGAAATGTTATGTTCAAACCTGTGAGATTCTTAATTATCAAATCAAAGAGGATAATTAGTAAAGGTTTATCTAGATTGGTTGCAGTAAATTAGGAATGTACAGATAATAGAATGGGAAATGTTATGTTCAAACCTGTGAGATTCTTAATTATCAAATCAAAGAGGATAATTAGTAAAGGTTTATCTAGATTGGTTGCAGTAAATTAGGAATGTACAGATAATAGAATGGGAAATGTTATGTTCAAACCTGTGAGATTCTTAATTATCAAATCAAAGAGGATAATTAGTAAAGGTTTATCTAGATTGGTTGCAGTAAATTAGGAATGTACAGATAATAGAATGGGAAATGTTATGTTCAAACCTGTGAGATTCTTAATTATCAAATCAAAGAGGATAATTAGTAAAGGTTTATCTAGATTGGTTGCCGTAAATTAGGAATGTACAGATAATAGAATGGGAAATGTTATGTTCAAACCTGTGACATTCTTAATTATCAAATCAAAGAGGATAATTAGTAAAGGTTTATCTAGATTGGTTGCAGTAAATTAGGAATGTACAGATAATAGAATGGGAAATGTTATGTTCAAACCTGTGATATTCTTAATTATCAAATCAAAGAGGATAATTAGTAAAGGTTTATCTAGATTGGTTGCAGTAAATTAGGAATGTACAGATAATAGAATGGGAAATGTTATGTTCAAACCTGTGAGATTCTTAATTATCAAATCAAAGAGGATAATTAGTAAAGGTTTATCTAGATTGGTTGCAGTAAATTAGGAATGTACAGATAATAGAATGGGAAATGTTATGTTCAAACCTGTGAGATTCTTAATTATCAAATCAAAGAGGATAATTAGTAAAGGTTTATCTAGATTGGTTGCCGTAAATTAGGAATGTACAGATAATAGAATGGGAAATGTTATGTTCAAACCTGTGACATTCTTAATTATCAAATCAAAGAGGATAATTAGTAAAGGTTTATCTAGATTGGTTGCCGTAAATTAGGAATGTACAGATAATAGAATGGGAAATGTTATGTTCAAACCTGTGACATTCTTAATTATCAAATCAAAGAGGATAATTAGTAAAGGTTTATCTAGATTGGTTGCAGTAAATTAGGAATGTACAGATAATAGAATGGGAAATGTTATGTTCAAACCTGTGACATTCTTAATTATCAAATCAAAGAGGATAATTAGTAAAGGTTTATCTAGATTGGTTGCAGTAAATTAGGAATGTACAGATAATAGAATGGGAAATGTTATGTTCAAACCTGTGAGATTCTTAATTATCAAATCAGAGAGGATAAATAGTAAAGGTTTATCTAGATTGGTTGCAGTAAATTAGGAATGTACAGATAATAGAATGGGAAATGTTATGTTCAAACCTGTGAGATTCTTAATTATCAAATCAAAGAGGATAATTAGTAAAGGTTTATCTAGATTGGTTGCAGTAAATTAGGAATGTACAGATAATAGAATGGGAAATGTTATGTTCAAACCTGTGAGATTCTTAATTATCAAATCAAAGAGGATAATTAGTAAAGGTTTATCTAGATTGGTTGCAGTAAATTAGGAATGTACAGATAATAGAATGGGAAATGTTATGTTCAAACCTGTGAGATTCTTAATTATCAAATCAAAGAGGATAATTAGTAAAGGTTTATCTAGATTGGTTGCAGTAAATTAGGAATGTACAGATAATAGAATGGGAAATGTTATGTTCAAACCTGTGAGATTCTTAATTATCAAATCAGAGAGGATAATTAGTAAAGGTTTATCTAGATTTCTTGCAGTAAATTAGGAATGTAAAGACAATAGAATGGGAAATGTTATGTTCAAACCTGTGAGATTCTTAATTATCAAATCAAAGAGGATAATTAGTAAAGGTTTATCTAGATTGGTTGCAGTAAATTAGGAATGTACAGATAATAGAATGGGAAATGTTATGTTCAAACCTGTGACATTCTTAATTATCAAATCAAAGAGGATAATTAGTAAAGGTTTATCTAGATTGGTTGCCGTAAATTAGGAATGTACAGATAATAGAATGGGAAATGTTATGTTCAAACCTGTGACATTCTTAATTATCAAATCAAAGAGGATAATTAGTAAAGGTTTATCTAGATTGGTTGCAGTAAATTAGGAATGTACAGATAATAGAATGGGAAATGTTATGTTCAAACCTGTGAGATTCTTAATTATCAAATCAAAGAGGATATTTAGTAAAGTTTCATCTAGATTGGTTGCAGTAAATTAGTAATGTACAGACAATAGAATGGGAAATGTTAGGTTCAAACCTGTGAGATTCTTAATTATCAAATCAGAGAGGATAATTAGTAAAGGTTTATCTAGATTTCTTGCAGTAAATTAGGAATGTAAAGACAATAGAATGGGAAATGTTATGTTCAAACCTGTGAGATTCTTAATTATCAAATCAAAGAGGATAATTAGTAAAGGTTTATCTAGATTGGTTGCAGTAAATTAGGAATGTACAGACAATAGAATGGGAAATGTTATGTTCAAACCTGTGAGATTCTTAATTATCAAATCAAAGAGGATAATTAGTAAAGGTTTATCTAGATTGGTTGCAGTAAATTAGGAATGTAAAGACAATAGAATGGGAAATGTTATGTTCAAACGTGTGAGATTCTTAATTATCAAATCAAAGAGGATAATTAGTAAAGGTTTATCTAGACTGGTTGCCATAAATTAAGAATGTAAAGACAATAGAATGGGAAATGTTATGTTCAAACCTGTGAGATTCTTAATTATCAAATCAGAGAGGATAATTAGTAAAGGTTTATCTAGATTTGTTGCAGTAAATTAGGAATGTAAAGACAAAAGAATGGGAAATGTTATGTTCAAACCTGTGAGATTCTTAATTATCAAATCAAAGAGGATAATTAGTAAAGGTTTATCTAGATTGGTTGCAGTAAATTAGGAATGTACAGACAATAGAATGGGAAATGTTATGTTCAAACCTGTGAGATTCTTAATTATCAAATCAGAGAGGATAATTAGTAAAGTTTTATCTAGATTTGTTGCAGTAAATTAGGAATGTAAAGACAATAGAATGGGAAATGTTATGTTCAAACCTGTGAGATTCTTAATTATCAAATCAAAGAGGATAATTAGTAAAGGTTTATCTAGATTGGTTGCAGTAAATTAGGAATGTACAGACAATAGAATGGGAAATGTTATGTTCAAACCTGTGAGATTCTTAATTATCAAATCAAAGAGGATAATTAGTAAATGTTTATCTAGACTGGTTGCCATAAATTAGGAATGTAAAGACAATAGAATGGGAAATGTTATGTTCAAACCAGTGAGATTCTTAATTATCAAATCAAAGAGGATAATTAGTAAAGGTTTATCTAGATTTGTTGCAGTAAATTAGGAATGTACAGACAATAGAATGGGAAATGTTATGTTCAAACCAGTGAGATTCTTAATTATCAAATCAAAGAGGATAATTAGTAAAGGTTTATCTAGACTGGTTGCCATAAATTAGGAATGTACAGACAATAGAATGAGAAATGTTATGTTAAAAACTGTGAGATTCTTAATTATCAAATCAAAGAGGATAATTAGTAAAGTTTTATCTAGATTGGTTGCAGTAAATTAGGAATGTACAGACAATAGAATGGGAAATGTTTTGTTCAAACCTCTGATATTCTTAATTATCAAATCAAATAGGATAATTAGTGAAGGTTTATCTACATTGGTTGCAGTAAATTAGGAATGTACAGACACTAGAATGGGAAATTTTATGTTCAATCCTGTGAAATTCTTAATTATGAAATCAAAGAGGATAATTAGTAATGGTTTATCTAGATTGGTTGCAGTAAATTAGGAATGTAAAGACAATAGAATGGGAAATGTTATGTTCAAACCTGTGAGATTCTTAATTATCAAATCAAAGTGGATAATTAGTAAAGGTTTATCTAGATTGGTTGCAGTAAATTAGGAATGTACAGATAATAGAATGAGAAATGTTATGTTAAAAACTGTGAGATTCTTAATTATCAAATAAAAGAGGATATTTAGTAAAGTTTCATCTAGATTGGTTGCAGTAAATTAGTAATGTACAGACAATAGAATGGGAAATGTTATGTTCAAACCTGTGAGATTCTTAATTATCAAATCAAAGAGGATAATTAGTAAAGGTTTATCTAGATTGGTTGCAGTAAATTAGTAATGTACAGACTATAGAATGGGAAATGTTATGTTCAAACCTGTGAGATTCTTATTTATCAACTCAAAGAGGATAATTAGTAAATGTTTATCTAGACTGGTTGCCGTAAATTAGGAATGTAAAGACAATAGAATGGGAAATGTTATGTTCAAACCTGTGAGATTCTTAATTATAAAATCAAAGAGGATAATTAGTAAAGGTTTATCTAGATTGGTTGCCATAAATTAGGAATGTAAAGACAATAGAATGGGAAATGTTATGTTCAAACCTGTGAGATTCTTCATCATCAAATCTAAGAGGATAATTAGTAAAGGTTCATCTAGATTGGTTGCAGTAAATTAGGAATGTATAGACAATAGAAAGGGAAATGTTATTTTCAAACCTGTGAGATTCTTAATTATCAAATCAAAGAGGATAATTAGTAAAGGTTTATCTAGATTTGTTGCAGTAAATTAGGAATGTACAGACAATAGAATGGGAAATGTTATGTTCAAACCTGTGAGATTCTTAATTATCAAATCAAAGAGGATTATTAGTAAAGGTTTATCTAGATTTGTTTCAGTAAATTAGGAATGTACAGTCAATAGAATGGGAAATGTTATGTTCAAACCAGTGAGATTCTTAATTATAAAATCAAAGAGGATAATTAGTAATGGTTTATCTAGTTTGGTTGCAGTAAATTAGGAATGTACAGACAATAGAATGGGAAATGTTATGTTCAAACATGTGACATTCTTAATTATCAAATCAAAGACGATAATCAGTAAAGGTTTATCTAGATTGGTTGCAGTAAATTAAGAATGTACAGACAATAGAATGGGAAATGTTATACTCAATCCTGTGAGATTCTTAATTATCAAATCAAAGAGGTTAATTAGTAAAGGTTTATCTAGACTGGTTGCCATAAATTAGGAATGTAAAGACAATAGAATGGGAAATGTTATGTTCAAACCTGTGAGATTCTTCATCATAAAAATCAAAGAGGATAATTAGTAAAGGTTCATCTAGATTGGTTGGAGTAAATTAGGAATGTATAGACAATAGAAAGGGAAATGTTATGTTCAAACCTGTGAGATTCTTAATTATCAAATCAAAGAGGATAATTAGTAAAGGTTTATCTAGATTTGTTGCAGTAAATTAGGAATGTACAGACAATAGAATGGGAAATGTTATGTTCAAACCTGTGAGATTCTTAATTATCAAATCAAAGAGGATATTTAGTAATGTTTATAGAGATTGGTTGCAGTAAATTAGGAATGTACAAACAATACAATGGGAAATGTTATGTTCAAATCTGTGTGATGCTTAATTATCAAATCAAAGAGGATAACTAGTAAGGTTTATCTAGATTGGTTGATGCAAATTAGGAATGAACAGGCAATAGACAGGGAAATGTTATGTTCAAACCTGTGAGATTCTTAATTATCAGATATAAGTGGATAATTAGTAAAGTTTTATCTAGATTGGTTGCAGTAAATTAGGAATGTACAGACAATAGAATGGGAAATGATATATTCAAACCTGTGAGATTCTTAATTAACAAATCAAAGAGGATAATTAGTAAACGTTTATCTAGATTGGTTGCAGTATATTAGTAATATACAGATAAAAGAATGGGAAATGTTATGTTCAAACCTGTGAGATTCTTAATTATCAAATCAAAGAGGATAATTAGTATAGTTTTATCTAGATTGGTTGGAGTAAATGAGGAATGTAAAGACAATAGAATGGGAAATGTTATGTTCAAACCTGTGATTTTCGTAATTATCAAATCAAAGAGGATAATTAGTAAAGGTTTATCGAGATTGGTTGCAGTAAATTAGGAATGTAAAACAATAGAATGGGAAATGTTATGTTCAAACCTGTGAGATTCTTAATTATCAAAACAAAGAGGATAATTAGTAAAGTTTTATCTAGATTGGTTACAGTAAATTAGGAATGTACAGACAATACAATGGGAAATGTTATGTTCAAACCTGTGAGATTCTTATTTATCAAAACAAAGTGGATAATTAGTAAAGGTTTATCTAGATTTGTTGCAGTAAATTAGGAATGTACAGACAATAGAATGGGAAATGTTTTGTTCAAACCTGTGATATTCTTAATTATCAAATCAAATAGGATATTTAGTGAAGGTTTATCTACATTGGTTGCAGTAAATTAGGAATGTACAGACAATAGAATGGGAAATTTTATGTTCAATCCTGTGAAATTCTTAATTATGAAATGAAAGAGGATAATTAGTAATGGTTTATCTAGATTGGTTGCAGTAAATTAGTAATGTACAGACAATAGAATGGGAAATGTTATGTTCAAACCTGTGAGATTCTTAATTATCAAATCAAAGAGGATAATTTGCAAAGGTTTATCTAGATTGGTTGCAGTAAATTAGTAATGTACAGACAATAGAAAGGGAAATGTTATGTTCAAACCTGTGAGATTCTTAATTATCAAATCAAAGAGGATAATTAGCAAAGTTTTATCTAGATTGGTTGCAGTAAATTAGGAATGTACAGACAATAGAATGGGAAATGTTATGTTCAATCCTGTGAGATTCTTAATTATAAAATCAAAGAGATAATTAGTAAAGGTTTATCTAGATTGGTTGCAGTAAATTAGGAATGTAAAGACAATAGAATGGGAAATGTTATGTTCAAACCAGTGAGATTCTTAATTATCAAATCAAAGAGGATAAATAGTAAAGGTTTATCTAGATTGGTTGCAGTAAATTAGGAATGTAAAGACAATAGAATGGGAAATGTTATGTTCAAACCTGTGAGATTCTTAATTATCAAATCAAAGAGGATAATTAGTAAAGGTTTATCTAGATTGGTTGCAGTAAATTAGGAATGTAAAGACAATAGAATGGGAAATGTTATGTTCAAACCTGTGAGATTCTTAATTATCAAATCAAAGTGGATAATTAGTAAAGGTTTATCTAGATTGGTTGCAGTAAATTAGGAATGTAAAGACAATAGAATGGGAAATGTTATGTTCAAACCTGTGAGATTCTTAATTATCAAATCAAAGAGGATAATTAGTAAGGTTTATCTAGATTGGTTGCAGTAAATTAGGAATTTACAAACAATACAATGGGAAATGTTATGTTCAAATCTGTGTGATGCTTAATTATCAAATGAAAGAGGATAACTAGTAAGGTTTATCTAGATTGGTTGATGCAAATTAGGAATGTACAGACAATAGAATGGGAAATGTTATGTTCAAACCTGTGAGATTCTTAATTTTCACATCAAAGAGGATAATTAGTAAAGGTTTATCTAGATTGGTTGCAGTAAATTAGTAATGTACAGACAATAGAATGGGAAATGTTATGTTCAAACCAGTGAGATTCTTAATTATAAAATCAAAGAGGATAATTATTAAAGTTTTATCTAGATTGGTTGCAGTAAATTAGGAATGTACAGACAATAGAATGGGAAATGTTATGTTCAAACCAGTGAGATTCTTAATTATCAAATCAAAGAGGATAATTAGTAAAGTTTTATCTAGATTGGTTGCAGTAAATTAGGAATGTAAAGAGAATAGAATGGTAAATGTTATGTTCAAACCTGTGAGATTATTAATTATCAAATCAAAGAGGATAATTAGTAATGGTTTATCTAGATTGGTTGCAGTAAATTAGTAATGTATAGACAATAGAATGGGAAATGTTATGTTCAAACCAGTGAGATTCTTAATTATAAAATCAAAGAGGATAATTATTAAAGTTTTATCTAGATTGGTTGCAGTAAATTAGGAATGCACAGACAATAGAATGGGAAATGTTATGTTCAAACCAGTGAGATTCTTAATTATCAAATCAAAGAGGATATTTAGTAAAGGTTTATCTAGATTTGTTGCAGTAAATTAGGAATGTAAAGACAATAGAATGGGAAATGTTATGTTCAAACCTGTGAGATTCTTAATTATCAAATCAAAGAGGATAAATAGTAAAGGTTTATCTAGATTTGTTGCAGTAAATTAGGAATGTAAAGACAATAGAATAGGAAATGTTATGTTCAAACGAGTGAGATTCTTAATTATAAAATCAAAGAGGATAATTAGTAAAGGTTTATCTAGATTGGTTGCAGCAAATTAGGAATGTATAGACAATAGAATGGTAAATGTTATGTTCAAACCTGTGAGATTCTTCATCATCAAATCAAAGAGGATAATTAGTAAAGGTTTATCTAGATTGGTTGCAGTAAATTAAGAATGTACAGACAATAGAATGGGAAATGTTATGTTCAAACCTGTGAGATTCTTAATTATCAAATCAAAGATGATAATTAGTAAAGGTTTATCTAGATTGGTTGCAGTAAATTAGTAATGTACAGACAATAGAATGGTAAATGTTATGTTCGAACCTGTGAGATTCTTAATTATCAAATCAAAGAGGATAATTAGTAAAGGTTTATCTAGATTGGTTGCAGTAAATTAAGAATGTACAGACAATAGAATGGGAAATGTTATGTTCAAACCTGTGAGATTCTTAATTATCAAATCAAAGATGATAATTAGTAAAGGTTTATCTAGATTGGTTGCAGTAAATTAGTAATGTACAGACAATAGAATGGTAAATGTTATGTTCGAACCTGTGAGATTCTTAATTATCAAATCAAAGAGGATAATTAGTAAAGGTTTATCTAGATTGGTTGCAGTAAATTAGTAATGTACAGACAATAGAATGGCATATGTTCTGTTCGAACCTGTGAGATTCTTAATTATCAAATCAAAGAGGATATTTAGTAAAGGTTTATCTAGATTGGTTGCAGTAAATTAGTAATGTACAGACAATAGAATGGGAAATGTTATGTTCAAACCTGTGAGATTCTTAATTATCAAATCAAAGAGGATAATTAGTAAAGGTTTATCTAGATTTGTTGCAGTAAATTAGGAATGTACAGACAATAGAATGGGAAATGTTATGTTCAAACTTGTGAGATTCTTAATTATCAAATCAAAGAGGATAATTAGTAAAGGTTTATCTAGATTGGTTGCAGTAAATTAGGAATGTACAGACAATAGAATGGGAAATGTTATGTTCAAACCTGTGAGATTCTTAATTATCAAATCAAAGAGGATAATTAGTAAAGGTTTATCTAGATTGGTTGCAGTAAATCACAATGTACAGACAATAGAATGGGAAATGTTATGTTCAAACCTGTGAGATTCTTAATTATCAAATATATAATTATAATTAGTAAAGTTTATCTAGATTGGTTCCAGTAAATTAGTAATGTACAACAATAGAATGGGAATTACTGTTCAAATATGTAAGAGTGTTAATAATCAGAACAAAAAGGGACTCTGTATATTTCTGAGATGAGGTATTATTTTACAGATTTTTACCAGAGCTCATATTGCAAATTTGTTGTTATCATTGCTTTTCTCTTGCACTCCTTATTACTGGTTCCCATATTGTATTTATTTCTATGCTTGGTCAGCTCAGGAGATTTTTTTGGCCCAGCATATATTCTGATCCCTGATGTTTACGATTTTTCCAATGGTGTTCCTTGACTATGATCACAACATGATCCCACAGATGGCGGTGATCTCCCTTCTCTTTCCATATGTGGTCAGCCACGCTTGATTTTTCTACTTCCCCTCGTGTTACAGCTTTCTGGTGTTCTTGAAGCCTTACCTTGAGGGGGCGGCCTGTCTCTCCTTTATATTCCTTTCCGCAGCTGCACGGGATAGCGTACACACAGTCTTTAGTCATGTTCTCCTCTATGGGGGGGGTCTTACTCGGGAGAGTTATCTGCGAAGTGTAGTCAAGCTTTTGGAGGTTGTCCTGATGTTATATGGACCGCAGATCCTTTGTATTTTCACTGATAACCCCTTCACCTAAGGCAGGCAGACTGTTTTCTGAGTGTTGTTGTCCTCCTCCTCTTGTACCCGCCTATCACAGTTTTTGGAGGCTGCTGCCATGTACCCAGGGTAGTTGTTACTTTGTAGGGTACTACTTATACTGACCAATTCTTTATCTAAAGTCTCTGAGTCGCCACTTATTACTTTTGCTCGGTATTGTAAGCAACGGACGATCCCTTTCTTTACGTTGTATGGATGGTGGGAGTTGAACAAACCAGTACACAAGGAAAAATGAGGAATAAAAAAAAGAGAAAGAACCAAGAACATGAAACAGAGGCGAAAACAATCGCCCAAAGAAAGAAAAAAACTCCAAAACGAGTAAAGGCAACTACGTAAAGTGCTCAATACACGAAGTAGAGCAAATATAAGATAAACCTAAGGATCCAGGCAAACTTACCTAGGTATCATCTAAACGGATCATCAGGGTAATATAGGGCCAACATTACTCTGACGATCCGTTTAGGTGAAACCTAGGTAGTTTTGCCTGGCTCCTTAGGTTTATCTTATATATATATATATATATATATATATATATATATATATATATATATATGTATATATATATATGTGTGTGTGTGTGAAAAGCGAATATTTTTTGTTTCTGCAGCTTATCAACACTTCGTTGGTTATTTAAAGCCAAAACATATGTAAGAATAATTCTTTTTCCTTAATTATTTTTCTTTGTTATTTTCCCGGGTGTAGGTTCTCTGATTTTTTATTCGGAGCCATTATACATTCCACCAACAGCCAATCCTAAATCACGCGTATAAATGAAAATGTCACACTAGAGCATGATGATTCCTTTAGTCGTGAAACACATCAAGCGTGAAAACTAGTTGATTTCTTAATCTACACAAACATAAACAATATTTACTCTCACTTTCTCTCTCCCTTATCCTCTCAGTTTCTCTTCTGTGAACCTGGTAATCTTTTCAAAAAATTTAAAAACAGACTGAGAATTGGTATATCAAAGTTTTAATTATCAGATCAAAGATGATAATTAGTAAGGGTTATTTAGAGGGATTGAAGCAAATTAATAATGTGCAGGCAATGTGTAACACTGTTAACTATCAGATCAATGAGGATAATTAGTAAGGGTTATCTAGTGGATTTGGAGCAAAATAGGAATGTACAGAAAATAGTCTGGGAAATGTTATGTTGAAATCTGTAACAGTCTTAATTATCAAATCAAAGGGGATAATTAGCAAGGGTTATCTTGAGGGGTTGAACCAAATTAGGAATGTGCAGTCAATAGACTGAGAATTGGTGTATTGAAATCTATCAGTGTTAATTGTTAGATCAAGATGATAGTGAGTGTTATCTTGTGGTGTTGAAGCAAATTAGGAAAGAACGGGCAATAGACTATGAATTGGCATGTTGATATCTGTCACAATGTTAATTATCAAATCAAAGAAGGTTTATCTAGATTAGTTGCAGAAAATTAAAAATGTACAGGCAATAGACTGGGAATTACTATGTTGAAATCTGTCAGAGAGTTAATAATCAGATCAAAAAAGATAATTAGTAACCGTTACCTAGAGGGTTTGAAGCAAATTAGGAATGAACAGTCAATAGACTGGGAACTTCTGTGTTGAAATCTGTCACAGTGTTAATTATCAGATCAAAGAGGATAATTACTAAGGTTGATCTAGAGGGGTTGAAGCAAATTAGGAATGTACCGGCAATAGACTGGGAATTGCTATGTTGAAATCTCTCACAGTGTTAATTTATCAGATCAAAGAGGATATTTAGTAAGGGTTTTCTTGAGATGTTGATGCAAATTATGAATGTACAGACAATAGACTGGGAATTGCTATGTTGAAATCTGGCACAGTGTTCATTATTAGCAAAGTATAGGCAATAGACTGGGAAATGTATGTTGAAATCTATCACAGAGTTAATTATCAAATCAAAGTCGATAATTAGGAAGAGTTATATTGAGGGGTTGAAGCAAATTAGGAATGTACAGGCAATAGACTGGGAAATGTATGTTGAAATCTATCCCAGTGTTAATTATCAGATCAAAGTGTCTAATTAGGAAGGGTTATCTAGAGCAGTTGAAGGAAATTAGGAATGTACCTACAATACTGGGAATTGGCATGGTGATATCGATCACAGTGTTAATTATCAGATCAAAAGGATAATTAGTAAGGGTTATCTAAGGGTTAATTAACACTGTGATAGATTTCAACGTACCAATTCCCAGTCTATTGCCTGGGCATTCTTAATTTGCTTCATCCCCTCTAGATAATCCTTACTCCTTGATCTTTAATAAAACTATGACTGATTTCAACTCACCGGTTGAATTTATGATGAATATCAACAAGACCCCCTACTAGTCACCACCAGCACTATGAGCATGACCTGCTGAAAAATTCTACATGCCTCGGCCAGTCTGTATGACATAATACTGATTTTGTACAACACAATGTGACAGGCAAATTCAGCCTTCTCCCTATCGGGTTTGTTTTAGTTAGTTTTATTGGTATACAACCTGAACTGTCACCTTTCACTACAGACTCAGTTGCAGATAATCTCCCTACATCAAAACGAAGGTCACCCGTCTGTGCGACCTGATGTCTTTTCCTTACTCCTAGTTTCCCAGCTAAATAAATCCTCTCACTACAACTGATAGCCGTGCGAGGGCGTTGAATAACATCCCCGGTAGCTTTTATGACCATTTCTCTGCTTTTCCTTCCTCCTAAAGATATTTCTGCTGTTCCCATTTTAAGCAGTGGAAGTGCTGTGTTGAAGTTTATCTGCGGCAGTCCCTACGTTGTATCATTGAACTACTCAGGGTGGGTGCCATGCACATTTGTTGCATCGTGACTGTCCCTCCTCCCCCTACAGGAAAGTGTACTAATCCCAATACTTTTATCTCCTTTCCGTCTGCTTGAAATATTTTCTCCCTTCCAACATCTAACTCGCTTTTCCTAAATCCTAGATGAAAGTAATCCCTAACTCTAATCATCGAAATGGATGCCCATGGATGTATTAATGCCACTATCCCTCCCACCAATATTGCTTTACATGTTAAATTGGATTTCCTATCAAACAGAACGAACGCGCGCCTCCCCTGGGTACAGTCTTTCTTTAGGTGAGCCGATTGTTTAAACCCCCAACAAACCATTTGCTTGGGACCTAGGTGAGATCTCTGTCTATTCCTCACAGGTGAGTGGACTCTATTACTACAACTATTACCAGCTGGATCACGACTCCACTGTTTCATTGAGACATCGTCCCTCTCTTTCCAAAACGGGCCATCCCATCCCATGTACGTGACTTTGGGAAGATTCCAGTCTCTGAAACAGTTTATGTCTCCTTTGTGCCACCGTGAATGCTTCTGCAATATTTTGGGAGATTCCCTGGTCACATCGGTCATTACGAATGTGTTTCTAATTGTATCCGTATAGTATTGTGCAAGAGTTGTGTTTGAATAGCTTTTTTTTTTCCTTCTCTCTGTACCGCGTTCTTGAATGCTATTTTGGCCAAGTTTAGCACTCTAACTAATTTGGCCAAAGTTTCACTCTCTAATTAACTCTCTGGCTGCCTCTTGCTGCACTGATATATTCAGCAGTCATACGCTAAGTTGACAATTTCTGCCGACATTAGGTTATTGATACTGCTTTTCTTTTTCATCACTTCTAACCAAACATGAAATTCTGTCTGCTTTCCTGAAAATACAGGAATTTTTAATCACCGAACACCATTCTAGAAACGGGGAGAGAGGTACTCTATCCATCGTTATATATAAAGCAAAATAAACACTAAAAACAATATTACTATTGCTATCAAAATTATACCACTAAGACAATAAAGTAGAATGAAAGAGAAAAAAACGTTCGTGACCAATATGAGGAGAGAAAAAAAATGTTTTTATATAAAAAAATGTTTTATATAAAAAAAAAACAGCCGACAAGAGTTCGTAAAATACAGGGGAAGATATAAAAAAACACTTATCTCTATTAATGGTTTTGTTTTCTTTGCTGTATTCGTCTGCAAACAAAAAAAAAAAAAAAAAAAAAAAGGAAAGAAAAAAATTACTGTCTACTTTTTTCTCTTGCATTTTTTTTCAATTTTCTTTTAGTTTCAAAGTTCTGTTTTTGACGTTTTTCTACTTTATTTTCGCTTTTTCTTCAATGAAATTTATCTCTTTTTTCCCCTTTCGACAGTCCCTTTTTTTTCTTTCTTATTCCCACGTTGTTTTTCTTTCTTCCTTCATTTTCAAGTCAACGGTTCATTTTTTTTTTCTTCTCCACTTCCACCTTGTGATTCCTTCTTTCATTTTTTAAATTTTATTTCTGTAACGCCTCAGGGCCTATATCGTTGTCACGGCACCAGATTGTGACACTACTGGTGGCGAAATTGTGACGAGTTTTGCGACAACGTTCTCCGATCTTTCGTCGCTCACTACACCTGTGATGACATCCAAGTTTGAGTGTATTTACATATACACCCAACTCGCTATGAGCAAAGGTTGTATCCGTATATTCTCGGCCGTGATCGCTTTCAACAAAAAAAAAAAAAAAAATGAAGACACTTGCTTTTCAAGACTCTGGTTGGTAAGTAGCAACTATATGATTTCTCACTTAAACGTGGGATTCTTCCTTCTACAGGGACTTTATTTCGATCACGCTTTCAGGCCTGCTAGTAGATGTACTCCAGCTAATTAGACGCACGTGGTTCATGCATGATGGGGCTCCAACACATTTTAATTATATTGTTCGCGACTGACATATATCATGAAAAATGGATAGTAGGGGGTGGTTCCATGCCCTGCGCGTTCCACCGACCAGCCAATGGTCCGACGGATGCATGCGTTTGTTGAAGCAAGCGGAGTACATTTTGAACATTTGTTATCAGTTGCTGTGTTGAGGTACAACGACGGCTTTTATATATATATATATATATATATATATATATATATGAATAGAGAAATTTGATCTAAAGAATGTCATAATTATGAAAAGAGAAAGTAACGTAAAGGGACAAATTTTGACAGTGTCGCTATTGAATCTTACCAAAATGTAAATCTGCGCTCCGGATTGGACGTTAGCATATGGCACACTGCGGGGTCGGTGCATACTATCACCCTGAACCGGAGATGAGGCCCAAACCTGATTGAGGACACTGGGCAGTGGTTTGTGACCATCGCTACCATATAAATACTTGCTTTTTCTACCTACATTTATATACGTTACAATTTTAATTAAGCACAACTTACTATTAAAGGATGAAAATTCTTCGTGAATTTTGACGTTATTCTGCAATCTATTTTTGTTCAAATCCGTGAATTTGTTTTCCTCATGCTTAGTCTCAAAAAAACAAAAAAAAATTCACTATTTTTATCTATGATGTTGAATGATTTACAAGTTTTATTAACAAGAAAAATCTCAAGTTGATGTTAAAAGCTGCCGCAGGACTATTATGACATGTCTCTGATTTGTATTTATGAATCCCGGTAGAACTTCAAATTTTCTCAGGATTATTTCACTGTAATTGTTTAATAAGTTCCCTGCCTTACGCTTTTTTCTATTTTTGTGTAATACTAAATTCAATTTCTATCCGTATGCAGGTGGTTTGATTCCAGTATAAGTTCTCGGTTATTCTAATGTCATTCCCAAATAAATCATGCTTGCCTAGCAATTCAATTCGTTGAGATGCCTAGAACATGAATTTATCAAAATGGAAAGCAATTTTCTAATACTCTAATATCCGGTCCCCAATTTCCATTTGTCAATATTCGCAAAATATAAACTGACTTTCTTTTGGCTACTCCCTCAAAATAACATATGTGATAAAGATACTGTACAACTGATTTCAATATACGCTGCCGGGACTGTTAAATAAGCGATTATCATGCTGATCGCACTGTTGAATTGTTTCTTCAATCAAGTTAAGACATTTTCAGTTCTAAAAGTGGTGACTATATTAGTATTTAGAACACAGTCAGGAGAAGTAAGCTATACATAAATGTTGACATTTTAAATTGTGCATTTTTGAAAATCTATCAAATCGATTTTAAAAATATTTATTTTTATGTTTCTTTCACAAAAATAAACAAAGTTGATTTGTTTTGTTCAATAGTAAGTTCATTTGTTTATACTTATTGACTTTATTTAAAAAAACAACAAAAAGTAAACATCGTAAAAATGACTAATCCGTGACGCTTCTGATTCGCATTGGCCATTGTGACAGAGTATCTTTATGTAGCATATCGTCAATAAACGCTGCAGTAGCTGTTGAGATGTAAAAAGGATTTCACTACGAAACCAGTGCACATCACAAACACGATTTTTATAGGTCAGGACGCCTTGAATGAGTGAATCACACGCGGTTTGAAGTGGTATTTCCACTTTCGTTACAGTTTAATGACTAAATTATCTGTTTAATTAATGTTGCGTATCCTTTCGAAATTTGACAAATTTTGAGTTAAGGCATTTTCAGTTTTAAAAGTGGTAACTACCTTAGAGGGACAGGGGAAGACAGCGGGTCACCTACTTGACAAGCTAATGTAAATGGATGGCGAAGCAAGTGGCTGGAGCCTTGACAAAAGGAGAAAAGCTTCTGAAGTCTATGTCTGATAAGGTGTGGTGGAGACACATGATCGCCTATGCTTTGAAGCGACACATAGAAGTAGAAGGATCCATTTTGGCGCTTATAATATCTACAAGTCATCACTTTCTATCAAAAATTGCTTAAGTCGAAGATATACCACCACAAGGACCCAAGTTAAGAGTTATAGATATGGTCCTTTGTATTCCTAGGCAATGAATGACTGTCGTCCCACTTTAACTTTTCTTGTCAATGGTTAAAAAAACAAAACAAAACAAAAAAAAAACAAAAACATATAAACATGATGCGTGGCTATTTTCCTATAATTTAATCAACATGTCTAGAATAAAAAAAATAATTGCGAAGAAGACAGGAAATAATTTAATTCTTTGAAATAATTCCCAGAAGATTTCTAAAGTTTTACATACGCGTTATATATATATATATATATATATATATATATATATATATATATATATATATATATATATATATATATTTTAGGCAGCAAATACGCTTTTAGGCATGTCTCACTGAATAAATTATGTCTGCTTATTTTTATCATAATCCTTTCATATTCAGAAATATTTTTCCGTGTATTACAATTACATAATTTAATTGTAATATACTTAGGGATACGTAGGGTGGTTACAAGATACAAAGGAATACTGAGTTAATATAGTAAGTCTGGGCAGTTGAATGCTTATGGATAAGGGTTCAGAATTGTTGGCGGGTGTGGTGGTATAATATAATATAAGATACACAGATGACACTGCGTCCATGGCCGACACGGAAAGAAAATTACAGGACCCCCCTAGAAAGGGTAGTAAAAGAAAGCGAGAAAAAAAAACACTAATTATCAATTGCAAGAAGACGGTGACTATGCTCATCAGCAAGAGAAAAGGCAAAGATGCGAGGTGCAAAATGGAGATGTCAGTATCAAGTAAGTACAGAATTTTAAATATCTGGGAAGTGTTCTCACAGAGGATGAACAATGACTAGCGAAAAGGAATTCTTAAATCTAAGCAAGTTACTGAGATTTAGAACGATAGAAAAAAGTGCTATGTGATATCTCATCGTTTTATATGGCAGCGAATGTTAGACAATCTTGCCACTGATGAGAAAAATCTGGATTGACCGAGTAAGCAACGAGGAACGAAAATGTATTCAAAAAGAACACTTATATTCACAATCAGAAAAGCTGAAATTTCTTGAACACAATGAAGAAGGGGGTCCTTGGAAGATTTAACTTTGTAGGACATATTGAGGGCACGTGATAGGGCAAAGAAAAGAGCTGCTTATCCGACGAGATTGTGTGAATGGGTGGCAGAACTATGGGCGGGGTCATTAGCAAAGGAATAAAACGTAATATGGGTAACAAGAGATAGGAAATTTTGGAGAGCCATGATCGCCTATTTTCTAGAGGGATAAATAACATAGATCAGTTCCATACGATCGTAAAAGAATGTTATAATTCGATCTTGAGAATAGATTTCGCAATTTCCACTCATCTACAGAGAGTTTATGGCAAATAAAGGTGAAAAGTTATTACTTGATAATATAAAATCCACCCTCTACGTTATCTTAAACTGGATCTTATATTAAAACTAGTTTATCAATGCCTACAATAATGACGGCACTTTTTATTAAGTCACTATTATTAGGTTTTCAATTATGAGATTTTAAATATATAAATAAATGATATTAGTGTTTGGAAGTATGAGTTTCATGTTTTTAAATAATTTCACCCTAAGAAAGGCGATAAAGCCACTAAGATACCAGGAGTTAATGAGTGTGAATGAATATGGGAAAAATTATCAAGTAGAGAAGCCAATAGAAGATCAAGAATTAAGGAACAGAAGACGACAATTAACATTGTGTTTAAATTTTTGAAGATTAAATTTTATTGGGAAGCCGGAAGAGAGATCCACAACCGAGAAGTGCGAGAGAAGGAACTGTAAGCATAGAATTTGCTATTATTAACTGAATAAAAATACCTTACCATGACGGCATATTTTTGTCAAACTCTTACTATTTCCAAGGGGTTTTTACTTGAGTTTTAAACATATATGTAAATGAGATTAGTGATTTTTAAGAACTATTCACTCTTTTAATATTTCAAGTTTACCAGTTCTGCCAAGAATGACGGCACATTTTGTTAAGTCCTTTTTCACACATGCCATTTTAAATATATATATATATAAATAAATTATATTAGTGATTGGAAATCTGTTTGATCTTATAATAATATTAGTTCTGCCACTCCATCGAAAATAATGGTATATGTTGTTTAGTTTTTATTATCATTAAATGATTTTTGAATTTTTAAATATATAAATAAATGACATTAATGATTGGAAATCACGCTTTATATAATAATGTTATAATAATAATACTTTACCCATATTGTCTTAAATGATGGCATATTTAAACCCTTACAATGCTCTATCTCGTATAGACGAGACTGCAAAACGAAATCTAAACATGACATGTATACACCCATACGAGTTGGCACGAATGGTGGCTTTTTTAAATAGAGATGTGTTAAATGTAACAAGATGTGTCGTGTTCTCGATAATACAAGATGGTGGCAGCGGTGATTCAAAGGGGAAGTCAAAACACAGCAAGACCAATAAAAACACCGTGTTCAAAGAAAAAAAATAAAGAGAAAGCAAAATTTCCCCACTTTCTGCTTAGCTCAATGGAAAACGTAAATTCACTAAAGTGGAACAATGACGAACTAACATTTAACAAAAGGAAAGCTGCTTGGACAACAGCAAATGATTTATAGAGGGAAATTAAAATTTTAATTTAATATCAACTTTGAAAGTTTAAGCATTGTAATGGGCTTGGTAAATAGGTTTTTACCTATTTGCATATATTAGTTATAAGAGAAATAATGTATAGCGTAAAAGACTCAGCGGGTAGAGAGATCGTTAAAAGCACATCCTGGACGATCATGGGAGCAGGATGTAAAACAATAATGAATTCTCTCCTTATTTAGTCAAAAGAGGATTAAAAAAAAGACACTTCGAAAACACTTTACCACAGAACGTAATGTCCTATATGAGTGATTTTTTATTTAATTCTGCAATACAAAAACCAGACAAAAATATACACGAATTCGTAGATCACCTGAAGCAGCTCTCTTGTTAAGAGAATTAAGAGACCCCCCCCCCCGCCCATCCAAGACTAAACACTAATAGGAATACGCAACGATACAGCGAGGGAACGTATGCTTAGCATGAGAACTGTACCTGACTTAGATAAAGTAATAGAAGATTTTCGAACGACAGAAATTTGTAGAGCATACCAGCAGATGAACATTGGTAAATTAGAATTGAAATAAGTAGAATAAACGGACATATACAGGGTGTTTAAAAAAGAATACGCCAAAATCATTACGCTGTTTTTTCAGGTCTATAGCATTGTAGTGGACTGAATCAGTGGTTATTTGATAGAGTACTTATCAAAGTTTGATTTGGTGTCAGTTTCACCGCTTCCGGTGCAGCTGAATTGTGGGAAGATCAATCAAAATGGCGACTCTTCAGCAGAAGGCGTTTTGCGTGCCTGAGTTCGCGAAAACAAACGCCATTGTCACGGTGCAGGGTGCTTTCGGAACAGAATTCAGCATTGATCTACCCCATCGTAAGAGCATTCGACGGTGGGTTAGACAGTTTAAAGAGAGTGGGTGTCTGTGCAAAGGAAAGAGTCCTGGAAGACCACGTGTTACAGAGGAGCAAGTGGAGAGGATTCATGATGCATTTGAGAGCAGCCCACGTAAGTCCGTACGTCGAGCAAGTCTTCAGCTTGCCATCCCTCATACCACTGTCTGGCGTGTGTTAAAGAGACGATTACACATGAAACCATACAAACTAAGCCTCGTCCAAGCACTTACTAATTATGACAAAGTGATGCGGAGGACATTCTGTGAGTCAATGCTGGAGATGGAGGAAGCTGATGAAACTCTTTTTTCACGTTTAGTTTTTAGTGACGAAGCGAATTTCCATTTGAGAGGCACAGTCAATCATCACAATGTGTGCATTTGGGGAACAGAGCACCCACATGAGCATGAAAGATTTTCACCTAAAGTGAACGTCTTCTGTGCTGTATCTCAAGACAAGGTCTATGGTCCCTTTTCCTTTGAAGGAAACACCGTTACAGGACAGACCTCTCTCGAATTGCTCCAAAACTGACTATTCACTTTACTGCAAGCAGATTCGAATGACTTCATTTTTCAGCAAGATGGAGCACCACCCCATTGGCATCTCGGGGTTAGAGCTCATCTGAATGAAAACATGCCTCAGCGATGGATTGGGAGGAGAGGTGCTAAAGACCTTGTTCTCTGTGCTTGGCCTGCCAGATCCCCGGACCTCACTGTGTGTGACTTTTTCTTGTGGGGGTATGTTAAAGACCAAGTTTATGTTCCAGCACTTCCAGCAAGTATCGATGACTTGAAAGATCGAATAACAGCTGCAATCAACACGGTGGACCGTGACATGGTGAGGCGCTTTTGGGAGGAATTCTCATATCGGTTTGATGTTGTCCGCGCTGACGGTGGTGGCCACATTGAGCACTTATAAAAACATGAAATGAAACTTGAATGTATATACAACACATGTGTTCAAGCTAGAGGTTTGTAATTGTTTATGAACAATTATGGATTATTTAATGCTGAAACCTAAATATTTTATACGCAATTTCATCTACCACTTCATCCCCAGCCCCTCAACCTCCGGCGTCTTCCTCTTTGGGTTGAGGTGTCCACTCTGTCAGAACCGAACTTAGGGTAACTGACCGTACGCTCCCTGAGTACCCGTAGATTAATTCGACCGCTCAACTGGTCAAGTCCTGCTCGCTGCCCGCGCTGTGTTAGTTTTTAGATCCAGTAAGCAGGGTGTTGTCCATACGTTCACTGTCGACTGGGGATGTGGACACAGCAGTGAGAGTTGGCGCTAAGAAGTTTAGAATGTGGCAAAATAAAACCAGAAATAATATCTGCAGAAGCCAGACAACAATGGGGGAGATATTGACGTCTTTTATATAAGATAACATCAGAACAGAGGTTACAGGGAGAATAAAAACATTTAACATAAATGAGAAAAGAAAAAGACAAAATGCATCCAGCGAATTCCCAACAGAGAGAGGGTTTGTGTGTGATAAACGCCTATTGAATCGCCTGAGGTAGGTTTATGACTAATAGTCCAGTCTCATACAGACTTCTCCGAACAGGGGACAGTCTTCTTTCTCCTTCCAAAATTCTCCCGCAAATCTCTCGAATCACTGCAACGATAGTCTCGTGACTCTCTCGTCTACAGTCTCTTTCCCCGACTCTGTTTTATTAGCAAAATCTCGAGTTAATATAGAAAAAGGATCAGCTGATCACAATTGACCCTCGGCCCGGCACACAGCTACCACGAGTGCCAAAAACTATCCCTTGACATGTAAACCGAGTCTCCAATTATTTACCTTATCTCAATCACGAGTTCTCGCTTCACCAAAATTATACTTTGGGATTTCTAAACATTGATTCAACCTTTTAATCAAAACAAATACTGTTAAACAAAACCAAGTATCTCACCCATCCCCATTGTTTACTAGTGACCCAGGTTTAAAACATCGCCTCCTAACCTGAGATCGTGTTTCTCATCGGTAAACACACATCTTAACCCAAATTGGATTTTGATATATAAAAACCGTTTCCATTTCCAGTCAATAAAAATTATATTCGCGTGTGTGCGTTCATGTGGATGCGTGTGTGCACCTCTCTCTGTTACATTCATTTCATTTTATTTTTTGGAAATAATAATGGTTTAATGATACAAGTCTTACTAATTAACCCATAGCTGGGTGAGAAGAGGCGGGTTCATACCTTTCCCAGGTTATTTACGCATAAATATAACGAATCATTCGGGATATGGAATGCAACACTCATCTAAAAATGATAATTTTTATTTGTTTTCTGTGAAATAAAGCTTGTACTTAATCGATAAATCTATCCTCGGACACATTTCTGATATTTTCAAAAGATTATATTTTAAAGGAATTTATAATAGTACATATTTCAGCTATGATTGATCGGAAAGTGTTAGTATTTTTTTTCCAGAAAGTAAAGTTAATATTTAATCTGTAAACCTATTCTGGCACACATTTAAAAAGATTATATTTTTAAGGAATTTATAGTAGTACATATTTTAAGCTATGATCGATCTGAAAATGTTAGCTGTTGTTTGTTTTCTACAAATTAAAGCTTATATTTAACGGCAAACTGGAAAACATTTGGGAAATTTTAAAAAGATTATATTTGAAAGGAATTTATAGTAGTATATATTTTAAGCTATAATTGATCTGAAAATGTTAGTTGTTTGTTTTCTATGAAATAAACCTTATATTTAATCGGCAAATCTAATTCAGGACACATTTCTAAGATTTTTTGCAGGAGTTACATTCTTTTTCATTTTTTTTTTCTTCAAATCACTTTTGTTAGTCCATATCCCACTGTAATGAGGCTGACCATAATTTTGGCATAAAAAATGCTGATCTGATCAAAAGAGAAATCAATTCACTACGACGAAAATGTCTAGAGAGTGTTTTGATGGCAACGTCATCCATAATAAAATTGCGTACTGGCTCTTGCGAAATTTCATCATCATCCTGGCAGAACTTCTATTAACACAGTGTAGGGTATCTAATAACAAAAGTTATGGGAAGAAAATATAAAAGAATCTAAATGAAATCGACAAGATTTAAATAAAAAAAGAACAAAATTTAAACGTTAAAACAATTCCCAGCATCCCTCGCTCGTGCTCATGCGCGTAGTAGCACAAATATAACAAATTTAGTCCGACGAAGTCCTAAAGGACAAAACGCGGTACAAGAAAACTTTTTCCACATTGGCATACATTTTTCGCCAACATATAAATATGTAAAACTTCTGATAGAGTATATCTGTAAAAAGAAAATAATGAATAAAGACAAAAGGAAAACTTATCTTAGCCGGCACCTTTCGTCCTTCGTGCGACTTTATCAAGGTATTTGCATTGATAAAGTTTCCACTCCTCCCCATATATATATATATATATATATATATATATATATGCTGATGTTATCAGACTGGTAGTGTCGATCCCAGAATGTGGCACCTTTGGAAAGTGCCTGAAAAACATACCAGGGGTTGACCCAAGCCGTGTTAGTAAAATTGGGTAGGCGAAACCCTTGAGGGTCGTCGATAGCTAGCACGAAGTCACGTAATCGTGGCCGAGGGCTTGAGCGTGCTGGCCTTGTTTAAATTGTTGATCACGCTAGATAACACGTTCTTTCCCAGAAATTGTAACTAAGATATGCTCAGCATAAAAGCAGAATAAACCACAGGTGACCTCTGTGGGTGTTGAACAACACAAATGCACCTGAGCAAGCGTTTGGAATACGGATTGGCTAGCCACCCTAGTAGACATGTATCCTCGAATACGAATGGCCAGCTATATATATATATATATATATATATATATATATATATATATATATATATATATATATATGTGTGTGTGTGTGGGTAAAAAATCCGTGGGTACATTATCCAAGTAGATCCTATTAATTTAAAATATTAAAACTGATTCACAAAAGATAGCGCAATATAATTTTTATTATAGTGCATATAAGTGAATTACAATTAATGGGATTCAAACAATTTACCTCATACAGATGATCATTTCGTCCATGGGAAAGTAGTTTTTCACTGGAATTATTAACGCAAATACATTTACTAAACTTTTTAGTAAATGTATTTGCATTGATAAGTCCGTGAAAAATCTACTTTCCCATGTACAAAATGATCATCTGTATGAGGTAATTCGTTTGGATCTCATTAATTGTAATTCACACACACACACACACACACACATGTTACAAAATCACTACAAAAATAGCTATTTTGTTTCAAAACTTCTGGTGTGTTATCAAGTGATGGTGTTGAATGTAGAATAAAGAGTTTATCAATAATTATGTTGGATATATATATATATATATATATATATATATGTATATATATATAATGTTTATAAGAAATATCAGAATAAAGTATATAAGATGGAATTCGTGGAAAGCAATTGGATGTTTATTTTCTTTACTTGTTAGCGTTTCGTTGAGTACGAACATTTTCAAAACAATTCGCAAACTAAAGAAAAAAATGCGTTACAATGACAACACTTCTTAAAAACACTGTGGTTAATTTGAAATAACAATAATTAAAAAAAAATATCCGTGAAAACTCAATACATCGGAATATGGGAAAAAAATTTAAAAATGAAATATACTGATTTGATAAAAGGAAATTAAATAAATAAAGAAAAATTATGGCTCGACAAATAAAGCGCCTTTATTCAAAGAAAATAACGAATATTTATAATTAAAAATATAACACACACACAAACACACGCATACACACACACGTACGTTCGTTTCAATAAGACGAGTGACAAGCTACTACGATTAATTTTTTTATTTGATTGTTCTTGTGTTCTTTTTTTTTTAATATAAAAAAATGTTCGAATTTTCTGTATGTCCGAGCGCTTTCAATTATTTGTTTTTAGCCATTATCAAGAATGATTTTTATGTTTAACTAAATGTATGGATTGTTTTGTGTGTGTGTTTCGAGTCATAGGAACGTTTTGTATTTTACAAACACGGTCAGCGCATTGTGGCCGTGTTCATAGTTGATGTTAATCAGTGTTTGCTTTTTCTCTTTTATTATTAATCCTTCCATTATCTTTAATCATGTAGATGAGGTCATTATCGTTGTATTTTTACGAGTATGTTGTGGATGGAGTTTGATAGGTTTCCATGTGTGTCTAAATGAGTCCTGATTGAGCCATGATTAGAGAGATATAACGTGAATCTTCTTGATATGATAAGCATGTAGTGGTATGCCCAATATAATTATTAATCTGGTTTGATCAGGTACACAGTTCCTTAAGGGACATGTGACTTAAAAAGAAAAAGATAACGATATTTCATTTAAAATTTTGAAGATTAAAATTGACTGAAAACCAAAAGGCCGTAGGAGAATTTTACAATCAAGAAGTGCAAGATAAGAAACTGTTAGCATAGAAATTACGATTACATCTTAGTCATTTCAACTTTAAAATGACGATACCTAGCTGCTAACTTAGTACTGCGCTTAAATTCAAGGTACCAAAGGGGAAAGCTCATCAGAACAATTGGCATGAAAATATTTACAGAAAAGGTAGAGAAGAAGCTACGTTACGGCGGTCGGAAATTAACCGAGATGCCAGGTGAGAACCGATAACATTACCCATTTTGCATCGGATTTTATCAAGAATCTCAAATTACATAGCAAAAGCACCAGAAATTATGTGATAGCAATATTCAATACAATCTATATTCTGCTAGTTTCTTTTCTCGCACTTCGTACATGTGGAACTCCCATTTGGTTTCTCAACGACGTTTTTCAAAAATTAAAATGCAACGTTAATTCACATCTGTCTTCCTGAATCTTGTTCTTTTATTGTCCTTTCTCCTCACTAAAATTCTTTCATTCTCTTTCACTCTATGCAACCCCTCGGGTTTTAGTGGTATTATTGGCTTGCTTGGGATAAAATGATTAAAAAAAAAAATAAATAAAAAAATATATTTTTGAACCCGAAAAAATGAATGTAATTAATGGATAACAATAGACACTATTAACAGAAACGTCATTTTGAATGGGTACACGTATTTGAATCTATATTCTTGTATATTTACAAGCAGTGAAATTAGCGTCTACCGGCCTACATCATTGAAAATCGTATTAAAGATAATGTACTCCTTG
>OZ010589.1:19698370-19880870 GCA_963932145.1 Acanthosepion lycidas
AGGAGAAACGGTCTTTAGATCCAACGAGCCTTAGATCAACTCCCACACAAAGAGTCTCGCCGATCGAGCAAAGCCGAATAGTGCCTTTAAGCGTAAATTTCTTCGAAGATTCTTGAAACATTACTATCTGCTCAAATAAACGAATAAATGGAGCGTTTACTCAAATACAGTTATCCACTAAAAATAATGCTTAAGTGATAAAATCTGTCAGATTAATAAATAAAAAAATCCATTACTTTTTTAGAAATTGCTTTGTTTACGTTAGGATACGAAACTGAGCAGATATGAATGTTTCGAGAATGTTTGAAGTAATTTGTGTTTAAAGGCTGTATTTGCCTTTCCTCAATTGGCGAGGCCCTTTGATGATTGCGTAAATAATCAATAGTATTTGGAAAAAATAAATAGAATAAAATCATGAACTTAACAATCTATCCGTAATTTGGATTTACAACAATTTATTTGAAAAGAAAAATACAATAAAAAAAAATAAAGTCAGATATTGTCAGTTGCATTTAATAAAACTTGTTAAGACGAATTTTTGCTGCTTATATATATATATATATATGTGTGTGTGTGTGTGTGTGTTTTGAACAATACAAAAATATTAGCATTTTCAGACACACTGGGTTATATATTAATATTTTTTTTTGTTTTAGTATTTCAATTAGGTTCCTCGACTAGTTTCATCCAGCATAGCCATTATCAGGAGATCTTCCTGATGTTAAGTATAAGTTTCCTTTTTGTTTCCATTTTCTCTAAAATTTCGTCTTTGCTCACATGTTCGGCCCATGGTATCCTCAGCATCCTTCTATAGAACTACATTTCTCTTCTTCATGTTTGAAGGAATTGTCAGCATTCACTGCCATACAGGAGGACTGATATTACATAAATGTTCAGTACTCGTTTCTTTGTTTCTAACAATATTTTTCTGTTTCTTAATAATTTGCCCAATTCTTAGAAGAAGGCATCTTTGGCTATCCCAATGCGCCTTCGGATTTCGGTGTCACACTTTCCATCTTCCGTTAATGCGCTTCTCAGATATCTAAATTATATCACCTATTTGATTTCGATATTTCCGGTTTGTTATTTGCATGTTATATTATTCCTTTTGCTTCAGTCTTCTCGTAATTGATGTTTACTCCTTTCTCCTCGCTTCCCTTCACCTACCGTCTGTAATAGTTCTTGTAATTTCCTTCCTGTGTTGGCTATCAACACCGTGTCATCTGCATATCTTATAGTGTTAGGATTGTGACCACCAATAATGAATCCTTGTTGCACTACTAATTCTCTTTGAATCGCCAAACTGCATAGGTTGGTTATGTCCCATGTGCATCCGAGTCAGTAGGAGTTCTTTTAGTTTCATTTCTATGTCTGCTATCAACAATGTGTCATCTGCATATCTTATGGTGTTAGGATTGTGGCCACCAATAATGAATACTGGTTGCACTACTAATTCTCTTTGAATCGTCTGACTGCATAGGTTGATTAAGTCCCGTGTGCAACCCATTCAGTAGGAGTTCTTTTAGTTTCCTTTCTGTGTTTGCTATCAACACTGTGTCATCTTTATAATGTTGTGTTGTTAAGATTGTGGCCACTAATAATGAATCTTGGTGGGACTTCTAATTCTCTCACAATGGTCTCGCTGGATTAGATTGAATAGGTATGGCGGGAAGACACATCATTATCTTACACCCCTTTTTATTTTTGTGTATTTACTGGAATTATTTCCTGTACGTATATAGTCAGTTTGCTGCCAGTATAGCTTCTGGATTATTCTAATATCCTTCCCGAATATGTTAAGATTACCTAGAAGTTCTAGCAGATCATTGTAGCGTACTTTATCAAATGCTTTTGCATAATCTATAAAACATATATATACATCCTTTTGCATTTGTATTGCTCTTTCTGATATCAATCTGAAGCATAAATATAGCATTCCTTGTGCCAGTGTCTTTAAGGAACCCGCATTTTTCGACTTATATTTTCGGTCTGATTGCACGCTCTATTTATCAATATTCGGATGATAAGTTTTGTTATATGGTACATTAGGCTGATTGTTAAATGGAGTTCACATTGGTTTACACCTGGCTTCTTAGGCAGTGCTATGAAATCAATCTACTTAGGTCCTCCGGTATCTCGCCGCTATTGTATATTTCATTTATGATGTCTCAAATCTTGTCAATACCAAAATCATCTAAGGCTGCTAGCATCTCTATCACAATTCCGTCTGACCTTGCATCTTTGTTTCTGTTTAATGTAGCTATTTTTGATTCCACTTCGTAATTCAATATTTTTGGTCCTTTTTTTTATTTCTGTATATTGGAGATTTTCGGTGGAAATTTGTTGTGGAAGATTTCTCCGATGTATCCGCTCCAGCTCTGAAGTATTTCTTTTTTCTCATATATCAGTGACCTGTTTATTGATTGCATGCATTCTGCTGATGAGCATATCTTTTGTCCTGTCATTTAAAAAAAAAATATGCATATCTAATTAATCTGTGATACTCATTCTTTCTATTTCTACGCCCTGTGGGGGGACATGACACCATACAAAAGAAGGGTGCCTAGTAATTCAAAGTGGGGGACGGCTAAATTAAGTTTTAACATTTAACATTCGACATCTCTTTAAATAAATCCTCTGCTTTTACTGTATATGAAATCCCCTCAAAATGTAGGTCTTTATATATTAGTTCTATATATTTCAAATTGTAGTAATCTGGCTCTCAATTTCAGTCAAGATATTTTACGTGTTGCCATAGAATGATGTGACTACACAAGCAAGAAATTCAAATTCAACTTGCATTGGTAGGACTAACATTTTGCTTGGCGAAAATAGTCACCTACAGAGTGATAAAGGTTTTAAATATTCCTGATATTTTTATATGATTCTTTCATAAAATGAATATATTTAGATTAAAAGAATAACTAACATCAGGAAGAGACGGTTAAAATTAATAAGGCACTTAAAGAGGAAAAAAGGCTTGGAAAATTTGATACTCACATGACAGATTGAAGGCAAGAGGGACAGAGGAAAACAACGCATAATATACTTAAGGAACTTGAGTAAATAAATGGCGGAACAGAGTTTAGAATAAGCAACAAAAACACAAAATTTATTAAGAGCTACAAAGGACAAGACACTGTAACATAAAGAAAAACGTAGTATTAAGTGCCTAGGTTTATCAAGGTTATTTGCGATATTTTCGTTTTTGTTTTTATAGATTTTGCAAGCTTTTCGATTTTGTTATCTATAAAATAATTAAGATATTGGAAAAGTTTTAAAGTGTTTTCAGCATATTCTTTACTTCATATAGATATTAAAAGGCAGCGATTTCTAAATGGTCATAAGAAGAAATCTATAAATATTCCGGATTTTATTTTTTGTGGTAGCATAAGTTTATGAGATCATTTTTGTTGGTGGATTTCCGACAGACGCTGAATTTTAGATCTAAAGATCATTTGCGGTTTAACATAATATCAAGAAACGATAATGTTTGATTTGTTTCTGTTTCAAAATAAATTTAATAAAATATTCAATGTTGTTTATTTACAATATCAGGCAAGGCAAAACTTTTTTGCACGGATATATTAAAGAATCATCGATATATCTGAGATGTGTTAATTATTTAGGTAAAATATTTTGGAGAAGTTTTGCTTCTAGAAATTCTAAAAAAAAACGGGTGATCCTATTGATTGTCCCAACATTTTGTTAACATATATGTTCATCTATAAGGATCTAATGTCAAAACTAGCCATGAATTTATAATTAATATTTACGTCTTTTAATATGTTGACAAGATCGCCGGAATTTTTAATATGTGAAGTGCTAATTTTTCAAGGGGACATGGTTATAATTTGACTATAGTTATATTAATATTTTTTTTCAACAGCGTGACTTACGTATACTAGCCAGCGCATTTGAGTGTCTTAAAGTAATATGTGATCTCTGTAGTCCACATATCATTTGTTAATTTTCTCGAATGTGCACACTGGTAAACGTAATACAATTTTCTGAAAAAAAATATCAAAAACAAAAAAACAGGACACGTGTACCCACTAAAATAATGTTTAGAGTAATAAGAAATTCTCTCAGATTAAAAATAATATCCATTAATTTCTTAGAAATTGCAATGCAGTTATAAACACACACACACACACACATATATATATATGTATGTATGTATGAGTAAAATATACTGAGATAAAAGTGTTATTTAAACATTTTTTACTGAATGAAACAAACCAAATAATGTCTATTAAACCATTGGGTATTTTTGCTGGTTTCGAATTAAGCGCCTAAACAGAAACGGAACAAGTATATAGTTCGATACCAGCAGAAAATATACAATGGTTTAATATATATATATATATATATATATATATATATATATATATATATATATATATATATATATATATATCATGATATTTACATGTCATGAGGCCATATGTTGATTTCTATGTCCACACTATTTATATATACAACAGTTTCATCTCTTCCTTTATAAATAACGCACATTTTAAATAATATATATATATATATATATATATATATATATATATATATATATATATATATATATATATAAAAATTCATGTGTGTGTACATGCTTGCTTTTTTCTATCAATTATTGCTCATTAGAATTGTACGAATATGACGAACATACCCTATTTCCCCAATTGTATTTCATACCCGCTTATTGATCTTCATTGATACAAATTTGGGGCATTCTTCATGATCCAATCGAGATGGACGTACACATCAGCATAGGCCTCGGGGGCGTCAATTTTTCGAGTGCATTGCGGCTGTCCGTAACTGGTTACTCCAACAACATTCCAATGGCCATATTCATTCAGACATTGCAAAGGTCCTCCGCTGTCACCCTGCGAATAGACAAACCATTTGTAAAAATATGATTTCTGATAAAAGATAATACATAAAAATTGCGAAAATTCTATAGAATATTTATATTGCGAACATTATCAAAATTTTCGATAGAAAGCAACAGAATTTATGAAAGTAAATACAAGTGAAAAATTAATAATTATAGTTGGCAATACAGCATCTAATAAAAATGAAGATAATAATAGTTGACAATTTTCATCTAATAAAAAAGGATTTAATTAAATACTAATTAAAAACTAGTAATCATTTTTGACAATGTTTCATTTAATGATAATGAAGACAAAATTAAATATTAGACAACAATAATAATAATGTTTAACAATGCATCATATAATGAAAATGACGATGAAAGTAAATATTGCTCATAATTTATTTTTCGTATTCTTATCATACATTACTAATATACCATTACAAATATTATTCGTTTTTGGGGGTTTTTTTCAATTTGCTAAAATCTGAATTCGCAATATGTATCGTAAAACTTTTCGGTCATAGTTCAACTTTTATCGCTATGATTAGCAATATGAACGAATATGTGATTTTATGTGATTAATCATCTTAGAAAAATATGATATAAGTTTCTGTTTTTTTATTAAAAATATATCAAGCTCACTTGGAATTAAATTTAGAACTTTCAATATCCCTTTAATTCTTTCTAATACACTGATGTTTCAAAAGTCATGATTTAGTGCCTCGTATAATTTATGACCCCCACTAGTCTGATAAATTGCAGCCACTGTAATGTAGCATTTGCTTCAAAAGTTGTCGGAAGACCTCTGCAGAGTGGTTGAGTCATCAGATGACGATAATTGTCCACAATTCCCTGATATTTATAAGTGAAGGATCTAATGTGCAAAAAGGGCCCTTTAGTGGTCTCATGTTGAGTGAACGTCATGGCCCACACGCACTTCTTGCCTGTTGAACTTTCTCCTGGCTTCTTGCTCCCCCGTCAACCTCGATTTTTCAAAAATTTAAATGCAATGTCAATGACCATCTTCTGTCTTCCTGAATTCTTTCTTTTATTGTCCTTTCTCCTCTTGATTTCTTCCACTCGCAATAACCCTTTGTAATTTAGGGAATTTTCGCCTTGCTTTGGGTGTTTGTGTGAGGGTGGGGGAGAATATTGATCTTCAGAATTCTCCTCAATCCAATTCTGGGCAACTTGGACGCGATAAGACTGTATTATCCTAGTGAAATAACCCGTCAATGTTAGGCTACATAACGCCTATGAATAGGTGCAAATAATCAGGAAATGACGTGTTTAGACTGATCAGCTTGCTCAACCCACGTGAACACACCCACTAACATTGCAGAACCATTACCAGCCTGTACGGTTCTATTCTTGATAAATAAGTTCCATCCCCTCTTTGTTTTTTGCCACACCTGAATCCTACCATCAGCTCGAACCGTGACTCATCCGACCTCATACCTGTCTTCCAGAGTTCAAATAGTGATGTCTCGAATCTAGGTGAGGCAATGAGTCCGGTGTCTTAGAATCAAAAACATTTAAGAAACTTGCCGAATATGTGTCTGGAACCTGTTGAATGTAGATATGACTTATACAGCTGTCACATCTGTTACAACAAATAATTCTAACTAGATACCTCTGGTCTTGATAATTTATTAAGGACCTGTGGTCGGCCACTGCTTTGACTATCATAACAGCTTTTGTCAATTTTTTCCAGTACGCATGTGAATATCAAGGGACAGCAGATATCCTTTCAACTTCACAAATGGAATGCACCATTAGGATGACATTCACTATCATGTCCTGTTTGAAAATTCACATTGTTTTGACATGAGCAGCCTATCAAATATTCATATCATAGTGATGTCGGCTTGCGTATTTCCACGGCGTCAATGTCCGTCGACACTACCTTCCAATATCTTTGCATACTGTCACCACATTACTTTTGGAACATCAGTGGACTAACAGTGTAAGATGGAAATCCACATGTACCTGTGAAGAGTTTCCAACAAGCTTTATTTCAAATATTCTGAAAGGCGTAAAAACATTAATAATAACGATTAAAAGGTCTCATTCGAAGGCACAAAATTTGCATAGTAACTAAAATGAATAACATCAAAGCTCGGATGTTATATAACAAATATATACACATCAAAGGCTAATTATACTTACGCCTGATTACAGAGAGACGGATGGTAGGATTATATAAATTGACTAATGCATTAAGGGAAGATCATATTAAGCCTTCAAGAAGATGTTTTGGTTTAGGACCGAGCATATTGGTGAATGTTTAACAAATGCTCAGCTATTGTTTAGCCAGATGTTTTAACGCAACTAACCATGTCCTACCAGCGATGCCTTTGTAATTAGACTCTTTGGAAATTTTTAAATCATTTCAGCCCCAAGCAAAGCAACAATGCCGCAAAGGATTACTTAGAGAAACAACAATAAAAGAACATAATTCAGGACGACTAAAGATGGCGATTTGCGTTACATTTAAATTGTTGAAGATTGTAGATGGCAAGGAAGCAAGAAATCGAAAAGAAATTCCACAGCTGAGAAAAGAAACTATTAGAACATAAGGTTGCATGTATCTAGGTCAAGAGTAAAATGGTGAAACCTAGTTGTCAATTTAGTAGCACGTTTAAGGCTCACTCTGATTTTCACGTTAATGTAGTAGAATCAATTTCTACTAGCTACACCCCTCTGTAATTAGAAGGATTGTCTATTAGACTTAAGTATAATTAGCCTGTGTTATTTTCATGTTTATTATTTAGCATTCAGTTTTTGGTGTTGCTCGTTTTAGTCGTCAAATTTCTTGTCCTCGATTGAGCTCTGATGAGAGAGTATTGATAAACCGGTTAAGCTATTTTTTTGTTTGTTTTTGCTTTTCGAGTTTGCCACCTTACGGTAATGTAAACATTTTGATACTTCTTTTTTTATTAATCTTTCCAGGATTTTTTAATTTATTTTTTTTATATGTTCGTTTTAATCGCTATTATTAAGTTTCATTTTACTTACGAAACATGCTGGCTGGTATGGTTCCGGGTGGTTGGCGCAAAGTGCTACATTTTCGGCGTTGGCATAGTAACTTTTGCAAATCTCACTAGTGAGAATACGGACTTTTGCTTCTTTCAGATAATTATTATACACTTCTGAAATAAATACAGAAAGCACAAGATTTAAGATATTTGCGATTTTGCACTCACTCCGATGGCGGAAAGAGTTCTTTTTTTTCTTTTTTTTACGGATCTTCTTCTATGTACCGTGGCCTTTCAAGACGTGGGTGATCACGGCTGTCGAAAACTTCTTAGCCTTTATACCTTTTATTGATGTCTATCTTTTACTAGTTTCCCGATTTCTATTCTGCCATCTATTTACACAAGCTCATTAGGTCGGTTGCTTGTTGTTTCTCTCTTGTCTTCAGTCATGTTAGTATAAAATTCTCGAAGCCCCTTTTCTACCTTATACTCGTTACTTGGAACCAAATTTTTATTGCCTCAAACTTCTTCATCTTTGAGGAAATTGTTCAGCATTCACTATCATATAGCAGTTCATCACACTCACAACAATTATGCTTGCGGCCATATTACGTTGAAACACCGGTTCCCGTATGATAACTGAAGTAACATTGAACCGGGTCAATACCTAGATGGATGACCGCTCGGGAATATCAGATACTGTAACCTTGGATATGTGGGTGGAGTAATGGATAATGGCTCGGAATGAGAAAACGGAGAGCAGAGTTCGAATTCCAGTCGGGTTCAGTGAATTCACTTACGTGCAAACACCTTTGGGAAAGATATGAATCTAGCTCTATATTATTGTATCAGAAAATTATCTCAAAAAATTCTTATAATCAAAAAATATTTTTCGACATTAAAAAGGTTGATAAGCCGTAAAAAAACAAATAAATAAAGATAACTTTTTGTTTCTAGCGAAAGGTTTTCATACTTCTTTTTAGCTTTCATCTTTCGCTACTCCAGTATACTTTCGGATTTCGGTGTCATATTTTCTATCATCTGTTAAAACATCTTCGAGATATTTAAATTTTCGTATTGCTTATATTTTAAATTTCCTGTTCATAGCTCGCATCTTTTGATGCTTCTCTTGCTGATACTAATACATTAATATTCTTACAATTGATCGTTAGTCCTTTCTTCTCGTTTTTCTTTACTATCTTGTCTTGGAGGTTCCTTAGTTGTTGTTTTTTCTGTTTGCTATCAACCTAGTGTCATCTGCGTATATTAAATTTTTAAGTTTGTACGAATCAAACGCAAAATATTAAAACGTTTTCTTTCAAACAATAAGGAACGGTAATTTTTTTTTGACAGTGTACTATGCGTGATACACGCTTAGGCGATCATGTATCTTCCGATACATGACTGACGAGACAGATTTTTCCGCGGTTGGTTGCCATTTCTTTCTGCGATAGACCAGTTGCCATCCAAGGCTATAGAATCCGGTCTGTCTTCCTATTTACCCAAAGCTCCAGGTGGTACAGTGGAGTAATTGAGAGCGGCTCGGGTTGAAGAATCAGAGAGCCGAGTTCGAATTCCAGTCGAATCCGTTACCTTCACTTACGTGCTAAAACCCTCGTGAAATGTATGAATCCTCCTCTTCTCCCCTAGCTATGGATAAATAGACCAGTTAGCAAATGTTCGCCCGCAAAATTTGCCTCGGCAGTCATGTATCGAAAGATACATGATCGCCTAAGCGTGTATCACGTATGACACATAACTCACTGAATTTTTTGATACGCACGCAATCAGACACACGCGCATGCATGCATGCATATATATTGATTATTGGAATTTATTCTGTGACACCAATTCCATATATATATATATATATATATGAAATTGGTGTCACAGAATAAATTCCAATAATCAAAAAAATAGTATTGTTAAAAGTGTGCTCAATACAGAGTAGAGAAAATATAATTTATTTGAAAATTATAACATAAATATGTTATAAAATCACTACAAACATAACCATTTTGTTTCAACACTTCTGGTGTCTTATCAAGTAATGGTGTTGAATGTAGAATAAAGGGTTTTAAAAGGTTCAAATCGATCAAGCAACCCTCAATAAGGCAAACGCTGTTGCATAAGCTACAATGACCAATCAAAATACAAGTATATGAGAATTCAAAAAACTTGACAACGAACATTGGTTATAATAATTAATGCTTTAATGTTAGGGTTATACTAAAATAGAAATCATTCTAACTAATTAATATTAAAATTTTACAAATATATATATATATTCACACTGTTATTAAAAAAGAAAGTTTAAAGTTTATTATTTTAAAGTTGCTCAACTTATGCACTCATGATGAGCATCATGTGTTGCGCGACAAACATTGAAACGGTAGACAACTTCATGCTACACCCGAATCAATTGACACAAATTATAACAATTTAAATTCATTCAAAATCCGAAAAAAAAAATCCATGTCCTGGGTAAGACGATAAACTACGTCCAACAGCAAGGCATCTGATCAGGAGGTTTTGAGGACCGTGGAACCACCACTTAATTGTTGGTGTTCCTAGGTCCACCTTGACCGGGGTGGTAGCACCTGCTACGGTCCCAGCTATGGGCAAATAGTTAACCCCCAAACTGGGGTCAAAACACTATGAAAGTGTAAAAATAGGTTTTAATACCAGCAATATATTTTTTGAAAGAAACATTATTACCAGCAATACATTTTTGAGGAAAAAAATATTACCAGCAATATATTTTTGGAAAAAAATATTACCAATAAAAATGTTGTCTGCATTAAATAACCCATTGAGGTTGATATGCCGTAAACCAAACCAAACCAAACCAAACCAAACCAAACCAAACTACTAATGTGTTGAATGTCACGGAATAAATTCCAATAATCAAAAAAATAGTATTGTTAAAAGCGTGCTCAATACAGAGTAGAGAAAATATAATTTATTTGAAAATTATAACATAAATATGTTATAAAATCACTACAAACATAACCATTTTGTTTCAACACGTCTCTTAGAATTTGCTTTATTAAATTTTCGAAATCTCTTTTTAACAACGCTGTATATATAAAACGTGCGTGTGTTTTTGTGTCTGTGTGTGTGTCCGTATGTGTATGTGTAATGGACCTTCTTCACCTGGGGGTTCGATCCATCTATAAGAAGGCAATTTCATACCTCCGATAGAGTGCGACTATATCCAATAAAAAGAAAACCTTGGGGAAAAAGCCAGATGAAACATCTGGACCATGAGTACCAAACCTCATTCTTGCAATTTCGGCGAGGACGCCGGTGACATGCAGTATTAACCCTTTTCCTTTCCTTGGACCACATCGGTGACGTGGAGAAGAGGCTATTTACTAGGCATGGACAAATGTAACTCTCCATAAAAATATATCTGGATAGGCCTGCACGAAGTTGAGAACATTCCAATATCAACTGCCCTGCTACCACCATTGGCTGAATATTCAGGTGAAGATCCTAGAAAGCGACGCACCCCATACATGGTGTAAAGTAAAAAAAAACAACAAACAAATAATAATAATTTTCTAAAATAAAAATAAAAATTAATTTAAACAATGTTAACCTACCATTTTCGTCAACTCCCCAGCCAGTCGTAAAGCACTGGGAATTTGGAACAGCCGGGTGAGACGGTAGACACGCGATTTGGACGAAGTTATTGAGTTTTACTTCTGATGATAATTCCAACAATGCGACGTCGTGCTTGTAAAATGTGAAATCAAATCCAGGATGTGAGATAATTTTCTTAACATTGTACGACTGACCGGACTTTCTGTTTATGGATCCCACTTTTACTGTGTAAAAAAAGGATTTCTTGCTGAAAGAAAAGAAGTAAGAAGTGTAACAAAACATTTTTAAACATATAATTAAGGGAGAGGAGATAGAAGCCGCTAAGTTATCTACAAGCACACTGAAAGGAATATGAAGCAAGAGACGCAAAATATAACTATGCCGGATCGGTCTAGGGAACTCTACAATAATTGCTGATGGCTGCCGTTGATAGAACGTTGTGGAGGAGATTAAATATGGCTTCTGCATTCGGATCCCTGCCTATGATAACAAAAGTCAAGAGGATGATGATGATGATGATGGTGATGATGATGATGATGATGATGATGATGATGATGATGATGATGATGATGATGATAAGGGAACGAACGCAAAAGTTGGGGTCTAAATACTGAGAGTGAAAGAGATTAAAAAGACTTTATAAGGAACCGTAAACCCAATCTTAAACCGGGATAAACCTCTACTCCTGGTAAAAAGACAGGGGAGGAGTGTGAACCTGGTGACAGGTGAACCTATCTACTCTTTTGAGGAGAAAAATAATAGATAAATATAATTCCGGAGTTCAAACAGAAGTTTAGAGTTGAGGTAGACTTTAAAAGGAACCGGAAACAAAATGTTAAACAGGAAACAAGGGATAAACCACTACTCTTGTTCAAAAGACCATGGAGGGGTTTGAACCGGGGCCAGGCAAACCTATCTACTCCAATTGATTTTGAGTTGATGCCCACGTTATTTTAAATAATTAAATTTTAACCAGATAAGAGATCCAATGGTTCTAACTAAAGAAAAAATTATGCCATAGCCGGGTAGATCAGTTATGGTTGGCTGGCAACCAATCTAGAGGAAGGAAAACTCTGAATTCAAAACAGGTTTAGCATGGCTACTAGAAACTTCATTCGATGGAGACCAGGGCAACAAAGCAGATTAATCTTTCGATTTTGTCCAAAATCAAATGTACCCGCACGAATGGTAGATGCCTAATAGTGCAAGGGAGATTCGGGTGAAAAAAAAAAGTAAATTTTTTCTCACATAGAAATGATCAAATTTAATCCTTTCACATTTTACATCTAATGGGATCCATTAATTGAAGATATCCCAAAACCGATACATTCTTAGAATCTTCCAAAAGATTACATGGGACTACAATTTTTCACAAGTTAACTATTTCAGAAGTGAAATGTACCAATTCTATTGTATTTTGGCATCCTAAATTCAAATGTATCATTCAAATTAGATGATTGGTAGACTTAGAGATATTTTGTCTGTTATATTACAGGAGTACAGTGGATGTCTCCAAGAAAAACAATGTTGCTTTTCTAAATCTACTTTGATTCTCTGTTCTGTGTAGGCTATCGGAGCAACAGACAAACATATCAAGATGACAATATATTTGTTTACTGAATGAAATACAACCGGAACACACTATTCAAAAGTATATACATGCATAGTTATTCAATGACCACATGTCTCTTCTTATTTTGTCTTTTGTAAACTACAGAAGGATCATCTCTGGTCACAGTTCAACAATAATCAGTTAGCATTGATGGACTCCATCTGGCCCGATACTTTTACCACATTGCTGAAATGTCTTTCACCATGCTCGTCACTCACAGCTCTTTTTCGGGGAAAAGCCAAGATGTGAGTCTAAGAAGTGGATATTCAACTACAGCCAAGATGTCTGTATGTATTGTGATATTTTCACACTACAATAGGAAGGACGCTCATCAGATTAAAAGATGAAAGAGCAGTTACAAGTAATGGCAATCTGATCTACAAAATTATTTGCATGAACTGCTCAACAGGTTATGTGGGCATGACTACAAGATCATTGAAAGAACGACTGGATGAACATTGAAGACTTCATGATAAGGTAATTTCAAATGAAAACAAAAATTGGAAAAAAAACCTTCAGCGATTGCACTACATAACATTACAGGTCAAAGAATTGACTTCGACCATCCGGAAATAAAATTGACGAACCAAAAGCACTTCAATCAAAGAAGAGTAGCTGAACAAATGCTAATAGCAAATACAAAAAAAAAAAATGCCTGCGAATAGGATAGATGCAGCACAACTCCATCCTGTCTGAACCTCTCTGCTTCAAAGAAAAATATATGTCGAAAAATGGCAGTTTGTAAAGTAAAAAACAAAATTCCTTACTTGCTCTTACTATGTAAATGCCATCAACTCAGCTTTTTTTTTCTCCTTGATTTGAATTCTTAAGCGTTTCTAGTTTCTTTGCAGTGTTTTACGCAAATTAAGGAGTGACGAAGATTAGCAACTGCTAGTCGAAATATTTCCATAAAATAAATCATTCATTAGAAGTACAAGTTTTTTCTTTTAATTTATTATGCCGTTAGGGGGGGGGTCTTCTATAAGATTTCTGTTATTGTCTGATCTTTCATTATCCAGAAAGTTGGTTGTCATTGATTTGAAAGATTTTCATGAATTTTGTTTTCTTTTTCCCGTAGTGTTCTGTCAAAATTTTCAGCCAAAAATGTTTACGAATCTGGGGACCAATAAATATATCTTCCTTTATCTTTCCTTCACTTATCCTGGGAAATTTATTCTGCACATATTTGAATTCTGTCTTTGTTTGGTCCATCACCATCACAAAATTTTTCATAAGACCAAGCTTGATATGAAGAGGTGGCAACAAAATTTTCTTTGAGTCAACCAGTGGTGAAGGCTAAACATTTTCCCTCTCAGGTTTCAGTGATTGTCTTTGTAGCCAGTCTCTCTTGATATGATGAAAACATGTCTCGGATGTCTTATTGACAAAGGAAGTAACAGTATTTGGTATATCCACTTTGCAGTCTTCACAAGAGAGCAACAAGCTTCAAACTTCCAAAAGGTTGCCAGTCCTGTTGATCACAGTTGATATATCTGAGATGTTTTTTTCATATTGTCATAAGTTTATTTCATTTGAACTGCATAACCAACTGGGAGTGAAAATAAAACATCAGCATTGTGTAATAAAACAGCTTTGGAACTTGTCTTTAAGGAATCAATGACCAGTCTCCATTCCTCTGGATTATAACTGATGTTAACTGATTGCATACTGATATCATTGCAGTGCACCAAATTACCTTCCATGAGGGAGAATGGGACTAGATCCTTGTTACGATCACAGAAAATGGTAAATCTATACATCACCAACTAATATTCCACAGCTGCAATCTGGAACCTAACAGTTCTGATTTTCTCTTAGGAAATTTCAAATCTTTGATTAATTCCTTTATGTCATTTTGTGCTATGAGGTGTGTTTCCTACATGGTTGTTAGACAATGATCTTGGTCATATGAAGTTTGATGGTTCAAGCTCTGAAATCTCATTGTCTTCCCAATTATCTGACTCAATTTCACACTATTCCTGTGCTTCTAGGACAGATACATCTTCATGATGGGGGACAGGGCACAAAGCTGATGGAATGTTGGGATACTGCACTGTCCGTTATATTTTTTCTTTGACAGTCTCTTAGCAACTGGAGGCTCCATGCAGAAGCTGCAATCACTGGCATGATCGATTGACTCCCCCAAAATCATGGACACTGAAAAAGCCATATAGTTCTTCTTCCTGGTTAGCCATTGCACAGGTATTATAGAATATATACAATTCCCACTTGGTCTCCAATTTTGCACCTGAAATATTAATTGTAAGCTTTTCTCACAACAGGTGTTATATTTTACTTTTGAAATGCAAAAGTCAATTCGCCACACACATAGCAGAAGTTATCAGCTTTGTTCAGACATTTTCGAAACATTTTTCACGGGTCAGTTAAATGTGTGAAAACGTGAGGTGAAAAGGGGAATAATAATTAGTTTATTAGGAGAATAATTATATTTAATAAGATTATTAGGAGAATAATAATTAATCTGGCAAGGACAACAATTTTGATGAATTGTTCATATAACACTAGTACCGTATCTTTAATTTTAGAGCCAATCAACAAGTTTAGATATTATTTTTATTTCCAGTGCTCCGAAATTAGCTAAGATTGGCTATTTTTATTTTTGAAGCTTTCATGTTGTTATTATTATCCAGACGAACTCGCTCGGACATTCATGTGTCTATCACGCCAACCATCACGGTAGGGAGGTCATTAGGGTAGCATTCTGTGGTATAATATAGTTGATCAATGTAGGTGATTGCGTCACGGGTAGGTGTCCATGTCAGTTGATCACTTGCAAATTCTTTTTTACATGCCAGCAGTGTCCTGCAAAGCGCAGTCTGAGTTCACGTATTATTGTACAAATATCAGGAATGGGTCCATTCAGTTGTTAAAATATAGCTCTGAGTATTCTAGTGTGGCTTCCATCAAGCTTAGACTCAATGGTTTTAGTTAATTTTTTTTTTAGAATTTTTGTTCAGCTAACTACATTTCCGTCGGACCGCTTGATGTTCCGTCATTGTGGAAATCGGGATTTTCGGAGCATGTTAATGACGGGATGATCTGTTCTAAAATGTTTCTTGAAGTATTAGGGCAGGTATGGAAAACCTTTTTCGAAGAATGGGCCACATGAGATACATTACATCATAAGGCGGGCCGCACCACTAAAAGAATTAAGATATTTGATTTATTAAATATAGCGCAGTCTTTTCATCAACACAAGCGTCTATTAAGAAATGGGGAAAAGTTTGTTTTTTATTCTTTGGGAAAAAGATTCCTTATATAATTAAAGAAATTGAAGCCTTGATAAAATATTATCACTTATGACAGCGTGATTAGCAAACATTACTGGGTTTGAATTATTTCTAATTTATTCATATGAGTAGACAAACATTTTGTAAAAGAAGAATAATTGTCATTTACGTTTCCTGTTTCTGGAGCAAAATATGTTTACACGTACGATCTTCCTTAGTGAAAATCGCCAATAGTTTAAAATACTGACAACGTTACATTCAACGAAAAGTTAGAATCTTCAAGAAACATTGTACTTAATCATTTTTTATGCATTTGATTATGCATGAGAATGTGTGAGTGAACAAGTGAGAACGAAAAGAAACAAATATTCGGTTGGTGCAAAAATAATGTCGTTTTATCACATAGTAACATATGTGAGAAAATGACATTGTTTTTGCACCAACCTAATATTTTAATAAACTATATTTTCCTCATGAATTTAGGCGCGCCATTCAGAAATCCAATCGGGTCGCATGTAGCCCGCGGGCCGCTGTTTGCCCATGACTGTACTAGGGTCATGATAGAAGATACAATAAAATTTTTCCTTTGAGGTATGAAAATTTTATGTAATATTGTGACAGATTCTAGGCTACGTAATTTTCTTTGGTCCATTCCAACTCTTTACCGGAAATCGGTGTATATAAAATTCCGTATCTTCTTATGCTCGTAGAAGAGAGTTCCCTTTCCTTAATTTTTATAATACTGTAAAAAGTAAGTTTTCTATCAATTATACCCATAGAAAAAAAAACATACTTACCTAACGCAATGCGCAGCCGTTAAGACGTATCTTTGACTTATTAATGTACCACCGCAGATGAAGTTTAAATTTCGAATAAGGGCCACTTGCCATGGCCACTCACCGGGTAGCGAAAAGATACCGTACCTGATGGTTGGTTCAATTGTTGACCACAAAGCACGTTGACCACAATCTGCAATTACATAAGATAACTGTAATCGTCGTTTAGATAAACAAAAACATTAATAAATCTGCCATGCATAACAGTAAATTCACACTGTTAGCGGAGCGGCTACGTTTACACTGTAACAGCAGCAAGAAAACTGGCTCGACTAAACTCAAACTTGACCAATATAATACCAAATATAAGCATGCACGAACAGAAGGCAGTGTAATAAACCTAAAAATATATTATGGAGAATGTGGGGATAATTTTTGATATACCCTTGAATTTTACAATTCAATTTGTACTCCATTTTCAAACAAGCATTCTAATATGTAATTTTGATAGCATCAATATTTTCCTATACTGATTCTAACACGCATGCGCACATATTAGTAAGTGTATGCGAGAGAGACACGTGCAATATTTACAGAAAGGAAAGCTTGTGGGCCTTGACAATAGATTCATAAATCGACAGAAAGAGAAGACCACATTTAAATAAGGAATTAGAATGAGATACTTGCTTTTTAAGTTACACGCCAAATTCAACAACTTGCAAGACCTGAAAGAAATGAAAAAGAAAAATGTGACTCTCCATTGATACGATTATTTTTTTTTCAAATTTCATTCTTATAAAAAAATGAATGATTGAAGTAAAAGAGAACGCAAATTAAGGCCCTCTTTCGGAATATGCGAAACATCAACGACTTGTTTAAATGAATTCCTACTCCCTAAATATGCACTATAACTCAAACATACGTATATAGTGTTCTGTGTAAACGTTTTACACTTGCCACCACTTATACGATACACGGTTATCTGAAATAAATTTAAATTGCTGTATTTCCCAGAACGCCGGAGAGTAGCAAATTTTATCTTAGTGTTTTGCCTGTACATGGAAAAATTGCGCCCCGAAGATGACAATTTTAAATTGTTGAAAGTACTTGGCTTGTCAATTCCCTCTGGCAACAACTGGAATATAAGAATCGTATTACTATCGTAGGAATTGATAATAAGTTAATGTCTCATTAAGTCTTGTTAGCGAAGTGATTTCGTCATTAATCACATTAACATTGCTAATTAATTCTTCGTATAAATTACTTCTTTAACCACATCTGTTTGTGGATAACAATATATATGCCCCTGAAATTTATTTCGGTTGCGCTCTCTGGGGAGGAAGTGTGAGTTTGTAAACAGTGACTATTACTGCTAATAATGCAAGACTCTTCGGTAAAGCGAATCGAGTTCTCTAAGTCACTTTGTGTTTAAATAAATACACTTAAATTCGCCTTCAGCCCTGCCGTGCACCAACGGCTTAGGGATAGAATATCTGACTGACGCCAATTCAGCCGGGTTTCGACCCAAGCTTGTAACGACGTCTAGCCACACTGATGACCTGTGATACGGCGAAACAGTCTGTCTGTGGATGACAATATATATATATATATATATATATATATATATATATATATATATATATATATAATGCAAATTGAGTGCGGGTGGTAATAAAACAGTGCTCAGTGTAAATGAACAGAGTTAAAATTTATATTAACAATAAATATACATTTTGTTCCTCACCGCTTCTTGAGTTTCAGGTAAATTTCAGGTACGGATTAAAAACATAATAATGAATAATATTAAAAATATCGTGAAGTTTTAAAAAGTTTAAATTTAAGAACAGTTTAAATTATTCTTAACGTTAAGTGTGCAAGTAAAGGTAAACTATGGAGGAACCTAAGTGATGTAATTAAATGCCTAGTAAAAGAAAGCGAGTAAATGTTACTGTTGTTGAATTTTATTTTATTTTTTATATTTATTTATGCATTTATTATTTTATTTTATTTTGATTAAATATTTATATATGTATTTATTTAAAATAATATGAGGTCTTGAGTTAACATTTTTCTTTGATTTTTATGATGACGTATGTTGGCTTGGGAAAGAAGTATTTCATTCGTTTTCGTTCGTTTTGTTTTACGGCATATCAACACTTCAATGGGTTATTTAATGCCGCAAAAATTTTGATTGTTGGTAAAATTTTTAAAAAAATATCTATTTCTGGTAATATTCTTTCTGTCAAAAATTTTATTTTTGGTAAGTTTTTTTTTCTACAAAAAATCTATTTCTGATAATATTTTTTCTTCAAATATGTATAACTGCTAATATTTTTTTTCAAAAATGTATTTTTTTATTTTTGCAAATTTCGCCAGTAAAGAACAATTGTGAGAGTTAACATTTTGGGAAGAATTGATTGCTGCACTTTCTATCCAAGTATGTTATCTTCTTTTTTAATGAGTGTATTTTTCTTGAGATCAAAGTTGCGGTCGAACCTATTTCTATGCATAACTAATGCTTTTGTTAAATTATTATACAGGAAGTCCTTTTTGTTTTCATAAATATATATTTCCTCAATATATTGCAAAGGACAGTTGTGACAGTTTATTTTTATAGAAACCAGCTTCAGAAATATTATTGTTATAGACATTTTTGTTTCTCGTCATATCCGTAATAATTTGATATTGTTAAGAGTGAATAACTTGTTTTGAATAGTGGATATGAGAGTTCATAGGTTATATTATATACTTTTTTATCTAGTTTATGATTATTGTTGTTATTAATATCATTATCCTTTTTGTTGTATATTTAGCATGGCTTTCTCTTAGCGTTCTGAATGAAATAATGAGGATATTGCATGATTTCTATACAGATTTCTTCTTCAGGTAAATACTGAGATGTGTAAACGCTTAGTGATATTAAATAAAATTCATTAATGATTCCAGATTTTATTCTGCTGCAGTGGTCAGAAAATAAAACTTAACAACATTTACTCACTTTTTTTCATTAGGCATCAAATTACATCATTTAGCATACTCCGTAGTTTATTTTTACTTATCCAGTTAGCCTTAAAGATATTTTAGAGCGTTCTTAAATTTGCAAAATTTTGTCATTATTAATGTCATTATCTGTTGTATAGTTGCAGATTTTGTATGTCTTTATAAAATCCATTAGCAGACAATACGCGTTAGTAAAGAAAATATTCCCTTTTGTGTTTATTCATACTGTCTTTTTACAGATATATTTTTTATTTATATCTGAATTTTTACGCACACGCATTATATATATATATATATATATATATATATATATATATATATATATATATATATATATATATTCTGTCACCTTATATCAGTCTAAAACTATCCCTAATTCTTTTGTAACTAGAGATGTGATCTGATGAAACAGGTAAATATATTTTCTGTGGAAATAAATCATAGTCATAGCACCTAAAGGTTGTCTCTTTCTTAATTATTTAATTAATTTACACACACACACACACACACACACACAAACACACATATATATATATATATATATATATATATATATATATATAAAATCATTTCATCCTAACCAAAGCAATGAAACCGCCAAGACGCAAGATGGAGGAGTACGGAATGTGAGAACATGAGAAAAATAAAATAGGAAATACCTCTTAAACGGAGAGAACAATAAAAGAACAGGAATTAAGTAGACAGAAGGTAACGATCGACATTGCATTTAAATCTTTGACCATCAAATTTGGCTGGAAAGAAAGAACCTGGAAAAGTTAGAAGTGCGAGAGAAGAAACTGTTAGCATAGAACTTACATTTATCCATTACATCATTAAAATTATGAGACCTAGCTGCCAATCTAGTACTGCACTTAAATTCGTAAAGTCTAGGTACCATAGATATCATGAAAATATTCATAAGAAAGGCAAAGGAAAGTTATATTACGGCGGTAAGAAAGTGAAAATTATATATACATTCATACATACATGTATATGTTTGTGTGTGCGTATATATATGCACAACACACACACACACACACACACACACATATATATATATATATATATATATATATATATATATATATATATATATATATATATATATATATAACGAGAGAGTGAGAGAGAGAGAGATAAAGAGAGTATTTTTTTTAATCAATTCCTTCCAAGCAAGGAGATAATACCGCTAAAATGAAAGGTGTTACTGGAAGTGAAAGAGAAGGATAAGTCTTTAGAAGAAACCGAAACCCCATACTAAACAGAAAATAAGTTATAAACCACTATTTCTGTTCAAAAAAGCGGGGAGGAGTGTGAACCGAACGATAAGCGAAACTATGTACTCCCATTGAAGAATACAAAATAACAAGATAAATGGTAAATAAATTCTGCAAACGTTGAAAATACAGAGTTGAAGTAGACTTTAGAGGCAACTAACGTCAGAGAAAAGTGTATTAATTTACTTACAGAACGGCTTTTGGATGAAATCCCGTTAGGATTCCTACTGTACTGTTTGAAGAGACATTAAATTGAATCCCTGGTCCAGTTTTGGAAGAAGGAAGAACTGTACCATTTCTAGAAAGAAGAAAAGAAACTAAACAGAATGTTAAAAGAAAAAATGCCACTGCAAAATAAGGAAATTTCAAATTGCATCTTCTCTTCTCTGTACAGATTAATACTACATGAAATATATATATATATATATATATATATATATATATATATATATATATATATATATATATATATGGTGCGATTGGTAAATTGTCACCATTTTATATTTTTAGTTTCGCGCATAAGCTTTGTTTTTTTTTACTTTATCAACTTCACAGTAGAGTAGGATCAGTTGGGCGTTGTCTGTGAGAAAAAGAGCACTATCTCGCAATTCACTCCGTCAGAAATTCGGAAATGGCATGCTGTACTGCTTGGCATTCGCGCCGGAAACTCCAATAGGAACTTTTCGGAGTGTTTGGGTGTCAATCTAAGGAAAGTGAAGCGTATTCGGAAAGGGTTGGATGAGTCTAATGGTGATTACGAAGGTACGGAAGCTCGGAAAACTCACTCTGATCGTTCTGATAAGAAAAGAACTCCTGGATTTGTTGGTGAGAGCCTCAGACTCAACACGGAGGAGGCAGTGCTGCCTTGGATCAAAAGGGTGACTGATGGAAAAACCCAGTCATGGCTGTCAGTCAATTTCTGCGACCACATCATCGCTTACATCTGGCCATATAACTCCCCAGACAGCAACTCCCTTGATTATTTTGTGTAGGGCACAGTTGTTATGCGAGAAACTAACAAAACTCTTTGTAACACCAAAGATGAACTGAAGGCAAGGATTATGGCCGCATTCACCAACTTAAACAAGGAGACTGTCCAGAAGAGTTCCAGGAGATCCCGAAATCTCCTGGGGGCTGTGCTTGAAGTCAATGGCGATTTTATTGAATCAATTTACTCTTTAGTATTTCAAGACAGGTTTGTGCAATTTTGGTAAATATATCTGTTAAAATGAAATAAAACCATAGCGAAGAGATCATCCGAACAATTACTATGAAAGCATTTATAGAAAAGACACAAGGAAACAATTTTAAGGCGATAGGGTAGTGACGCCATGTCAGAAACAATGATATTGAAATTGTATATAACTATAAGCATTGGAAACCGGTTAGTCAATTTTTCTTATGTTTTTGTTTATTGTTTGCATTTATTTTAAATTTTAATTATAATAATTTTTTAAAATCTTAAAATTCTACATTAGTTTAATCTCGTTAGGGGATATTGTTATTAAGTGAAAACTATATTTACTAATCAAAAATTGAAAATCATAATACAAATAATTTTTCACCAAGTTTTCTAAAATAATTTATATTTTTTTATGTATATAAATTATTATGTAACGTGCCCATTTTTAAAGTATAGTGAGCACACACGACATTATCAAGAGCGACAACTATAGTAAATTTAAAATCAAAATTTCTAAAATTAGATTACGGAGAATATTTTTCATCATTTTAAGGATTACTGAGTATTTGAAAATTATATATAAAAAAAGGCGCTCATGTCATTTTCTTAAATTATGTTTTACAGATAAAGTCTCCGTAGAACAACAATCATTATGCCATGACCTGTCATCCTATCGTCAATTACGTAAAACATGGCGATGTCGGTTAAAAACACAGCTACTGTTTTGTTTTTGAAATGCATTTCTGTGTTATTTTAAACTTAAAGTAAATAATATTTTTAAAAAATTAGATCAATTATACTTTAAATCAGCTAATATTCTTCAAATAAAGTTTCAGAAAAGTATATTTACTTTTGGAAAATATTTTAATACAGAGAATTGCAATGAAAGACGACTAAAAAGGGCGTTAATCGGCTATTCCAGAAAAAAAAATCGATTCCAATCAATATAATTTCTGTTTGAAATACAACAGAGTATTTTGCTTACTGGAAATAGTAAATGTAATACTTTAACTTTTAATTAAAGTCAAAATGAAAGCATCAAGAAAGATATTCATTTATAAAAAAAATATTTTTAAACCTTAGGTATCGTGAATTAAATTAATCTCAAACTAAAATAATATAAATAATAACTACATTATAAAAATATAAAAATTACACAATATTTTCTCATTAAAAATACATCAATTAGCATCTTCCATAGTTTACCTCGATTTTCAGTTCGCGTAAAGTTCTTCAATTTTAAAAATTAAAAAAATAACAACATTTTTTACTTCCGCTTATAAATACTTGTTGCAAAGTAAATCCTTACTTGATAAAGTCCATCAGAGGATGTAACATTTTTCCTCTTGTCGTTATATATATACATACATACATATATATATATATATATATATATATATATATATATATATATATATATATATATATATATATATATATATATATATATATAATGAGAATATAGGTATATATATATATATATATGTATATGTGTGTGTGTGTGCGCGTGTATATATATAATGAGAATATTATATATATATATATATATAATGAGAATATAGGTATATATATATGTGTGTGTGTGTATATATATATATAAAGATTGTATATATATATGTGTGTGTGTATATATATATATATATATATATATATATAATGAGAATATATATATATAATGAGAATATAGGTAAATTGAAGAATATATCAAGAGAACTATACTGGGTGGATCTTAGTTACAGTTTATGTAAGAGAGTGCATAATCTGTACACTCGAACCCTTGATTACGATGTGTTAGCAGAATCATTGACAGATTGTTGGTCTAATCCATTTTCCGCTGGGAATCGCCTCCCGACGCCATATCCTTTACCACCTCTCTCGAACGGGATAGGAATCTATCCTTCCAATTTTTTTTTGTCCACATCCTTGATTTTTAAAAAAGCTGTTCCACGATTGCAGAACTGGATGTGACAGCGCACCCGTTTCCCTTTGAAAAGGTGCTAACCCGTTCTCAGATCGTATGGCACAGAGGCAAATGTATAACTTTATTAAATCTGCGTACCGAAAAAACACGTTTACTAGATGATGTACTCTAGGTGCTTCCAAAATCATGTAGGCTGGGATGTGCGGGTGCTGTAATAGATAATGGTTCGAAATTGTTAAGCTAAGTATTTTTAGGTGTGAGTTTTTAAAAATATTTTCCCAATTATTACATTAAAATGTAGAAATTGAAGGAAGGATCAGTTTATTACTAAATAACTATAGAAAATCGATCCCCATTTTTATGTCCAGTATTACAAGTTTATATATATAATACGGGTCAACAATAGTACTTTCAATGAATGATTGATTGATTTGGCGGCCTACGGCCACATCACGTTAATCACCGAAGTTAAGCAACGTCGAGTCTGGTTAGTATCTAGATAGGTGACCCCCAGGTGCTGTAAGCTTGGATGTGTGGGTGATATAATGGATAAAAGTTCGGAATTGAAAATCGGAGAGCCGAGTTCCAATTTCAGTTGGGTTCGTTATATCCACTTACATGCAAATACCTTTAAGAAAGATATAAATCCACTTCTTCTTCCTTCAGCTATGGGTTAATTAGTAAGACTAAACTGTTATTATTTCAAAAACTAATTCTTACAATCTAAGAATATTTTCTGACTTTAAATAACCTTCAAAGGGTTGATAAGCCATAAAAACGAATCAATCCATCAAAATTATGTACACTTTCAACATGTGGTAAAAAATGAAACGAAACCCCTTGTTGGACAAGGTAATTTTAAAAAAATTACCAGAAATCAAGGACTTGTCGGATGTCAATGAAATTTTCAGAATTTATTCATTAATTGAATGAACTTTATATTAAATCTTTTCATATTTTAAAGTTTTGTGGAAGTATATTTTTGGGGTCAGTTATACACGCCCATTACTGATCTCGCCTGTCCTGATAGTGTCTCGCCTTGGCGTGTTAGGACGGCTTGCGTACTTCAACGACCCACAGAGCTATGTGGGCGGGGGCTTTGGTTCTCAGTATGTCTAACCAAGCTCAACAGGTCTGTGAGGTATGAACCAGACGAAAGACACTCCCTGATCATCCAGGTTGGGGGTTGTGCAGTAGGCTAACAACCTACTCACTTAAAAACTTGCTTATTACAGAAACCGCAACGATATCTTCAAACAACGACATGGCCGAGAAAAAGTCCTCCGAAGTGGAGCGTATGATGCTTGCTGTTGAAATCCCCCGGGAAGACAGTGCGCCGACAACCCTTCTGACGACTAAGTCAACAACCAGGATAGGGACCTGGGCGGCCTTATGTTCCCCAAGGAATCAAGATGCATAATATATTATATGCATATCTAGCATTTTGGGTCAGTTATACCCCCTTTTACTTATCTTGCAGCAAATCTTTACTAGTTAATTTTGGATACTCCTAATTATTACAGTTTTATAAAGCTAAATCCCCGAAGCTGTCATATCATTTAAAAATAAAATTCAAGTGAACGAGCTTAAATTCCAACCAAGTCTACTGAATTCATTTCACTTCAAATTACTCTCCCTGGGAAAAAATGGAATACGATTCGTCTCTCCCTTCAGTTACTGAGCAAAAGTTCATATCTAATCCTCGTCGCTTAGCATCACTGCCAATCCCGGCGTAACTATTTCTACTGACGACAGACGCGACGTGAACTGGTCTCAGAGTGTTTCAAAGTTATTCGGGTGTATAGAATTGAGAGAGGGAGAGAGAGAGAGAGAGAGATAGAGAGAGAGAGGGGGGGTCCATCTCAGAAAGAAAAATTTGATTTGCATTTATTTTTATGGCCTTTCTGCTAAGACATAATTACAATAATATATCAATATTTTTCAAGTTCTCTGGCGGACACACACAAACTTTCAGCTTTATATATTAGGTAATTTAAAATTTAAGAATAATAAATATGCTTACCCTCTGCCTAGTGCTTTACAGAGAACATTGGCTATTTGCTGGTTATTGATATTATTTTCGCATAAAGCTTCATACTTGCCGTTTTGCATCAACAACACACCGGTTATATTTTGTTTAACTACAAAGCAATACAATATAAGTAGAATACAAGAAAGCAACATATTAAAAAAAACTTTATTTCAAATTATACAATAAAACATTATTTAAAGCCTAACAGTTAATGAGAAACGGTGAAGTTTTACGGAGGTCATGTTGTACTCTTGTTTTTAATTTCTATGCATGTCGATAATGTTATAAATTATGATAAATATCTTTTGGATTGTAATGTGCGAACGTATGGAATAAAATCATTAACATTTTATTAATATTTTTTATCAGTATTGTCAACTACTATTAGCTGAAATAGTGACAGACATTATATCTAGTTTTTGACTAGTATTTACTTTCATCTTCATTTTTATTAGATGGAGGATTGTAAATTATTATTAATTTTTGACTAGTTTTTACTTCCATCTGCAGTTATTTTAGTTGAAGCATTGTCTACCATTATTATTAATTTTTGCCTAGTATTTTCTGTCATATTCATTTTTATTTGATGAGGAAATGCCAACCATTATTATTAAATTTTGAGTATTATTTACTTTCATCTTCATTTTTATTAGATAAAGCATTGTCAACCATTGTTAATAATTTAGTATAGTATTTACGTTCATTTTCATATTTGCTTTTTCTCCATTTTTTATAATGAAATGAAGGATTGTCAACCATTTTTATTAATCTTTGACTAGTATTTACTTTTATTTTCATTCTTTTATATCTCGACTGTTACTTAGGCCGTCTATCTACGGCAGTGAGTAAACTGCTCTGGATGAGAACAGATAAGCTCAGTGAGCTTTGCTTCCACTTATTGTCTTTACTAGTCGCCTTTAAACGTCGAATAAAATGTTACGAATATTGAACTATTGAAATTAAGAAATATATTTCACAATTAAATTAAATTTATCCGCATTCTTAATATGCATTATATGTATATATTTTTAATATGCATTATATATTGTTATATATAAGGAGTTTGAGCTCACACATTAACACATGTTGGAGTGAAGTCTAATATTGATCATCACATATTTTCTTTTTGTGTGTGTGTGCCGAAGACAAGTAACGTCTGGAATAGTTATGCCGGTGGGAATTTTTTTTTATGTCGGTGAGAACCCTGTTCACCTAAATTTCTTTGCTTAATAACAGATTCACTAAGTATGTTTTAGTGTATAACAACAGTTATACGCTAAAAATATACTCCGTAGCATGTAACTTTTTGTATCAAAGGCAAGTGCCACCTGGAATAGTCATGCCTGAGAAGATTTTCAACTTTTAAAATAAGCTCTATGGTTCAAATAAACGTTCCGAGTTTCTATGCAAGTTTAATAAGCGTGTAACAAAATAATTATTTGAAAAATAACTATGCCATACAAAATAAGCAGAGTGTCAATTCCTATATACGGTGTCCTCAAAGACTGACGTAATTTAAAATGTTAATATCTGAGTAACTACATGTCCAGGCAAACGAAGTTAAATAGGCTTCGTGTTGACAATAAATGATTTAGTTATGAAAATTCGAACAAGATATTGAAAAGGGATGTAGATTTTATAAGCGATTTCACAAAGCTTCACAAATGTTCAATATGCGCACCACCTGTGATATGACACACGTCAAGTAAGTAGACCAGCTCCTACCAATCACGCTGTAGCATGTCTTGCGTAGAATTCTCCTGCGCCTCAGTGATTCTCTGCCTGTTCCTCTAGGCTTGTAGGAAGAAGTCCTTTGACACAGCTCCATAGAAGAAAATCGCAAGGTGAACGTGGTGGCCATTTCAATATTGATTTTATCACTGGCACGCCAGATCCATCTTCCTCCTAGATTCACATTGAGATAAGTCTGCGCAGTCAACTTAATTTTTATACATTTTCTTAAAATCTGACATCATTTGAGTGAGAAGAGTTATTAGACTACAAAATGATATCAATTTGGGAGGGACACCATATATACATACATATATATATATATATATATATATATATATATATATATATATATATATATATATATATATATGTGTGTGTGTGTGTGTGTGTGTGTGTGTGTGTGTGTGTCGTTATTCTGGATTTTTCTCAGAAATGATCTGAGTAAGAGCCAGTGTTAGTCATCCAGTTTTGATGAACTGTAACATGGCTTTATAACTATTGCTAGTAACATGTAACCCAGTACTACCAGCCTCGTGGGTGGGTTATTTTCTTGACAACTAAACCAGTTCCCCCTCCGGGCTTTTCCGGTGTGGAACGTAGCTACACACCAAGCATGATTAAAACAAAGCATTTTAAAAGGCGGATGAAGCTTGTTGTAGGGTCAACAACCATCTAACACAATGGGGTAGACAGGGCTCCATAGATATGGATGCAGAGATATTTTAATAAACATTGAACAAAATAGTTGTACTAAAGAGAAAATTATTTGAGAATTAATAAGTGTGCTCTGTTAAATAAGCACCTTTGCCTTGTATTGAAATAATTTAAACGTGCCGGCGCTTGTATTTCGTACACAAGGATATCAGTTTATTGATTGAAAAAATACAAAACGAAGATGGGAAGGAAACTCACAACACTCATGTTCGTCTGAAGAGTCTTGGCAGTCCGGAACACCATTGCATCTTTGCATTAGTGGAATGCACTCTTTATTCCGGCATTTGAATTCACTTGTATTACAGTCTTCTGTTGATAAAAAGGAAGGCTCTTTTTAAAAATCGTTTTTAATGACAAAATGAAAAATATTCTATGTGTCGCGTTTCTTTCTTAAAAAAGGACACCCTCATTAAAATAATGTCATTATTAATGAAATTATATATACAAGAAATACCCATGAAAATTTAACGCTTTTCCGATTTTAATTTTTTGAAGAATTCTAATGATTAAATAATTTTTCGCGAGTTTCGCAACTATAAAATACCCATGGTAATTCCCCTTTTGTATCGATAAATATTTGGGCTTAACAACTTTAACAAAATATTACAATAACAACTATACACTGGAATGCAGGTCATTATTTAAAGAAGTAAGAGGGTACAAATGAAAAGATTCGAAATTAACAATTTTTTTCATTTCAGTGAAGCAGACGTCAAACACATGTAAGATTTATCACAGCTTCTTTCTTCTTTCTTCCTTTCTCTTTCTTTTTCTCTCTCGTTCTTTCCTTCTCTCTTTCTGTCTTTCTTTCACTAAAGCTAACCCGCACTTTTGATATATCTTTCTTCCTTTTATCCTCGCAAACAGGAATGGTATATTGTTTACCGGAAATTCATCCATATGTTAACTAATGAACGAAAGCACAAACTGAATATGTGATATATGTAGGAGGAGAGGGTGAAAATATAAAGAAAATGTCGGTTGTAATTATACACAGAGGGGGGCGCTGAAGATGGGGGGAGGCTAAACTTTAAATTTTCTTGCGTCCATTGTGTCTAGATGTACAGTTCGGACGACTTAATTTAGCATCCCAATATAACGTAGAATATTTAAAATAAACAGCGATAAAAACTAAAGCAAAAGTGTTAGTAAGCTGAATGGATTCGGCTAAGCTGTACGTCTGGACTCATTGAAAACTAGAAATTTAAAATTTAAATTAACAGATTCTTTTTCGATGACTTTTAATGCATTAGGTCGAACAATTAACCTGAAAACTGCCGTGATGTACCAACCTGCTTCATATAAAACCTACTCTTTGCCAGGCTTTTACATTTATGGCCAGAAATTGCAACTTGTGGAAAAGGTTGTATGACAAATACTCTTGATGATGAAATATGCCTCCACATCAACAAGGCCGACAATACATTTGGAAAACGGAATGGATGTCTATAGAATGGAATTTCGATTGAGACGAAGTTGAAAGTTTATAATAATTGTGTTTTGCCTTTGTTGCATGCATGTGATTGCTTGTTCACTTACCGGAGACACGTGAATAAGCAGGAGAGATTTCACCATTAGTGTCTCTACTGTATATAGATCGACTAATGTATTTGAGCGACATTAACATTCTGGAACGCAGTCACTCTACCAGTATAGAGAGCACTGGTGCTTCATCATGTTGTGTTCCGTGTCGTCACTGGATCCCAACGCTACAGGATAAATGGTATTTCTTTTTCTTACTCGTTTTTATTAGCGGAGAGGGATAGACGCGGCAGTTTAGATTCTAAGAGGCAGCGGGAGGAATGACATGAAATGAATGCATGCCACTCGTTGGACTTCTTGTCCCTCCGAGTGTGCTTTTAATTTGTCTCTCGAACCTGGGTGTGTGAAGCGTATCGACGAGTCAAAATTATTCCGAACCTCTGTTGAATTTTTGAACTTGTATCAAAAACCCAGACAAAGGCAATTCATCACTGTCAGAATACCACGCCCACGAGGTGTTCTTACCAATCGCTAAGCATTCTAACCCTGGCCTTCGCATTCTGGAATATTCACCGGTTACGACTGAGTGGCGATAAGTTCAGGATGAAGGACGATGGGATCCTTAAGCAGTTTCTATAAGGTGAATTAGCTAGAGGAAAAAAAAAACAGCACAAATTGTTATTGAGATTTAAACACCACAACAAGAACATACTGCAGATAGAAGACATCGCGCTAAATGATTATGAAAACATAGTTTTACATCACTCATCCAGGAGGAAAGCGGCTACTTTGAGGTGTAATGATAAGCAAGCTTGCCTTACTAGAAAAATTACGACTGAGTAATGAGTTCTATCCACGTTGGGTGTCACAAATTTTCGGGTTTTACCACATCTAAACAATGCTGAGAAAATCCCTATTCTGGAGGAAATCAATGTAAAAGGGATTTGAACAGAATCATGCTAAGAGGGGTATATCAAGAGGGATATTTCTCAAAATCCTGATGTTAATTTCCTTGAGAATGTTGCCATAGAATTTGATCTAAAGTGTAATGAATATAGTCGCGTTTAAGTAGGTGAGGCCTCAAAAATCAGCAAACATGTCACACAGTGAACGTTCGCCAAAATCGTGTTGAACATGAAAAACTGAAGAGAAATATTTGTAAGAGACTTGATGTTAAGCTCCCTTGAATGTCCCCAGTAAATCTGATCTAATGTTTAATAAATGTAGTCATGTTTAAGTAGGACAGGCCTAAGATTTATCAAAAATCAAATACACCCACAAACAGGTGTACACGAGCTTCATTCACTATAAGTTATAAGGCATTTTTATTAACAGCGAGTGCGGAAAAGTGCCTTAGTGGACGAAAACATCATATGAATGTTCCCCAAAATATTACCGTAACATCTGCAAAAACGTCCAGCGTTAACACATATGCGTAAGAGAATGTAAGACCATAGCAGTACTGAAAAGCTATATCCACTCTGCTCATACTTGACGATTAATCAAGTGATGGTATTAATCGAAATCGAATCACAGTTATCATATATATATATATATAAATATATATATATATATATATATATGTGTGTGTATGTGTGTGTGTGTGTGTTTGTATATATATATATATATATATATATATATATATATATATATATTTGCCGCGCATTGATAAAACATTGATAAGCATCAGGTTCTTCATCAGATATTGAGAAAAACTTTGAAAATTAAATAAACGGAATTACGTTTGCCTGTTGCCCGGTTTACGCTCCTTTCCCGCTTTTTTTTAAACAGGAGTATAAGTTTTTCCCTTATTTTCTGTTTAGGTTTGGGTTTCTGGTTCCTTCTCCTAAATTCTTCTCATTCTCTTTCTCCTCCCAGTAGTCCTTGCGTCTTAGTGGCATTATCGCCTTGCTTTGGGTGAAATGATTAAAAAAAATTAAACATACTGCAATTTTGTTCATCCGTTCCTCCTGGGCAATCATATTCACCGTCACATAGATTGTGTTTCCATATACACGCTGATGAATTGGTGTATGGTTTTCCATTCTCTCCCGGACATGGAACCTGATCTGACAAACAATCTGAAAGTATGAATGTAAATAAAGTTCAACTTAAATAACAAAAGATCCTTTCTTGTTCACTGTAGCCTTTAATAAATTCGAAATAGTACAATACATGAATAGGCTTTTACGTATTTGATCAAATTTATTAGTAGTTGAGTACAAAAAGTTTCAATCACAAAACCGGTTCTCAGCATTGTATACAGTGTAGATTTCAAAGCAAAGAATAATTCACTTATCAAATAACTCCGTGGTTTTATAATTGCGTGTACCTAGAACTAAATCATGTGATCATACAAAATACTGAACAAAATCATCAGCATCATTGCTAACATGACCGAGTGTGGCCGTAGGACCAGTGTGTAGCTGAGCACCTGGCTAGTTTCCTTCGTACCTCTTTGAATGATCTTCCAGCGGACGTTGTCAACTCATTTTTTCTTCTGACAGCCTTTTGCCTAAGGTGGTACAATGTAGGTTTGTAGTGGAGAGGTTGCCGGCTCTTTTGATGTGCCCATATGATTTTAGCTTCCTCTTCTTGGTGGTTACGTGGTCTTCCAACGGAACTGCTTATTGTTTAAATTATTAAAGTTATTGACAGCTTCTGGATCAACGACTGCTCTCATATTTCGGAATATAAAACATGACCTTATTTTGAAATCAAAATTCGACCAAAAAAAAAAAAAAAACTCCAGTCATATTTGAAAAATTTTCCTTGAATAAAAATTCAATCCTATATTTAATACTAGTATATATCGTTCTAAACACAAAAGACCTCAAAACATCCGACTGCTAAGTAACCAATGAAAATTCAAATACCGAGTAGGCGATTACTTTCGCTGATTGTATTAAGCGCTCTGATTGGTCAAGTGCATTGCACATCTATCCAAATGAAGTAATCTCTGCATGCCTATTTAAATATATTTACACGTGCATATTACATATACAATATATATATAATTCATAACTTTGGTATATAGGACGCAAGCTGACATTACATTTGGGTAAAAAGTGTTCCACTTTGTTGTAGAGTATTTCCTGCTTTAGCCTACTACTGTGACAATGGACTGCTCCTATTTATAAATAATGGCAAGTCGCTCTATTAGAGTAGGATTTGAGGAGTATTTGATTCACTCAAATTTTTCCCGTTCTGCGTATTTAATAAATCTCGTCTTTTATGTTTTCCTTATATGGTCTTCTATTCCTTCGGTACTCTCTCTCTCCCCCCCCCGGGCCTCCCAATTCTTGGTTCTTTTGATTAAAGACAACATTAAAACATTCTTATACATAAAAATACGGTATTCTTATAGGTAAATTCTAAATTGAACTAAGAGGATCAGTCTAGCGATAATGCTGGTTCTAATATAATTTTTAAAAATATTAAACAGAATTACAAGCGTTTAAATTGTCAAGAAACTCATGGGAAGCAGTTATGAAGTTAACTTCTGTTTTACATACAAAAATCGTTTTTCAAAGTTACTGCCCTTCTTGAGACTCATAAAAAGCAAAAAGCAGTCATAGAATTCCTGTTATGGAAGGAGAATATTGTGTAATCATTCACAGGAGATTTGTTAATGTTTATGGAATGTCTGTACTTGATGTAAGTACACTAAGATAGGTCATTAGATTCAATGGCAACCCTAGAGACAAAAGAGAAAGTAATCTTAGTGACAGGCCCCGGAGTGGCAGACCAGCTGCTATTTTAAATGAGAATAAAGTCAATAAGGTTGATTCTAATATTACCGCTGATAGAAAAATTATTATTACTAAATTCTATGAAAGACTTTTGCTGAGCCATGGTTGTGGCTGCAGTTTAACAATTCAAATGGTTATTCAGATGTTTAAATGGATTTCCAGAATGCTAAAAAGACTCCAAGAACAAACAAAATGTAGTTGCTGCCTGTGATTTTCTGGGACGGAAAACATAGATAGCACCTTATTGAACAGTATAGTCATGGCTAATAAAGCAATCCAGAAATTTCTACGAGGCGTGTACACATGCCATTATTCAAATTTCCTTCTCAATACCACTACTGAGAAGAAAGAATATTATGTTAATGACTAGATTTGGAATCCTGAGACTTTTCTGTTCATTTAAGTATTTGTTTTGTATTAAGTATTTGTTTTGTATAAGTATTTGTTTTGTATGCTTCTATTATTAAATCTGTTATAATTAAAAAAGAACGGCATTCTATTTACTTTTTAACTGACCGGAGAGTAATCAATATTTATTACTTACGATTGTTCGAACAATCAACACTGAAGTAATGTTGGCAGTAACATTGTTGGCAGTATTCCATCGTGCATTGGGAAATCAAAGTTTCTTTTCCATTGCAACTGAGTCCTTTGATACTGCTGATAATGTATCGCGAGGCGGCTGTTCGAAAGGAATCCCGGGCAGTACCCCTACCGAATCAGAAAACAAAAACAAATTATTCATTAACTCCAATACTGATAATCCTCTCAATTATAGAATGTTAACACTGTTAGCTACAGTTATATGCATTTTATTCGTATTTTATTCGATGCATAGAGCTTTCTAAAACAATACAGTGTTTTAAATGTATATACCTTCTTAAATGCATATTCAGATCCGTGGCTTTCTTACTACTGTTGAAGGAATCCCTCCACTACTTCCTATCTCTAGACATACTGGACCAAGCAGGGCTGAGGCATTGGGTCAGATTGTCGCATCGTCTTGCTTTTGTCCACCATCTTCTCTTTTTCAACAGTTCATCATCGCGTGCAAATACTGTGTTTACAATAGATAGATTTTCCAAACTTTTGATAATCGTTTCTTTATCCACAATGTAGTTGGAACCAACGGTCATTATGCGCAAGATGGATGGACATTATATAGAAAATATTAGAGACTTAGATATTTTTGCCATTTTTAACGTCTCAGGAGATATTATATGCTTTATAATGTCAGGCTTTCATTTCACTTACTTGTAACCTAATTGTCGACACGCTACAATTGCATTTGCAATTGATGCTGGAATAAATTCTTGTTCGTAACATATTCCATTCCAGGTTCCATTGATGCGGTATTCCACGAAACCTTGGTTCACGCTTTTTCCCCGAACAAGTCGTATTGTACGATTTGTCTCTGAAATAGAAATGCAGACAAATACCAAAATTGATCTGTTGTTTGTCTCAATCACACAATTTTGTTTTTCTTGTCTCTCTCTTTTGCATATACTATCACTTCTCTCTCACTCTCTACCCCCACATATATTATATATCATAAAGAAACAATTTATACAAAGAATTAGAGCAATGTTAATGTAATTAATGACGGAATCACTTCGCTAACAGGTCTAAATGGGACACTAACTTACTATCAGTTCCTTGAATAATAAGATCCTTATATTCGTGTTGTCTGATGGAAGACAATTTCAAGTACTTTCGACAATTTCAAATTGTCATCTTCAGGGCGAAGTTTTCCCATACATAGGCAAACAATTTGAAATTGTCGAAGGTACTTGGCATGTGTCTTCCACAACTGACACAACTCGAATATTCTTATTATTCAAGTAATTGATAGTAAGTTTATTTCTCATTAACTCCTGTTAGAGAAGTGATTTCGTCTGTAATCAAATTAACATTGCTATTTAATTCTTTGTATAAATTGTTTATTATATAAAATATAAGATGCACAGTTTAATATATATGTGTGTGGTGAGGTGAGAGAGAGAAAGAGTGCGTGTGTGTTTCTAATGAAGGATTAGATTTTCTTAGTTATTAATCTTACAGATGTTTATCACGTTAAGCTTTATTTTAGTGGATACTCATATTTGAGTAAACGATCCATTTATTTTAAACGAAACTAAGATAAGACAAAACGAAAATTTATCTAAGCCAACGCGTTTCGTCCTCTGATAGACGAGAAACCTTATTAAAGAAAAATTCTTGGATATTCAGGCCGATCGACAAAAATAAATATACTGTTTTAAATAAACGAAGCGGCTACTCAAATATGGATATCCATTAAAAATAACGTTTAAATGATAAATATGTGAGTGTGAGTTAGAATGTGTGTGAATGTGTGCAAAAATTCAGATATAACTAAAAATATATACGCAAAAATGCAATATGTATAAAGACAAAAGAAAAATTTATCTTAGCCGACGTGTTTCGTCTTCTGATGGTATTTATTAAGGTAAATGTAAGGGCTTTATAGAGCGACAAATATTTATAAATAGAAGTAAAAATGTCGTTAGTCTTTCAAAATTAAAATAAATCAACAATATTAATAACAATTATTACATCTGGTTTATCAAGCATTACATTACATCACTTTGCATCTTCCATAGTTTACCTTGACTTTTATTTTGCCTGAAGTTTAATCATGACCATTCTTAAATTTAAAAATTTTGAAAATCTAACGACATTTTTATCATCTATTATTAATATAATTTATAACTATTTTATTGGTACCAGCATCCAATGTTCGATATCTCATATATATATATATATATATATATATATATATATATATATATATATATATATATATATATATATATGTACAGTATGTGTGTGTGCATGTGTGTGTGTGCTACTAAGTTAACGTATATATAGACATACGGCAATTGAGTTCATCTTCACCATTAGGGCAGTCAGCGTCACCGTCACAAAACCTGTAGTAAGGAACGCAGATATCAGCCGAATTGCAGGGTTTCCAATTTTCGGGGCAGTCTAAAAAAGAAATATATTTTTCGTACATAGTAAAGATACATTCGGAAAGTAATTACTTATTTCACCGATATGAATCATGAACAATTGCTCACGAACGGCTCAAATGAAATGGGAAAACTTGGCAAGGAGAATTTAACTAGAACACAACGTCGCACAATCTGCAGCAGTTTTTTTAATCAAGAATACCAGCAGTCTTTTAACCAGGGATACCAGCAGTCTTTTAACCAGGGATACCAGCCTTCTGTTATCACAAAACTAGAAATCAATTCCAAAACCTAAGCCAGAACTCTATCAAAATGCCCTTGTTTTGCGTTTGGTGGATTAGGAAAATCGCCATCCATTACTAGCTGTTGGATCATGGAAGGACCATCACTGTAGATGTGCCAGCAACTTGAATGAGTAAAGGAAACGTAACATTGGGTCCTACTTTGATAAATAGAAAATATGTCATTCTCAGGCACATTTCCAAAACCAACCCAAGAAAAGGTAATGAACATCGTTAACATGGGAGATTTATCTCCGGCTTCCAGGGCTTACGGCCATATTATTTTGAAAAAAAAAACGGTCTCGTACAATGACCGAAATTAAGCAACGTAGATCCTGGTCATTACTTAAATGAGTGATCGCTTGGAAATATCAGGAGCTGTAAGCTTGGATGTGCGGGTGGTGTAATGGATAACGGCTCGAAATTAGGAATCGTAGAGACGAATTTCAATTCCAGCCGAGGTTATATTCACTTGCGTGCAAACACTCTTCGGAAAGGCATGAATCCACATCTTTTCCCCCAGCTATTAGTTAATTAGTAGGATGTTTATTAGTAAAAATCATTGTCAAAAATTCTTACAATCTTCAAATATTTTGGGGCTTTAAATAACCTGCAATGGGTTGATAAGCCGTAAAAAGCAAACAAATTAATCCACAATCTCCATACTCAACATACCATATTTTCATTTGTACTGATCACTAGAACATTTCGTAAGTGGCGTACAGAGCCGGTTCAAGAGTCTCATCCCCCACCCCGTATCTATGATATCGAACCTCCACTCTACTACATCTCTATTTTCATAAGGTACTATTCATATCAAATACAAATGTTATTATAACCTAATTATGTACAATAATGGATCATATGAAAATATGGGTGAACAGTTCAACTCGAAAAATTGAAAATAAATACAATGTATGTAAATACAAATTAGAGACATGTCATAATGAATCATTCCATCTTAAATAAATCAACAATGGTTTGTGGCAACTTTTAACGTCAACTTGAAATTTTCTTGTTAAAAAGATGAATAGTTTTAACACATTCAACATTATGGATTAAAACATAGTGAATTTTATATAGTCTTTTTACAAGACTTAGTATGAGCAAAACAAGTTCATGGACTTTCATAAAAAAAAACCTCAGTCAAAATCAAAAAAAAAAATTCATCCTTTCTGTTGTGTAACATATTAAATGTGGGTAGGAAAAAGCAAATGTTGATAAGATAGCCATGGTCAAAAAGCACTGCTGGTCGGTGGTGGGGGAGTACACACCAGACCTGCTTCTCCTTTGTATTCATATAAAATATAAATTTTATTGTAAACTAATTATGTACGATAATGGATCATATGCAATATAGCCGAACAATTCAACTAGAAAAATTGAAAGTAAATTTAGATATATTGCTAAATAGAAATTAGAGACATGTCCTAATAAATCATTCAGACGGCAATATTTAACATTAATTTGATTTTTGTTTTTAAAAATTTGAATAATTTTAACACATTCAAAATTATAGATAAAAAATAATGAATTTTTTATAATGTTTTTTCGATATTTAGCATGAACAAAAATTTACAGATTCCGACGAAAAAGAAAAAAAACCCAAAATGACGTCAAAAACCACGAAAGTTTTTTATCCTTTAATAGTCGTGTATAGTTTGATTTATAATGTATATTAATGTTGGAAGAAAAGAAAATGCTGATAAGATGACGAGGGTCGCAAAACACTTGCCTGGGGACCCCAATCAGGCTCGCTCTCCCGTGATACACGCTTAGGCGATCATATATCTTTTGATACATGGCTGACGAGAAAGATTTTTCCCCGCAGTAGGTTGCCATTTCTTTCTGCGATAGACTAGTTAACATCCAAGTATATAGAACCCAGTCTGTCCTGCTATTTACCTATAGCTGTAAGGAGAAGAAGAGGATTCATACCTTTCCCAAGGGTATTAGCGCGTAAGTGAATGTAATGGATTCGACTGGAAAGTTGCTCAGTCAGTTATATGCCATGCGTGATACACGCTTAGGCGATTATATATCTTTCGATACATGACTGACGAGGCAGGTTTTATTCCCCGCAGTAGGTTGCCATTTCTTTCTGCGGTAGACCAGTTGCCATCCAAGGCTACGGAACCCGGTTTGTCCTTCTATTTGCCCATAACTGGGGGTGGGGAGGAGGAGAAGAGGAGTCATACCTTTAGCACGTAAGTGAATGTAATAGATTCGACTGGAATTCGAACTGGCCTCTCCGATTCCTCTGAATATTGCTACCCCATCTGGTCTGGTGCTCTTGCTATTCATTCAGAGATTCTTGATAAAATCCAAAGAAGAATATTCAATGGTCCTGACTCGCCTTCAGTCACTTTCCTTACCGTTCTGACCAACTTTCCTCTATGGTACCTAGGCCTTATGTATTTAAGCACTGTACTAGATTGGCGACAACGTTTCATCGATATACAGTTGAATTGGCTAGATGTAACCGTGAGTTCTATGCTAACAGTTTCTTCTCTCGCGCTTCTCGCTTGTGGAACTTTATCCGGCTTCTTTTTTCCAGACAACTTTGAAGGCAATGTCAATCGTTATGTTCTGTTTTCATAATTCCTTTTCCCTTATTGCTTCCTCTCCTTAATAGTGTTTTTCTTTTTCCCATATTCTTTCACTCTCTGTAAGCCCCTTGCTTTTATAGTGGCTTTATTGCCTTGCTTGGTGTGAAAATTTAAATCCAGTATCAATCGTTACCTTTTGTGTTCTTAATTCTTGTTCTTTTATTGTTCTCTCTCCTTAATAGTGTTTTTCTTTCTTCACATACTCTCTATCACTCAGCACCTCCTTGCATCTTAGTGGCATCCTTACATTGCTTGGAGACCAAATGATATTAATAAAATACGCAGCCAGTCGTCTGAAACAATATGTCTCTCAGCCTGAATACACTACACAATCGTCTCTTTAAGAGTCTCTGCTCGCCTTAACTCAGAAACACTTTCCCGAAACTCGCTCAATATCGCCGAATATACATAGACCAGGGCATCATTTTTGTATACTAATTCTTAGTTTATCGTCCAATGAAGTGGAAATTTGGCAGATTATTTTATATCGAGTACGTGAAGGTGTGGGGAAAATGAAATAAAATCGATAAATAAAATAATAATAAGGAATAATAAAGATGAAAAGGAAATACATTTTACCAAGTTGCTAAGAGAAAAGGAACCGGAAATATAATAACCCAACTTTGCTTCGTAAAACTCCATTAGGTGGCGCTGTTGAAGTCCATAAAAAGGCAAAATTTCCTGTCTTACACCCGTTCTCCTTTTAGCTCCAAGATGTAGAACCACATGAAAATTACGTTGCCACTGAGAAACGTTAGTTTCCTCGGTCCACTGACGACTGAACACTCATCCCACTGTCCAATGTATGGCGCTCACACGTCCCTTCCAAAGTCTCAACCTATGAAGTAAGTCAAGCTTTCACTTTGGTTGCTCCAACTCAGCGCAAGGATGACTTGAGCGCCACCATTGTAACGATGCTTATACTGACTTCCCTAATTTCTGGGCCAAGAAAAAGAAAGCGGCCATACCATAATCATGTGATAAAGTAAATAGAAATATTCCTTTGGTTGTCCTAACTCTGACTGATTTGAGCTCGACCATGAATACGATGCTTATAGTTAGTTACCCTAACTTCTGAACCAAGGAAAGAAGACGGACATCACATAACCATGTTTAACCCTCCCAGTGGCTATCGGGTCATGTAATTTAATAATTGTGTATTTGGGCAGCAATCCCTCTTTTATACAAGTTTCATTAATAATGAATATGAGCAACATTCCTTGGTTTTCCAACTCTATGCAAGGCTGATTTGAGCCCGACCATGAATACGATGCTTATACTTGCACTAACTCCTAAATAAATAAAGAAAGAAAACTGATATATCGGAGAGATATTAAGATTTTTGTTTCACTACAGTCAATTTAAAAATAAGAATCGACCGTCTGTAATTAAAACCTGAATTTTTGTATACTTCTTCTTAGTTTACCATATATGAACACACACGTTCAGCTAGAATACACAAACAAGAAAGCCGTTTAATTTCCATAAGGATTACAAATAACTACTTCTGTGCCATTGTATTCTAAGGAACAATACAAAGAAAGTAAACTCACTAATTTGCGGACAGCGTCCGGGAATTGTAGAAACGCTGTCGATTGCTAACGTCGTTCTGTACAATTGACGTGTCTGACTAAAACTGATTTTGTGTTTCCCAGAACTCAACTGCAACTGTGCCATCTGCCATGTCTGAATGTTGTTGGATTTTATCTGCAGTCGGTCAACATTGTTGTCATAAACATTGAAAGCGGAGACATCTTCTTGTAAATAATAATAGAACCGCAGGCATGTTATATTTTTTAGCATAATTTCCGGAGAAGTGAGGGGAGAATTTAAAAGACGCTGCAACATATATTGACCTGAAAAATAAATGATATTACTTTCAGAAAGATTTATTTTAGAAATAAAACATTAATATCTACACACACACACACATATAGATAGATAGATAGATAGATAGATAGATAGATAGATAGATGCAACATGAGCACGCTACCTATTTGTATATTTGCATGTCTTTAATCAGTTGGGTATATATATATATATATATATATATATATATATATATATATATATATATATATATATATATATATATATATATATATATATATATACTTAAAAGCCAGTCTATCGGGCGGTATTTAAGCTAGCTCCTGCGGAGGGCTCTTAATTGGGCTTTCGGCTTGTTCGGGAGTTTGAGAGTCCCTAAGTCTTTACATATTCTCAGTATTAGAAACTCTCCTGGCTGCCGTTTGATCTGGGTTTTAATTTCCACGGGACTTTCTTTTTCTCACTGAAGCCTCACTGGATCTTTTGATTGCAATTTGGTCCTCTTTTGGCGGAGGTTTTTTTTCGAGGCACACTGCTGCCGTATGTGATAGACAACAAAAAATTACAGAACTACAAATTGATCGCTATATTTAAGTATTGCATTAATAATTAAGCTTACCTTTTAAAAGCTCATCGATAATTCTTTTGTCGCCATTTTAATTTCAAGACAATTTGATATACGTAGGTCTTTACATTCCGTACAAATAATTACTTTTATTTTATGGCTGACTTTCCCGGGATTTCGCAATTAATTTAGATTATTCCCAATTTTATTTCCAATTTATAAAAAATTTTATCGTACAAAAAATTCGTCGCAAAAAATCACGTAAAAATTTGCCAAAAACAAACTCAGTAATGAAAACTTGGGAATCTAAAATTCCAGATTTGCCAGAGCAGATCCGGCTTGGAATGATTTTAATTTGCTCACGGAGACGGACTGATTTCTAGGAGTAAAGTTGAAAAAGCGTGACATACTGAAATGCAGATATTCGCATTTATTTATATGGAAGATGGAATTTTTAAAAGTTAGAGAGTTGTGACCCTTCAATTGAAAAAGTGCGACACACAGATATTTTCGCATTTATTATAGAGAAAGATAAAGCTATTGAAAGTTAGAGAGTTGTGTCCCTTTAATTGAAAAAGTGCATTTATTATACACACACACACGCACACGGACATGCACACGTCCACGTACATACACACATATACAATGAAAGAAGAAAAATTCAACCTTGCACTAATAAAAAGTGCATACATTATATTTTAACTTCAATATAAACGAAAAACGAGAAAATAAACAATCAATTGCTGATATCCCTTTAGGAGTGGTCAGAGCGATCGCTAGAGGGTGTCTACGAAACTCTAAATAACGTTTAAACAAATAAATTATATATATATATATATATATATATATATATATATATATATATATATATATATATATTGTGTATGTGTGTATGTATGTGTGTGTGTGTTAAGGTCGATTGACAAGGCATTCGTATTCGATTTTTCTTGTTTTAAACAGTGAATATATATTTTTAGCTGTTGTTATTTGTTGTAAAACAAGGTTATTTTTCTCAGGTTGTGATATTACTATCCCTTGTTATTTACCGGTTCATGTTATTTAATTCTTGTTTATTTGAACAGAAATCCCTCTTTTAAACAAGTTTCCTTAAAGACGAATTTGGACAGGGAAAGCGTTATTGTTCCTGCAATAGGGTGGAAGAGGAATATCACTTAGGGGGACATTATCAATACATAGATACAACATAATCTCCATACTGAAAAAAATATTAAAAAAATCATGGGTTATGCCTGTTTATAACAATATCAAAAATATTGATTATTATAATGATGATGGTGATGGTGATGATGATGATGATGATGATTGGAAACACTTAATCAAGTTTACAAAAATCAATTCAGTACATTCATATATTGCATTGGAAGCGAAGCCAAATATATATTATGGACATTTTCTTTCTCACGACGAGAAGACGTAAATGTGTATGACTCAGTTTTGGAAAAAGTCAATGCCTAATTCATGCCTAAAAGAATTATAATTCATAAAATGGCAAAAAAGATTTTCTTCGGGTTCAATTGCCAGAAGAACCAGTGGATAACTTTATTCGTGCATTGCACGAATTAGCAGAAGTATGCGAGTTTCCTTTGAAAAATGACCAAATTAGAGACTGTCTTGTGATAGGACTACAGAATAAAAGACCTATCCGAAAGATGACAGTTAATTCCTGATTTGTAACTAGAGAAAGCTACGGAGATGGTCAGAAACAGTGAGCAAATAAAATCTCAAATGGAAGAAATATACGAGAAAATTGTAGACGAAATAAAGACCTAGAGAAACCCACCAGATATAGCAAAAGGTAAATGTGTAAAAAAAGATACAACTTCAGATATTGCTTTTTTTCCTTTCGGTTTATGTCATTCCGTATCTCTTGCTCTTTTCGTCTGTTCCAAGTTGTATTTTAATTTAACCCTTTCTTTTCCATTTACCTGTGTCACATCTATCTATCTATCTATCTTATCTATCTCAGACTGTTCGCATCTATCTATCTATCTATCTATCTATCTATCTATCTATCTATCTATCTATCTATCTCAGACTGTTCGCATCTATCTATCTATCTATCTATCTATCTATCTATCTATCTATCTATCTCAGACTGTTCGCATCTATCTATCTATCTATCTATCTATCTATCTATCTATCTATCTATCTATCTCAGACTGTTCGCATCTATCTATCTATTTATCTATCTATCTATCTATCTATCTCAGACTGTTCGCATTTATCTATCTATCTATCTATCTATCTATCTATCTATCTATCTATCTATCTATCTATCTATCTCAGACTGTTCGCATCTATCTATCTATCTATCTATCTATCTATCTATCTATCTATCTATCTCAGACTGTTCGCATCTATCTATCTATCTATCTATCTATCTATCTATCTATCTATCTATCTATCTATCTATCTCAGACTGTTCGCATCTATCTATCTATCTATCTATCTATCTATCTATCTATCTATCTATCTATCTATCTCAGACTGTTCGCATTTATCTATCTATCTATCTATCTATCTATCTCAGACTGTTCGCATCTATCTATCTATCTATCTATCTATCTATCTATCTATCTATCTCAGACTGTTCGCATCTATCTATCTATCTATCTATCTATCTATCTATCTATCTAAGACTGTTCGCATCTATCTATCTATCTATCTATCTATCTATCTATCTATCTATCTATCTCAGACTGTTCGCATCTATCTATCTATCTATCTATCTATCTATCTATCTATCTATCTCAGACTGTTCGCATCTATCTATCTATCTATCTGTCTATCTGTTCAGCGAAAGAGAAGCACTGCTATAAATGGGGGAAAATTAATCATTTCACCGTAACCCGCAGAGCTAACTGATTTTTTAATGATTCGTGGTAAAAAAAAAATAAAAATAAATAAATTAAAATGTGTCAAACAGCGATGAGGTTTAAAATCGGCACAGGCGCACATAAATATTATCTCAACTGAAACTTACACAAATCTGAGAGAAAAAAAGCTGTTTTAAAACCAGTAAATGGCAGCTTCAAAAGTCCTGGAGGAATAGTCCAGTTTATTGGAAAATTTAAGACTACTACAGAAGAAGTTAAGGCCAAATATTCGGAAATATATGTTATCAAATATCTAAAGAGAGAGAACCTATTGTCTAGGAAAAGTGATATAAAATGTATTTAGTGAAACGTTTAGACAAAATAGAACAGGGAACATCATTTGACACCAGTTAATGTATGAATGGAGACCCAGTTAAAATAGTTCTGACAAAAGATGCTATACCATACTGTGTAACAACAGCTCCAAGAGTCTCAATCCCTATTTTACCAAAGCTGAAGGAAGAACTGAATAGATTGGAAAGACGTTTATAGAACCAACTGATTGATGTTTGCCTATTGTACATATAAAAAAAAAAAAAAAAAAGAAACGGAAAATCTCGAATGTGTGGATCTGAAGAAGGTAAATATAGCAGTGAAACGGGAACATTGAATTTTACCAAATTTAGATGATAGTTCGCCTAAACTAAATGGAGCTAAATTTTTTCCTAAATTGGATGCTACCAGCGGATTCTACCAAATTCTGTTAAGTAAAGAAATCTATCTACTCACGACTTTTGAGAGATATTGCTTCAAAAGATTACCTTTTGAAATATTTCAAAGAAAGAAGTTAGAAACATTGAAAAATATTCAAGTAGTCGAAACCATTATCGACTAGAATATTTTGGGTACAGGAAACGGAATTCAACCCAGCAAAGAAAGGCTGCACCTAGAAACTTAACCGAACTACATCATATAATCGGCATGGTCAGCTACTTAGGCAAATTTTTACTGGATTTGTCTGAAATAATACAACAAATAATGGAATTATTAAAAAAAAAAAAAAAAAAGAAGGGAACACTGTATAACTTACTAACTCAAGTAGTTACTAACTCAAGCACCAATTATATCGTACTACAATCCAACCAGACCTACAGTAGTTAGCGCTGATGCTAGAAGTCATGATCTCGAAGTTATATTTCAAGAAATAGATGGCAAGTTAAAATAAAAATATAATAGTATTTGCCTCACGCACACTCAGTAGCGTCGAGAGGAAATACACACGAATCAGGGAGAGAGAGAGAAACAGAATGGAAAAAGAATTTTAACAAATTCCATGAGGCCAGAAACTTACCAACTCTAAATAGACGAGATAGAATAAGAAAAAAAAGATTAATACAAGAGAAATTACTGAAAAACTCATAGCGGATATGTGTTTGATTTCACAAAGTGGGTGACTTATCGCCCTTCGACTGTATGAAAAACAAACTTTGATTTTTAATTATTTATTTTGTAATTTTGAAAAGTTGGAAATAAGTTAATAAAGAAAAGAAATTACTTTAGCAAGGAGGATGTTTTATAACAACATCAATAATTTTGATTATTTTTATTATTGAAAGCACTACCGGTGCTAGGGAATGCTGGGAACAAACAGATCAAACGGCAAGCTTGAATAAATAATAAAATAGTTGTTGGGTTTATCATGTCTCGTATCGTCTTTGTGTTGCTACAGCTTTTCAACGGCTGTTCTCATATAATTTATCTTTCCACATTAACCCCAGTGGAACAATGACAGCCATTTTGGGGATGGCGTTCTCAGTACTCTTAGTTATCCAATAGATGGAGGAGATCTTTACTTTACTTTTTGAGGAAATTTTCCGACAACCTGGACTTTATTTAAAGCCTGGATATTTATTTATTTCGCACTTTTTTACCCTTTAAATGATTTTCCAAACCCCTTTTATTATAGTCCTCCGTTTATTGCAAGTGAGTCTGCAAACTTTTTTTTGCTTCTATTTTATTTTTATTGCTTTATTAAATAATGTTGTGTTCTTGCTCTTTCACTAACACCCGATTTAAGCGAACTAACTTTGTCTGAATACTACATTAAATCCTCACAAATAATCAACTTCTTTATCAATGCTCTTGATACAATAAGGAATGTTAAGCACATACATTAGATATGGTTACAATATTAACAATAGTAGCCTAACCATGCAAAATCATTGATTTTTACACAGCAACTATTCATTTTTCAACATAATATACTTCCTTGAGAAGGCACTTAATACAGTGATGAATATTAATCATATAGATTAAACATTATGCAGTAAAAGCTAAATATAGCTAATAACTACATATCAAACTGCGAATTCACCATCATATATATATATATATATATATATATATAATTATTTATTCGAAAATTATAGCACAAATATGTTATAAATATGTTTTGTTTCAACACTTCTGGTGTTCACCATCATTTGGTAAAATTACAAATCATTGTGATTTTATATCATACTTATGTTATAATTTTCGAATAAGTAATTAAATTTGCTCTACTCTGTATTGAGCACTCTTTTAAGAATAGTATTTTTTTGTTATTAGAATTTATTCCGTAGTCACCAATCCTATACTTGGATATTTATATATATATATATATATATATATATAACCCGTTATCCCCCGGGTCGATTCTGGGTTTGACCTCCTTGGTCAATCCCACGCTGTTCAAAGCTTTTGCGAGTTAAATATTGTTGGTTGCTGTCCACTGAGTTCCACCTCACACTGCCCACGTTGTGTCCTTGGTCACAGAGCTGGGCGAATCGATTAACGGCAGTAATTGATGCGTTGAATCAAACTTCCGTGAACTGGGCTATGTTGAAAAAAAAATAAAAAATAAAAATATTTTTTGGGGGCAGAAGACATGCAAACGAGAACAGAGACTTGGTTTAACTTTCGATTTGGTATTATGTAGTTTTTCGATGTACAAAAATTAACCCTTCCTACTAGTGACACTTTCGTCCATCGGTGCAAATTTCTTGATGCAAGCTTTAAATTTGGAAACTCTGTCGGCAGCAGGTCACGTGAGTTTCAGCAGTTCCGCCTGATGTCTGGTCTCGTCTGCATCTCCCGCCATCTCTAGCCTGCCAAATTTTTGGTGGCTTCAGCGCTCTGCTTATATTGACTCTTACCTTCTTCAAGCATGGAAGCTGACGGTGTTTGGGGTTTCCCCTGTTTTCCAACAAGAGTTCTTTGGGAGATTCCTTCTTCCTACGGGTAGCAATTTCAGGTACTTATTTATGTCTCACACCATTACTTCTCAATGAGCGTAGACAATTCCACCGTCCCTCTTGATATCACATCTAAACCCTTTATTTCGTTTGTCATTATGACAAATCTAACTTTTAATCTGCGTAGGAGAAATGGTGAGATCTAACTTTCTCTCGTTTATTATAATTATAGCTTTAATTTTCGTCAACAAATTTTTCCTCGCTGAAGATCTTGTTTATATAACTAGAAATTTACCAGTTGTTTCCTCCAACATCTATTAGCAAGTATTGGCTTCCGTATCTTGTTCGCGTAGTCGTACTTATGACCCCTTGGTTTGCTTCTTGTCTATAGAAATTCTATTTTCTTGAGCTGTTTACAATTTCCACTTTCCAACAGGCGAAATAAATCAGTCTCCTAACCTTACCTTCGTTTTCAAAATTTAACAAATATTAACTCTCATTCAACCTCCTTTCCTGTCTGGTCATCAAGGAGACTTTTTCGTAACCTGTACTTTTTAGTTAGCGGCCATGAATTAATTACTGTTTCTGTCTTGTTTACCAAAATTCTCGGCCGACTCCTAATGCTCTCCAGCCAACTCCTCCCACCTCTTTTGTTCTTAAATTTTCCAAATGGCAATCGGCAATATCTTTTCCAAAAAATAAAGCCATTTTCTTCAAGTCGACTGTGTTTTTTCCTTTCGGTATTGGTCATTCCGTATCTCTCGCTCTTTTCGTCTGTTCCAAGTTGTTTTTTAATTTAACCCTTTCTTTTCTATTTACCAGTGTCACATCTATCTATCTATCTATCTATCTATCTATCTATCTACCTATCTATCTGTGTGTGTACATATATATAACACAATGACATACTTAAGTCGCATTTATTATATATATATATATATATATAGGTGTGATGGATAGATTGTCACAATGGCACACTTAAGTCGCATTTATTATATATATATATATATATATATATATATATAATAAATGCGACTTAAGTGTATGTTATTATATATATATATATATATATATATATATATATAATAAATGCGACTTAAGTGTGTCATTGTGACAATCTATCCATCATATATATATATATATATATATATATATATATATATATATAATAAATGCGACTTAAGCGTGTCATTGTGACAATCTATCCATCACACAATATATATATATATATATATATAATAAATGCGACTTCAGTGTGTCATTGTGTTATACTTCAGCTTTATTCCTAGATGCCCAATATATCATATCATTTTGGAATCAGGACGACTCCGTGAGCAAATTAAAAACATTTTGGGGTTGGATCCAGACTCACAATCCTGAAATTTTGGATTCCCATGTTTTTCGTTAATGCAATCGTTTTTGTTTTTTGCCATTTTGAACTTCTGCTGATAAAAGCAATTAAAGGGACACAATTCTCTAACTTTCAATAGCTCATGTTCAAGTGAAAAAATTTTGTTCTCAAATTACAGTGTTTCAAATTAAAATTTTCAGTGTTTTCATCTTTACCCCTAGAGGCCGTAACCCAAGATATCATACCATTTTGGGAATGAGGCCCCGATTCTGTGAACAAATTAAAAATAGTAAGGTCTGGATCCAGACCCGTATTCCCAAATTTTTCATTACTGGCGATTTTTATGTGATATTTTGCTATTAATTTTTTTTTTCTTTTTTTGTGCGATAAAAATTTTTATAACTTGGTAATAAATTTGAAAATAAGCAAAATCAATTGCGAAATCCAGCAAAAGTCAACCATGAATGAAAAATAATCGTTTGTACGGAACGTAAGGACCTACGTACATCAAATTTTCTTGAAATTAAGGCGCGACAGAAGAATTATCGTTAAACTTTTAAAATGCAAGCTTAAATATTAATGCAATACTTAAATGCAGCGATCAGTTTTGAATTCTTCTGTTGTTTATTGTTGCCTATTGCATGTGCTCCTCCCTATCTATTGCGATGAAGGTCCAAACACAGGAGCAAGCTTAAACGCCTATATATATATATATATATATATATATATATATATATATATATATATATATATATATATATATGAGTGTGTGTGTGTGTGTGTTCAATTTATATTACATGAATTATTCATACAAAAAGAAGATTAGTAAAGTTAATGATATAAAATGGCGAAAACTCTTCGCAGACAAAATCGAGTGGTTTGTAGGTTAATGCAACTTAAAATTTTGTTTGCGAAAAGTTCTCGCCATTTTATATCATTAATTTTACTAATCTACTTTCTGTATGAATGATTCATGTAATATATATATATATATATATATATATATATATATATATATATATATATGTTATGAGCGAGGGAAAGAAATGTGCAATTTTCTTAACGCATATAATTAATGTTCAGCTTTTATTGTAAGCAAGTGAAAAGAGAATTACATGTAAATAAAGACTAACTATTGCTTTACTCACCGTAATATGTTCCTGTAGTCTGATCATGGCGAGGCATAAAATCTTTCCTTCCGGTCGTGACAACCCATCCGCTACTAAATTGATACCCACAAAGGTATGGATGTTCAAAATTGCAATCGATTGAACGAGCTAGAAGTAAAAGAAGCAGAATTCACCTTCAGAAATAAATATAACAAATACAGTTTGATCTTATTTAGGATGTGAACCTAGAGGAATGTGGAATAGACATACAGAGTTCAAATTCAGAATTCGTCACTTTCACTTTCACACAAATTCCTCGAGTAAAGGTATGAATCTATCTCTTCTCTCCCGATTTAAAGGAAAACCGTCTGATCTGGCGTGATTTAAACAGGTCAGATGGCGGTTCCTCCTAGGAAGAGAGACATTTGCTTTATTAAGTTTTCTTGAATGTACAGGCCGGTAAGCGAAATAAACACAGTGAAACAAATACAGGCATCCACTAAAAATAATGGTTGAAGTGGTAAAAAATATGTCGTCCTAGGTATGACGATAGCCTACATTCGCGTCCTGGGTACATTCGCGTCCTGGGTACATCCGCGTCCTGGGTACATTCGCGTCCTGGGTACATCCGCGTCCTGGGTACATTCGCGTCCTGGGTACATCCGCGTGCTGGGCACATTCGCGTCCTGGGTACATCCGCGTCCTGGGTAAGGCGATGAACTACAACTGACGGCAAGGCCTCAGTTCAGGAGGTTTTGAGGAATATGGAACCACCTCTTAATTGCTGGTGTTCCCAGGTCCAACATGACCCGGGGTGGTGGCCCCTCTCAGGGTCCCAGCTATGGGCAAATATTTAACGCCCCAAAAGGGGTCAAAACACTATGAAAGTGTAAAAATAGGTTTTAATACCAGCAATATTTGTTTTTGATAAATTACAAGCAGTATATTTTTGAAAAAGAAAAATATTACCCGCAATACATTTTGGAAAAAATATTACCAGAAAATAAAAATCTTATCGGCATTAAATAACCCACTGAGGTTGATATGCCGTAAAGCAAACCAAATGAAACCAATAAAAATGTGTCAAATTATAAATAAAAGAAATCCATGAACTCTTTAGAAATTGCTTTGGTTACGTTTCGGATGCTTAGATTATTAAAACAAAAGCTCAATTTTTTAAAATCATTTCGCCCCAAGCAAGTCGATAAGGCCACTAAATGTCAAGGGGTTACTGGAAGAGAATGTGAAAACTTTAGTAAGGAGGCACGAGGAAAATGGACACAAAAACATCAAAGAAGATGGCGACTTGTGTTGCGTTTAAAGAAGATTGTAGGTAGGAGAGAAGCAAAAAATGTCCTCCTTGGTGTCTCGACTGCATGAATTTAAGCGTTTTACTGTTGAACTATAAATAAAATAAATAAATATTAATAAAGATAAATACAGCTGTATTTTCTATTCTAATAGTTTCTTTTCTCGCACTTTTCGCCTGTGGAAATCCTTTTCGATCTTTTGCTACTTTGCCATCTCCAATATCCATAAATTTAAATGCAACGGCAATTGCAATGTTCTTTTATAGTCCTTTCTCATCACTAAAAACTTCTCATTCTCTTTTACCCCCAGTCTTAATGGCATTATCGTTTTGCTTGAACTTAAATGATTAAAAAAATGATCGTTTGTTCTAATAAGTTACGTTTAATGAAATTCATAAGAATTTAAGCCATAGAATCAAAGATGGACTGAAACTAAAGAATTTTAAAAGGATACGAGAGTGACCGACGTCAATGAAGTCCACTAACATGTAAAATTAATCAGATACAATTAATACTTACAACAATTCATTTCATCACTCATGTCCATACAATCATCTATCCGGTTACAGATATCTTTCTTTTTAATGCATTTGTTATTTTTGGCGCAAGAAACATGATCTTTGCTGCAATCTGAAATTTATGAGAGAAAAAAAATGAAATTTATGAGAGAAAAAAAACTGTAATTTATGGAAGACAAAACTTTTACCTCATCTTTTGTAATAATTTTATCTAGAATTTTAAGGTTATTACATGAAGTATTTTAAACTATAAGTATTTTACGTGTATTTCTTTCATCTTCACCTTATTTTCATTTACTTTTTATTACATGAGTAAGTTGTAGAATCTTGAATTTTATAATGTTTAAATCAAAAATTATTAATTTTTCCTTGTATATTTCCTTTAATCACTGCAGTTAATCAGATATTCATTATAAATTATATATTACAATTTAAAACTTGTCAAGATGCATACAAAAACGGTATCCAGAAAGATTTTAATCTTTAACTTTATAAATATATACGATGCACGTTGTCGTCTGCTTTTTCCATATCTTTGTTGCACAGTAAAAATGTCCGCCTTTGTCAGATACATTGACAAGAACAACCAAAAAAATCTAATGTTTACGTTTTTTTAAATAATTTTATTTAGCAAGTACCAATATAAAATAATTTCTGGAATATACTGAAGCCTTCTTATGTAAAAATTTTGGTAGAGTTGTATAATAGCATGGCAACAAATAATCACTTTAAAAAAATCTAATCATATTACTATTGATTAAGAAATACAAATCATGAATACCTATTAGATTATAAGTTAACAGAGGGTCCAATTTACTATTTGCTATCAAAAATAAATCTTGCAATCTAAAATATCTTTTCTGGCTTTAAATAAGCCATAGAAAACGAATCAATTTCTTAAAATGTAATTTTTTTTTAATTCAAAATCCGGAGTGCGTCATTGATAGTAATATATGATATAAGAACTTTACAATTTTAGAAATCACGTTTTACAGTGAATTTACTTAGCAATTTAAAATTTACAATGAATTACAATTTACAATGAATTTACTTAGCAACTTTAACCAACTATTAAATTTTATGATTTTTCTTTTATATTGTATTTTGGAGTGCTTAATCTAAAGTGATATGAAAAAAATATATTTCTGGTTGAAGTGACAATTTTACAACTCTACCATGATTTTCTTAGTTGAAGTGAATGTCTTAATTTGCATCTGATTTTAACTGAGCTCGAACATTGGCCAATAGGATATAAACAGCGCTCTCATTAAACGAAGCAAGCTTTTCCAAAGTGTTACTTACTACTTAATTCTTAATATAAACTGTATAATGAATGGCGTTCGTTTAACCCTGTCATTACATTAACCTCGCTATCTCGTGATTAGTTGTAGAGCCACGCGGGTGTCATAAAGGAAGTTCACATAAAAACAAATGAGATCAATAAAAAGTATATGAAATCATATAAAAAAAACATATGAGATTAATTAAAAACTTATATGAAAATCTATATCTGTGACTAATTAGAAATAATTTAGAAATTTGAAAATGTATTAGATCCTTGTGTGAAAAATTCTTTTTTTTTTCATTTTGTTTACTATATATTTAGTTTAACTTTCTGTCGAAAGTAATAGTAATAAAATTGTTTAGAAGTTTGTACGTTGTTCTACTTACCAAGTGGAGGGCAAGAACCTGTAATTAAAAGGATGTTATCCAATCCGATCTGGCTCATATATTGACCCTTTATGTTAAACACCAATTGCACAATTCCAGCTGTTAGGAAAAACTGACCAGGTGACCATGAGTGTTTGGCCTGATTGATATGGGTCTTCCATACTCGAGCAGCAGTTCGTTTATTATTATAAAATACGAAAATCTCAACAGAAGGAAATGACCCTCCGTTATAAGAAAATTGGACACAAGAATCGTTGACCCTCTGCCACGGTGAAGTCCAGTTCGTATCTCTACCAAATAAAATTATATGATAATCTGAAAGCAAAAAAAAAAAAAAAAAGAAAAAATCGTAATGTTTAGGAAAAATGAGGAAGTAGTGCCGATTAAAGGATAAAATGAAACTTGAATCCTCATTAGCTAACATTTTATTCACTCCAATATTTTGTCAGTTACTCTTGGCCAGCGTGGGTGTTAAGAGGCCTACATATCACTCATCTAACACGTAGACCTTACATTCCCTCTGCGATGTGTGAGAGACTGCCAAAATACTTTCTGAAGCGGTTGTTTATATATTCATCTGTTCAAAATTTTCATTCCCAAGCCTGTAAAAACAGATGCAAGTGCGAAGAGACGTGATTTAACATTCGATGGCTGGGAATAATCCCAGGTCAGTTCTGCACTTGACTTTCTTTGATGATGCTATAAGAAATTTGAATGGAATGTCTATTCTGGCATAATACCATAAAGGTCTATTTAGTTGTTTAATTAATTCGAAAAAAAAAGAAAGAAAAAACGATTAGTTTAAACTATCTTTATGAATAGATAATTACTTAAAGTCATAAATCTATCGTAACATACAGGTGCAGAATTTGATTTGTGTGGGCAGCGAGGTTAGCTGCTAGGAACGAGGAATCTGGAATCTGAGTTCAAATTCCAGTCGAGTTTGTTACATTCAATTTCGCAAAAAAATATCCTTAGAAAAGGCATCAATTTATTATCTGTCTATATTTTTGAGATGAGGTATTATGTACACTATTTACATTATTCGGACTATTGTCCTAATCTTTGTTGTCATATTTATCACAACGTTTCGGTCTTTCAGTATCTGTCTATATTTCTGAGATGAGGTATTATGTACACTATTTACATTATTCGGACTATTATCCCCATCTTTGATGCCATATTTATCACAACGTTTCGGCCTTTTTCAGATGGTTGGAATGTCGAACTGAACCCTTTATTTCGCTCGCTGGGGTAGATTGTTCTAGTTCCACGTGCCATGTCTAATGGATGTCAGTTATCAGTTATCTCCTGTTAATTTACCTCTCCAAGTTCTCCACTACCTTAACAAGGTATTGAACTCACAACGCTTTGGGTCCTGTCACTGGATCTAACCAACGCCTTTATCCACTGTGCCACTGACGACATATGGCCTAGTGGCGACATTCCAACCACCTGAAGAAGGCCGGAGTGTACATCGGCCGAAACGTTGGGATAAATATGGCAATAAAGATGAGGACAATAGTCCGAATGATGTAAATAGGGTATGAATTTTGTTCGTTTTTTCTTTCTTTTGGGAGCTAAATAGCTAGGCAAACTGGCCTCTCTAGTCGTGGTTGACAATCAGTCTAGAATAACAGCAACTCTGAATCCCAAACCTTATGTAGTGCTGATGAAGTACATAACATACAGCCAATGTAAAGGTCATGTTTATAATTAACTACGGCGCGGATTGTGGACCTTTTGATCTGTATTGAGACCGTTTAGGTAGGTAGGTAGGTAGGTAGGTAGGTAAGCAATGAAACATGTCTGAATTGAATTCATTACCAATCAGGAAAATTTGATCTAAGAGGAGTTGAACTGTGGTAACCCCTCAAATAAAGTTCTTTTTACACGGTGTCATATCAGAACACCAAAAGAGCTAGGTGCCTCAGAGGGTTGAGCTCATAGCTACCAAGGGCAGAATCGAGCCTCAAAGAAAATCGGTAGTTGCACAGACTAAAAGCAGGAAGACAAAACAGCTTAACTCTGACAAAATATAGACGTAGGGCCCACAAAAGGGGCCGTTGAGAAGCTCAATTTCTCGAAAGAAAATCAGATATTCGAAGAAGCTCTCAAAAAATTAAAGTGAAAAAAAAAAAAATAAAAACTCATTCCCTCAAATCCGGCGTTAATTTGACAGTCCAGAATTCCGAAATTTGGCAAATCTTGGCGCTTCATAATTGCCTGTCCTTTGTAAATTTTGTCTTTTTCTTATATTTCCTAAACCCTGTTTTGTCGTCCATTTTCACAAGTTCGTTAGGCAGAGGTTATACGCTGTTTTCCTCCCCCACCCTTGCATTCCTGTGAGTGTCAAATTTTCCAAACGCTCTTTCCTTATTATGTGCCCAACTGTCTCTTTCTAATGTTAAGTATAACTGTCACTTTTGATTTCATTTTCTTTTCTATTTGCTTGCTTTTTGTATCTCGAACCAAGCGATCTGTCTTGCAATCTATCTTTAGTCCTTTCTTCTCTCTTTCCTTTGTTACTGTTTTATATTTATGGAATTTGTTTTCTATCCATATTAAGGCGGCTTACTACCAGTAAATGTTCTGGATTATTCCAATATCCTCTTCAAATATGTCAAATAAACAATTCCCAGGCAAACTTTACATATCATTTTTAAATCATTTTTATTCTTATTTGATTTTTTCTTATTTAATCATTGTTTTTTATAAATAAATACACGTAATTCTGTATTATCATTTGTGATCACAAAATTGTTTATTCACTCAGTTTTATGAATAGAAATGATAAAGTCTATATGTAAATAAAAATAATTAATATATTTTAACCTGACATTACTTTTTCTTACATTTACTGTCGTTTTATCTACTGAAATAACGTTTAAAGTAATGAAAAATAATGTCGGATTCAAATCTGTTAGTCACTTAAATTACTGCATTTACTTTTTATTGTAGAAATCTCCTCAGCTGAACAGTAAAGCACGCCTGTCTGAAAGGTCTATCCAAGATAAAGATAACGTGGTTTCGCTTCCTGCCATGACGTATATTGTCTTTAATAAGACTTTCTGTATCTATGCTACAATAATTTCAGTGTTTCAAAAAACAGTAATATTCACTGAAACGCGTTTATCCACTAAAATAATGTTTATAATATGTACATTTCAATTACCCCCCACCCTCCGCTGATGGTATTATTATTATTATTATTCTCATCTTCCACCTCCCTTTCTATCACACACAACGTTGCGTTTGTTTATTTATCTTTAAAAAATAATGTAGTGTTCATTAGTTTAAAAAAAAAAAAAGCTTTGGAAGTTGAAACCAAGGTAGCGGATTCAACTGATCTAATTTTTAAAGCATATATATATATATATATATATATATATATATATATATATATATATATATATATATATATATATATATATATATATATATGGTTTTTAACCATAAAATTATAATAAATAAATAATTATCGCTCTACTATCGGTATCGAGCCCTCTTTTGGATTAATGCTGTGAACGTTGGAATTTATATCTTACTTTCTTTCTCATCGCATCGGATATACATATATATATATATATATATATATATATATATATATATATATATATATATATATATATATATATGTATATATATATATATATATATAAATATGTATATATATATATATATATATATATATGTATGTAGATAGATAGATAGATAGATAGATAGATAGATAGATAGATAGATATAACCAAAATTCATATAAAGAAAAACACAAAAGGGGAAAAGCGACAGTTAATTGGGGAATTGAACAATATCAAAATTCTAATTTGCGAAATCCTACAGTCGAAGAATATAACATCAATCAGCTGGCAAATGTTATTGTATATATATATATATATATATATATATATATATGTGTGTGTGTGTGTGTGTGTGTGTGTGTGTTTGAGTATGTGTGTGTGCGTGTCTCTGTGAAGAACCATACATATTAGTATTCACTACAGATTAGGAAAGCAAAGTAAAAATAAACGAAAATATCTCTTTTAGCGTTTCATAACATCATCATAAATAGACTTTTAATTTAATTTACTCTGTAACATTGTCTGAATTCCTAGAGTTTTAGCTATGAGAACAGACATAACAACATCAGATGCAGATTACACTGTGCTGAAACTGTAGGAACTTTTAGACAACGTAGTAATGGAAAGCAAGAAAAAAGGACTAACTACTAATTCCAAGAAATCAGAAATGCGTGGTCGTTAGCAAAAGTGACAGTCCAACGACTGAGCTACGTATTAGGAACATCAAAACGAAACCGGTACAGAAATATAAATATCTGTGAAGTAACAGACGATGGAAAATCTAACACAGCAATCTGAAGATGTAAAGGAATAGAGAAAGATGATTTTCACAAACTAAGTAAAGTATTAGGTTGGTGCAAAAATAATGACGTAATAATGTCGTTTTTTGACGTATTCTTTAACGTCAAAAAACGACATTATTACGTCATTATTTTTTTTGCACCAACCTAATATCGCTGAAAATATCGTTAGAAACAAACACATGCGCAGAGAAAAATAGTGCTGAGTTGCTGTGAAATATCTACTTTCTTCTATGGTTATGAATTCTGAATAATCTTATCGCAGATGAAAAGAATTGAAACTAGAGATATATATTTCTATCGACGAATGCTAAGAATATCATGGACCGAACAGGTGAACAATGAGGAAGTCTTAAGGGAAAAGGGAACAACAAGGGAACTTCTATTTACAATCAGAAAGAGAGATAGGTAAAATTTCTGGGATGCAAAATGAGAAAAAGGGCTTAGATAATTTAATACTCACTGGATATACTGACAGCAAGAGAAGTAAGAGGAAATAGCATGTAACCTATTTAATGAGTTTGTGTCACTGGCAGAACAAAGAAAAAAAAGGAAAAAATTCATGAAATTTTGGAGAGCCATAACCACTCGTCTTGAAGGAAAATGATATATAAAAGAAGAAAAAGTAAGTGGATGGCAGAACAGGGACAAAAAGGGATAGTAAAAAATCAATAAAAGTTATTTTGAGCAATAAAAGAGAGGAAGTTGTGGAGAGCAGTAATCACCAACATCATGAAAGGACATGGCTCAATAAAGGAGAAGAAATGAATGAATGGTAGAAAAGGTAAGAAAAAAAGATGGTAAAAGGTTTGAAATTATTTTGAGTAATAAAAGACAGGATATTGTGGAGAGTCATATTCGCCCATCTCCTGGAAGAAAATGACATAGAAAAAAGTAACAGAAGAGGAACAAAACGGAGAGCAAAAAGATCAAAAGTTACTTTAAGCAATAAAAGACAGGAAGTCATGGAGAGTCATAATCCGTTACGTTCTAAAAGGACATGACACAATAAAGAAGCGAATGGAAGGCAGGAATGGGATAACATTGGATGGTAAAAGATCAAAAGTTACTTTGAGCAATAAAAGACAGGAAGTCGTGGAGAGTCATAATCAGTTACGTTCTAAAAGGACATGACACAATAAAGAAGCGAATGGAAGGCAGGAATGGGATAAAATTGGATGGTAAAAGATCAAAAGTTACTTTAAGCAATAAAATACAGGAAGTCGTGGGGAGCCATAATCACGCACGTCCTGGAAAGAGATGGCGCAACAAAGAAGTGAATGGAAGGCAGGTAAGTGAACAAAAACGGATGGTAAACGATCAAAAGTTACTTTTAGCAATAAAAGATAGGAAGTTGTGGAGATTCATAACCGTTCACGTCCTGAAAGAACATGGCCAATAAAAGAAAATACCAATGCTTTAAGCTTAATAAAACTCATCTGAAATCTTGCCTATAAAATTACATTATAAAATTTAACACCAATTATTTTTCAAAACAATTTTCCGACAAACAATATCTGATTATCTGAATTAAATGTTTACTGCACATGCTCGTTATATTTGAATGAACGAAACATCCGGTTTAATAAAAAGAAAATCTTTTTCTAAAATATCAGTACCTGATTTGCCGTTGGATTGTTCGTATCTTTCATATTGGCCCGGTTTCCCGTAGTATCCACAATTATTGGGATATTCGAAGTCACAGGCAATTGTTTTCGCTTAAAAATAAAAATAAATAAATAAAAAGAACATCTTATTTCCATGCGCATTTATCAGCAATTATCACATCTCACTCTCTTTCTCCCTCTCTCTTTCTCTCTCTCTCACACACACGCACACAAACACATACACGTAGAGAGTAACGAACTGACGTACATTTAAAAGCTCAGCGTTACTTTTGTTGACTTTTTATTCGTAACTTAAATTGACCCAGCTGTGGTCCTATGCTGGTCACGGCACGAGGTGTGGTCTTAGTTCCGTGACTACCACGTGTGTTTCCGACTAGTTACTATCAACTCCTTCTGCACCCACGCTGTGTTTGAAAGATCTACATAAGGGAGATGACACAATTCGGACGGAACTTCTGACGGTCAGGATAGTCAGTAAGAGTTGCTAAAAGGGTCAGCCACTTAAAGAATCAAGCAACCCTTCGTTAAGAAATAACAAAAATATTTATTGTAACACGATTGTAAAACAACACATAAAAAGTAGAAAATATGAATATCTGCCATTTGGTTATTGAAAGAAGACAGTTCTTTTCAACAGGCGTTAATGTCGCCAAGTGGGAGAGAAAGAAAGACACGGTAAGAAGTTTTATCGGCAGTGTTAGAAAATCCTTCTAAATAATTATTTCGACAATGTTTTTATTTATTACATTCTTATTGACCAACAAATCGTTATTTAGATCCCATGAACCAAAAAATATTCTATTTGATTGCTCCTGACATTTGACCTTTAACTCTAAAGACAGCCAGGATGCTGTAAGTAGGTCAAATGCAGGCGCTGTGAATTTTGACAATCTACCTCGCAGTGATCTTTCAATATGGAAACTGACTACAGGAATAAAAATAAACCACAGGTGTCTTGAATTTTGACATACTCGAACTTATTAAACCCAGTGACCATTAAAATAATCAAATTGTAGTAAAATGCTTTGTTTTTAGCAAAATCCTATTCTTGATTGAAATGTATCAGAAAAAAGGAAAGATTTTCTTGTTAATATTTTTAAATGCCAATTAACAATCTCATCGTGTCACAAATTTATTTTAACCTAAACTAGTCTCTAATCCTAAACGAGTCTTTTCTTCACTTGTAAAGAGATTGGCCAACATTCACTGCCATATAGAAGCTCTGATATTATGTAACATTTTAATAATCTTTTCTTTGTTTCTGTTGCTTCAAATCTCTTCTTCATCTGTGAGGAAATTGTCCATCATTCACTGCTATATAGGAGGATTAATATTACGTAACGTTATCAGTACTCTTATCTATTTTTTTTCTGTTTCTTAATACTTTGCTTAGCTTATGGAAGACATCTTCTAATCCCAATGCAGCTTCAGATTTCAGTGTTGCACTTTCCAGATATTTAAATTGTTGTATTTGTCTAATTATGATATCTTCAATTTGTAATGTGTATGTTGGGTTGTTCCTTTTGCTAACAGCCATGAATTCTGCCTTCTTGTTATTGATATTTACTCCTTTCTTCTTACTTTAATACCTTCTGTACGAGTTCTAGTAGTTTTCCTTTCTGCATCTGCTACAAACACTGTGTCATCTGCATATCTTATGTTGTTAAGATTGTGGCTGGCAATAATGAATCCTGATAGGACTTCTAATGATCTCAGGATTGCCTCACTGTAAAAGTTGAATAAGTCCGTTGAAAAGACAAACCTTTTTCTTACGTCTCTTTCTAGATTTATATATTTACTGAATTCATTTTCTATGCGTATGCGGACGGTTTGCTGCCAGTATAGGTTCTGGATTATTCTAATATCTTTCCCAAATATGTCATGGTTAACGAGAAGTTCCAACAGATTTTTGTGGCTAACTTTATCAAACGCTTTTGCGTTTGATTTTCATTAGGTGCTCAAAAGAATATTTTTAGCAAGCCATTATATTCATTCCTTCCCAATTTGAATCTGATTGTAAATAAATTCTTTCTCTTCAATTTCACACCGAGTCGAAAACCTTTTCTTGTCCGCCTAATAACGCCACTTATTTTCGTTTTATTTTGTTCTATATTAGAATAAAAATTTCATTTTTTTTTATTTAGTTGAAAAAAAGAAAACGACCACTAGTTAATATGCATCTATTTGTTAATCGAATACTGATGATCTACAAGCAAGTTTGAGCTAGAAAATAAAAAAGTATTGAAATCTAGCATCTGACATTAATCTTATGGAACGATTGTTTCGCGTATCTCATACACAAGTGTCAGAACTGAAAGATTTTCTTATGATGTCGTGGTACAATTTGAGGGAAAAGGTGGTGAAGTCGTCACACACTTCAGTTGAGAAGAGATTAAAGAATATGGTGAAATCAAAGAGCTACCATTTTGAATTGTAAATATATGCGAAATTTTGTCAATAATTATAACAATCAAAAGAGTGAATAGTGCCTTGTAACCGCAAATCTTTCTCAACCTCTCAAACAATCAACCTGTAAATTTCCATTAAACAAAACCTAGAAATTTTATCTTTGGATTCTACGCCGTAGTTCTACTGTTAATGTCTCAAATTCGCAGGAAAAAATATGAAAGAATATTAATCGTAAAAGTGGGTACAGACTGGTTTGTGGTGGCTATAGTTTAGATTAAGAGATTTTATACCTAGAGGTAGGATGTAGTGTAGCCCTTATCATATCTTGGGAATTGTCTAGATTTAGATAAACTACATGCAGGTATATTCTGGGTGTGATTTAACCTGGGCTGCTCCACTCGTAATCGACAAAAGATGCCAGGTTTTCTCTTTTGAACTTACAAGTCTCATCAGAATTGATTAAAATAGATTTCTTTTAATTTTTGTTTACATAACATAGTTTTTCATATAAATTAAGAATATCTTTCTTGTTGAAAATAAACTTTTTACTTACGGCAGATTTCGTCACTTCCATCTTTACAGTCTTTCTGAAGATCACACACCTGTTTTTTGTTCACACAGAAATGTCTGTCGCTGCAGCTCTTCATACGTTTTGGACATTCTGAAAATTGTCAAAACCGAATAATTAGTTTCTGATATTACGCAGATATAGAAGAATATTATATAAATAGTAAAGAGGCGAAATATAAAATTGCACATCGGAATTATTTTTTATCCGAATTACAGCACCAAAAATGTCCAAAAAGGATTTTATTCCAACTCTGCAGGCAGATAAAACTAGTTCTGCACCAAGAAAAATATTTCAAAATTATACTCTTCTAACTGCATATGCAGAAAAGGTTTACCTTTTCCGAAAGGTAAAATATATAAAACTCAATAATGTCTTGAAATTATATTCTTCGAACTGTATATGCAGAAAAAAATTTACCTTTTCCGAAAGGTGAAATATATAAAAGTCAATAATGTCTTGAAATTATATTCTTCTAACTGTATATGCAGAAAAAATTTACCTTTTCCGAAAGGTGAAATATATAAAACTCAATAATGTCTTGAAATTATATTCTTCGAACTCTATATGCAGAAAAAATTTACCTTTTCCGAAAGGTGAAATATATAAAACTCAATAATGTATTGAAATTATATTGTTCTAACTGTATATGCTGAAAAAAATTTACCTTTTCCGAAAGGTAAAATGTATAAAACTCAATAATGTCTTGAAATTATATTCTTTGAACTGCATATGCAGAAAATGTTACCTTTTCCGAAAGGTAACATATATAAAACTCAATAATGTCTTGAAATTCTATTCTTCGAACTGTATATGCAGAAAAAAAAGTTACCTTTTCCGAAAGATAAAATATATAAAAGTCAATAATGTCTTGAAATTCTATTCTTCGAACTGTAAAACCGACATTTTTTGAAAAGAAAAATATATAAAACTCAATACATGAACAATGTTAGAATTAATACTGATTTTTAACTTTTAAGCTTTTAAAAAATTTAATATCGATTTTAAAACATAATAAATAATTCGCCAACAATTTTTAAAATTATTTTCTTCGAACCTTATCTACAAAAAAGAAAATGTATATGAAATATTTAGAGTATTGGAAGAGCTTGGAAGTATTTTCAATGTATTTCGTCTCTCCATGTAAATACTCAGCAAATTCTGAGCAAATGACTCATAAAATATTTCAAAAATCGAAAAGCGGTCGTTCCTGACAAATTCAACGCATAAAAAATATATTGTTGTACTCACTATCACAATTACAATTAAATAGAATTTATCTGAAGTTAACATAAAATTAATCAGAAATCGATATACTGAAATCATTAAAGAAATAAAACAGATGGAAAGCAAGAATTGCATACTGATAAAGAGACAATAACTTAGGATGTCTTATTAATCTACCGTAATTATTACAGTATAATACGCACTCTTAATTGGTTTATAAATACTTTAATATATCCAAATAATTATTTTGTTTTGGGCACAAAAATATGACCAATAATAAAAATTGTCACTAAGTAATTTTCCAAAATGACTTCTTAGCGAAAGTACACATTAAGTCATAAAAAAGGTTCATTATAATGTGACAGGACAGTGCTTTTGATGAAGTCCTAATAATGCATGAAACGTCATGAAGCTGATGGGAGAAGGTTCGGTTTAAAAATATTAAGCAGAACCTTTCAAATGCTTAGTAGAAAGCATCGATCGTATTTGAACCACAAAATAAAAACTAGTAAGATTTCACTATCCCACTTTTCATACCGAAAGAAGTTGTGATGTCAAGATTAATGTGCTTACCAAAATTCTGCAAAACCCAGATAAATTTTGGAAATATTGATTCCACGAACTATCCAGCCAGAACTACATGATTACTTGTCGAAACCAGAATCAGACGTAATTTATCTGTAAATACGCCATCTCTAGTCCTAAGTACTTTAGAGGCATAACCATTTACTTTGTAATCGTTTTTCATATTGACAAGATCTCTAGTCTTAAAAATTTTCACGTCATTTTGTTTATAATGTTTGAATCGTTTACGCCTCGGCCTCATCAGAATCCTTTTTATTCCAGAGAAACAATAATAAGAAAACTAGAAGTATTACTAGGATAATCCAATAATTACGCAAAGTATCAATATTCGTAGTGTGCGAATAACCTTAATTAGGAAGTGAATCTGAAATCCAACTAACTTGGTAGAACGTACAAAGATGAAACAACCATAAGGGAGGATGTTGAGAAATGACGCTCCTTGGAAACTGACGGACGCCAAAAAAGGATATTGTATTGGTGTCAGATACCCATGCGTCCATAGAATAGGATTTTACAATAGACACCTGAAGATGACCGATGAGTAAGCAGCTGAAATGTTGTAAAGACAAAGACGAAAAAAGTACACCGAAGGATATCTAAATATTTTTATGAGGCTACGAAATTTAATTACAGAAGTAAAAAAACAGGAAGAAAACAATATAAAAACGGGGTTGGGTGTTATTTTAAATACGGATATCTACTAAAAATAAAGTTTAAAGTAATACATATATATGTGTGTGTGTGTGTGCGTGTGTTTCAAATACGGGTATCTATTAAAATACCATATGAAGCAATATATATATATATATATATATATATATATATATATATATATATATATATATATATATATATATATATATATATATATACACACACAGAGAGAGAGTCTGTCTGAAGTTATTATGCGACTTACATAAATATTAATAGCTCTAACTCGCTTTAAAAAATTTTTGTAAAATTTTAAACGATGTTTAAAAATTAAAACAATGTGTGAATATGTCAATGAAGATGAGGATAACGGACTGAATAATGTAAATAATGTAAGTAAATATCATTCAGAACTAAAAATCACTCCGATTTACAGAGGGGTGGCTGTCAATACATATACTAAGATTTAAATGAAGATCTTAATGGACTTAGAATTTAAAACTTGTCATTGTTGTAGGGCGATGATGCACACTGAGGATTATTCAAAGTATGTTTACCTATCGCAGAAGTGGATGTAGTGACACACTTATGTAAATAAGATATACAAAAGCATCTTACCTAATGCTGGACAGCTGCCATAGATAGTGCTGACGTTGGCGATAGATATTTCACACATATTTGTTGAATATGCGTCAAATTTGAGTTGTACTCTTGCTTGCTTGATATAAAATTGTGCTGAGGCCCAAGTGCTCTCATTGCTCTGCAACAACGTGAATAGCTTCTGCTGATTTTTGAATATCGTTAAGTTGCAACTGGAACCACGCATTTGGTATTGTAAACGCACGCAACTGTCAGTCATATTCACAATTGAAGATTTCAGCGAATATTTACTAGTGGACGCATTAACACTCATTTTGAAGCCTAGAATGAAAACAATAGCAATATGAATATGTATACGTACATAGAGACGAGAATATTTACATAGAATACTTTATATAACAGACAAATAGAGCAGATTGATATATATATATATATATATATATATATATATATATATATATATATATATATATATATATATGTACACACGCACATACATATATATATATATATATATAGATAGATAGATAGATAGATAAGAGGTAGTTATGAACATAGATAGATAGATAGATAATAAGAGGTAGTTACGAACATAGATATATAGATATGATGAGGTTGAAATAGATATGAACCAATTGAGAAAGATAGATATAAATCGATAGAGATAGATATATTTATAAGAACTGAGATTGATATAGTAGATAGAAGTCATAACGTGTATATATATATATATATATATATATATATATATATATATATATATATATATATATATATATATATATATATATATATATCCTTGTGCAGGTATGCAGAAAATAGAAAAGAACACGTTGGGTGCATAATCCGGGGTTCCTTAGTATTTTTGTTTTTATTTTTAAAAAACAGTGCTCCATACAGAAGTAGAGCTTATATATATATATATATATATATATATATATATATATATATATATATATATGTGTGTGTGTGTGTGTGTGTGTGTGTGTGTGTGTGTGTGTCTGTGTGTGTGTGTACACATGCACGTAGATATAGAGACATATAAGAGGCAGTTATGAACATAGATAAATATAATAAGAGATAGTTATGAACATAGATATGATGAGATTGAAATAAATATGAACCAATTGAGAGAGATAAATCGATAGGGATAGAATGATATGAGATTGACATAGTAGATAGAAGACATAACATATTTTTTTTTCATCGTAATACCTATCAATATACGTATATATATTAACCAGTGTAAATATATTATTGATGTCATGTCCAATCAATCAATCAATCAATCTGAGTGTGTCCATATATATATATATATATATATATATATATATATATATATATATATATATATATATATATATATGGACACATTCAGATAGATTGATTGGACATGACATCGATAGTATATTTACACTGGTTAATATATATACGTATATCGATAGGTATTACGATGAAAAAAAAGGTTTATTAAAAAAAAACATTATTTTACGCAACAAATGAAAATTTAAGAAAAGATATTTACTTTTTTCGACAAATAATCATTTGTTAACATCATCTTCCTTTTCAATGTACTCATTTCAGTAATAAACATTAAATGTGTGCATCAAATATTAAAGAACTTGATCGTCCAGGTCTCCATACATTACTTTTCTTTATTTTCTCTGAATTGCCATGTTTTCTTGGAAAAGATAATGGACTGGTTTTCCCGTTGCCTTCTCCACATTTGGAGTTTGGAGTTTTTTTCTCTATTTAATTAGTTTGCCGCTCGAGGCTAGTAAACCTAATCTACATTACTATTTAACCCATAGCTAACCCACATGCACGGTCTTAGTGTCTACGTCAAGGAACATCTCCCTCTGGCCAGAGAGTCCTCTCTCGTATCGCCAGACCAGTCATACATGCGTTTCCGATTCTCTCTCCTCAATGTGGTAAGCTATCTCTTCTTCCTTTACCGCTCTCCATCCTCTCAAGACTGTGAGATACTCGATAGCATTTCTGACAGCATAGACAAGGCTCTCTCCCTCCACCCGTTTGCTCACATTTTTGTGTTTTGTGACTTTAACGCCCATCACACCTTGTGGCTTAAGAATGCTACTACTGACCACGCAGGCATTCAAACGCTCAATTTTTCAATCTTCCATCCCCTCACACAGATAGTTAGCTTCCCCACTCGTTTTGCCTTCAACCGGGAAGGTAAAGCCTCTCTTCTCGACCTGTGCTTTACCTCCATCCCTGAATCCTGCAGCGCCTCACAACTCTGCCCTCTTGGTAACTCTGATCATGCAGTAGTATCAGTTACCATCTCCTTCAACTCCACCCCCTATAAAGAACCTCCTACCACTAGAACTTCGTTCTACTATCAACGAGCTGACTGGGACGCATTCCGTGATTTCCTCCGCGATGTCCCCTGGGATGGAGTCTTTAAGCTCCCCGTCCAAGAATGTGCTTCTGAAGTCTCATCCTGGGTTAAAGCTGGAATCGACGCTTTCATCCCATCAAGGAAATATAGGGTCAAGTCGCGCTCCTCCCGCTGGTTCTCGGCTGCTTGCTGAGCCGCCATCGCCCATAGGAACCACTACTTCCACCTATTCCGTAGCGACATGTCTGACTGCAATAGACGTCTCTTTGACTCCTCCCGTAACGAATGTAATCGTTGACGATGCTAAGTCACTATTTGCGGCTCGGATGGAGGAACGTATTGCATCTCGCAAATTTGGCACCAAAGATTATTGGCGTCTCTGCAAGAGCATATTGAACAATTGCAAACCCTCTATACCTCCTTTATTCAACCAGTTCGAAGTCCTGACTTCCTCTACCGACAAGGCTGAATGCTTTGCTCGGAAATTTTCATTCAACTCGACGCTCGACTCTTCCGGTGTACCCATACCCGACTTCCCTCTTAGAACTGAGGCCATATTGAGTGGGTTAAACATAACCCCATCTTTGGTACTGGGCGTTATCTCCAATTTAGACCCCAACAAGGCTAGTGGTGGAGACGGGATACCAGCCATTGTCTTGAAGAAATGCGCGCCTGAACTGGCGCCCGCCCTTTCTAAACTATACAACTACTGCCTCAAGGAATCTTGTTTTCCTGACTGCTGGAAGTCCTCTTCGATCGTTCCTGTCTTCAAGAACCCCGGCGACCCCTCTGACCCTTCCAACTACCGCCCTATCAGTCTCCTTCCCCTCTTCGGCAAAGTCTTCGAAGCCCTAATCAATACCGGGGTGGTTAACCACCTCACATCCCATAATCTGCTCTCAGACAAGCAATATGGTTTCCGCTTTGCCCGATCTACAGCCGATGTGCTTACGGCCATCACTGAAACAGTCTACCGAACTCTTCAAAATAACGGGGAAGCCCGAGCCGTGGCACTAGACATCTCCAAAGCATTTGATAGGGTTTGGCATGCCGGCCTTCTTCGCAAGCTCCAGGGTTATGGCATTACGGGTCGATTATATAACCTAATACGATCATTCCTGTCAAACCGTAAATTGAAGGTCGTTCTCAATGGATTCTCCTCCAGTTCCTATCCCACGAACGCAGGTGTTCCTCAAGGCTCCATCCTAGGCCCCACTCTATTCCTTATCTACATAAATGACCTTCCTGACGCAATAACTTCCCAAGTCGGCATCTACGTGGATGACACCACAATTTATTCCTGCCTCAAAAACAAATCTAGTCTCGCTGACAAAACTCGCCTGGCCGTGCGTCTCGAAAAGGACCTCCAATCGATTGTGAACTGGGGCATGAACTGGCTGGTCAACTTCAACGCTTCCAAGACAAAACTGCTCTCTATTAATCACCACAGAGATCCTTCCCTTCCCTCCATTAGAATGTCTGACGCTCAACTTCTCGAGAGCAACTCTCTGCGGCTTCTCGGTCTCACGTTGACTGCTGACCTGAGATGGAATAAATACATTGAATCAATTGCCTCGTCCACTGCAAGGAAAGTTGGCTCCCTGAGCCGCGCCAGGAAGTTTTTCTCCTCGGAGTCGATCCTCCAGATCTACAAATCAACAATTCACCCTTGCATGGAGTATTGCTGCCATATATGGTCTGGTGTCCCTTCTGTTTGCCTCGGGGTTCTTGATATGCTCCAGAGGCGGATATGCAATGTAGTTAGCCCTGCCCTGGCGTCTCGTTTTCAGTCACTTTCTCACAGACGCGCCGTCGCCTCCCTCTGTCTGTTCTACAAATACTTTCATGGAAATTGCTCCGAGGAGCTGCATTCGCTGGTTCCCAGACGTCATGAGTTCCAGCGCCTTATGAGGCTGGCATCCCGCTCTCACCCCTTCACTGTCGAAACTCATAAATGTAACCGTCTCTTCTACTCTAATAGCTTCATGTCTCGCACCTCTCGCCTGTGGAACTCCCTTCCCTTTTCCTGTTTCTCTGTGAGCTATAATCTCCAGCTATTCAAGTGTAATGTCAATCGACATCTCCAGTTGCCTTGATCTATCCACTACCCTCATCCTTTCTTCTATCACTCCTATCTGATCTTGCTCTAAATTTTCAGTAACCCCTTGCGTCCTAGTGGCTTCCCACCTTGCTTGGAGTGAAATTCTTAAAAAAAAAAAAAAAAAAAAAAAAGCTAGGATCGGAGAGAAGAAACGAATTCATGCCTCTGCTAAGAGTATTAATGCGTTCCAATACACATAGAAATGGCGGCAAAACACCTGCTCCCATACAGATGTATGCTGGGATTTCTTCTTATCCAATAAGATAGGCCACTTCTCGGTCACATCCGAATTAATTCTGTTCTTTCTTGTTTTGAAATCAGAACACCTGTGATCCCTTGTCTGTATCCCCTTTTTGTGTGTTAACATCATTCTTATTTTGTGAACCTTTTGCCTTATTACTATTGCATTGCCTACTTTTGTCTTGCATATATTGTTAGCTGAGTATTATTTTTGTTCTCTTCTTTCCTTTCCCTTGTTATTGTTCATTGAAAACTTTGTCAATTTTGTTTGTCGGGTATTTCTGACAATTACATGTAACCATGACCAATTTCTCTACAGAATATAACCTGACGAGACCGCAATTTGAAACCGGCTGGCCAATTACACAGTAATAACCATGTTTCAAAAACTGAAGCTAAAAACTTCAAATTTAATTATAGAATTAAATTACAAGTATTAGTTCCGTTTCATATTCAAGCGAATTTTGGAATAATATTTATGCTCTGTAAATTTGCACTGTTTTGTAAAAATAAAAATTAAAAATCCCAATAAGAACACCGGATTATATATCTTACTGTTCTTTCTTATATATATATATATATATATATATATATATATATATATATATATATATATATATATATATATCGTCGATAAGTGCTACAGTATCTGTTACAATATAAGCAAGATTTCACTACTACTTTATTTCACCCGCAAACAGAGCATATCATTTCAATATTTTTCTACTTCCATGAACCTGGTGATGAATGTAATATATATATATATATATATATATATATATATATGTGTGTGTGTGTGTGTGTGTGTGTGTGTGTGTGTGTGTGTGTGTGTGTATATATATATATATATATATAGTCATCCACAGACAGACTGTTTCGCTGTTTCACAGCTCATCAGTGTTACTAAACATCCGATTGCCTCAAGCCGGGATCAGAGATTTTAGCCCTAATCGATATTGGCGCACGGCAGGGATGAAGGTGAATTTAAACGTATTTATTTTTAGACAAACACACCAGTGAGCCGAGATTCGTTTTTAACGAAGAGTCTTGCATCAGCAGCAGTAATAGTCACTTTTCTCCTCGGCCGGAGAGCTGAACCGAAATAATTTTTTTCAGGAAAGTGTGAATATAAACCAAATAACGAGATATTAGCAACTGTATATGTTTGCGATAGCGTGCATACGCAGATAAGCAAATAAATATTTATTTCATTTTATTCATGGTGCAAACAAAACAGTGCTTAATGTAGTTAAACAAAGCTATGAAGTATATATTAATAAATATGAATGTAGGTATATGTGTATTTATTAACATTCGCACACACGCACACGCACACACTCACACATATATATGTTATATATGCGAGGTGCTTATTTGAAAGTGCTCAATATCAGTGCTAGAGCTAACTTATTCAGCTGTATGGCTATGAGTTTGTGACCCTGAGTTTCACGCTTTTGCGATCATCAGACAAAATGGTTTATTTTTTTTTAAATAAATCTATTTAAGCTTGTGTGATTATGTTTGGTGGTGGGAGGTGGAAATCCTCCCCTGTGTCCGTTTTGGGATGATACTCTTACAACAATACATACATACAGGTATACGCGTTATAGTTCACACAAAATACCCATATAAATAATTCGTGATTAGGCACAGATACGTTCGAGCATACATACGCAATTGTAATCCTATTTTGGTGTTGAGACTGTATAAAATGAAGTTCTTTCAACAAAGGGCAGGTTGAAGTGTTCTTGGCTCTTTTCAGATCGGCCGTCTCCGTCGTCAAACGAAAATACGCTTCTTTACATACACATACACACATGTAGACTTGCCCCTACACTGCGATCTGTCTGGGCCTTACATCACCATATTGGTTAAGTGGGTTCTGTTTGTGGATATAGCGATTATGATGTATTTCATTTTCAACGCTGACTGCTTGTGTATTATTGACGTCAATAATACCACCAAACATAATCAAACATAAACAGGCATAAATAGATTCAATTTTTAAAAAATAAAGTTGTTTATCTGGTGATCGCGAAAGCGTGAAACGCAGTGTTACAAACTCATATCCATACAACTGATTATATATATATATATATTAGAGAGAGAGAGAGAGAGCTGAAATAAGGATAGTGACTAAAATAGCAACTGTTTCACTAAAAATAATGTTTCTAGTAATAAGAAATAATGTCAGACAGAAAATCTATTCAAAAATGACTTCACATTACATCGATCATCAGGTTCGTGGAAGCATAATTTCCTGAAACGAAAATCAATTTTTAATTACTAACGAAAGTGGAAATACCACTTCTGTTCGTGTGATTGTTGAATACGCCCTGATCGTGCTTGTGGGTGAAATGCGGTAATACTGAAATCCTGTTTACATGGTAACAGATACTCTAGCGTTTATCGACGATATAATATATTGGCGCCCCAACACAATGACCAGTGCGGATCAGAAGCGTCACGGATTCGGGTTTTTTTTACGACAAAATCTTTACTTTTTATCATTGTTTTTATTAAATAAAGTCAATGAAATGAATTCACTATTGCACAAAACAAATCGTAAACATAAAATAAATATTTAAAAAAAGAGTTAGATTTGTTAAATTTTCAATATACACTATTAAAATGTCAACATTTGTACATTGCTCACTTCCCTTTAATGTGTTCTAAATGCTAATGTAGTTACCACATTCAGAACTGAAACCTGAATAGCTAAATAATTCAACGATGCAATCAACATAATAATCGCTTTTTTAACAGGCTCTACAGCGTATATTGAAATCAGCTGTATTGTATCTTTATTACAAGAGTTATTTTGAGAGAGTATCCAAAAGAAAGCCAGTTTATATTCGGCAAAAATTAAAAATTTGAAATGTGGAACAGAATATTAAAGTGTTAAAAAATTGTTATCAGTATGTGCTGAATTTTCAAATACTGGATTAATGTACGTTTGTGGACTTTCTTACCAAGAATGTTTTTTCAATAGCCAAGAGTTCCCTATGAAATATGGCGCATTTGTGGTTATGTATTTTACGAAGCAGTTTTAAGCATCAGTCATTTCTTTCCAAGATCTACTCACGTTTATTTGAACAAAATAAAAAATCTCTTGGTTGACAATGGGGTTTCAATGCTTCTTCTATGTGCCATGTCCTTGCAGGACGTGGGCGATCAAGAGCAACACGTCTTTACTATTAACGTTTTCTGCAAATGTTTTCTGTGTGCTTCCAACTGTCAATAATACTAATCCACGTTAAACTTCTCTCCATTAATCGTCTGAGAGACCCCTCACTGTCTTCCGTGAGTATGGCTGATGCTAACCTCCAGGAAAGTGACTCGTTGCATCTTCTCAGACTAACGTTTTCAGCTGACATGAACTGAAAAGACTATATTGAATCCATTGCTAGGTCTGCTGCTAAAAAGTTGGTTCACTGTGTCGTGCGAGAAAATCTTTCTCTCCAGAATCTATCTTACATATCTATAAGTCTACCATTCGTCCATGTTTAGAATATTGCTGCTATAGTGATTTTGCAAGCGTAGCTTAGGTGTAACACAAGGCCGAAAGTATAGGACACCCAGTAAGGATCGAACTCTCTACTCAGTCGTAATTGTTCTAGCGAGACAAGTTTGCTAACCATTACACCGCCCAGAGGTGCCCATGTTGCTGCTATAGATGGTCCGGTGCTCCTGCTATTTTTTTTTAGCTCCTTGATAAAATCCAAAGAAGAATCAGCAATATTATCAGTCCTGATCTGGCGGCTCAACTTCAGTCACTTTCCCTCCGGTTGCCTTCCTGTAGCTTTCTATAAATATTTTCATGGTAATTGTTCGGATGAGCTCTTCGCTATGGTACCTAGACTTTTTTAAAATTAAGCGCAGTGTGTGACTGGCGTCGACATCTCATCAATTTACAGATGAGGTGGCTAGACGTAGCCGTAAATTCTATGCTAACAGTTTCTTTTCTCGCTTATGGAACTCACTTCACGCTCCATGTTCTCCAGAAAACTTTAATCTCCAAATGTCAATTGCTATCTGTTGTCCTCCTGATTATTCTGTTCTCTTCCCGTTCATTAGTAATGTTTCTGTTCCTAATTCTTCCGCGCCTATTAACCCCTTGTGTCTTTACTGCCGTGTTTAGGAAAAAATCGATTGAAAAAAACTATTCCGTCATGGTTTTGCACTAGATTCGTTCTAATGTGTAAGTGCCAGGCAGCTGTAAAACTGTCATTACTAATCCTCTATATGCGTAAGATTCCTATTTTAAACTTTGCCTACTGCCATTTTCCGTTTGAGTGGGTAAGCAATTAAATGACATATTTAATGTCAGTTTTATATAATATTTAAACATGAACAGAAAACCGACTTTGTACATATTAAATGACTTTGCGAGCGGACACACGCGCGTAATCATTGCTTTTTTTCGATAAAAATTTAATATTTTATTGTCTATTTATGATTCTGCCTACTGAAACATAATGATATATAATAATATATCAAAAATGGTTTCGTTTTAGTCTGCTAAAGGTTTCATTTTGTTATGTCCACAAATGTTCTATATGCCGTGTCCTTTTAAGATGTTGGCAGTCATGGCTCTCCACAATTTCTGGTTCTTTGTAACTCTTAATAAATGTTGTATTTTTGTTATCTCTCATGAACATTGTTTCGCCATTTATTTACTACAATAAATTTGAATAGGACATTTCGTTACAGTTGAACAAAGGATAAATTAAGGCGAACAAGGAACCTAATTCATCTGACCACTTCCAACCGCCTGAATAGACAGCGGAACCGGGGCGTAATCTGACGCTTTTCCTCACCTGATACTGCCGCTATGACTAGCTGGTTGAAGTTTCTGGGACGCGTGATGAGGAAGGAGAGCCTGAAGAATCTGATACTCTTCGGGTCGAATAGAGGGAAAGAGAGATAAGAGAAAACAACGCGTGACATACATGGCGGACTTAAGCAAGTGGATGACAGAATGTGATCTGGGGGAGGAAGCAGAGAGTACAGAAATTGTTGAGAGCTGAAAGGGATAGAGGGAGGTGGAGAGCCATGATCGCCTACGCCCTGAAAAAACATAGTATATAAAAAGAAAGAAAGAATTAAATCTACGTGACTATATGCATATATAAATCTCGTGACCAGATTAAGTACCAACGCGTACAAACATGATATTCTGAGTTTACAACATGTTGCGAAATATTTTGCATTTGATTTTTTTGAAACAGAATTACAGATGTGCTATGCAAAGCTTGTTTCACATTATTGTAAAAATAGGAGATTAAATTTCTGCAATTTCTAATTTACATGGATAATAATGGACCATTCAGTATTGATTCCGAGGAATGACGGAGGAAAAGGTTGTCTCCTTTTAAGGAGAGAAATAAAGACACTTCGGTGTGGTGCAATGGTTAGCAGACATGTTCTCGCTAGAACAATTACGACTGTTCGGTCCCATACTTTCGGTTTCGAGCCACATTTAAGCCACGATTAGAAATCTCAGCATAATAAAGGACTTCATAATAAGAGAGAAAGTTTGATATCTAAAGGGTTGTTAGAAACTTATTTTTAGCCAAAAAAAAAAATAAATAAATAAAAATATGGCGATTATATTCATTAATATTCATATTATATTCATTAATATTCATATTATATTCATTAATAATAATTCTTTATTAAATTAAATTTTTAAAAATTACAATTTTCTTCTTTCCATGATCTGATATAAACAATAGACTATTCTGTTTTGGTTACGCGGAAATATATGAGATAATGTCTGGCTTAATGATTCATTCATTTCCTACGGTTTATCAACCTTTGCAGGTTATTTAAAGCCAGAAAATAGTTTTCGATTGTAAGAATCTGGGGCGGGGGATAGAGATAATAATTATTTAGTCATGTAAGTTTTGCTAATTCACCCATAGCTGGAGAAGAAGAGGTAGATCCATACTTTTCCCACGAGTATTTGCAAGGGAATATACGAACCCCAATGGGAATTTGAACTCGGCTCTCCGATTAACAATTCCGAGTCATTATCCATTACACCACCCGCATATCCAAGCTTACAGCACCTATATTCCCAAGCCATTATCCATCTAGGTAGTGACCAGGCTCCACGCTGCTTAATTTCTGTGATCGTACAGGAATCTATGTTTCAACGCTATACGGCCTCAAGCTGTCTGGTTTTAGTGAGCATACATAATAAGAATTAAGAAAGAAAAATCGATGAAGCGCTGAACGTCTGCTTCAATGAAATAGATAATCTTCTTAGTTTTTAATATTTTCATTTGTACCCTCTTCTTTAAATAATAACCTGCGTTCATAATATTGATTGTTATTGCAATATTTTGCTAGAGCATTTTAGCTCATGTTTCTTTTTTCACAATGACGTTCACCCTGTACAAGGCATTCGAGCCGCTCGAGGTAGAGGCTTACAGAGTAAAACACAGTTTATGCGGACATGTGGGGAAGATGTAGGGATCAGAGAAGCATACTCTTATCCAAAAAGAAGCCGTTTGTGGGGAGAAGTTGCTCGAGTGGAACTCACATCTCACCAAGGCGAATGGGATAATGGTAGCAGCTACAATGTGCGTAGCATGGCGGGTCTTACCTGTGAACTGATGGAACTAAGGAATATAGTTTTCGTGAAAATAGCTATAGAGCAACGAAATGCTTGCGGCGTTTCGTCTGTAAGAAAGGGATTGGATGGCGAAAAATAATTTGTCACCAACAAGGACTTGAAGACGATTTGGATTTTGTTGAGACTGGAAAGTGAAGACTTTGCATTCCTGTCCACATAGTAACAGTACCTCCATTTTTCGGCCTTATCTTGTAAAGTTAGAGGATAACAGGAGCCGGGTACTTACTGGAGAAGCACGGGTACCATTTTTTTCAACATCTTTACCAATAGATTGTATAAAATAGTTCCACTTAAGGTCTGGGTTGAGTTTGAGTCCCAATAGACGCTCAGGGCACTGGACCTCCGCCCTGAGGTAACATCCGTTCACCGGGATTGGTGACAGTTCTGTGTTCGATCGGCAATGATGGAAGTTTAATGACGCAATAGTATAATTTCCACAGCTATGTTTTTTGAAAATTGCAAGTACCGTATTCAGTAATTAAATGAACAATTATGATTCTTTAAAAATTTAAAAACAGAAAAACGTAAAATTTTCACGTATACTGAAAGTTGATGGGAATATATTTAATATATATATATATATATATATATATATATATATATATAGTTGACGTAAATATATTTATTATATATATATATATATATATATATATATATATATATATATATATAGTTGATGTCAATATATTTATTATATATTATACAGGGTGTCCGTAAAGTTCGTGTGCACTTAAAAAATTTATAACTTATTTTGTATTTGCGATAGAAATAATTTGAAAAAAGGATTAGAAAGAAGTAAATCTATATTTTAAGGTTTTATTGAAATTTTATTTAAGTTTCCACATGTCCTCCATCATTAGCAATACAAAGGGTAATACGATTTTGCAGTTCACGGAAAACATTTGCCAACTGATTTACAGTAATGCCTGAAATCACATTAGTCATTTTAGATATACTTAAAACTAGGTACATTAAACTTTATAACATTTTTTACAGATTATTTCTATCACAAATACAAATAAAGTTATATTTTTTTTAAAGTGCACACGAATCAAAATTTCCATAAATTTTTCATTAGATTTTTATTATTAGCCTACATGAGAAACTACACATTATTAAGTTTCTAAATAATAAAAATCTATTAAACAATAGACATGAGTTAACGGTTTTTTGCCGACATCATCAAATCTTTGCATTGAATAATTAGCATATAATTTTTTTAAAATCCATAGTCCTAATAAATAGCTTAAATACCCTACAAAAAAAGATAACCCTTTATGAAGTCGTCAAAAAACAAATGTTACGGCAGTTTTTTTTTTTGGGGGGGGGGTTATACACAAAAACCTTTCAGAAAAGATAAAATAAAAAAATAAATAAGTCTCCATAGACACGTAAACCAGACTAGACGAAATCATCTTCCGTTTTAAATTTAGACACCCCAACCTTACCCTGACTTGACATCTATGAATGTAACTCTATACTGATACAAATTATTAACACTCTGCGCCCCTTTCTATATGAACAATCGCGCTGGCCGTTACCATGGAAATTTTAATTTCAATAATGAATATGCTATTAAAAAACGTAAATTTCAGAAATAAGTTATTCCGAAAAAAATTTCGCTTGAAGATGGAACAGAGCTTACTTTAATTCAATTTAATTCAAATAATTATATTGAAGTTTTCGGCTCTTTTTTTGAAACATGAGAACTCTTATGTAGCGTCTTGGAATCATATTTTTAAATAAATAATTATATATATATATATGTGTGTGTGTGTCTCTGTGTGTGTGTGTGTGTATACATATATATATATATATATATATATATATAACTTAATGAATTTTTATAAAAATAAGATGAAAATTACTTCCGGAAATTAAACTTGTCACTGTCATTGATTTTCTCAAATTTTTAATGTTTGCAGTTGAATTAATTATAGAAAGCAACATTGTTTACATACCATTTGTGTCCATTACTCTCGACCACCCACTGCTTATGCGGTAACCACAAATCGATGGTGTACTGAAATTACAATCCAACGACATATCTGGAAAAAAAATTTTAAAATATCTTATTTATCCATGATGTATAATCTCTTCCCCTCTATCTATATATTCACACACTGATACACACCCGTGCTCGCGTAGATACAGTGGGTCTAAGTGAACTTCAGCATAAATTGAGAAACATTAGGAAACGAAATCACTGGCAACACCATAGAGGATTCTTCTTTTATTTGCTATCAGGGGAAACTTCCAACCAGGTCGTTTAATACAGTTTAGGAATCCCACCGCCGAGCGATGCCGTGTCATCAAGAGCACTGGCTGCATACACAGCTATGGAACACAGTCTACAAGAAGGTTCATCCTCCATTTGACAGGTCTTATTTTTAATCCTCTTGGGGGTTTTAGCCACCCTCCTCACCAGAAATAAAACCTGGCGGCGGAATTTGTTTAGTAGTCGACCATGCGGTAGATAATACATTAGGGATGTAGTTGTTAGGGAAGCTGAAAAGGGCTGTGTAAAACTATTGGACCAATGAAAGATCTGAGATGATAGTAGGACTCCATATATCTCGCGAGATAAATGTAGCGCTCTGTTTAGTCAAAATTAAATGCTTTGTTGGTGAAACTGGAGTGGCCTCTCCAGGGCGCAGGCCTTGACAATAATATATGGAGGTCATGCTTTTCCCAGACTACATAGCACTTCTCTCGGTCCTACTGACAAGATCCAGAAGAATGCAGAGCATTATATTTGGGGCCGGAGTGGCTGCAGGAGTTCCTGGGAAGTTGTCAGTGTTGACAGTTAACGGCCTTCGGAGCTCCACTCCGGGTTTGCTGTCTGTATTTAGTTACATAGTTTTTTCCCGCGTTTGGATATGACCGCAAGGTAGTAGAGATTTAAAATCGAGGTTTTCTTTCGCCTAGTGGGCTGCTTTCCTGGGTTGTCGAGCTCTGTCTATCCGAAGCGGCTGGTTATGAGGCGCCAGATTTTCACCTTTACCAATTTTCCGGTTTGGAGCTAGACTTTTTGAGACACATGCCACGGAAGCATTTTATAGACAATGTGAGCTTGTTCCCGCTATCACATCCGGCTATGACAACCATTGGAATATATATAATGAATTGGAACGTATACAAACATATGCAATATATTGGAACGTGTATAAACATTATATACATTACGTGTCTTAGGTCATATTTATCTGAGATGATAAAACTATGATACTAAGTAGGAATTGTTCCATTTTATTAACACGAGTGTAAAATGCCTTGACAAGTTATTGTAGTTGAACATTAAGTTGCTTTTTTATACTAAATTTCTATTAGTGCTTATAATTAATATGATATAAATACAAATAAAATAGGTATACAGTAATGAAAAAACAAAACGTGCGCACAAAACGTATTGTATTGATTATACAAGCATATCAATAATAAACATATCAATGTATCAAACTGTTTGCTCCGTCATTCACACACACATCTCTTTACCTGCAAAACATTTATTATTTATTAAACAATAAAAATTATGATAAATGTATTATAATAAAAATTATGAAAATAAATATACTATAAACGATTTTAATGAATTAAATGAATCCTAGAACTTCTATTGTAATATTGATAGTACTACCGTAATACGTACTGTATACCTACTTTCGCAGCCCCTTGTATACAAATGTAAAAACTCTTATAGGACAGCGATTATATAATAATACCATACACGACTTCTATCCCATAATAGTTGTTACTTTTGCATACACCTTATGGAAGAGAAAGAGAGTTCTCAGTTTCTGGAATAAGAAACTTCGAAAACATTTGTCTGTGTTTTAAAGAAAAACGATATAAGTACAAAAATAATTGATATTATAGAATTAAATATTCTCGACATCTATTTGTAAAATAGTGTTACTCACATGGACAATTTTGGTCATCTACTCGAACGTTATCGATGGCGATGTCCCCAAGATAAGAAGATCCGTGCACGGCAACGAGGCTGAAGGCATCGATATCATTTACAATTCGCAGACAGAAATATTTCCACCTATCGCCTTGGTTTCCGGATACTTCCCACTCTTCTTTGCTCAGTTGACCAACATGATATCGCAAACGTAAGCTGCCCATACTTTTGCCGTACATATGATACCAGAAATGCAAGTATCTGCCCGTTGTGTTCCCCACTGGGAAATTAACAATAGCCGAGTCTCCCTCACTCCCGTACGAACTTTCAGCATACAAGTAAAAGCCTGAAAAGAAGAAAATTAGAAATATTATTGCAGTTTTATCCTTTCTGAAAATGAATGTGTTACTCTAATATTTTATCTTATTTTATTATTGAGGTGAAATATCAAATAAAGAAATCTCAGTCAAGGACACATGGCACAGAGGATAAAGGCGTTAGTTAGATTCAGTGACAGGACCCAAAGAGAGTGAGTTCAATACCTAGTTAAGGTGGTAGAGAACTTGGAGAGGGGGATTAACAGGAGATAACTGATAACTGACATCCATTAGACATGGCACGTGGAACTAGAACAGTCTACCCCAGTGAGCGAAATAAAGAGTTCAGTCCAACATTCCAACCACCTGAAGAAGGCCGGAGCGTACAACGGCTAAAACGTTGTGATAAATATGGCAACAAAGATGAGGACAATATTCCGGATAATGTACATAATACTTCATCTCAGAAATATAGACAGATACTTAATTTTTTTTAAATAAATGTGGCAAATGTAACACTAATGTACACAGGCGTGCAAACGTTTGAGGACAACTAAATAAAATCATTTTACGCCCTTATTTTATGAAGATTGTTTAGTAATAGGCTTATATAGGTAAAGTCTATGGACTTTGAGGATTGGGAAGTTTTGAGGGGCGTAGAATCAACTCTTAATTTCTGTTGTTCCCACCCTGAGCCAGGGTGGTAGAAGCTGCTATGGGCAAATAGGGAACCCCCAAAATGGGGTCAAAACATGAAAATATAAAAATACTTTAGAAAAATTACCAGCAATACATTTTCATAGTAAAAAATAAATAAAATAAAAAATCAGCAGTAATAAAATTTTTTGAAAAAAAAAAAAAAAAAACTCACAAAAAAATCAAATTTTACCATTAAATGACCCATAAGGTGTTAATATGCCGTTAAACAAACAAACTAAACCAAATCTTGAAGATTGTGTAAAATAACCACAACGGCAATGGTAGTAGTAATTCACAATTACATTATTTTCGTACCAATAAGCTACAAATCCAAAATATAGTGATTTTCCAGGCGTAGCCCAGATGTGGCACAAGGCCGAAAGTATGGGACACCCGGTGAGGATCGAACTCACTACTCAGTCGTAATTGTTCTAGCGAGACAAGCTTGCTAACCATTACACCCCCTGGAGGCGCCCACAAATACAAAATATATCTGGCCGCTGGCCACTCAGCTGTTCATATAACACTGGACGGGGTAACTTATGTCTGCATATGAAAGTCCCCCAATTATCTAATGAGACCTTCGACTCAGATTGGAATATATGTTCTTGCGTTTTTCTAGGTGCCGTTTACACAGCTATAATCAGCTTGAAGTAAAAGATCTAAGTCATGATAATATGAAAATTCTCTAGGAGGAATTGTGCCATCTTATTAACACAAGTGTTAGGTGTCTTGACAAGTCATTTTAGTTGACTATTAGCTTCCTCTTTGAAATCATGAAACAACATTTCTGAAAATTCCTGATGATAGTTGAAGTGAAAAGTAACTGGACAAGAGAATTTATAGAAAAAGTTTCTAATTCATCCCAAAAGACGTTTTCTACTACTGAAAGTGTTTGAAGTACAAATAAAACCGTAAGACCCCGACAGTTAGATAAGAGACTTGAAAAAAAGATTGTGAGACATTCGGTAGACAATCGACCGTGAGGATTGAAATCAGTCTTAACAGTGATGTTTCAGTTGATCCAGATTTTCGCGGGAATATAACAGAAAATAACCCAACTTGAAGATGCGTATAGCAGCAACAAATCTCCAACATTAATTAAAACACATCGGAGAAGATTGAAGTGATTAAAAGAACATCCAACATACGATGCTGGAAAGTGGCAAAAAGTAATTTTTAGTGATGAATGCAAAATAGTTACATTCTAATGCAAAAGAATATATAAGGCCGGTAGGAGAAAGAAACAATGCAAGATACATCAGAAAAACGGTAAAATTTGGTGGTAAAAATGGTGTGTGGTCTCATCAAAATCGACGGTAAAGAAAATTGGCAAAAGTTGAAAGCTATATAAGTTTATTACAGTCTAATATCCTGCCAGACTGCAAAGATGAGAGAATTTTTCACAATGACAGTGCTCTATGTCATACATCACCCGCGACAAAAAGGTTTCTTGGAGACGAGCCAGAACAAAGTCTTGATCTCAATATAACTGAACCATTGGGCAGGGAACTGAAGACACACGTGCCCCAGTGAAAAATATTCAATCTGCAAGTCCTTTGGGATTATTCACAGGAATAGGAAACATTTTCTAATGCGAAAATCTGGACCTTGTTCTATTCAACACCACATTCAATTGAGGCATCTTTTCGAGACAAAGACTGCAGTGCTAATTACTAACTCTATATGCTGACGTTTTGTACTTTCAGTTATAACAAATATAACTTTTTCATTCCTTTTTAACTTAAGAAAGAATTGATTATGCTCAAGATGCTCTATCAACCACATTAACTAAAATGCAGTAACTTGTTTTCTGGTCCTCAAAGATCATAAAATGTACCCAGAAAAGTATGCAGCTAATAGCTATCGATTGTGGGGTAAAATTAACAAAAGTAATTGATTTATTAATGTAGCCCAAAGGTTTTTCACGCCAGTATTACTACTATATGGCTTTTTTCGTCGATAGCAACGGTCAGCAGGGAAAAATAAAACACAGCGTCGATCATGGCTAAAACAATCAATACGCGATCGGTAGGGTTTTTGACAACGACCATAGTAGTAGAATCATCTACTGTGAGTCCTCTGCGTCTTTGTCTAGCCTCTACAGCGCCCTGGACTCTATTTTCTTCATAGCGCTTTACTCCCACGTAAACAGCAGCCCTTCACCTCACTCGATCCCGGGCAGTCGCATCCCAGTTCGCAACATTGATAGAAAATTCCGTCATCGACGTTTTACATTGGTCCTTGGAGCAAAGCTTGGGTCGTCCAACGTTACGCGTGTCCTCAGGCGGTCCCCCATATAGTATCTGTTTGGGAATTTTGGAGTTATCCATGCGCTCAACGTGCCAAAGCCACCTGAGACGCCGAGACGGCAGGATGGGATATATTGAGTGAATGCCAAGGACATAAGTACGGGGTGTATTTGAACTCGCCTCGAAGATTCCATTTTCTGTACCGATAACCGTTACGGTACTGACAGGGAAAGATAATTAATTTTAAGAACTATATTAAATAATTTAATGAATTTAAAAATCAAGAATAAAAATTAATAATTCGTTAATCAATGATAGCCATCAAAACTTATGATAATTCGTTTATCTGTCTACCTGGTGCCTCGCGATATTTCTGTAATCGAAGAGTGAGTGTTCTTTTGAGGTTTTCCTTTCTAGACGACCACATGTCCCCACATTAATGAATTCCAGGGTTTGGGAATTCAGAGATTTCCTTCTCCTTGATTGGTTGCCAATCAAGATTAAAGAACTCAGTCTTCTCTGATATTTAACACATAACTGTGGTAGAAGAGATTGATACATTCTTTTCCCAGGGGTATTTACGCGAAAGTGAATGTAATGAATTCGACTGGAAATCGACCTCGGTTAGCCGTTTTTTCATTCTGAGCTACTATCTATTATATAACCCACAAATTACACTATATCATTATTAATTTGACATTTAAAATATAGCAGAATTTCTTCCTTACCATTAAATGGTTTAGCAACATCTCCGTTGGGTCCTGTTCCGAAAGTGGGAGTAGCACCTTTATATCTCTTCCAGACATATTCCGAAGCGCCTGTGCAAGCAAGTGTGTAGTTACAAAGCAGCGAGTTGTCAAATGTACACGGACTCATCTGTACACTGTCTGTAATAGATAATAAAGTAAATAATTCATATCAATGATTTAGATTTGATATAGAAAATTATAGCCAGCGCAAATATCAACTATCGCCGGCTGCCAAACATGCACTTTTTCGATGCTAACAAGTTAGACAGCAGCTAAATTCTAAACAGTCTCCGATCCTCAATTTCACTCTTATTCTTTTTTATTCCATGTCTCTTTAGGACTTAGCATTGGCTTTGGCTTGGTTTACTTTATGGCTTATCAACCGTTTGTGCCGTTTGATGCCGAAATTTAATGTTTTCTGAACAGTCTTGTATTTAAATAATCAAGATATTTTATTTTAAATAGTAAGGCTACTTACTGTTAGTTATGGCTATTTTTTAAATTATATTTTTGAAATCAGTTCTAATTTTTTTTTAGTGTTGCTTTGATTGTAATTTTACTATAAAAATATATTGTTGTTCATTTTATTATAAAATGTACTGTTGATTTTTGTTTAGGGGTTCACTATTTGCTCATAGCTGGGACCCTAACAGGTGCTACCATCCTGGATCATGGTGGACCTGGGTACAACAGCGATTAAGAGTGGGTGCACGCTCCTCAAAACCTTTAATCTTCTGATGTGAGGCCTTGCTGCCGGGTGTAGTTTATCGTCATACCCAGGAATGACAAATTTATATAACTTTCTATCCGATTCATCTCCAAGCAATATTTATCGCCTTACTATCTCTACCAATGACTGTTCTGCTAACCGTTTACACGACATCGTTATGTGGCTTATTCCATGTTTTTTCTTCTTTTAATAAGTTTTGTGAGTATCACATTCTAATACCCACTTTCCTTATAAAATGTTTTCCAAAAATTTCAACAGTCACTTCCATTATTTTATCTAAAACTCTTAGTCTTTTTTCTGTTGCCACATATCGTCTGGTGTTCCTGCTATATATTTAGCGATCCTTGATAAAATCCAAAGAAGAATCTGCAATATCATTGGTTCTGACCTGGCATCACAGCTTCAGACCGTTTCCCACTACCGTAATGTAGCTTTCCCGTGTCTTTTTTATAACTACTTGGTAATTGTTCTAATGAACTTTCCACTGTCGTAACAAAATTTCATGAATTTAAGCGCAGTACTAGATTGGCGGCAAGGTCTCATCAATTCACAGTTGAATTGGATGTAACTATAAGTTCTATGCTAACAATTTCTTTTCTCTCATTTCTTCGCTTATGGAACTCTCTTCCGGTTCCTTGCTTCTCAGTCAAGTTTGATTTTCAAAAATTTAAATGCAATGTTTTCTTATATTCTTTCACACTCAATAACCCTCTGCATCTTAGTGACTTTGTTGCCTTGCTTGGAATGAAATGATTAAAAAAAGAGCTAGTATTTTGCGCGCATAATCGGAAATGAGTCGGCAAAATCATTTTTCCACCATGAAAGCACACAAGCTTTATAAGCACATAGCTTAAATGTTTTATATGCCTATAGTAACAAACCACTTACCAGCACTGTATAGATGTGTACTTACATCTCAAATATGCATTGTTTCGATGCGTCTCAAAGGTGCACTTACAGAGATGCATCTCAAATAAACACTTATTTCGATGCATCTCAAATTTATACTTATTTCTATGCATTTCAAAATAGTTTCATAGAGATGCATTCCAAATATGCACTTACACAGATTCATCTCAATGTACACCTTTATAGGTACATCTCAAATGCATACGTTCATAGATAAATACAAAATGTACACTTGTATAGTATACATGGCCACTCATATTTGAGAATACACGTCTAGTAGGGCGGCTAGCCAATCTCTGTTGCAAACGTTTGCTCAGGCACATTTGTGTTTATTCAACACCCACAGAGCCCCCCCCCCACTCCGTAGTTTATACTGAAACTATGCTGAGCAGAACTTAGTTATAGTTTCTGGAAAAGAGCCCGCAATTTGAACAAGGCCAGCACGCTCAAGCCCTCGACCACGATGACTTGTGACATCGTGTTAGCTCAGCTATCGGCGATCCCCAAGGGTTCCGTCTAACGTGAAAGTCGAACATGAGTCTTATGGTCAGAATACGAACGTTCTAACCACTCGGCCACGTGCACTTGTATATATGCATTGAAAATGTCCACTTATATAGATCTCACCTGCACATCTTTATAGATGTGCATTAAATCTACATTTACACAGATGCATTTCAAATGTAGAACCACAAAATGCCCGTCACACATAAACTTACATAGAAGCATCTAAAAGATACACTTAAACAAATAGATCTTAAATGTACGCTTATATAGATGCATCGCATATGTACACTTATAAAGACACATCTGAAATATACACTTACATAGGTGTATCTCAAATGCACACTTATATAGATGTATCTCATATATACATCTAAAATGTGCAATTATACAGATACATATAAAATGTATACCTATATCGAAGCACATTAAATGTACACTTACAAATACTCAACTCCTACATAGATGGATGTCAAATATAAACATACAGTGATGCATCCCATTTGTACATTTATCATTAATACCAGAGCAAAAAAAGATTCACATGCCGTAGTATATATATATGTATGTATATTACGTTGGTGCAAAAATAATGTCGTTTTCTCACATAAGTTACTATGTGAGAAAACGACATTATTTTTGCACAAATCTAATATATATATATATAAAAATAAGTATATATATATATATATATATATATATATATATATATATATATATATATATATATACTTATTTATTTTTATGTTAGTCCTTTCACATTCATGGTTCAAATTTTTATATACATGAAAAAGTTTATATAAAAAATTTATATAAAAAATTATGGCCAATAAATAAAATCAATTATAGCTTTAGTAATAAAGTTCTAAAATGTTTATAAAACAGAGTTTAAAATATCTAAATCGTAATTGTTAAAAGACTGCAATTGTAACAGAATGTTTTAAAACAAGTAATTTTTAATATATTTTTAAAATTTGAATTAAGTTACTTCTCTTACATAGCGGTATTTTTTTAATTAACAGAGCGAGTTCTTGCACGTGCACAACAATCATAACTATCAATTACATTAATACTTTTGTCTTAGCAATTCACCCCTGAAGATGATCTCGGATGGGATTGAAAGTACTTGGGAAAATAAAAAGTATAAGAACAACTACGGCGTCTTAATCAGTTTTGTACCAACACTAAGAAATTGATCTGAAGATTTGAGAGCATTAAAATAAAAATAAATAAACATAATAGGTGTAGATAATTCAACTAAACATGCTTGAATGGAAATTTGCTCTCTCTCTCTCTCTCTCTCTATATATATATATATATACATATATATATATATATATATATAATAATATTTTTTGTTTAAAAATATGATTCCTTCGCTACATAAGAGTTCTCATGTTTCAAAAACGGTAGCCGAAACCATCTAAATAATTATTAAAATTAAGTTGAATTTAGGTGTTTAGTCCCGTTTCATCTTCAAGCGAAATTTTAGGATCCTATTTTCGCTTGAAGATGAAACGGGACTAAACACCTAAATTCAACTTAATTTTAATAATTATCTGGATGGTTTCGGCTCTCGTTTTTGAAACATGAAAACTCTTATGTAGCGAAGGAATCATATTTTTAAACAAAAAAATATTATTATAATAAAGCTCTACTTCTGTTTGGAGCACTGTTTTCTTAAAAATAAAAACAAAAATACTAAAGAACTCCGGATTATGCACCCAACGTGTTCTTTTCTATTTTCTGCACACCTGCGCACTTATATATATATATATATATATATATATATATTACTTCTTTAAAGATACTTACGTTCGCAACTTCCTTGAGAAATGAAAACTTTTTGAACGGCCATAACGCTTTCTGTATTTGATCCTAGAATGCCAGTAAACAAAAGATAACCCGTTCGATTTGGAGGTAATTCCATACAACCATAATTCAGCTTAGCGCCATGATCTTCTGAATCAGACCAGAACTGGTAATTTGTTTTAATATTAGCTTGAATAAATTTTACCTGGAGTTGTCCAGCATTATCTCCAGATAAATAATAAAAAAATTCTACTCGTGCTTTTGGTGTGGTCTGGAAACTCAGTGATTGGAGGAAACTTCTTGCGCCTTCTTTCCCGATGCCCACCAATGCCAAATAATTTTCTTAAATAAGAAAAAAGAAGAGAAAAATCAATGAAACTCACACATGGATGGTTAGGTTTTTTTTAACTCTTGTTACATCCGGGGACTAATGACTAATTTTACCATTGACTAATGGTAAAATAATAAAGCTTGCATATAAGAGAAACATCAGAAGTAAACACCTGCCTTAAATTAAAAACATTAGTTCCATTTCATCCTCAAGCGAATTTTGCTTGATGATGAAATGGAACTAATGTTTTTAATTTAATTATAAAATTAAATTTGAAGTTTTTAGCTTCCATTTTTGAAACATGGTTATTACTGTGTAGCGAAAAAAACATATTTTAAATCAATTAATTTCTAATATTCATGCTCTGCAAATTTACATTGAGCACTATTTTGTAAAAAATAAAAATATCATTAAGAACACCGGATTACATATCTTACTGTTTTTTATTTATTTATTTATTTATATATATATATATATATATATGTGTGTGTGTGTGTGTATATATATATATATATATATATATATATATATATATATATATATATATGCCTCGGCCTATGTTTCATTCTGCGTGTAAAGACGTTCTCCCTCCCCACTAAATTGATTCAATTATTTATAAATACGTTTGTAGTTGCGGAGCCGACTACATAGGTAGAAAAACTCAACACTTAGACATGAGAATAAAACAACACGTTCCTACAAAAATTAGAAATAACACCTTGCCGTTGAATGGACTCGTCCCGAACACCTATGGTTCCGCCATATGCGAACACCTATTAAAGAACAGAGATTGTGCAGCCAAATTTAATGTTGACTGGTTCAGTCTGAAGTCGGACGTCCGGCTGACCGGCTGATCGGTTGAACACTCTGCCTTTCGGGGAGGTAAACTGACCCTGAACCCGTTTATACGGGTTTAAAGGGCATATTTTTGGCCGTGCCCACGGGCTCGGAGATCCCACGTTAAACTGGCCTTGTGCCACATGATACCCTCGTGTGGGTGACTAAATACTAGTGTTAACTGGTTCAGTCTGAAGTCAGACGTCCGGCTGACCGGCTGATCGGTTGATCGGTTGCACTCTCTTCCTTCGGGAGGGGAGAAACCCGAACGAGTCTACGCCGAAGGTTGGAGTCTCTTTCGGGGAGGTAAACCGACCCTGAACACGTTTATAGGATTCAAAGGGCATATTTTTGGCCGAGCCCACGGGCTCGGAGATCCCACGTTGAACCGGCCTTGTGTCACATGATGCCCTCGTGGGGGCGGGGGTGACTAGATACTAGTGTTGGCTGGTTCACCGTGTTGTCCCGGTCACACTTTATTTCATCTAAAGGTTCTGGAGGCACTTTACATTGGGTCCCTTAAGCCTTCTTTGTGTAAACAACGTGAGTGTCTGTTGGGGCTCGCTTTCATTCGTCTCTAGCTTCTTTTGCTATTATTTTTTTCTCCTCCCACAACTTCCTTTTATTGTATATTTTTCTGTGTTAATTATAAATTAAATCTCCCGTTGAAGCCTGAAGAGCGGGAGCGAAACCGGTTGCTTCGCCCGTTTTTAATATGTCTCGTAATATTAAGTTTTATACTTTTATTTCGATCATTAAATTTTGTACCTACAAAAATATCTTTATATATATATATATATATATATATATATATATATATATATATATATATATATATATATATATATATATATATATATATATATATATATATATATATATATATATATATATATATATCAGGTAAGGCAAAAGTTGTGGACCGTATGGGTTAATTAATTAATCACCATTCTTTTTCTGTGGGTCCATTTGAAATCAGTTGTTTATCAGATGCACCCCAGAAATATTGAGGAACTCAAAGAAAGAAAGAAATATGAATGTCGTAAAATGACAGAGGAAAACTCTCCGACGTGTTAATGAATCCTGCAGGCACAGAATTGAAATGTGTTTTGAAAAAAGAGGGGGAATTTTGGACAGCATATATAACAATTAAATAAGTAGTAAAAAAAAAAGTTTCATTTGTAATTATGCCTTTAATAAATTATCCTTAGGGTGCGCGACTTTTGCCTCACCCTGCATATATATTGCTGTTTTTTTATTGTTTTCTCTCCTTAAAATATTTTCTTTTTCTTATATTCTCTCACACTCAGTAATGCGTCTTAGTGACTTTATTCCCAATCTCTACTTTTTGACTTCCGTTTAAATCATTTATATAAAATATCCAAAATAATGGGCACATTTTAAATGCAAGAATCTTAGATTATAAAAACGATATAGTGTACCAAATATATTTATTACATAATTGATATGATGAACATATATCAGTTATGTAATAAATATATTTGGTACTCTATGCCATTTTTATAATTCAACCTAATTGCTGTGCCTCATCATTATAGGACATCCTGTGTCCGTCCCATCATAATGGAACACACTGTATTAGCATTTACTTGGCACACATACATATACATACATACATACATACATACATACATGCATGCATGCATGCATACATACATACAGGGATGAGACACATTTTAAATGCAAGTATATTGGATTATAAAAATGACAGTGTACTAAATATATTTATTACATAATCGATATATAATAGTTCAACATATTATTTAAGATTTGAATATTACATCCCTGAGATGGACACCACCATGAAGAGAATATGCACAAGCCCGCTCTCCTATTTCAAACGTAGTTGGTATTGTCTGTTCTCACGGAAGACAGCACACAGGGATGGTGTTTGTCGTTTTCCAAAATGCTGTTTGGGCTGCAATGATGGATTTTTAGCTTGTAAAGTATGCTTCCACTACATAATACAATTTCTTTTTGAAGTCCACGACATTATGAGAGTCCACCGACAGCAAAAGAGATATCAGAGGCATGTAGGAAATGGCAAAATCTTTGATAATATGTTGAACTCTTGTGTATGCAATAAATATATTTGGTACTCTATGATGTTATTTTATAATCCAAGATATTTGATGTGTCGCATCATTATAGAACACCATGTATAAACAGTTAAAACTAAAATTAATGAAAATAGATATTAAAGAACTCAAATTGGTTACCACTGAACATTTTTGTATATAAATAGCAACTATAGTATGACTTGTCACTTATATCCAACTATCTTATTCTACTAGAGTTGCTTGTTAATCCCTATTGTAGGTCTCTACTCTGGCACATTTGTGTTTCTTCAGCACCTACAGAGCCAAGCTGTGGTTTATACTGCAATTATGTTCAGTGAACCATAGTTACATTTTCTGAGATAGCGTGCATAATCTGAAATGACGCCCAGTTTGAAGAAGGCAAGTTTGCTCAAAACCTCAGTCACAATGACTTATGAATTTGAGCGTGCACAATGTTGACAGCTTCTGACTACCCAGTTTAATTCACAAGACTTGGGTCAAACTGTGGTATGCTTTTCAGACACCTCCACCAACATGGTGCATACTGTGATTGTTTTCCCAGAGTGATATTATCAAGAAGTCACCCCTCTTGACAAACGGATCCTGGTGATATATATATATATATATATATATATATATATATATATATATATATATTGCATAACTGAAATACATGAGATAGTCACCACTATGAAGATAACGGGTTCTCTAATTTCAAACACGAATATTATGAGGGTCCACCATCAGTAAAAGAGATATTAGATACCTGTCACCCTGTATTAGAATTTACTTGGCCCGAGAGTTGGTGAATACTGCCAGTTTGTATTTGAGTCCATATGCATTTACTTGGAAGGTGTTTCCTTTTGGGATAAGATAGTTTAGCTCTGCACAGAGCACAGCCGGGGTTCTCTTAGCCCCACAGTCACGATATTCAAGAATGATGGTACTCAAAACATTTACACACGCACCTAATACAATTCAGTAAACATACTTTTATGATGACAATTGCCGGCTGTTATTTTTAACAAAAAAAATTATTTATTCCAATTTATTAAAGTTGCTTCAATGAAAGAAAAAAGTACCTTTTGAATTTTGCGTATTGGTAAAATTGTTTGCTGTTAATGACCATGTTACCTTTTGTGAGACAACGTCCGGAATTATTCTATAACTGCAAAGGGACTCGTTGAATACACAAGACAGAGTTAAATCTGAAATAAATAAATAATTGATAGACAATCAGAGGATCAAGCTAATCAGAAATTTAAGATGGATCGCTCCAAATCAAACGAAGTATTAAACAAAATTACTATCGGAGCGGATATTTTCGGAGTAAAATTTAAGGAAGATATAAGGAAAGTAAAACATGGAAACTTCTACCCATTTCTGCTTTTAATGAAAATCTTTTATAAATAAAAAAGCGATTCCATTTAGTTCATAAAACAACTAACACACAGCCCCCTTGCCAACAAAGGCGCACGAAACGGTAATAAGCAGTTCCATTTTCGATAGAGTGGCATGTAGATTCATCGTCGACAATGTGGCACTTAACTACATCGTCGACAAAGAGACACGCTGCTCCATCGTCATGAAGGTAGCACGCAACACCATCGTCAACAAGTTTGCACGTAGCTTCATCGTGAGCAAAGTAGCACGCAACGCCATCGTCAACAAAGTAGCACGTAACTTCATTGTCCGCAAGGTAACACGCAACGCCATAGTCGACAAGTTTGCACGTAGTTTCATCGTCAGCAAAGTAGCACGCAACGCCATCGTCAACAAGGTAGCACGTAGCTTCATTGTTCGCAAGGTAACACGCAACACCATCGTCGACAAGTTTGCACGTACCTTCATCGTCAGCAAAGTAGCACGCAACGCCATCGTCAACAAGGTAGCACGGAGCTTCATTGTCCGCAAGGTAATACACAACGCCATCGTCGACAAGGTAGTACGTAGCTTCATCATCAGAAGGTAGCACGTATCTTCATTGTCCACAAGGTAACACGCAACGCCATCGTCGACAAGGTAGCACGTATCTTCATCGTCAGTAAGATAACGTGCAAGGTCATCGTAGACAAGCTTGCACGTAGCTTCATCGTTTGCAAGGTAGCACACAGCGCCATCGTCGACAAGGTAGCACGTAGTTTCATCGTCAGCAAGGTAGCACGTATCTTCATTGTCCGCAAGGTAACACGCAACGCCATTGTCGACAAGTTTGCACGTATCTTCATCGTCAGTAAGATAACATGCAAAGCCATCGTAGACAAGTTTGCACGTAGCTTCATTGTTGGCAAGGTAGCACACAACGCCATCGTCGACATAGTAGGACACAACGCCATCGTCGTCAAGGTAGCACGTATCTTCATTGTCCGCAAGCTAACACGCAGCGCCATCGTCGACAAGTTTGCAAGTAGCTTCATCGTCAGCAAGGTAGCACACAACGCCATCGTCGACAAGGTAGCACGTAGCTTCATCGTCAGCAAGGTGCACGTATCTTCATTGTCCGCAAGGTAACAAGCAACCCCATCGTCGACAAGTTTGCGCGTAGCTTCATCGTCAGCAAGGTAGCACACAACGCCATCGTCAGCAAGATAGCACGCATCTTCATCGTCAGCAAGATAACACGCAACGCCATCATCGACAAGTTTGCACGTAGCTTTATCGTCAGCAAGGTAGCACGTATCTTCATCGTCAGCAAGGTAACACGCAACGCCATCGTCAACAAGGTAGCACGTATCTTCATCGTCAGTAAGATAACACGCAACGCCATCGTCGACAAATTTGCACGTATCGCCATCGTCGGCAAGAAGGCACGCAACTCCATTATCAACCCGATAGAAACCAGTTCGACTGTCCACAAGGGGTCACGTAGCTCCATGGTTGGCAAGATACCAAGAAGAGCCATCATCTACAATGTAGCATGTAGTTCCATCTGCGTAAGATAGTCCGTAACTCCGTCGACTGCAAGATATAACACAGCGCCACGATCAAGTTAGCACGTTACTGCACAGCAGAGAACATAGCAGTTATATCTATTGTCAACAAGGAGCAACGCAGTTCCATCATCGATAAGATATCACGTAGATCCATTGTCGGCAAGATAGCACGCAGCTTCATCGGCGACAAAGCAGAAATCGTTAATAAGTTAGCACGTACCTCCATCGTATACAAGGTAGCACATAGGTCCATAGTATGCAAGGTGTTATCAACAAATTTGCGTGTAACCCCATCGTTGGCACGCAACGCCACGGTCGACAAGGTGGCACATAGCTCCATCTTAAGATAGTACGTAGCTCCATTGTCGGCAAGATAGCACGCAAACCCATCTTTGAAATTTAGTATGGAACTCCATTGTCAACAAAGTAGCACGTATGTCCATGGTCGGCAAGATAACGCGGAACTCCACCTTGGACAAAGTGGCACGTAGTTACATCGTCTGCAAGATAGAAAGCAACGCCATCGTCGACAAGGTAGCACGTAGCACCATCGTAGGTAAAATAGCACGTAGCTCCATCGCGATAAGGTAGCACCTAGCTCCATCGTCAGCAGGATGGTACACATTTCCATTGTCTGCATGAACGCAGCTCTATGTTCAGCAAGGTCGTACGCAGCTCCATCGTCGGCAAAATAACTGGCAGCTCAATCACCTGCATGTTAACGCGGCTACAAGATTGCACAGATAATTTTTCAATAAGTTAGCATACATCTAGATCCAAGAGCCACAAGATAGAAAGAATCTCGTTCGTTTACAAGATAACGCGCAATTAATTCGCCAGTTCGCATCTAGATCGTCTACAAGGCAGAACACGACTTTACGAAACGAGTTGTGAATCAACTTCGATTTTCGCTTTCTCTAATCAGCTCCCCCAAACACTTATTAAGTGTTCCTTTATAGCCCTATACAATCGCCAATTCTCGTTCTACAGGGGTTGTCCAATCTTAGTAAGGGGAGATAACAAACATAAATAAAATAAAAATGGTGAAATTAAGAAAACCTATAAATGAAAGATAAAAGAAAGAAATGATAGAAATACCTACCGGTTCATAATATTAATAAAACACACGAAAAATAAACATAAAACACACGAAAAATAAACATAAAACACACGAAAAGTAAAATAAATAATCAATGTTCAAAATAGGTTAAAAAAGCAAATGAAAACTTTGAAAAAATTAACACTAATACTGTTTCTCTTTAAATTGTAGCGAATGGAGTATACAGGATCGAAAAGGATTGGATTTCTCTTGGTCACTAGTATTTAATAGAAGCAGTTATGACTTCTCACGACTGAGATTTCAAAAGAAATGAATTGCAACGTGGAGGAATTTTGGCATACAGAGATATTCTATCAGCAATATAACACATGAGAAAAAAAAGAATCTCCACAAAACAGTTCAACTTTATTTTACTTCTAGTTGAGGAAAGACACAGGCGCGTCCAAAAATTTTAATTTTTAACATCTTTTCTCATCATGCTTCTATTTGTTTTAAAAGGCCGACTAATGTATAATATTCTTCTTAGTCTTATTTTATCACTCGAATTTCTTTAATCAGTCTACTATATCTACATGTAAGAAGCACACACGAACGATCTTTTTCTTACTATCATACATACATACACACACATACACACACGCATATATATATATATATATATATATATATATATATATATATATATATAGATGACAGACATATCTGCTAATTTTTGATAAAATCCGCTCATACTCACGAATAACCTTCCGTGTATTGGTGTTAAAGTATGAGAGAAATGTTCTCTAACTGTTTAAATTTCTTTTATCTTTATTTCTCAAGTACTTCTTCCAAGATCATCTGCCTAAATACACATATTTTAAATTATATAATTCAACATCCCACCGGAACAATATCACCAAGCAATATAAACGTGGCCTTGTGAAAAGGCAGATTAAAGTAAATAATGTCAACTTGATAACACTCAACAAACGGAAGCAAGCGATACACAACACACTACAAAGGAATACCACCTCTGAACAACTTAAACAAATACTAAAAGAAATTACTAACAAATCGGTATGTAAATATAGGTTAAAAATTCAAAGAAAACTCAATACATTATATAAAGGAACTATATATCTCCGGAATAACTTTGAAAGATTTATAATCATTTCTATGATTTAACTGACAAGAACTACTCAAAATTGCACCTAACAACCATATATACAAAAAATATAATGGACTACATAAAAAGTTGAGATTGAAATATTAGACCAAAATATAATTAAACTCTAGGAAAAGTAAATAATTGCCGCAACCAGAAATCCGTGATCTACTTAAAGCAGAATCTATAAAAGACAGACATAATAAAAAGGAAAATTCGTCTAAACTCTTAAAGAAAACACTCAAAATTGATGCAAAAGTATTACGCAACCACCCGAAAGGCCGCTGATAAAGCAAACATCTTTGTTGTTTTAAATAAGTCTGACTACAACTCAGAAATTGAACAGTTACTTGATGATCACACTAAATTTAGAAAACTCACTAATAATCCTAATATTCAGCTAAAAGTGAAAATTACTAAATTAATCACAATAATGTGGAAGAAGATATTCTAAAACTTACCAAAATAATCAAAGACTATAAATCAGGATACATTTATGGTTCTATCAAAACGCACAAGCCTAACTTTCCACTCTGCCCTATTGTATCCCAACTTCCTACTCCTATTTACCAACTAAAACGTTTAACCAATTAATTACACTATAGAAACCTAACACATGCAGCATTAAATCAACCTTTGAACTTATACAAATATTAAAATCCCAAAAACCTAAGAATGAAACCATAGCATCACTTCACGTTGAAAATCTGTTCACTAACGTTCAAGTTAGAGAAACCATTGACATTATTATTAAAAATATATATAATAATTAATCTCTACCGCCATTAAAAATGAAACCTAAAATATTAAGAAAATTACTTTTGACCTGTACCATTGAAGTCCCATTTTATGACCACAGAAATAACGTATATGTGCAACATGATGGCGTTTCAATGGGTTCAGTTTGGGTCCAACCTTTAGTAACTTCTACATGGCCAACCTAGAAAATAATATATTTAGTACCAGCAAGAAACCCTCCATCTACGTAAGATATGTAGATGATATCCTTATTTTAGTCTAAAACGTAGAAATAATGGAACTAGAAAAAAACTTTAAAAAGCTGTGTCCTCAAGTTTACATTATCTCAACTATAAGAGTGAACGTCCAGATTACTACAAAATAGCACTTATACAGAATTTAATTAACCGAGCATAAATTAATTCCCCCACAAAAAAGATTTTCTACATTAAACTAAAAAATATTAAGCAGACTTTCATTAATAATGACTTCCTAAACCACATTGTAGATGAACAAATAAGACGATATATATAAAAAAAAACCTCATCAAAGGACACTAAATATATCAAACTACTATATTGTAACCAGATGCATGCAAACTACAAACAGGATGAAAAAATCATAAAGAGTCTCATTTATACTAACATATATTTTTTTCTAATAAAAAATAAAATTAATTATATATCATAAAAAATACAATACAATCAATTTAATTATTCGCAATAACTCCTCTCCACTAACTGATGTATTACGTAAAACCAACATTATATACATTGGGAGAATGTATCTGCGACAAAACAAAAAAACAAAAACAAAAAACAAATATATATGTTGAGTATACGACAACTACATTAACAAAACGTCTTACACTCCACATATCTGACCATTCGTCCATTGCGAAACATCTACAACATTCCTGTCCACATTCACAATATAATGTTCTGAAATTCCTATTTTCAATTTTTTAAGCTTTAATGTGCGCATGACCATGACGTTATAACATAGAGGAAAGAAATTCCATAAAGTATAATTTTTTCACCTTCTAATGAACACTCGGCGCATTGTCAACCTTTTTACATTTAAACGTATAATGAAAAATTACGGTAATGGATAGCAACGCACAACTTTGTATAAATAGTTGTACACCTGAACAACATATAATTTTGTACTACTTTCACCTTTGAAGAATATCGAAACTACTTGGGAAATGAAAATAAAAGAAATTTAAACAGTTATAGCACATTTCTCTCATTCTTTAATATCAATACACGGAAGGATATTCATGAGTATGAACGGATTTTGTTAAAAATTAGCAGATATAATTTCTGTAATTTATTAAATCACACACACACACATACATATATATATGTGTGTGTGTGTGTGTGTGTGTGTGTGTCTACCTGTACGTATGTAGAGTAATTTGCTCTGGTTAAATGTAATTTACAGAAACGCCCAACAAGTAGAATTGACAAAGTTTGCAATAAACAATAACAAGAGAATGAATAGAACAGGGTCAAAATAACACTGAGCAAACGATATATGCAAGACAAAAGTAAGCAAGGCAAGTATAAGGAAGCAAAAAGTTCAGAAACTAAAAATGATGTTAACACACAAAAGGACACAGACAAAGGATTGTAGCGTTCTAACTTCAAGACAAGTAAGAACAAAAATATGGCGGATTAGATCGAGAAGTGGTCTATCTTATTGCTTCGGAAGTAATCCCAGCATGCATCTGTATTTGTCTATAAATTTGGGGGGGGGGATTTTTTTTCAGTCATTCCTAATATGTTTGAAACAAACAATATTTATATAATGAACAACATATGTCACAAAGAAGCTTAAGAGAAAATTATATTCACGTGTATACAAATAATTAAAAAAATGAAAGAAAATATAAGCGTCGTATGTGTGTTTGTGTGTGTGTGAGAGAGAGGGGGGAGATAGAGAGAGAGGACGTGAGTAAGTTTCCACGTGGTTTGTATGACATTAACTATTAGGTTGGTGCAAAAATAATGTCGTTTTCTCACATATGTGAGAAAACGACATTATTTTTGCACCAACCTAATAGTTGGTTTGCCAGGAAGGATATCTCTTCTCGGCGGTGACAAATTCTGTGTTGTCGTAGGCTACATTTTGATGAAGAAAGAGATCTAGGGTGCTTAGTTGCCTTCCTTATATAGTCCTGAATAGAACGCCCTCTAGTGGGCGTCATTACTGATAAGTAATTAACCCCACAATATCAAAGCAAGAGGCCTGAAGTGAAATGAATCCTTCTGTAGAGATACAGCGTCCGCTCCAACTATAAACAAAATGAAGCAAGGAGACGGAATTGCGTAGTAATTGTCAGTAATACATAATTGTTTGCCATCATAGCCTTCTTTGAATTTTTCAGCTAAAATATTTGCCACGGGCTTGGATATCCAGTTCGACTTGTAAACACAACACCAGTTGCAGAATAGTAAAGAATAGATCGTGGCGTGGCTAGTTACAGCTTTGCGGGGAAAGATTACAAATAGTGTGGTACATTCACAATTCGTCACTGAAACCCAGTAAGGCATTCCACACGCTAATGCGACAGTGCAGACAGCAAAGAGTGTCCATTACAAGATAATAAGAGAAAAGGAAGCTGTGAAGGGGCATGATTAACTATGTCCTAAAAGGACATGGCATTTAAAAGTAAGACAAATATAAGAAATACTGAGGAATGTTTTGGTTTTTGTTCAGATGTTTTATCGCAAAGGTATTCATATAAGCCTATTGTGGTGAACATTCCTTTTCCCACTTTGCCTATCATAAAAAAATGTAGTGTTTTTTGTTTGTACTAACTATACTTTACTTATTGCATTGTTATGTTGAAATTTTCCTTCCAGTCCAGCCCAAGTTAAGTTTATTATTTCAATTTTGTTGAACTTTTGAATTCTTTAGTTTTCTTTTATTTTGTGTATGCCGGTTTTCATTTATTTATATTTTTTGTTTTATTGACTCTCCTCCTCGTTTTCATTTTCGTATTTGTTTTAATTGTTGTTTATCAACTTTATTCGTTTTTAATTTTATTTTTTTACGTGCTTATTGTTATCAACTTTAATTTCACACGTTCTTGTTTGATTTGATTTTTTTTCATCCGTCCACGACTTTACTTCGTCTAATCATTATTTTCATTGTTAAAAAAAATAATATAAGCATATATGGTGCAAAAGTGGTGCAGAAAACAAATACGTCATCGCCGACAAAAACAGCCTGAAAAGAGGCCCCAAAAAGACTCTAATTATTATAATAGCCTAAGGGACAAATATGACGCGTTTATTAAAGGCAACGAGTTCCTGAATATCCCAGAAGCAATGGATACCGTAAAACAAATACGAGCCTAAGGGACAAATATGACGCGTTTATTAAAGGCAACGAGCTCCTGAATATCCCAGAAGCAATGGATGCCGTAAAACAAATACGTCATCGCCGACAAAAACAGCCTGAAAAGAGGCCCCCCAAAAATACTCTAATTATTATAATAGCCTATGGGACAAATATGACGCGTTTATTAAAGGCAACGAGCTCCTGAATATCCCAGAAGTAATGGATGCCGTAAAACAAATACGTCATCGCCGACAAAAACAGCCTGAAAAGAGGCACCCAAAAAGACTGTAATTATTATAATAGCCTAAGGGAAAATATGACGCGTTTATTAAAGGCAACGAGCTCCTGAATATCCCAGAAGCAATGGATGCCGTAAAACTAGAACCATCTCCCTGCTGATCACCGATGTAGGAACTCGGAAGCTTATTGGGGTCAGCAATGAAACAATGAAAGAAGCTCTGAAAAGCCTTCATATAGGACCCAAAAGTTTGACCAGGAGGTCAAATGTTTTATGGGACATTTTACTGGCGACAGAATAGGCTAGAATGCTGGTAGGAAGTAACCTAATCACGAAATCAGTCCGTTTCCAAACGGAGTATATGAGGACTAGATTAACAAAGATTACCGTTCATGGAGTCCAGGTGACATCAGTGGGGATAAGCTTTTTTTCTTTTTCTTTTTTGCCTAATACGGCCCAGTAGAGGAGGTGAATGCATCAGTCAGCAAATCCAGAATTTGTCACTAGCGATTTCGTTCTAATAGTTATCTTTACGAGGGAAAGTTTTTCAGAATTTCCCAATATTTTGAGGTGTCGGGATAAAATGATACCTATCGTAGTCGAGGGCCGAATGCTACACCTCATGAACGGCTATTCAACTATCCTCGCCTATCCTCAAGTGGCTATTCTGTTCCAACATGGCTAACAACACCAGGAAAGGTTCTTTTGAGACGACATGTCAGACAATCGAAATATGACCCTATTGTGGAGGAGGCGGAACTTATAGAAGCCAATCCTTGTTATGCGCACATTTGTCTCCTGGCAAGAAAACCACCGTATCACTTCAAGATCTCGCCCCCGCTAGTCTCGTTCAGAACTGTTCTTTAAAAATACAAGACTGACTTACCCACTCAAAACTCTGAGACCTTAGATCTCGAAAAGACTGAGTCTAGTACAGATACACCAGAAAATGAAATCGAAATTCCTTTACGTCGACCAGAGCGAGCGCGTAGACCTCCCGATCGATTAACTTGAGTAAATCTTTTGCTGATTTCCTTAAACCGAATAAGGTTATAAAAGACATACTTAAAAATTGAAATAAATCCTGCTAGGATATAATATTTCCTTAGATTCACCAACTGCCACTAATTATTTCTAGAAGCAGGGAAGAGTGTGGCGAATCCCCCCCCCCGGACGCCAATCGTCAAAAATGGACTCTGCCTGTTTATAGATAGTTTTTGTTTGTACTAACTGCTTTATTGTGCCAAATAAAACCTAATTTGGGTTACTCTGCTCCGTGTCTTTCATTACACCTATCATATCTATTTTCCTCTGACCTAAAATCAAAAGATTTTCATTGGATTGCAAAGAATGAGCTGTACATAGTTTTACGTACAATGTTTCGTTTATTTTTAAGTACATTTATTCGTGACTTGAATTTAATTATCCCGATGAGCCTCTTTAAGACTGACTGACTATGTTTTACTATATTGACAAAGATATAATACATATGGAAAATTTATTTGAAAAAAGTCACAAAATCGAACTGCGGAAACGCTGTGAAAATCATTGGTGAAAATAGTAGTAAAACAATAATAAAGTATTAACAATCCTTATAAAAATCACAGTCGTAATATATTAACAATTCTTATGAACGTCACAGTCTTAAAATATTAAAAATTATTATAAAAGCAACAGTCGTAAAATACTAACAATTGTTATAACAGTCACAGTAGTAAAACATTAACAGTTCTTATAAAAGTCAGTCATAAAATAACAATTCTTTTAAAAGTCACAGTCGTAAAACATTAACAGTCCTTAGAAAAGTCACAGACGTAAAATATCATCAATTCTTAGAAAAAGCAATCTGTTTGTTCGTTATGATATCATTTTAAATGTTTAATTTCATTCGTGTCTGTACAATATACAAATGTAATTAAATGAGGTTAAACTTGCCAACAAATAGAACAGTGTTATTTTGTATCATTTACGAGAGTAGCCTAGAAATTTCAATGTCTATCAGAGCGTATCAAAAGTATTTCCTTTTTATACCTTTTTTAATTATTCTGTTTTTATTTCGTGTACTCATTTAAAGATAATTTTCGTCCCCATATTATTATTATTATTATTATTATTATTATTATTATTATTATTTACTTGGATTTCTGTTGTATACACATTTTCTTCCGGGTCCCAACCAGAAACCCAAGATCAGAAATGGCATCATGATATTTTCCACTGATCGTTTTTTTGTACAAAAAATTTTATATAGATAAAGAACTTCGTAATGTATGAGCTGTACTTGTTGTACTTGTTAGTACAATCTTTTGTATTTCTTTAAAGCATGGGCTGCCAGGAATCACTTCAATGAGTCTATCGTAAACATTTCTAATCAATACGAGGGCTCCAACCACAAAAATCTAAAAAAAAAAAAAATATCTGGCACATGATGACATCAATAATTTTATGTCCTCATGTGCTACATTCTTTTAGATTTCCAATTCAAGATCCTTGTATTTTGATAGTTTTATTGAAGATCTTCAAATATACATTACAATCTGAAGGGACTGCCATGTCAATAAGAAAACACATTTTGTTTTTGGGCCTTTGATCACGATGTCTGGACGATTAGATTTGATTGTTCTGTCTGTGTGTATTTTAGAGTCCCTTAAAATTGTTACAGGTCCTATCTCTGTAAACGGACCTAGGGGATATTCATACTTGAAATTGGCCCACTCTATTATGCCGTGTTTTATATTCAGTGGGTGCTAATACCGTGCAACCCAATACAAGTTCAATTGTTTCTGGATATTTATCACAGAATCTGCATTTAGAGTCAAAACAGTTGTTCAGTAAGTGTGCGTGGTAATTTCTAGTTAAAATGCATCATTATTATTATTTGTGTTTGTTGTTTCCTGCTTTGTATCCAGTAGAGTTCGGTCCAAACTATGGTCCTTGGGCCCTATCGGAGAATTGTCATTTAATTGATATCATTTTAGTATATGGGATGTTCTCAGTTGATCTGGGCAACTTGTATGTTGATGTTACCGGGGACAAATAAAATAGTAAAATTGTCCATTCTTTTGCTCTCGAGGCCCAGAGCTCAGATTACTTTTGGTAGAGTCTCAGTCTTCATTCCCCACATCCTGTTAATATCGATCTCCAGGTCCTTGTATTTGGACAATTTCTCGATAATTTTTATAGGGGTGTTTCTCTCGGATGTTACTGTTATGTCAATAAGCATATACTTCGTGAATTTCTTGTTTTTTTTTATGATAATATCAGGTCTGTTGGTTTTTATTTCTCTGACTGTTTGAATTGGCATGTCCCAGAGGATAGTTACATCGTTATTTTGGGTAAGTGCGTCTGTTTGGTGCTCATTCCATCTCTCAGTCATTTCGATTTTATGCTTCTTGCATATCTTCCAGTGCACAAATGTCGCTACATTGTTAGGTCTGTGGGCATATTCATTTTTTGCCAGTTCCGGACATATTGAGATAATATTAGGTTGGTGCAAAAATAATGACGTTTTCTCACATAGTAACATATGTTAGAAAACGTCATTATTTTTGCACCAACCTAATATATATTTTTTCCGCAGATCCTGCATTTCTGGTTAGTTCTATCCTTGATTATGTGACAGTGATAGCATCTAATTGCAAAGCTTTGGTCCCGAGCTGCAATAATTAGGCCTTCTGTCTCAGCTTTCAAGCCGGTTCTCCTCAACCACTGATGTGTTTTGTTTTGCTCCACATTTACTTCTTTCGTTCTTTTTATGTATTTGACATGTAACTCCTTGAACTCCCAGTTCTTCGTAACTTCATTTGGCCAAGTTTGCTTTCTATTTTACTCGTTCGATGTTGATGGTATTCGCTTCGTTTTTTGTTGGTACGATTTCAAGTATATTAAGCTGTTTCTTCTTTGTTGATGGAGTGGATTTGGTATTTTACTATTTGCAGGTCATTGATTTTTGGGAGATAGGCTTCCAATCTGATGGTTGTAGTTCAAGTTAGGTTAAACCTCGGCCTCTTAAAGCGCTTGGTACACACAGCCTATCAACATCTGATTTTGGGTGGTGCATCCACATTTAAACCTAACCTACTAGCTGCTTAGTGCAGCTACTGCTGCTTAGCGCAGCTACTGCTGCTGCCTGTCATGCTTTAACTGCTGCTGCTGTTGAAGACTTGCTGTAATTTGTCTTTCTTTATTAATGGCGTCTATATTGTGTTTATTTCTGTGCTAGGCCTACTAAGGAGGTCCTCATAGGCTAGCACATGCGTTGATTCTTTCAGGCATCTAACTCTCGAGCGTTCTTCCTTGTTCAGCATTTTCTCTTCATTCCCCGGGGTGCGAAGCGATGAGAAAGACAATAGTTCGAATATAATCAGTGTAAATAATGATAACTCCTCACCCCAGAAATTCAGACAGAAAGTGGCCATACTTTTTTAAGCATTTTAATGGCGAGGACAAGTTCTTTGAATTAAAGCCCATATTTGGACAGCACAAATATCAATTGTTGATTATGTTACTTTAAATTGCAAGGTAGATGAGGACCCAACCAGCATTCGAAAACTTTCCGAAGCGCCGAGATCCTCGATATGCAACATTACATAAAGACAATGATTTAATTTATAGACGAACATTTTTTTATCCATTCCTAATTTTAACATCCTAACCCAATCCGATAATTTATTGATTGTTTTTTTTTACGGCTTATCAACCTTTTTAAGGGTAGTTAAAGCCAAAACATATTTTGGATTTGTAAGAAATTTTTCAGAGATGTTAATCATTTTCTGATACAAGTCTTAGTTTTATCGTGATACGACGGTAAGCCCCAATCCGATAAGAACGCACAGCAAACACTACAAGTAAATCATGACAGAAGTCTAAATAAATAAAAAAAATCGTTCTCTATGGCAGCGAAAGCCGGACAATTTCTTCACAGACGAAGAGGATACTTGAGGCAATAGAGATGCGGTTCTACAGAAGGATGCTGAAAATACTATGGTACGAACATGTAAGGAGGAATTTTTAAAGAAAATGGAAAGCAAAAAGAAAGTAGTACATTGAATCACAAAGAGATAGTCAACATTTCTGAGACACATAATGAGGAAAGAAGGCTTGAAGAATTTGACACTCACAGAAGATACTGAAGGCAAAGGGGGCAGAGGGAAACATCGAGTAACCTACCTATCGAGCTTGTGGAATTAAACAGTAAAAAACTGTTTGGGAGGAACAATAATAGAACTAACATTGCCTAGAGCATCAAAGGATAGGAAGTTTGTAGGACCATGATCGCCCAGGTCCTGAAAAGACAGAGAACATAAAGGAAGATGAGAACTCAAATACCAGCATTAGACAAACATAAAAACCCGAGTTCGTCGATGTAGAACATTACATAAAATCCACTGCTAATAGGAATCATAACCCAATAAGAACCTATACCAAACATTACAAATGAAACGTGACTACGAAGACGTGTCTTTATTTTGACATTATTAACTTTTATGCAACATAGACAATCAACCCACAAAACGTTTTTGTTAAGGCATTAGCAGCAGTCATTGGCTGTTTATTTGAAGCTATTCGTGTGTAAATTGAGATTTCATGACGAAGTTTCTTAAGATTTGACCCTGTTTATAATGGGTCGCATTGCAAAAGTCATTGATGCAGTAAAGTTGAAATACACCTTTCCAATGTTTATGTAAGCTTAAATCAGTTAACACCCTTTTCTTGTTGAATATCTTGCCATTAACATTGTAGACTCCTCTGTGGATCATAGAGCCACAACTTCGCCAGGCTAAGTGTTAATGCTGTGACTTTCATAACATGAAGGTTTTTACGAGTTGCTAACTCCAAGCTCAAAAGGTCTTTGGATTCATACTTGTTTTTCTATGCTGTTTGCCAATTAATGCTAGACAGGCCAGTTTACCTTGTTAACCCTTCGCTAGGAGACGAGATGGATTCATAGATTTGTGCGGAAGCAACGGCTTGAAGAGACTTGGAAAAACAGAACGAAAAAGACTACTGATTTGTTACGTAATATCAATCCTCCTATACGGCAGTGAATGCTAGACAATCTCCTCACAGATGAAGAAGAGACTTGAAGCAACAGAAACAAAGGAAAGCGTATTGAAATTTTACATAATATCAGTCCTGCTATATGGCAGTCAACACTGGATAATCAACTCACAGATGAAAAAATAACTTGAACGCAACTGAAAGAAAGAAAACTATTAAACTGTTACGTAATGTCAGTCCTCCTATATGGCAGTAAATGCTGGACAATCTCCTCACAGATGAAGAAGAGACTTGAAGCAATAGATACAAAAGAGAGTTTACTGAACTGTTACGTAATATCAGTCCTCCTATATGGCAGGGAATACTGGACAATCTCCTCACAGATGAAAAAGAGACTTGAAGCAACAGAAACAAAGAAAAGAGTACTGAACTGTTACGTAATATCAGTCCTCCTATATGGCAGGGAATACTTGACAATCTCCTCACAGATGAAGAAGAGACTTGAAGCAAAAGAAACAAAGAAAAGTGTACTGAACCGTTACGTAATATCAGTCCTCCTATATGGCAGTGAATGCTGGACAATCTCCTCACAAAAGAAGAGACTTGAAGCAACAGAAACAAAGAAAAGTGTACTGAACTGTTACGTAATATCAGTCCTCCTATATGACAGAGAATGCTAGATAATCTCCTCACAAATGAAGAAGAGACTTGAAGCAACAGAAACAAAGAAAAGTGTACTGAACTGTTGCGTAATATCAGTTCTCTTATGAGGCTGTGAATGTTGGACAATCTCCTAACAGACGAAGAAAAGACTTGAAGCAACAGAAACAAATAAAAAGTGTATTGAACTGTTACGTAATATCAGTCGTCTTATATAGCAGTTAATACTTGATAATCTCCTCACAATTGGCGAAATGACTTGAAGCAACATAAATGTGATTATACAGAAGGATGCTGGGGATACTATGGACAGAACATGTTAGCAGCGACGAGGGTGTAGGAAAATGGAAACAAAAAGGACATTTACTACTTATATAATATTATATAATATTAAGAAGAGATTGTTGAAATTTCTAGTGCACAAAATGAGGAAAGAAGGCTTGAAAAATTTGATACTCACAGGACAGTTTGAAAGCAAGAGCAACAGTTGAATAAAATGAAGCGTTTGAGTAAATGAATGGCGGAACTGGATTTAGGAGAGCTAAGAAAATTGATTAAGCGCTACAAAGGACAGGAAATTGTGGAGGGCCATGATCACGAAATCCTGGATGGGCACGGCATATAGAAGATCATTTGTGGAAAAACAAAATGAAAACTTTGGTAAAACAAAACGAAGCCATTTTTGATAAATTATCGTTATGTTTCAGCAAACGGAATAATAATCTAAATAAATAAACGGTAAACTGTCTGTCTGTCCGCAGTGTGTCTGAAACGCCTCTAACTTGGGCCACACTTGCTCTGCATAGAACTATTATACCTTTTTGGAATCAGGAATCTACCTTTCATCTAGTGCTTGATCGTCCAGCATTGGAATGTTTGTCAGATGAGGAAGAAATAGTTACAAATTCAAATTTTAAAATAACTGAAATAGTAATTTTAAGAGTTTTTAATTTATATTGAGTTTAAAGTAACACAATATTTTGTGAATTTATTTTTTTTAAATTCGGATTAAAATATCCCCAAAACTTTGTGAATTGAGTAAATCAATCTTTTTCTTGAAAATGTCAAGGAATCAAAGTGAGAGTTTTCGTGACGTGAGTTTTTTTTGTTTTTTTTTAAGTTCCGCAGAGTTTGTGATTTGAAAAACATAACTCAATTGAAGTTCCACGGAGGCTGTGATTTGAAGAACTTAATTTTCCGCCTGAATTAGAATTTGGGCCCAAATCGGTCTTTTAGTCAGAATTGGACTTATAGCCCAAGTTATTTCTTCAAAATTATCATTGCCGTTTTCTAAGCTGAACCAGAGGACCCCTTGGTTTGGGGCTGGAAACCCAATTAGTTCAAAATTCCGTACGAAATGGTCCTTCTAATCTAGTTAGACAATAAAATACTAATCTTTTACTGAATGATCAATGCTTACGTGCATGTGCCGGCTCGCAATGTCATTAAATATCTACACAGTTGGTTGTCTGTCCATGTTTAATTATATGAAATTAACATAAAATAAGTGTGGTTTTAACATGGCATTTATTCACTTAACCACTTGAACGGATGCTGGCAGAAAGCCAAGTTTAAAATAGGAATCCCACGGCAGAGGGAAGAAGAATATAGAATAATATAGAAATTTAATTAATTGGAAAATGTTTTGACAGACGATAAAAATGTGACACAGAAATCCGAAAGCGCATTTGAATATCAAAAGATGTCTTCCAAAAGCTGAGCAAAACATTAAAATACATGAACATGTTTTTAGTAACAAAGAAAAACAGTGATGGACTGCTGTGTAATATCAAGCCTACTCTGTGGCAGTGGATACTGGACAATTTCCTCACAAATGAAGATGAAACGAGTCAACAGAAATGTGGTTCTACAGAAGGATAATGAGAATATAATGAACGGATCATGTGAGCAACAAGGAATCTTTAAGACAAAATGGAAAAAGGACATTAAAAAAAGAGACACACTGAAATTTCTGTGACACGTAATAAGGAAAGAGTGTGGTCACTTCGACGGGAATGTAATGGTTAGCAAGCTTGTCTCATTAGATCAATTACGACTGAGTAGTGAGTTCGAACCTCTCTGCATGTCCAATACTTTCGGCCTTGTGTCACATCTAAGCTGCGCCTAGGAAACCAACAGAATAAGGAAAAACTGTTTGGAGAACTTAGCACTCACAAGACACAGTAAAAACAAGAGGGCAGTGGGGGAACATTGAGTAACCTTGTGTAAACAGATGCAGTACTGTAACTAGAGGAATCATCATAAACAGTTAGAGCTGCAATTGATAAGAAGTTGTGGAGAGCCATGATCTCCAACGTCCTGAAGAAATATGACATATTAGAATAGGAGAAGAGTAAATTTCAGATAATAATTTAAATTTGGATTATGTTTCAAAAAGAAAATCTTACTTGTTATTGAGCCACGGATTTGATTCAGCTGATGGTGTGTATCAATGAAAAGGTCGCGAGTTAAATCTTTGGTATGTTCAATTATTCCTTTAGCTTGTGCGGCAATGAATGGGAGATTTATTGAAAACACGAACCATAGCAAAATGCTAAGCCTCTCTCTTCGGTAATTAGAAACTAAACTCATCTGAAAAATAAGCACAAAAAAAAAACTTTTTTTTATAAAACATTAACTGATTTGATGACATAAAAAACTTATCTGGTGTATAGAACGAGCTAAATTCTTTAGTTCCACTAGGTCAAACCGTCATAGCTAGGAGCTCCCATGTCAGTCATATTTCATTTTACTTGTAAGAAGGCAGTTCCTCTCAGAGAGATTCTTTCTGAAAACAGCTACTTTGTGAAGCTTCTCCAATAACCTCAATCCCAACATCTTCGTCTATGGTAGGCTATTATCTATCCTTCATACTCATAATCTTACTTCCTTCTCTTGCGTTAGTACAATATATATATATATATATATATATATATATATATATATATATATATATATATATATATATATAAAGAAATATAGTCTTAAGGCGTGCTATATTTATGGAATAAAGTGCTCAATATCAGAGATAGAGCGTGTGTAAATATAAAAGTGAACATAGAAGTCAACACTTAGAGGCGACAGTCTGTTTCATGCTATATGCAATCGTCAGGCCACATATGCATATATATATATATATATATATATATATATATATATATATATGCGCGGTGCTCAATATCAGTGATAGAGCTTTTCTTGTGATCGTATTAGTGATTTCTTTTCCGTGTGTAAAATCTGTGTGAATGTTCTTTATATCTTAAGCGCTTTCGGTTATTCTATCAGACATTATCAAGAATGTTTTTTTATTTTATTTTTTTTATAACTGACTGTGTAGATTTTTATATGTCTCTAGAATGATGGAAATGTATTTTTATTTCCCAAACGCGGTCAGCGCATTGTGGCCGTGATCATAGTTGGTGTTATTGAGTGTTAGACATTTCTTTTTTATTATTAGTGCTTCTATTATCTTTTTTGAATGTTCATGAGGCTGTTATACTTCTATTTTTTATGAGTAGCTTTCAGATGGCAAATTTCTCTGTGTGTTCAAATGAATCCTACTCTAAGTGTAGTCAAAAAGATGTAACCTGAGTCTTTATGATCGGCATGTAGTTGTATGTTCAACATCCTTATTCATGAATGTGGCTTAATCAGGAACTTAGTTCCTTAAAGGACATGTGAATTCATAAATGATATTGCTTCTCAATAATTTAGATTTTGCGGGTGAGTTGTTGTTGACTCTAGGGGCTAACAGTTGTGTATTTCTTTATAATATTTCTGAGAAAATTCATCCTGTTTATAGTTAACATGCATTTGATTTTTACAGAAAATATTAAAGTTGTTCTTTATCTATGTGTTCATTGTTGCTATTGGTTACCTTAGAAACAAATAGTCTAATTTGGTGATCTATGTGGTAGATGGGAAAACCGTTATTAAATAGCGCCTGTTTCACGTTGTTGAGTGACCACTTTTAAATTTACACACGCTCTATCTCTGATATTGAGCACTTTCACCCATAAATGTAACATACCTTAAAACTATGTTTTTCACACACAAACACACACACACACACACACACACACACATATATATATATATATATATATATATGTGTGTGTGTGTGTGTGTGTGTGTGTGTGTGTGTGTGTGTGTATTCAAAGAGGTTTGGTTAAATAATTTAGACAATAATTTAGTTCTCGTTGTGATCCTATCTACTTCAATGATTAATTTCTTGGCAACCTTAGAAAATTGATTAAGAAAATTACTAAAATTTTCTTTCAAATATTATTTTTTAATTTCCCAAGTACTTTCAATTATCATTTGAGACCATCTTCAGCGGATTAAGTTGCCTGTGAGTATGTATATGTGTTTCTGTAAATTCAAAACATTTCAACTGTTCGTTTTTACTGCTTATGCAGCGTTCCTAGATTTCAAAGTTCACGTGGCGTATAGTTTAACATCGCGAGTAGTTTAACATCACCCGAGGAGACACATTTGTAGTTTTAAAACATAATTGCCATTATGTATCGATTTTTAACATGTTTTAATATCGTAAAATAAATTATATATATATATATATATATATATATATATATAAAATCCAGACGACATGCATTTAACGAATGTCAAAATTCATTGAAAAATACATTCCTACCCCTACCAAAACGTAACTAATAACTGATACATGATAATGAACTCGCAAACACCCCTTGTCTAGATGAATGGGCTTCTCTGTATCCTTGGAAACGTGATTAAAATTTTTGCTGTGCTTTTAAAACCCAGTAATAAGTTACTCCAAAATTCGCTTGAGGATGAAATGGAACTAATGTCTTTAATTTAATTACAAAATTAAATTCATAGCTTTTAACTTCCATTTTTGAAACATGGTTAGAACTGTGTAGCGAAAAACATATTTTAAATCAATTAATTTATTATATATATATATATATATATATATATATATATATATATATATATATATATATATAGCCGTCTGTTATGTCGGTCCACCATTCTTGTTCTCACGCTTGCAATTCAAGATTCAGGTGTGAAGTCATGCGCTGATGTATTCGGTGTCTATTCCAATGTAATACTATACACTGTTACTAATTGCAAACAATTTCACAAACAACTTTTTACATTTAAAATTCGTTTTATTTCGATAGACTGTCTCATGATTTTAAGACAAAATGAAGAAATCTTTGCGAATTTTCTGTACTGATTTTATTCACCAGTCCCAAACATTTTTGTTGAGTTGAAGGTGAGACTTAAATTTACATTTATATACAACTCATGAAATATTCTATTGAATATTGGCCATTTAGTTTCTTTCCCACACATTTTAATAAAGGCGAGTTGTTTGCGTATCATTTTAACATTACATATATACAAGGGAGAAATATTTTAAATAAACGCATATCCTTTTATTCTGATAAACATATGTACGTGACTGATACTCACATGCATAATAACATTTTCCACTGACCATAAAAAAAACAAATAAATAAATAAATAAGCAACCTAAGACAACCCAAATTTTATAGAGATAAATCCAGATAGGAGTTATACTTGTGAGAACAATCTTTTTTGTTATTTCTTTAAGGCATTGACTACCAGGGATGACTTCAATGAGTCTACCAGAACTTTTTTCAGTGAAATCCAGGTCTCAATCACAATTGGGATTATTCATGCTTTTTGAGATTTCCACTTCATGACCTTTGATTTGGATAGCTTTTGGAAATTCTTCAAAGATATTGTAGGAATTGTCATGTCAATAAAAATGCACATTCTGTTTTTAGTCTTTCATCACGATGTCTAGGCAAATAGTTTTTTTTTCTTCCTTTTTTTAATCGTTTAATAATAATGCCACTAAGACGCAGGGTTTCTACAGGGAGTAAAAGGGAAAGAGAATGAGAAGACTGAAAATGGGGAGGATTGAGGAAAGGACAAAGAGGAACAGACTTCAAGAAAGATTATTATTATTATTATTATTATTATTATTATTATTATTATTATTATTACCTATAACATTTATATTGGTATCTGAATTTTTACAGATATATACCTTTATGTACCTTTTCTCTACCTTTCTTTTCTCAATTAAGTTATATATATATATATATATATATATATATATATATATATATATATATATATATATATATATATATACATATATTAATTTGTTATCATTTTCATTGTAACAATTTACATTAACGACATATCTCAGTTCATTTCCGATGTAAAAATATCAAACTTATACACAAACTATGGTTACAGGCGCAAACGAAAATATCGTGATTTTTTCAAGAACTTTATTATGCTCCGACAAGTTAAAATATATATATATATATATATATAAATCTTTTTACCATCTAATCTAATATATATATATATATATATATATATATATATATATATATATATATATATATATATATATCGGGTGTAACAGCAAAATTGTCCAAATCGTGTGCTAGCAAAATTGACCAATTGTTAAATTAAGCTCTGAAACGTTGTATCTTTAAAATGATTAAAGATATCTTACTCGAATTCTCCGAAGTTTTTAAAACACTGTTGGACTCTACTTTGAGCAATAAGAATGTATAATTACTCTCCAAGTTTAACAGAAGAATCATGATGAAATTGATCATAAACGAAAATGACGAAAATTCATCATTAATTAATCATATCTAAGTATTGGAAGTTCATGAAGTATTGTAATAAAGTTCATATATATATATATATATATATATATATATATATATATATATTATTCAGGGATTATTTTCCAACTTATTCAAGACGATTTTCGCCATCTCTAACCTTCTAACTAGTAACAAAGTGCCTCAGAGATTTCATGTACGATTTCATTTTCAAGTCTTTTTTCACTGCTGTTTGGGCTGTCAGCAGAAACTCATCTCTCATGTGCCAAAAGTCTTATGGATTGAGTTGGGTCTTTTCTTATTGATCATTTTAGCTCTAAGTTAAAATGATGATCCCTCATTGGACTGTCATAGCAGAAACTCCTCTCTTACGTGCCAAATATGTTATGGATTGAGTTGGGTCTTTTCTTATTGATCACTTTAGTTCTAAGTTAAAATGATGATCCCTCTTTGAACTGTCATAGCTGAAACTCCTCTCTTACGTGCCAAAAGTCTTATGGATTGAGTTGGATCTTTTCTTATTGATCACTTTAGCTCTAAGTTAAAATGATGATCCCTCTTTCGACTGTCATAGTTGAAACTCTTCTCTTTAAACCATCGCTTTATTGTTCGGCCACAAAAACGAACGCAGGTTCGAACTCTGCTAGAAAACATATCTTCCTTTTTCGAATGCTCAGGATAATAGACGCAATACACATTGTTTAATAAATAGATTCGGCGTCTATTTCAAATACAAAGATTAACACTCTAATAATGTTTGAGGTAATAGAAATGTTGGACTAAAAATCCATATATATATATATATATATATATATATATATATATATATATATAGAGAGAGAGAGAGAGAGAGAGAGTAAAGAGACTGGTTGAGAAAGAGATGGACACAAAGTGAGTGGGACTGGAGATGTGATAGTTACGCTTGAGGAAATCATTTCTCTGTTATATAATCTGGTTTTTATAGGTTATCTTATCATGACTTTAACTGTTTTTATTGTATGAAAGAGTGTCCTAAATACCAAAAGTTTCGTAAGTTGCTTAAGCATTCTTGTATGTTTTTTAGGAAGAATGTTTATGCACACATACTAAAAAATAATGTCTGAAGTAACCGAGATCATGTGACATGACTATAATACTTTTTATGATTGTTCTTAGTTTATGAACTGTGATGATTCAAAACGTTAGCTATCATGGCTCTCCACAATTTCCAGTCCTTTGTAAGACTTCGTAAATGTCCTTTCGCTATCTCTCCTAATCCTTGTTCTGTTAACCATTTACGGAAGCTCCTTCTTCTTTTACTATGTGCCATGTTCTTTCAGGGCGTTGGCGATCAAGACTCGCCACAATAAATTGTCGTTTGTCCCACCTAGTAAATTTGGTTTCTTAATCCCTCTTCTGTCGACCATTTATAAATGCCCGTTTTGTTTCCATTTTCTTCGCCGTTGATCACATGTTCGGTCCATCGTATTCTCAAAATCCTTCCGTAATATACAGTTGATAGTTTAAATAATTAATCGAAATTTAATTGATATTTAGTTAATGTTTAACTGATATTTAGTTGATATTTTAGATATTTAGTTGATAGTTTAGATATTTAATTGATATTTAGTCAATAGTTTAGATATTTAATTGATATTTAGTTGATAGTTTAGATATTTAATTGATATTTAGTTGATAGTTTAGATATTTAATTGATATTTAATTGATATTTCGTTGATAGTTTAGATATTTCTGAACGAGTTTAACGCCATTCATGGCATCCATATGAAATTCTCGATCTGACGTGGTTATTTAAGAAAAAGGCTCGAGATTTTAGGTTAATGCTTTGGTTTTGTAGTAATTTGCGATGTTGTGGGAAACTATCTCAAGTGTAGCCAATTCTATGTTCAGTTTCCTTATCTTCTATATTAAATTGGTTATAATCTATCCATACATCGAAGTATTTGAGGTGTTTGTACTTGTAACAATATAAATTCTCACACATCTTTAGAAGATAACGAAATAATATCTTTTCTTTTATGTCCACTTAGCTATCTGAGTTTCGAGGGAATTTTGTCTCCAGTTCGTCTTTAAGTAAATTTAAGTGTCAGTGTTTTCGGGGATATATGTATGCAGCTGCCTTTGAATTGGGAAACATAAAGATTTTATAAATGATTTTAGATAGTCATAAAACTATTCCTTCGAAGATTGGATCACCCATGTGGATTTGTGTGGTCACAAATTTTCAGGAAAACAAGTGGATGAAGTGGGTAGGAACCCAGGATTATCCATATAATCAGAGAGAGGCAGAAAGTCGATGGAAGAGTGGGTCCAATTTGTGATAGAAGTAAGTAGGTGACCATAGGATTTGGAGCTGTCCAGCAGCCAGTGACAGAAGGACCGGTAGCGAGGAATCAGGAGTCGCCGAGCCCAGAGGCCAATGAAGTTAGAAAGATAGCAGCCCACCTCGAAGAAGCTGGAGGAAAGATCCCACGTTAAAGTGAGAAATCATATTGTTGCTAGTTCCCAACGAGAGAGTGTTGAAAAACAATTGTCTTCATTTTTTGTTGAAAGCGACCACCGCCGAGAAGACCAACCCGTTCCCATAGCGAGTTGGATGTATATGCAAATACACTCAACCTTGGATGTCATCACAGGTGTAGTGAGCGACGGACGATCGGAGAACATTGTCGCAAAACTCGACACAATTTCGCTAGGAATCAACATCCTGAATTTTTATGATAGATTCAGTGTAGATGCCATCACTACATCATTCCAATTCCAGATCATAGTTTCTGTTTTGTAAATTTTTATTTTGAGTCCTATTTCTTAGTAGGGGATGTTGATGCATTCTTCAAGATCATTCTCATCCTAACTATGTATGCCAATGTCATTAGCATAGCCCACATTATCATCATTACTATCTTGGCCTCAGTAAGGAAAGCAATAATGTTGTTTTCTATTAGTAAATTCATTTGGGATGTGATATGGAATATTTAAAAGATCAGTACCCATCTCATCACATCTGTGTTTGTATATGGGCAAGCCATAGTCTAGAAAAAAGATTAAATAGATTAGGGCTCTTTTTTGCTCCTTGTCACATTCTTGATGAAGTTTGAAATGTTTCGGTATTAGCGTTATCTCTAGACATGTATGGTTTTGTGGACCGAAACTGGACGTCAATGTTGGTGATGGTGGGGAGGCGTAAATAGAACCACATGTCCATTAGTAGCTCCTGGGTCTCAAAAAAAAAAAAAAAAAGGAAGGAAAAGAAAAAAGAAAGAAAAAAGATAGCGAGAATTTTTTTTAAAATCACCTAATATAATAAGAGTTTTTTGTTACTCCAATTTTTAAAAGGGCCCACAGAGTTTTTTTGTGGTTTTACAAAATACTGTAAAACTTAGATTAAAATCAACGAGGAAATTTTACGAAAAATAATAACAAAAAGGACACTTATATTAAGAATCAGAAAGACAAAGTTGAGATTTTGGGGACACATAATGAGAAGCGGGCTAAGAGAATTTAACGCTTCCAAGACATACTGAAAGCAAGAACACATGGAGACAAAAAGCTTGTTTTATGTCAGATCAGGAAGTGAGAACGCAGGTAAAAAGCAAATGTTACTTGGAGCAGCAAAAGACACAAAGTTGTGGAGAGCCATAAACACACGCGTCTTGAATGAACACAGCATGTATAAGAAGAAAGAAGAATCTGAATTTAAACTCATATTTTTTCCTTAAATATGTGAGAGAAAAAAAGAACCTTTCCTTTAAAAAACTGTTTACGTGACTACTTTCTTTTAGTAAATAGAAAATTACAAACCGAAAATTTGACAGGACCTGTATATTGGCTTGGAGAGGAGATGGGCGCCGCTAAGTTATCGGAGAGCTCGGTGAAAGGATCATGAGGAAGAAGAATTAAAGTTTCATGCCGGATCGGTCAAGGACCGAATCAATAACAGGCGCGTGTTCCATTGACTCATCCGAGGATTGGCGTGACAAGTGGGCAACTGGAGCGACAAATACTATCAAGTTACCAACGCAGGATACAACATTGGAACGTTCGCACCCTCTGTGCTTTTGGAGAAAGAGCTGACAATATAACAACACCGGAACTCCTGAGAGCCGCTGCCAACAGATCAGACTGGAGGAGGTTGTCTGATTCTTCTACCCCGACGATTGAGACAGTCAAGGGACTGGCGATGATAAATTGACGCTACAAAATCATTAATGAAGAAATTTATTAAATAACAAAAACCTCCTCAACTGAAAGCTTCCAGCAGCAACACTAGAAATGGGTTGGTAAATTTGTTTTACGGCATATCAACACCTCAATGGGTTATTTAATGCCGGCAAAATTTTTATTGCTGGTAGTATATTTTTCTTTTCAAAAATGTATTGCTGGTAATGTTTTTTTCCAAAAATGTATTACTGGTAATATTTTTTTCAAAAAATATATTGCTGGCAATTTTTTTTATTTTCAAACTTGTACTGCTGGTAATAATTTTTTTCAAAAATGTATTGCTGGTAATATTTTTTTTTTTTTTGCAAAGGTATTACTGGTAATAGATTTTTAAAATGTATTTCTGGTATTTTTACTATAAAAACCTATTTTTTACAGTTTCATAGTGTTTTGACCCGAGTTTGGGGCTTAACTATTTGCCCATAGCTGGGACCCTAACAGGTGCTACCACCTTGTGTTAGGTTGGATCTGGGAACACCAGCAATTAAGAAGAGTTTCCACGCTCTTGCTGATCAGAGGCCGGATGTAGCATATCGTCATAAGCAAGACGAACAAATAGAAATGATTAGTACATGTAACTCGAAGGCGAAATAATGACAATGAAGCTCCTAACTTTCCACGCTGCCAAAGACCAAAGATTTGTAAAGAAACTCCTATCAATATTAGAAAGAGCTATACCAGGGGTAACCAAGCTTGCTTAATGTAAGAGTCGCATACGATAATGTTCAGATATTTGAGACCCACAAGACATAAACAAAATTTACACATAAGTTTTTGTTGCATGCATTAAACTTATGTTTTAATGCAATGGGGTCTCAATTCATACCCAGAAAATAATTATAAAGCTTGAATTTTTTTCTTATTTACCTTTTATATTAACTCTGATGAGAAAAGAAGCTCAGCCAACATATTTCCACAAGACGCATATCAAAGAGCCTCATGTGGCTCGCGAGCCGCCGTTTGGTCACCCCTGAGCTATAAGATTTAGTGGACTTGAAAAGTTTAATTTCCTGAAAAACCGTTTAAAGAAAACGATTTGATAAATTTCAACCGAGTGTAACGTTAAATGTTTGGTCAATGAATGCCGAATGTTTCCTTATAAGGAAACGGCTATTGTTTCACCGTTACCAAATCGAAAAATAGATAAGTCCATGGACTTTTAAAAAAATTGTCTTTGACAAAAGTATTAATATCTATCTATCAAAATTTAGTCAATTACCAAAATATTTACATCATTATTAATAAATATTTATTGTTTTTATTATAAGAGATTAGAACAAAAACATAAGTTGCTACACAATAGATTTCATGTTTCGGCACTATGCTGTGCCTCCTCAGGCGATGGTAAGTGATTGGTGGGTGATTAAATAATCTTAAAGAAATTTTCAAAAGCAAAGTGTTACCTCTTTTTTCAAAAGATAAAGGGGTGAGTAAACATGAGGTCAGAATTAAAAATAGACTTGCGGATTTACCTTGATCAACCAATCAAGTCTCAGATCTACGCTAAATAGAAAATTAAGCTCAGAGAGTGAAGATGAGGAAGTTATTTTTACATGTCATAATAAACCGGAACTTAGACAGGTCATCATTGACATTTGTGGAAAAGATGCAAGCAACAAATATATTGTGATTGTAGACAAATATGATATGTTCAATTTTTCATTGGACGCTGAGGGGAGTGGTAGGAGGATAATCAGACGTAAAGTTAATTTCAACAGAATTTTTTTTAAATTTGAGATTCAGGAAGATTTTAAAGGAACCTGTAAATAAAATTAAAAAAGCGGAACATCTATATAAGATATTAATAATCCTAACTGGGCAACAATACATAGCAATGCTAGATCTGAAAAAACAAAATAAAATATTAGGTTGTTGCAAAAATAATGTCGGTTTTTGACGTATTTTTAACATCAAAAACCGACATTATTTTTGCACCAACCTAATAATTACTTGTATATGGTGGACCATTATTTACTTAGTATCATTTCTTATGGTCATAATTAATATCTAATTTTTAAAAAATGAACTATATTTTAAGGTAAAATATAAACTGTGTTGGAAATTTACAGTTAATTAACTTCTTTGATTTAATAGATATTTTTTGTCAGTAAATCGGATAACTTCTAGTTTCTCATGTAAGTATAAGAAGCAAGGTTTATTTAAAGATTTGCGGGTTCTAGCGTTTTTTAGTATTTTCAATTTTACCGTAGGGGTTTTGTTAACTTCTTGCAAGTTCCAAAAATATTTAGAAAGGGAGGTCATATTTTTATAAGTGTTATTGGTGAAAGATAATACATGTTGATACCACCTTGTTTTAAAAGAATTCTTGGTACTTCCAATATAATTTTTTTTAACTGTTGGATTTTCTATAGTAGAAACAGTGCTTAGGTAAACAAGAGAGTCAGTTTGACATTGGTTTTGCAATGGGCATTCGTTAGAATTTCCACAATTACACTTGTTGGTATTATCTGCGTTTGTTGCTTCGGAATGGCTATTATTACTCAGGGTTTTTTTATTGGTTTAAAATTTTTATTATAATGTTTTCTTAATATTTTTCCAGATTATTGGTACAGCCATAGTTTTGTCTTAGTGTATTTTTGTTAAAAACGTTACTGAGTGGATTATTTCTGGAGAAGTGTTTATCAATTAAATGGAGGAACTTCTTTCCTAACTTAGTACTGTTTGATTAAATGACGCGGGTGTACCAAATGATTTTCCTGTTTCTATTCCTATTCCCACGATCGCTGTTGTCATGCTTTATATATTTGATGTCGGTGCACTTATAGCCACTATTTTTAAGGCAGTGTTGTAAATTTTAATATACTTGTTAAAGACATCTTCGCTAGAAGAGTTTTTGCTAATCCTATATTCTATAGAAGAGAGTATGTGTTTGATATTTTCCGACGTGTTTGAACTTTATACCTTAAGTATGTGATCTACGTGAGCTGTGGTGTAATGGATGTCGGCTTGGAATAAGAATTTGAGTTCGAATTCCAGTCGGGTTTGTTATATTCACTTACTCACAAATTCCCTTGGGAAAGTTATGGATCCATCTATTCGCTCTATGGGTTGAATAGCCTTAGTTGGTAACCAGTCTACAGCAGAAAGAAATAGAAACCTACCGCGAGAAAAAATCTTTAGCCTTGTCAGTCATGTAATCGAAAGATACATGATCACCCAAGCGTGTATCACGTGCAGCATTTAACTGATGTGATCTACGTGTATGATTCTTCTTAAATATTTGATCTATCTTAGAGAAAATTATCTACTTTACTTAAGTAGCACACAGTAAATGAAATCTTCCTGTGGATTTTATATATAAACCAGACCTGTTTTTATAAATTATTATTCCCCTCCCTTATTGCAATGGAAAATTATGCAATCCAATGGCCCAAATTTATTTATTACATTTCTAAATGATATTCAAACTGTTTACAGACGGTGATAGTATTAATTAAAATAATAATTCCCTTTATTTCCGTTTATTTTTATCATATGCTATTATTTGTACAATATATTATTATAATATATTAAATAAAGCTACTTTTTCTTGTCTTATTCAGTATATATCTATTTTTAATGTCTATTTTATTGTAGAGAATTTTCACGACTTGTCGATCACATACTTTAGCGATGCGTTGTCCTGATAGATCATACTAGGAAGGTAGATCATACTACTTAAGTAGTAGTACGTCTACTAAAATTCAACTAAATGAAATTAGTTAACTTTTATTTTCTAAATTTTCATTTTATTTATGAAAAGTTAGTTTGAAAAAAAAAAAAGAAAAGGAAAAAAGAAAAGAAAACAGTTCGTTCGTTCCCCAAACACTATTTAATTATACATCTCATTATAATATAAGATGTCTTTTACATAAATATGAGAACATAATACTGCATTTTTATCGAGATCCTATTTTAAAAATGTAATTAATTTTTTAAAAAGTTAATTCATTTTTTTTGTTTTGTTATTATTACCTAAAAGGCAATTATTTCTTTAAAATGATTTTTTAAAAATTACGTTCCAGAGTAAATCTAAAAATCTTCTTATTTAATCTGTAAAATTTTTAATTCCCTGAAGGACATAGAAACGTTTTGTATATTTTATAGAAACAGATTTATGTGCTTTTAATATTCGTGTTTATATTTTTAAAATGTGTGTTTTATCGTACCAGTTCAAAGCTAAAACAACGTTTGCGGCGTGCGTTTGCTATATTACAAATTTAAAAATCTACTAAAATTCAACTAAAGTAAAAGTACAAAATATTTATAAAAATATGTCTTATCGAAAAGAAATTAAATCGGAAAAATAACCTAAGTAACGACAAAAACCAAATAATTCTGCAGATTCGAGCAAAATTATCATCCGTGTATATAGTCTCTTCTCTGCAAACGTACCTATTCACGAGCTTAAATCCAGTATAGAAGAGGAGACTGGAATAAAAGCGTAGGTTGGAAAATTCATCCAAATTTAATTTGGTTTTAAGGCCAAAAATAGAGGGATATAATTTTGGAATAAACGGAGAGTTTAGAATAAACATACAAGTTGGAAAAATTAGGAAAATAAAATAAACGGAATTGTCTAGAATAACACTGGGTAGAGTAAACTTCATTTGTTTTGAAAAATATTCGAATAATACAGAACCTACACGGGGAGCAAACCACCTTTATACGGATAGAAAATGGACTCAGTAAATATACAAAAATACAAAGGGGTATAAGACAAGAATATGTCTTCTCAACGGACTTATTCAATCTTTAGATACGATGAAGCGATTTTGAGAGTATTAGAAGTCCCACCAAGATTCATTATTGGCGGTCATATTCATGTGCAGATGACGGTGTTGCTAGCAGACACAAAATAAAAACTTCAGAGTCTCTAATAGGAGGTAGTAAATGAAAGCGAGAAGAAAGGTCTAAATACCAATTGTAAGAAAAATCTTATGATTATCAGGAAAGGGAACAGTCCAAGATATGAAGTACGAATTAGAAACACTAAAACCAAACAAATAAGAACATTTAAATATCTCGGAAATGTTTTAACAGGGGACAGAAAGTGTAGCACCGAAATCCAAAACAGCGAATGTTTCCTTCCAAAACGAAAAATTCGTTAGAAACAAAGAAATGAGGACTGAACTGTTATGTAATATTGATCCTTCTATAGAGAAATGAATACTGGACAATTTTTTCACAGATAAAGAGAAGACTTGAGGTAACGAAGATGTGGTTCTACAGAAGAATGCTGAGAATATCATGAGCAGAGAAAGTCATAAGGAAAATGGAAACACAAAATACACTTATGAACCAGAAAGAAGCAGCAAAAAAACATAACGTGGAAAGAGTGCTTGGGAAATAGGACACTCACAAGACATACTGAAGTCAACGTGGGGCGGAAACAGCAGTGAATAACCTACCTAATATAAACGACCGGCAGAACAGGGAGGAGTAATAATAGCAAAAAGACAATCCTTACTAACAGTTATAAATGATAGAAAGCTGTGGAGAGTCATGGTCACCCACGTCCTTAAAAGGACACGACACGTAAAAGAAGAGGAAGAAGAAAGAAAGAAGAATATTTAAATTTAACCTGCTATTTTTTCTTTAAATATGTAAAAAAAAAAAAGAAAGAACCTTTTCTTTAAAAAATGTTTTTACATGAATAGTTGTTTCTTTTTCGTTTTGAAAACAAAAAATGTAAATTGACAATTCAACATATCGATAAACTCGTCCATTCCTGACGCAAGAATATACAACATTTTTTAATCAATAGATACAGCAATCTCTCCGAGTATGTACTATAAATCATTTATGTAAAAAAAATAAATAAATAAAAATAAAAATATTAAAAATAAATTTAAAAAAAAAATTAACCATTAATTTTTTTCATTCAATCATTTAATTTTGATTGGAAAGCAGGATCGATATTAAATTAACATTATCTATCGATTTTAATTCATTTTCATAATAGCAATTTTTTGTAATCTTTTTAAGATTTATATTCAAGTTAAGAAGTACAAATGAACAGTAAGTAATATTACCTGCTTCTTTCTCCGCTTTCGTCGTGTACAAAATGTTCGAAACGCTTGGCAGATAAAGTGATAAAAATAAGTTGCTTTTTATGTATATGTTATGATAGCCAATACATAGTGGGGAAAGTTATTTGCTGATTTTCCTGATAGTAAATCATGTCTGAATACGTGCTAGCCAATGATTAAGAAAGCAATACAGGGAAATGCGTGTGTAGACTCGCCTTCTACCATCACGAACAGTAGTATAAATTATCATTCAAGTGTGAAGTGGAAGGTGACATACTTTTGAATAGAGACCAACAAAGAAAAGGAATGACATTAGCAGTTTAACTGAACGAACACATAGGCTTATGTTTTTAAACACCGGAAATATTAATGTCTATCAAAAATATTTTCCTGTTTATAGCTCTTACCTCTAAAACTTATTTCCTGAATACATCTATCCATGAAAGAAAGATTATTAGCAGTGAATATTGAGTGATAGACCAGCACACAAAATAAGTGATGCCAGGTTATAAATATATGGAATACAATATACTTATCATATCCAGTTTGATGAAGATACACCAAGTACACGCATTATTATTATTATTATTATTATTATTATTATTATACAGTTTCATTTGATATCCTCTATTTGATGTTTCAGCCGGGCTATGATAAAACTGGTCTACAACATGAAAGCTTCAAAAATAAAAATAGCCAATCTTAGATAATTTAGAAGGAATGAAAATAAAAATGATATTTAAAATTGTTGATTGGCACTAGAAATCAAGATACGGTACTATCGATATATGAATATTTCAACAAAATTGTCCTTGAGGACACATGGCCCAGTGGATAAAGGCGTTGGTTAGATCCAGTGACTAGACCCAAAGAGTTGTGAGTTCAATAACAGGCTATAGCAGTCATGAACCAAAACTTGGAGAGTTGACTTAAAGGGAAATAACTGAGTCACCCGGTATGTGGAACTAGAACAATCTACCCCGGTAGACGAAATAAAGGGTTTGGTTCGAAATTCCAATCACTTAATAAAGGCCGGAGCGTACAACGGCTGAGACGTTGTGAATATGGCAATGAAGATGGGGATAACAGTCCGAATAATGTAAGTAATAATTATTATTATTCTTTCCACTCAGGTTTTCAGAGATTTAACTGAACTGTGAAAAACGCCCCGTGAATGTCTGAACATAGCCGGTAACTTCTGCTGTGTGTGGTGAAGTGACGTTTGCATCTCAAATGCGGAATATAACACCTTTTGTAGGAAACGACGACCAACTATAATTTGGATGCAAAATGCTGGCTGGTTATTGTTGGACTACGACCAGAGATGATCCGTCTGCAGTTTACAAAAGACAAACTAAGTAGCGGTGGTGGGAAAGTGACTGAAACCGACATGCCAGTTCAGGACCAATAACATTTCAGATTCTTTTTTTGATTTTATGAAGAATCTCTAAATATATACACCAGATCATATGTGGCAGCAATATTCTAAACATGGATGAATTGTAGATTTATAAATGTGTAAGATGGATTCGGGCGAGAAAAATTGTCAAGAACAACACAGTGAACCAACTTTCCTAGCATTTGATTCAATATAATCTTTTCACTTCATGCCTGAACGAAAATGTTAGCCCGAGAATGCGCAACGAGTCGGTCTCCGATTGAAGGTTCTCCCAAGCCGCCTTGCTTGCTTCATCCTTCGAAATTAAAAACGAAATTCATGATACACAGTCATGATCCTCGCCTGCTAAACCCACTCATGAACAGATTTGTCAGCACCTAGCTGAATACGCCCAACTGTTTATAGGCAGGCAACTGACGAAAAGATTCTCTGGAGTACTGAACAAGATATTTACTGTAGCCCATCTTAATACACCAAGACAAAACCTGTACATGTTAACAGCTCCAATCAATTAAGATCAGAAGACATGAGAGCCATGACTGTTTATTATTATTATTATTATTATTATTAAAGAAAATCTTTTTGATCTTCGTTTGTTTTATAATCACATGCCAGTTACTAGGACAAGCGAAGGATGTGATTTTTGTTGTTTCAACTTAATTAAACAAAGACCCTCCTCCAAAAAAAATAAAGATTTTGCACCTGTGATTTTATTGATTTCTCTTGAGTTTCTTTATCGCCGGCTAAGAGACAGGGCGTGCAGTCCAGCCCTACGTTGAATCGCTGTCCCTGGTAGGGCTCGACCTATGGTTTCTGCGTAGGCTGATGACGTATCCATTTTCGTGTCTTGCTGCAGCGGCAATGAATTGGTACAAAAGGCGTTTGAACGGTATGAGAAGGTCACGGATGCCAAGATTAAGTCTTCCGGCTTGCAGCTAGGTGCTTGCAAGGGCGTTGCTCTTCCAGGCCACTTCAGTTGGACTGACGGACTCGTCCGCATTTTTAGAGTGTGGTTCGGACCCGATCTACAGCTGGAGAAGAATTGGCAAAGGTAGGAGCGGCGGTCCGGACTTGGTGGTTTTCCTTAAAGGGTAGGGCTGAGGTGTGTGACGCATACATCTTTTCTCTCATCCTTTACCAGTTGTCCGTTCTCCCTCTCTGCAAGAACTATAGGAAGGCGTTCGAGCGCTTGCTCTCCTCCCTCTTGTAGGGTGGTAGCGAGCAAAAGGTTTTCAGAGTTGTTTTTGTCCAGCGTCTGTGTCGGGGGAGGGGAGTTCTGGGAATGTCACACTTGGTGTATAACCGACATGCCTCGAGGTGGGCTTTCTAATGCCGTGCGTTGACGGAAGATTCGATCTTGAAGGGGAGTGTTAGGAAAACCTTCCTTTGCCTTACCATAACTTCCCCGGTTTCTAGGGCTGAGCGCCGACGTAAATCCTGGAAACAATCGACGTTCTTCAAAGAATGTCAAGAGGTGAATGAAGGTGATTCATCGGTCCACTGATCTTTCACGGCTTAGGAAGGTCTTGTATCGGGATTTAGTCGAGGGGGTGAGTCGGACTCACTTTGTGAGCGCCTGGGCTTGTGTTGGGCGCCAAAGACGAATTATCTCAGCAACCCTCGCTTACCCGACGATTGATTCGAAATGTGCTATCTCCCAGTAACGTAGCCTTCAGATGGGGCTTGGGCTGATTTGCTCGATTGTCATTGGTTAGTTTAGAAGAAACGCCTTCTACCTTCCTTAGGTGTGTTCGTCCTGGGACTATGTCGGCGAGTTGACGGCTTGTACTGTGGTGGAGGCACGGTGGAATAATGGATAGCGCCTCGGAATGAGGAATCGGAGAGCCAAGTTCGAATTCCAGTCGAATCAATTACATTCACTTATGTGCTAATCCTCTTGGGAAAGGTATGAATCTTCTTCTTCTTCCTCCAGCTATGTATAAATAACAGTTAAAGTCCTTACTTTCTTCCAATCTTTTGCTGACAACGCTACAATCCATCCATAAATATTGTGGTGGTCTTTGATGCATCTAATTATGGTATTGGAGTTTTCATTTCTTCCATGTTCCCTGATGGCAGCCAAAAGCAATATCTCATGCATCCAGATCACTGACACCAACAGATCATAATTATAGCCAAATTGAAAAAGAAGCATTAGCAATAGTTTTTGCTATTAAAAAGTTCGACAGCCTCATTTCGTTCTAATCACAGATCACAAGCCTCTTGTCAGTATTTTTGGATGTAAAAAGTCATCCCAGTGTATACAGCAAACCGTCTGCAGAGATGGGCTTCTATTTTATTAGATTATAACTTTTTATAAAAATATAATTCAACAAATACAATTGGTTATTCCGATACATTATCTAGGCTCATGACTTCACAAAATAAAGTCACTTCATTGCTTGCATCCACTGTAAGAGCATTATCAGTCACTTCTATAATGATAGGTGAAGCTGCAGTTTCTGATCCAGTGTTTAAAAAGTGACGTGCATTCATCATACAAAATGGCCAGAAGTATGCACTGCCAAAAGAATTCAGCCATTCTTTCAGCGTCGATCTTAATTGTCAGGAGTCGACGGATGTATTCTTTTAGCGGAACGCGTGATTGTCTGATCTTCGTTACAATGAAAGAGTTGATAAAGCAATTCCATTATGGTCATCAATGTATTGACCGGATTGAATCCCCTAACACGCAGCTAAGTTTATTGGCCAAACATGGACAAACAGTTGGAGGAATTGGTATGCACATCTAATTGCCAACTGGCAGCAAAAACCCCCAGGAATACTAAATTCAGTTCCTGGCCTATCCCTGAATCACCCTGGTCACGCTTTCACATTGACTTTGCTGGACCCATCAAAGAGAAGTATTATTTTATCCACGCTGGTGTATACAGCAAATGGCCAGAATTTTTTCAGATGAATTGTATCACCTAGGATGTAACAATTTTTAAATTAAAACAAATCTTCAGTCGACAAAAAGAACCTCCGACTTCACCCTTGTTCCGAACTTTACCAAATCAGCAAAACAAACTTTACCAAGTCAACAAAAGTGTCACTTCTAATATAGACGCTGATAATTATTTTCATGCGAACTCTTGATATAACCAATTATTGTACGAAGGACTAATATAAAAAAGTATTTACTTTTTTCAATTTAATTGAGGCTTATTTTTTCTCTGTACGTTATTTTTTCTCAGCTTGGACCAGTCTCACAGATACTAGTCGCTGATAATGACATATCATTCACTTCAGTTGCATTTTCAACTTTCTGTTCACAGAATGATATCTAACACATTAGAACACCACCTTTTCATCCACAATCAAATGGACAAGTGGATCGTTTTGTAGATAATTTTAAGAGATCATTCCTCAAAGTCAAAGGAGAGGGAATCACAAAAGAAAAATTAGAAATATTCCCCGGAAGTTACAGAGCTACACCAATCCAAATGCACCTCATGAAAATTCACCAGCAGATGCACTGATGAACTGTAAAGTTATTGGTGTACCAGGACAACCTGTACTTGCAAAAGATGACAGCAACGGTAAAGAAAAATGCATCCAAGGACGCATTATACGTCACTTTGGAAATGTTACGTATGGCATGGATATACAATTTTCAGTCTGGGTTCGACATGCAAACCAGTTACAGCCACCAAAGCTTCCAGGGACCAATTAAAATCCACTTTACCGCTGAACATTCTGTTGATCACCTTTGAACTGCTACAACAAAATTCCCAATTAATGTCAAGGGACAAAAGATAAAACGCCAGCAAAAAGTGCACCAAAGTAATCCCCATCGATTACGGAGTACGCCATACCCACTGCAATTAAATCCCTGACAAAAGTCATACGGACACAAGTCTAAAAAGTGGAGGCGTTACGAGTTGCTCAATTACTCCCCCTATAAAGGACGATAACTCAAAATACAGTTGAGTTACGTCCCTTGTCTGATTTCAACATGGTGACAAGCTGATACGCACGTGTAACTCATGGTCTAAAACCAAACAATTCTTGCTATTATCAGGTAGTGAATAAATAAAAGTTACTTTGTTATATGTTAAAATACACTTTTTTTATTTTTATTTTCATTCGTTTTTGTTTAGTGCATCAATCTGGGATATAACAAAAAATTCCTTTTAAAATACTGATGGTCGCTGAATTATAGTAAGTTTTTACTTTATGATTAGTAAATATTGTTTTTAATATCACCTGACCGCTACAAATTTAATTTTAAAAGATTTAAAAATTTATAAATTATTCCAATTGAAATTTTTAAAAAATCAAAAGAAAAATTATTGTAACAATTCATTATGCATCGAAAATATTTTTTCTTAGGAACAGAATGTAAATTATCTGATTCATAAAAGCAATTAAATGCTTTTGTAATTAAATAGAGTCTTAGTTTTATTGCATTTTTTTATTTTACAAATCAGAGCAGATTTTCGATAGCAAAGGGCCCTGTTTTAGAAAACAAATAATGATCAAATTTCTCTAAAGATTTATGCTTATACAGTGTAACCCTGATATAAGAGAGTTGTCGGGAAGTCTCTTATATCCGGGTTTGCTCTATTTTGTTTACATTAACACAGACTCTAATTTGGGACGAGATAAAATCTCTCTTATATCCGGGTTTCTCTTATAATCCGGATCTCTTATATCCGAGTTACACTGTACCTAATATAACCTTTAATCACGACGAAAATGAATTTCTCGAAATTTAATAAAAATAATTACGTGTGGGGTACAAAATACTAATTTATAGTCACCAGCTCACACAAGAAAATAAATTAACCAAAATTTTGATTGTCCTAAAAAGGATTTAAAATATAATTTAATAACAAAAAAATCCTATGGTCTTTCCTCTTAGTAATAATTTTGACGATAAAACTTTGTCTTTATTAAGCTTGGTTGATTTTTTCATCATGTACGCTTAATTTTTAGCGAATATTTGGATGTACGTTTACATATATATATATATATGTGTGTGTGTGTGTGTGTGTGTGTGTATGTGTATATGTGTGTATATATATATATTATAAGAGATTATAATAATATAATAAGATTATAATCTTATACATATATATATATATATATATATATATATGTATATTAGAGATTATAATAAAATATTTTGAAATCGCTACACAATAGCTTTCATGTTTCAATGTACTTCTCCAGGCGATGGTAAGTAACTGGTGATTACTTTTTTTACTGGTGACTTTTAAGGAAATTTAAAAACAAAATGTTACCTCTTTTCTGAAAGTTAAAGGTGGGGACATAAGGTCAGAAGTAAAAATAGACTTGTGGGTAAATTTTGATTAACCAAAAAAATGCTATATAGAAAAGTAAGCAGGTGGGGGTGGATGAGATATATTTTTATGTAACGATAAACCGAGACATAGACATGTCATCATTGACGATTGCGGAAAATATGCCAGTGACAAATGTATCGTGATTGCAGACAAATAGGGTATGTTCAATTTGTTGAAGGGAGGAGCGGGTTAATCAGACGTAAAATTAACAGAAAAAAAATGTTTATATTTAGGAAGCTTTTCAAATGGGCCTGTAGAAAAAATGTGGAACATCTATATACGATATTAATAATACTAACTGGACAGCAATCCATAGTAATATTTAAGCTGAATAAACAAAATAAGGTAAATACGCGTAGAGGATAGACCACTATATACTAATAAATTATGGCTATAAAAATGGCGTGATAATATTTGTTATTACCGCGATAAAACATAAAGTTTTTTATGTACAGGAGGAACGATATACTGATAGACCTTGGAACAAGAAGGGTTAAAATCCGTGGGAAAAATTGACGATTTTAATTCTCATATAAACGACTACCTGAATTGTGTGTTGGAGTTTTGAACAATGGAAAATGCGACAGGCCAAGAGGGCAATGATGATTAACACGTATCACACACAGCTGAAAATACGAGCTGTGAATAGGAAACAATGAACTTAGAATTATTTTTTCCAGGTCGGAAGTTGGCTGAAGTGGCAGGCGCTGACGTGACACCAAGGAAGGTAGAACAGCTACCCACGCTGAGGAGGTTCAGTGGGAGGTGGTAATACGAGAAAGTGGAAAAAGGGAATTCCCAAATTTATGTGGTAAGCCGACAGCCAGGGGAAAAAGCGAATTTTCCTACTGCGCCGTGCTCCACGTCAGTTTGGGCGACGTCAATAAATACGAATGCGCGAGACAAGACAAATTCCGAACTTTACCAAATAAGCAAAACAAACAAGTCAACAACAGTGTCACTTCCAATTTAGGCGCCTGGTTGAGCTGATAATCCTTTTCATGCGAACTCTTGATATAACCAATTATTGTACGAAGGACTAATATAAAAAGTATTTACTTTTTTCAATTTATTTGAGGCTTATTTTTTCTCTGTACGTTATTTTTTTCTCTGCTTGGACTAGTCCAATACGAATATACTTGAGACGATTCGATCATGGCCTCCTTATGATCGAAACCAAATCACAACGTAAGATAAGGCAGGTCCGAGATCGAAGCGATTTTCATCGATCAGCCACGTGTTTGGCGACAATAGTAATGCGCAATTTTTTTTTAGAATTAACTAAATTTTAAGGTAAAGATAAACTGTGTCGTCAATTTACAGTTAATTCACTACTTTCGTTTAACAGTGCTTTTTTGTCTGCAAATTTGATTATTTGTAATTTTTTATATAAACATAAGGAACAAGGTTCATTTAAAGATTTACAAGTTCTAGTTTATTTAGTTTTTTACCGTAGTCATTTTATTAACTTCTTTTAAGCTCCAAAAATATTTAGAAAGAAACGTCCTAGTTCTGTACGCCTTATTGTTGAAAGATAATATATTTTGCAATCACCTTGTTGTAAAGGAATTCATGGTAATCCCGATGCAAAATTATATATCCTTCAGAATGGGTAGAAAATAGATGAAAGAATTGTTTTTGTCCATGCGTTTACGATCAGTGTGTAGTATCTGTTCTCCTAATCTCTAGTGGCAATGTTAATATTGATCGTTTCCTTATTAAGAAACATTTTGCATTTAGCAATCGAGCAGCTTGTCCTACTGTCGGTTGAAAATTATTAAATCTTTCTATTGATGAAAATAGATTTCTCAAGTCCTCTGTTAACGCTCTTTCTATTACGAATTGTGGCTTTCTTTCTAACCTTTTGTTTGGAGTCGTATAGAACGTCAACCTTAATTAAATTATTATTTTCTCTTCTCTTACTTTTGCCATCCATTTTCAAGTGATCTAGTTTCTGTTATTTACTACAATACTTTGTGATTCTGTAGCGCCAGTTCACGAGGTCCGAAGAAATGATGGTCCTAACTAAGACCTACAGGCTTCATTCCCTGGAAGCCATTTCTAATCATTGATTGGAGAAAATGGTTGTTTATATTGTGGATGTACAGGTTGTGGAATAGATAAGCGTCTTGGAAAAATCATAGTTTACATTTACTTCTGCACATGAACCCATCTCTTTGTCAGCCCCTAGAAATAAATTAAATAAGAAGGTGGGCTGAAATATTCATACGAGGGTCGTTCAAAAAAAAGTTCTAAGCCGAGCCCAGAGAGAAGAGCCATAGATGAAATTCAAATTTCTGTGCAGGTGAGGCCCATACAAAGGTGGGAGGTGTGCGACAAATCTAAAAATAGACAAAACAGAAACCCGAGCAGTCATAAAGTTTCTGTAAAAGAAAGGTGTGACACCCAAGGAAATCTATGAGTATACGGTACTGAACACTCCCTTTCCTATGCAATGGTAAAAGATAATGATTGATATTGTATTTACGAGAGCCCTTCTAAAAGTTCTAAGCCTCACCCAGAAAGAAGAGCAATAGCAGAACAAATTTATTATGGCACACCAAAATGTCACTTAGAAAAAAAGAAAAACTAATTCAGATATATAAAGCATAAATAAAACAACGTAAGAGCACAGGTATTTTACATCGATAAAGCCCTTCGTAATGTGTGAGCTGTACTTGTGAGAACAATGTTTTTTGTATTTATTTAAGTCATTGGCTACTAGGGATGCCTTCAATGGGTCTATCAAAACCTTTTCCAATCAATCCGACGACACCAAATACAACTGGAATTAATGATGTTTTATCCCACGTTTTTTCAGATTTTCATTTCAAGATCCTTGTATTTTGATAGTTTTTGGAAAATCTTTAAAAATACATTACAATCTGCAGGGACAGCCGTGTCAGTAAGAAAGCACATTCTGTTTTTATGGACTTTGATAACGATGTCTGGGCGATTAGCTTTTATTGTTGTTATTGTTCTTCTTATTACATTTATATATTAGCGAGTAATAACAGTATTTATGCTTTTGACAGAAATTTACTCTAGAGCTTATTATTATTATTATTATTATTATTTGAAAGATGATCCGAAAGTAATGCCTTCTATTTTGTTACGATGTCTCGCAACGTCAGAGCTCACTATTTGTAGTATAACAGTGAATGTTTCCCACAATAATCGAATTTCTTTTTTGCATTCTTATCATTAATAATCTAACAAAATGTCTGATAGGAAGCTGAAAGAATGGCATGTTAATTTTAACGCCTCCAAAACTTTTAATCGTCTGAGAGAACCATTTTTGCTGATGCTAACCTCCAGATGAATGACCATCTTCGAGCAAATATTTTCCGCTAGCATGAAATGAAAACATTACATCGACTCAATTGATATGTCTACTGTTAGGAAAGTCGTTTCACTTTGTCAATTTTTCTCACCAGAATATATCTTACATATTTATAAGTCTTCTGCTTCGACAGTGGCAGATTTGAGAGCTTGCCATTCAATTTCTGGTTGAGGCTCTGAGCTTGGTTGGCGGAGAGAGAACCGATTGCGAAGTTCCAACCCGAACTGTTCTCTCGCGCGCAGCTTCAGATTGGCGACGTTGATTCGCTTCAGGATCTTGGTGGATCTCCTTGCCCGCAGTCGCAGACGGAGGCTTGCGCGAACTAGTGTATGATTCGATCCATGCGCACTGCCCGTATCTGCACCGCGATAGGCTTTAGAGTCAAGTTCACAGCTTGCCCATCTCGTCCGTGCCAGAATGTAGTCAATCTGATTGGATGTACGACTGTCATTCGAGCGCCAAGTGACGAGATGTCGTCGCGGGTGCTGGAAACGAGTGTTAGTCACCACAAGACGATTAGGGACTGCAAAGTTGACTAGGCGGTCGCCATTGTCACACCGTGTTCCGAGGGCGAATCGACCTAGAACATGTCTGGTGCCTTCATCCGCCAGTTCTGTGCTAGTGTTCCAATCCCATGCTACCACTAGAAGATCAGTGGAAGGGGATCTACAACTGCTTGTAGGTCGCGGTAGAAGATGTCCTTGTCTTCCTCCGCTGTATTCAGTGTCGGTGCGTAGACGGAGATGATGGTGACGTTTATAACAGCACCTTTGAGATGGACCATGGCCAGCTTGTGGGAGACTGGTTCCCAAGCGAACAGTGCTGCCCGTGCTCTGGGCTGGGAGCAATCGCCACTCAATACAGCCCGCTGTTGTCATCCACTCCACTATGGTAAAGGTGGTAGACGCAGTCAGACTCTGGCACTTATTCTATGCCCACTATCCGAGAGGCGGACCTCTGACAGACAGGCGACACAAACACCATACTTGTACAGAGTCCTGACGGTGAGAGACTGTGTTCCTTCGTCGCGAAGAGTGCGGACATTCCAGCCAGCAATCTCTTCTTGCAAGGACTGTGGTGGCTTGCTGATTTCCCACCGGTCCCGCCGACCAGAAGACCGGAGCGTCGGATACACATGCAGCGGACGCCCTAGCATTATTCATATTCTTGTTAGTTGTATCGCTCATCTTGGTGTCACCCGTCACCAATATCGGAACTAAATCACCGGGGAGAGCCTTCGGCTGGTGGAGAAGGCGAGGGTAGCGCGACTGACAGGAGCTGCGAACTTTCGCGATCTACGGCGCCGCGCAACTCACTCCATCCGCGTTGACCGAAATGCTCATTGGCGCGCCTTCGTCAAAGAGACAGAGCGTGCAGCATCCTGTGGTCACTCTCACAAACTCTACCAGATGGTGAAGTGGGCGAGACAGGGGTGAGTGAGACGCTTCCCTACCGTGAGTGAGACGCTTCCCTCCCGTGATGGTGCTATTATTGCAGGTCTGGGCGAGCGGCTAAATCGGTGGAAAGAGCATTTTAACGAGCTACTCAATCATCCTACTCCGGCGACGGAATTGGCAGTTGAACGACTGATGAATACGACTGCAACACTGCACCCCCAACAGTAGATGAAGTGCGAGATATTCTGCGCCATCTGCGTAACAACAAGGCTACTGGTGAGGATGGTATACCTGCAGAAGTATATAAAGCCGTGCCAGATGTATTCGCCTCGTGGGTACATCGTGTCTTCAATGCGGTCTGGCTCTCTGAGACCTACCCTGCCGATTGAAGCGAGGCCATCCTGCTACCTTTTTTCAAAAAGGGTGATAGGAGACTCTGCTCGAACTACAGAGGAATCAGCCTCATCGACGTTGTGGCCAAAGTATTTGAAGTGCTTCTCCTGCGAAGATTTCAAGGCATCCGTGATCTGCGAACTCGCCCATCTCAGGGTGGCTTCCGCTGTGTTGATCAGATCTTCAGCCTGCGGCGCACCCTCGAACAACGCTGGGCATATCAGCAGCCAACAGTCCTCTGCTTCGTCAACTTTGCGGCTGCTTTCGACTCCGTTGATAGAGGCTCACTCTGGCGTATCATGGAGGCCGATGGCATGCCCGCTAAACTCCTTCGTCTCATCAAGGGCTACTATCGGTCGACGCGAGCCCGTGTTCGTGCTTATGGTGAGGAGTCGGAGACGTTTGAGGTGAAGACTGGTGTGCTGCAAGGGTGTGCCCTATCCCCTATTCAACTATACAATCAACTACATCCTCGGCAAGGACCTTCGGGACTACGCTGGAGTTGCGGTTGATCGGAATGTCAGGGTGTCTGATCTGGCCTACGCGGACGACATTGTCTTGGTCGGATCGAACTGTGACGATGTGCAAGCTGCGCTCAACCGTGTGCAAGCTGCAGCACGGGATGTGGGTATGACCATCAATGCCTCGAAGACCAAAGTTATGCTGTCCCTGGCTGATGCAGTCAACTGGCAGCCACTGACGCTGGACGGGGTCAATCTGGAGGGCGTGCAGTCTTTCGTCTATCTCGGTTCAACCATTATACCATCCGGTCAGGCTGCTGCTGAGGTTGAACTGCAGGGTCCGCATTCGTGCGTCTCAAGCGGTCACTATGGGGGCGACGGGAGATTTCCACGGCTACGAAGAGGCGCATCTATCAGGCTATCCTTCTCTATAGCTGCGAAACGTGGCCACATAGAAGGGTTGACCTACGAAGGCTTGAAGTGTTCGACAACGATTGACTTCGCTGCATTCTACGATGCCACCGAATCGATCGTGTGCCCACAACATCTCTACGTCGTCGCCTGAGTCTCTGTCCTCTTCCACACGTCCTGCTCCAGCGTCGTCTCCGATGGTTTAGGCACGCAGCTCGACGCCCGGAGGGAGAGCTCATCCGCGATCCTCCTTCCCGGATTCAGTCAATTTCCCCTCGCCGTAATGTAGCTTCGCTCTGCTTTTTCTATAAATACTTTAAGTGCTGTTCTAATGAACATTCCTCTATGGTACGAAGACTTTAAGAATTTAAACGAAGTACTAGATTGGCGGCATGACATCATCGTTTTACAATTGAAATGGCCAGATGTAACCGTAAGTTCTATTCCAACATTTTCTTCTCTCAAATTTCTCGCTTGTAGAACCCTCTTCCAGCTTCTTGTTTTGCAGTCAACATTGATCTTCAAAAATTTAAATGCAATGGCAGTCTATCTTCTTAATTCCTGTTCTATTATTGTGAAATGATTGAAAAAAAAGACAGATGCAATTTAGAAAGGAACTGAAAAAAAAAGATTCCTATCATTTTTTGACGCTTCAGTAATCATTTATTCTTTTTTTTTCTCAATATTTCAAAATTAATTAATTAAAACGAGAAAGACGGCATTGCGATACACGATGATATATTTTATTGTCAATTCAAATGCAGGTAGTAAATCAAATGTTACACATTCACTTCCTCTTACTGACGATGAGTAACAAACTTCTTTTTTCCTTTTTTTTATTTCAAAATAACACCAGAGATGTTCAACAACCTTTATTTAAATGTAAATGATAGATATACAGCAAATCACCACCGGTTGAAAAAGATTGTAAACATTTCATATATTTATATAACCCACCGGTTTTAAATTCATCTCTTTTGAACAAAGCCCCCAACCTCTATATGTATAGCTTCAAAATGGCAGTAAGATTCGATTTTATCTCGAATTTAAATTGAATTACTATTGTCTTGGCATAGGATTATTGAGAACAAGTAGAATAGTAATTTTGACTTGATCTTGATTTTATCTTATCTATCTATCTATCTATCTATCTATCTATCCATCTATCTATCTCACTCTGTTCATTACCTATCTGTCTATCTTATAATACATTATGATACATAAGGTAAAAAAAATTATGTCATACGAACAGTATCTAATTGTACGACAAAATGTTATGGTATATAAAAATGAGCGGTAAATGACAAAATGTTGTGGAGGGCCATGATCGCTTGGGGTGGTAAACGATAGAGGGATAAAGGATAGACCAAACACTTAATGTAGGACATTTTTCAGTTTGTCATTCAATTACACATTACACTTTAATCAAATACTTACGTACCAAATCCCTCTTGGATGTGGGCGATCACAGATCTACAACTTTTTTATCTGCTGGTTTCTACTTGAAGTATTTGTGTATACCATAGTGAATAACACGTTTTCTTGTTTGACGCACCTTTGCTCACATCCAAAGTAGACAATGATGTAGTTATATTTCATCTTATGCTTCGCCTTCCACTTTTTTTTTTGGTGGGGGTCATGTCCTTTCAGGACGTGGGCGATTATAGCTCTCCATAAGTTTCTGTCCTTTGTTGCTCGAAGTTTTGAAACTTTACTAAACCTCTCAGCCATTCCATCCTGTCGTTATTTCACCCAAACTCGCTAAGTAGTTTACTTGCTTTTTTCCCTGTTTCTCTTGCTATCGTTGTGTCATGTGAGTGTTAAATTCTCTAAGCATTCTTTCTTCGTTATATATCCTAGCTATATCAGCTATTTTATTGCTAACATCAGTTTCCTTTCAGTTACTTAATTGAACATGAGTTTCATTTTATAGTTCTTTAAAAACATGTTTACTAAATAACGTTGTCTCTTAACGAAGTTAATTCTGTTCTTCTCATTGAACTGTCCACAATGTTATTACATTTTTTTACCGCCCTAAAGAAGAGATTTACAAATATAAGTTCATCTTTAATAACTAGTCTTATCTATAGACAAATGATGCGGTGTTGATTTCTTAGAGAGAAAAAAATCATCTTCGTATATATTGTTCTCTAGTAAATATTTTTGTTCCTTCAAATAAGAAAATTAGTAGATGAATAAATGATGAATAGTTTTCTTAAAATGCTATTCGTTTCAATAGCCAATTCCGTAAATTGAACACATCAGCAAATACTTGTGGACTTGAGACATGGCCAACACATTTGGACTTGCCATAACTGACTGTTCCATATAGCTCCCATAATCCTTGCTTATTTCGGCACACCAATGGGCCACCGCTGTCACCCTGAAAAAAACAAAACATAATCATCATATATAAAGCTAAATATATGTGCGTCCGCTTGAAACACAAAAGAGTAATTATGCAGAAGACACCACAGTGTATAGGTGCCGCGTCCAAAAGTCTTATATGACCAGAGCCTTGCAGGTGGTCTTTCCTCTGAACTAGCTCTGACAGTGGGGGGGGGATAACTAGCTTGTAACATTCAACACTGGTAAAGTTCCATGCAGGCACGATGGAGTAAAGAATTGCGGCTCGGACTGAATTCCAGTCGAATCCATTACATTCACTTACGTGCTAATACCCTTGGTAAAGGTATGAATCCTCTTCTTCTCTCCCCGCCAGCTGTGGATAAATAGCAGGACAGACCGGCTTCTATAGCCTTGGATGGCAACTGCTCTACCACAGAAAGAAATGGCAACCTAACTGCGGGAAAAATCTGCCTCGTCAGCGATGTATCGAAGGATAGATGATCACCTAAGCGTGGATCACGTATGGCACATAACTGACTGAATGTTCCATGCTCATTTTTGCCTATAATAATGAACAATTGTTCTCTGAAGAAGGCCCCTATTGGAACCAATGCTCACCCGAAACCTCAAATGGAACACATATATACGATCCATCGTTGCTGGGAAAATAGTCGGTTCCTTGAAGTGTTCCAGTGAGTACCTGACTCCTGTTATGCTTTATCGATACAAGAATCAGATCACACCAAAAAATGGAGTCATTCAGTCAGTTATATGCCATACGTGATCCACTCTTGAGCTATCATGTCTCTTTCGGTTCATGACTAACCGGGGAGAAGATTTTCCCGCAGTAGATTGCCGTTTCTTTCTGCGGTAGACTGGTTGTCAGCCAAGGCTAAAAGATCCAGTCTGTCTAGCTATTCAACCCATAGCTGAGAGAGAAAAGACTGTTTTCCGAGTATTTTCGCATAAGTGCATTGAGTACTACTGCCATATCTGGGCTGGAGCTGTTTCACTTTCTAGTATTGATAAGAGGTCAAAATCGTCTACGTGGCCTTGTGGATGAGGAACTATTTTCCTATCTACGATCTCTTTCCCACAGTCAAAATGTCACAAGCCTATCGTTCAGACGTGCTAGATTTTATTAGTTTTACCAGTTCAAACCTTCACAGCTAAGACCCACTATGGCACTTACACTGGGACGAACCGTCGCCTTTGTATCTTATGACAAACAATGAAGTTCCACTCCGACATTTTCTTCCCAAGAATCTCTACTTTGCAGGTCTGACTTCCGAGAGGATAATTTCCCAACCACGACGATCTTAACCTCTTCAAGTCTAGGGCTAACCATTATCTGTTCTACATATCCTCATAAATTGCAGTTCTTAGCTCATACAATGACCTCTTACTGTAATATTCTACCTTAAGTGGATCTTGGGATTTGCATTGGATGACCACTAATAACTATATCTATATATAAATATATATATATATATATATATATGAGTGTGTGTATGCGTGTGCATGAAGATGGCCGATGAGAGAAATTCGAAAAGACATAATAAGACTACTATTACTACTACTACTACTACTACTACTACAATTGATAATAATAATAATAATAATACTTTTAGACTATGAGAAAAAATAGATGCACGAGAAAAACGTGAAAAATCGGAATTTTCGGATACGCCGGTAACCTTTCTCAACGAAACATGAGGTGCCTTTTTCTTTTTTCTTTTTTTTTTCTTTTTTGGTGAGGATTTCAAGGTTTTTTTGTACATGAGTAGATTTATTTATTTATTTTATTTTATTAAGGGCCCGTGAACATTAGTGGACGGCTGGCCCTAGTATAGCGGATACGAAATAATTTCAGTTAGTCTAAATTGTTTTAATCTGGCTGAGGAATATAAGGTCATATTTTATGATACCCCCACCCCAAACCGCCTTCTCTGGTAGGTGTCAGATTTTCGTATCCATTAATATCTCTGAATGCGTGTGTTGATAGTGTCCATGTCTGTGTGAGTGATTTATTTTTCCAATGAAATCTAATGATTTTTGTTGTCTGCCACGATTAGGGTTGTGAGGGGTTCGCAGATAATTTTTTTTTTGTAGAAACTGTATTCACTGCGCATGCCTAAATTTCTATTTAAACTTCGCATATTGAAATTTATTATTACTCGAACTTTCAACGATTTGGTTAGCAGTTAAATGAAGATGCTAAAAGGATGTATCTAAAGTTATCAATCCTATCATCATCAACCTTCGACCTCCCTATGATTGATCGGAACTCCATTGACAATAACCTTTCCACACTGTTCGGTCCTGTATTTATGTCCCCAGATCCCCAATATCCAACCCTGAGTCCCGAGCTATGGTGTCTGGGAAAGTCAATTTTCGTGAGAAGACACTTCTAGAAGGATGCCATAGGAGTAAAGATGAGACGATTTTCCTGTCCGCTTGATGGCAGTGGCCGGTAAACTGTAATCGTTTTTATCTGAGCTTAAGAGATAACTAAGACCAATTTCGCTTAAGCTCTGTCAATCCTATAGTCTGGTTGGTTGAAATGTACGGCTAGAGTGAAATTGATACCGTTATCTCTGATTGTTTTCTTTCTTGTAGTTATTAAAGCGAAGACGAAATTCTGTACTAGTTTTACTGATATAATTTCCTGCATTGCATTTGTTGAATAAAGGGTAGAATGTCGGGTTATTGTATGTGTGCCAGGTGAGGTGAAATGCTATCAATAATAACATATTTACAAACTTGGCATTGAGGTATATTACACGTTACGTTACCTTAGTGAGTGGGTCACATGAGTAGTCTTAAAAATGGCTACTGAAATAACAGAAATCGCTTGGTACAATAATTATTATGTCAACTTCTGCACTTTCTTCATCCTTCCAAAAAGAAAACACTAAGAAAATTACAAAAAGATAATAAACAAACATAGAAGATTTTCAGTGTTTGATTCTCTATCACATTCAGTGGAACATGTATAAAAGAAATGTTTCTGTCCATATATATATATATATATATATATATATATATATATATATATGCTCAGTTGATGAAACCTCCTGATGAGTGGACTGCACGATTACAAAAAAGATCCGTCTACGAAATTCTGGCGTTAGTGTGCTGAATAAAACATCAATTAACTTTATTTGTATTAATCTCTGTCTGTGTGTGCGCCTGCGTGTGTGTGTTGATGCGTTATGACGTTTTTAGTATAGAATAGGTTTGAAATTTGTTTGGCGCCATGATTCGTATTTGTAAAATCTATAAAACCAAATAATAATAAACAAATGCAAATAAACAAATAATCTGTAAATTATAACATGGCTTATATATGGCTTAACTTTGTCTATTATTTTGAAGGATATGAAAGTTGGTAAAATGTAATTAGTTAAAATACCATTCATAAAAAATATAAAAATCTAACAATTTAATTTTGAATGTTGTCATGTAACTTTTTTTGTAATGAATAATTGTGGTGGGGGGTTATAATTTGCTTTTTTTATGTAATTCTTGATAAAAAGTAGAATCTGCAATGTCATTGGTCCTGACTTGGCATCTCAGTTTCAATCACTTCCCCCACTACCGTAACGTAGCTTCCCTTTGCCATTTCTATAAATAATTTGATGGTAATTTTTCTGATAAACTTTCTTTTATGGTACTGAGACTTCGTGAATTTTAGGGCAGTACAAGATTGCCAGAAAGGTCTCATCGCATCTTATCGTTTTCAAGTTGAAATGGCTAGATGTTACCGCAAGTTCTATGCTAATACTTTCTTTTTTCGCACTCTTCAGGCTTCATGCTTTCCAATCAACTTTGAGCTTCAAAAATTTAAATACAATGTCAATCATTATCTACTATCTTCTTGATAACTCTTCTTCTATTGTTCTCCTCCTTAATAAATTTTCACTTTTTTCTTATTCTTTTAAACTCAATAAATTTACATGCCTTAGTGGCTTTACTACATTGTTTAGCATGAAATGATTAAAAAAAAAAGCTTGATTTCTTGATTCGTTATCAACTCTTTGCAGATTAAAGTCAATAAATATTTTTTATAAATTTTAGATAATAGCTTCAGGGATACATATCTTACTAATTAACCCATAGCTTGGGGTAAAGAAATGGATTCATGCATATCCCGAGGGCATTTGCGTGTAAGTGAATATAAGGAACCCAACAGGAATTGGAACTCGGCTCTTCGATTAACAATTCCTAGCCATTATTCATTACACCATCCGCACATCCAAGCTTACATCACCTGGGTTACCCATGTAGATACTGCCCAGGTTTGACGTTGCTTAACTTCAGGGACCGTACGGAACCGGTCTTTAAACGTGATGTGGCCGTAAGCCATAAAAAGTAAACAGTATCTCTGGTGTGTCTTTTCCGTCTTGCCGCGCAATCACAACGGAATAGTCCATTATTTATTAGTACACGTTAATTAAGACACATTCAGATTTATAATATGAGTAGTATCATTGATTGACTAAAATTCAGTCACTTACGTAACATCCTGGCTGGTTGGGATTCTTGTGATTTGCGCACAACGTTGTTCCATCAGCGTTCTTGTAATGCTTTGCGCAAATATCTCTTGGCAAGAGATAAACCTTGGTCTCCTTGAGATTGTTCGGAAAGGTGACTAAAGAAAATCAAATAGTGGGCATCAAGTTAGATTTACACGAGTTTACTCACATCGACAAAAACACACACACATATACAAAAATTATATAGGGTGTTTCAAAAAGAATACGCCAAAATCATTGCGCTATTTTTTCAGGTCTATATCATTGTAGTGGACTCAACCAGTGGTTATTTGATAGAGTAGTTATCAAAGTTGATTGGGTGTCAGTTTCACCACTGTCGTTAGTATAACTTCTGGTTCAGCTGAATTGTGGGAAGATCAATCAAAATCGCAACTCCTCAGCAGAAGGCATTTGTTTTTGCGACAATGGCATTTGTTTTCGCGAACTCAAGCACGCGAAAACAGTGCTTGAGTTCGTGAAAACAAATGCCATTGTCACAATGCAGACAGATTCGAATGACTTCATTTTTCAGCAACATGGAGCACCACCCCATTGGCATCTCGGGGATAGAGCTCATCTGAATGAAAACGTGCCTCAGCGATGGATTGGGAGGAGAGGTGCTAAAGACCTTGCTCTTTGTGGTTGGCCTGCCAGATCCCCGGACCTCACTGTGTGTGACTTTTTATTGTGGGGGGATGTTAAAGACCAAGTTTATGTTCCAGCACTTCCAGCAAGTATCGATGACTTGAAAGATCGAATAACAGCTGCAATCAACACGGGGGACCGTGACATGCTGAGGCGCATTTGGGAGGAATTCTCATATCGGCTTGATGTCTGCGCTGCCGGTAGTGGCCACTTATAAAACATGAAATGAAACTTGAATGTATATACAACACATGTGTTCATGCTAGAGATTTGTAATTTTTTTTCGTTATTGACACATCACGTGATGATTTTGGCGTATTCTTGTTGAAACACCCTGTATATATATATATATATATATATATATATATATATATATATATATATATATATATATACGGGAAAACGATATATAAATGTGTATATATCAAGAATCATTTGAGGGAAATCGATGGCAAAGCGAGAAAAGATTTCGTATGGCGTGTTTCGTCCTTTAAGACTTCATCAGACTAAAGTGATGTGTCCATTGATTTGAGTACGCATGAGCACAAAAGAGAAGGGACGCTTTTAGTTTTTTTTTTTTGGTTTTTTTGGTGTGTATAGTCTAACCGATTTCATTTACTTTTTCTTTTGCTTATGTTTTTATCACTTTTGTTATTAAAAATCCTACATTATGATTTGCCAAGAAAGGTGAAATGTCGGAAACTGGACGTAAATTTACTGTGGCTAATCTAGCAATTAATGTACTTTCTATACATTTTCGTCTCAGTAAGTTGCATTCTCTTTTAATTAGAGTAGCATTTTCAAACTGGAATTATAGTCAAACTCATTACATTGAGCAATTAATGCATTGAGTGTGATGTTTTTGTAGATGATTCCTTTTGTGTTCATATAATATTTTATTTAAATTTCTTTAGGTTTCTCCTATGTATTCCTTGTAGCAATTATTACAGGTGATAGAGTAAACTCCTGCTTCAAGTTATTATTATTTTATTTGGTCATAATTAAGTCTTATTGTTTTAGAAGTAGTTATAGCAAATTTTGTTAAGCTTAGAAAAAATCATGTCAGTTGTAGCTGCGATAGAGTTGGCGAGTAGAACAATATATTCTGATTCGTTAGGTTTGTCAGAAAGGACCGTTTTTTTTTTCTATCGTGAAATATTTTATGAGCGTTTTGTTTTGCGTTAAATATGAAATTATTAATATATTGGAGGTGCTTAAAAATATTTTCAATGTATTTCTCCTCTTCATGTAAATATTGAGGGATACAAATTCCGAGTGCTCTTAAATAAAATCCGATGAATATTCCAGATTTTATTTTGTTGTTATGGTGATAATAGAAATTTATAAGATCACTTATTAGTAGATTTGCAATGTCTACTTACTTTTAGGCTATTGTCATTACGGTGTAACATGATATCTAGGAAAGGTAAAGAATTTCATTTCGTAAGTGAATTCTATCGTATGTTAGTTTATCTGCAAAGTCAAAGTATTTTTGTGGGTATCTGTTAATAGAGCGTCATCAATATATCGGCAAAATATCTTTAAAAACACCAGATTCAATAAATTCTAAATTGCCCATCGTGTGAATGTCTAGTCCAATCAGCGTAAATATCACTTTTGTCAAATAAAGTATTAAAGGACTTAATCCACGATCGCATTGACCTGTACAGCAAATTGTCCTACGAGATGATGGTCTAGTGGATTAAAGCGTTGGCTCGTGAATTTGGTGGCATGGTGATTGTGAGTTCAATCTCTGGGCCGGGCAGTGTGCACTTGGACTCAGTGGAAATGAGCAGTAAGAAGAAAAAAAGAACTATTCGTAGATATGAAAAATGAAATGAAAACAGTAGATTAAGAGTCCAGCTCAGAATTTCTTGTACGTTGCCCAGATCGATGTACACTTGAGGAAGGCATTAGAGCACAGTGGCTGAAACGGTGAAATATAGACCGAATATAAATAGTGTAAATAATGACTGGCATTTGTTTTATTATCACATGACGGGCAAGCGAAAGATTTTAGTTGTTTTCACTTGATTAAATAAAAGACAGCTATTAACTACAACAACAAGAACAAAACTTAAATAGACAATACTCATAGCAGGATATTGGCTGTGTTTGAATGTCCTGGGGGATGTCATAACGGTGACGTAGTTGTACTCATTTATTGAGTATTGAGCATCCCAAGATAATATGATTTCAATAGTTTCAATGTATTCGTCACATAACATACATTCGTAGGGACCGTATTATAATGCAAGATATTAGATTGGTAGTTGCGTTTAAGAAGGCTTTGGTCATGTACAACAAGAATAAATGCTAGTGTCTCACTATTAATTCCTCAGCACTTTAGCCACTAATCCACATCAACATGAATGAGAACATAGATATAGTCCGATGAAGTCCCAAAGGGTGAACCGCGTCACACGAAAGCTTTTTTCCTCTTTGTCATACTTCTTTCCCTTAAAATTGTTCTTCATACATAAAGAAAATGTAACGTTATCATATATATATATATATATATATATATATATATATATATAAATTTTTCAAGTGGTCTTAAATTTTTGATCAGGAGTGTATAATTATATATATATATATATATATATATATATATATATATATATATGTCTATATTTCTGAGATGAGGTATTATGTACACTATTTACATTATTCGGACTATTGTCCTCATCTTTGTCGCCATATTTATCACAACGTTTCGGCCGTTGTACGCTCCGGCCTTCTTCAGGTGGTTGAATTTCGAACTGAAGCCTTTATTTTGCTCACTGGGGTAGACTTTTCTAGTTCCACGTGCCATGTTTGATGGATGTCAGTTATCAGTTATCTCCTGCTAATTTCCCTCTGAAAGTTCTCCACTGCCTTAACCGGGTATTGAACTCACACTCTTTGGGACTACCACTGGATCTAACCAACGCCTGTGCCATGTGTCCTTGAGGACATCTGGGTATGAAATTCTGGGTATTATAAACCTAATGTCTTCAGCAACCATTTTTACCAGTGCTCATATTGCAATTTTGCTGTTATCAATGCATTTTTTACCACAGCTCATATTGCAACTTTGCTGTTACCATTGCTTTTCTCTGGCACTCCTTATTACTGGTTCCCATATTGTATTTATTTCTATGCTTGGTCCGCTCAGGAGATTTTTGTGGCCTAGCATATGTGCTGATTCTTTAAGTTTACGAATTTTCCAATGGTGTTCCTTGTCTATGATCTCAACATGATCCCACAGAGGGCGGCGATCTCCCTTCTCTCTCCATATGTGGTCAGCCACGTCTGATTTTTCTACTGTCCTGTCTCTCCTTTATATTCCTTTCCGCAGCTCCACGGGATAACATACACACAGTCTTTAGTCATGTTCTCCTCTATGGAGGGGTCTTACTCGGAAGAGATATCTGCAAAGTGTCGTCAAGCTTTTGAAGGTTGTCCTGATGTTATATGGACCGCAGATCCTTTGTATTTTCTCTGATACAGATTTATGAGCTCTGGTAAAAACATGCATTGATAACAGCAAAATTGCAATATGAGCACTGGTAAAAATGGTTTCTGAAGACATTAGGTTTATAATACCCAGAAATTCATACCCAGATGTCCTCAAGGACACATGGAACAGTGGATAAAGGCGTTGGTTAAAAAAGTTATAAAGTTATAATCCGATCGATTTATTCAGAAATAGACATTTTTATAAAATGAGGCGTTTTACACTTGGTCAAAATGATAATACTAGGGGGTATAAATTACTAGCTCTAAGGTAATTCCAATGTTTTTTAGTTCAGTTAGAGATTAGCAATCATTGCGTAAAGGTGTCACCCTGCCTAAAGCAAGTAAACTTACCGAAGTTGAGCGTGCTCGAATTCTAGATTTCCTTAATCAAGGTTTGTCACAGCGGGCGATCGCAGCTAAGGTAAATCGCAGTAAAACTGTGATTTGCAACTTTCTAAAGGACAATGCGAATTATGGAAATGCAAAGTCTAATGGTAGGCCCCGAAATATTTCTCCAGCATTGAGTAGAAGAATAAGTTGGGCTGTTGTGAAAGCCAGTGGACTTTCTTCTAGTCAAATTAAGGCAGCCGCAGATGCTGATTGCAGTCCAGTAACCATTAGACGACAAAAAGTCATGGTAAATAAAAAGCGCAAACAAATTCCTCGACTGCTTCCACGTCACAAATTGAACCGTTTAAGGTTTGGTCATGAATACCAAACATGGAACATTGAGAAGTGGAAGAATGTCCTGTTTTCTAATGAAAAAAAATTCAATCTCGATGGTCCTGATGGCTTCCAATGATATTGGCATAACAAAAACATACCTCCTGAAATTTTCTCTGTCATAGTGATGGAGGGTCCCTAATGGTATGGGGTGCCTTTTCTTAGAGGGACGATGGAGCTCCAGGTGGTGCAGGGTCGTCAGACAGCGGTTGGTTATGTTAGCAAAAAGCATCGTTGGTGACGGAGGGACATCGTTTGTGTGGGGATGGATGATTATTCCAACAGCATAATACTGCAATCCACGCTGTATGCCGGAACTTGACCTTTCTACAAGAAAATGGGATCCATCTCTTGTGACATCCTGCATGCTCACCGGACTTGAACCCAATTGAAAATGTTTGGGGATGAATGGCAAAAGATGTTTATCGAAATGGCGAACAATATTCAACAAAAAATGAACTTCGTGAAGCTATCTTCAGAAGCTGGAGCAATATTCCTCGCATCTTAATGGAAACACTAATTTCTAGCATGCCCCAAAGAATTTTTGAAGTCATCAAAACCAGTGGAGGTAGAACTCATTATTAAATTTGGTTGTTATTTTTTTTTCGTACACTTTTCGTACAATTTCGTAGAATTTTTGTCGCTGGTTTAATAATTTTGAACAAGTGTAAAACGCCTCATTTTATAAAAATGCCAATTTCTCAATAAAATGTTCGGATTATAACTTTTTATCTACATAACCTTTTAGATTAAAGTTCAGTTATCTAGAATCATTTTTTGTCTAAATCTTTGAGACGAGGGAATTATTATTATATGCTTTGCTATTCCGACCATCATGCGCGTCTTGGATGTTATACTTACAAAGTTCCGGCCACTGTTGCAACACTGTTGTAATAAGAACACAAAATCAAATATCTTAAATATTTTTATCTAAATCTTAAATATTATTGTATATTCGGTCTTGTCAATTAGTATCATCATTAAGATACGGGGCTTGATGGACTTTCTCTGCAAGAATGTGTGAGACAATCTGTGTTTTCCGTTTTGGTTAGAGTGGCTTATAAATCTTGCTGTCATTCGGTTGTCTCTCATGTGCATATCCTAATCATAACAGTGCCGACCGCCTGTTTAAATGTCGAGGGTAGCCACTGACATCCTGTAAGGCCCGAGTCTGCTCCTGGTAGCTAGGATTTCATCTTTCAGATGAATTGCATGCTACATTGTATTCTCTGACCTTCTTCAATTGTCTGATTTATACACATGAATGTTTAACATCATATTGGATCAACATTAGCTTGTTTACAAGCATTTAGCCTAGCAGACTAAAGATATTGATTAAAACATATCGTGTTCCGTGACACTTGCATGTTCGATTCTTGTGTCTGGTTGCGCAGAAAATGATTACTTTTATACTAAAGTTCACACAATACAAGGTTCGAGAGGCAATAAAGATAGAGGCTTACTATTAAAATGTTGACACAGAACAAGTTTTGTGATATAAATGAAAAAGCAGGCGATATGAAGTGAAGATTATGAGGTTACAAGTATATATAACAATTAAGCCTTGACTTGAAGCGTGTAAGATTGTAGTGTTCAGGGAAGCATCTACATGGCAGTTGGTTACAGAAAGTATCAGTTCTTAGGAAAAGGCCGAGTAGAATTTTCCCTTTGCATTTGAAATACAGTGGATTCAAGTCTCGTGGAAATAACGGCGGGATTCTTTGATTTCATATATTCTAGTTCAGTGGAAGAATCAGACAACCGACACAAAGGTGAATAAGACGGAATGTGTATCAATTGATATGGAATATTTCCAGAGCATGGGGACAGCTTTCGTGGATTGAATAAAGGGTTCGATAGAAAGTCCAAAAAGGTTACCGAGTGTATTGACAGACACCTGAAGAAAGCCGAAGAGTACAACGGTCTAAGGCGTTGAGAGTGTAATATGCAAGAATATTCAAACTGTAGAGCTGTAAAATTAACACTGTGAATACTTACGATTTTCATCCCTTCCCCATCCTGATACAAAGCATTCGGTATAAGGCACCCAAGGCTTAGATGGAAGACATACCGGTCGAACATAATCCGTTATTGGTACTGGTTGCTCTAGTTTCAATACTGCAACATCATTCCTTAGATGCGACATGGAGAATTTATTATTGGACATGATTTTCTTTATATTGTATCTTTGGCCGCCGTAACGAAGATTTGACCCAACGAAGACATTGTAATTTGAAACATACGCACTGAAATCAGAAATGCTGCTATTATAAAACTATTGAAAAGACATAAAAGGAATAATAATGTCGATGCTTTATAAGTTAATACCAGAGCAAGAAAAATAATGTCGATAATTTATAGTAACAAATCAATAATAATAATATCGATAATTTAAAAGTTAATATCAAAGCAATAAAAATTGTCATTAATTTATAATTACAAATCAGTAATAATAATGTTGATAATTTATAATACTATATCAAGAATAATAATATTAATATACGTGAATACCAAATCAAGAACAATAATGTCGATAATTTATAATACTGGCTAAGTATAATAATGTCGATACATAATGTCAAATCAAGATTAATAATGTCGAGGATTAGTAACTCTGGTCATTCTGTGTTATTGAATTTTTATTTCCGATTAAACACCCCTTTTGAGATGGAACGCCAAGTAGACAAGAATGAGCAAGTTCGATATCTCCGTGTCTTTCAATCTAAGTCACAAAGCTGCCATTGCTTATCGAGACATCTGTGATGTGTACGGAGATGACTTCACATGGGACTTAATCAACCTATGCAGTCAGACGATTCTGACAGAATTAGGAATCTTACCAGTATTCATTATTTGTGGCCATAATCTTAACAGCCTAAGATATGCAGATGACACAGTGTTGACAGTTAAAAACAGAAAAGAAACTACAAGAACTCCTACAGGATGTAGTGAAGGAAAGCGAGAAGAAAGGACTAAGCACCAATTGTAAGAAGACTGAAGGCAAAGTTGTTAGGAAAAGGAAAACCCCAACATGTAAATTACGAATTGGTGATACCAAACTCAACCAAGTACAACAATTTAAATATCTGGAAAGTGTTTTATCAGAGTACGAAAAATGCGACATCGAAATTCGAAGGCGCATTGGGATGGCGAAAGAAGCCTTTCAAAAGCTAAGCAAGGTATTAAGAAACAAGATATTTTTGTAAAAAACAAAGAAAATAACACTGAAAAATTATGTAAGATCGGTCCTTCTGTATGGCAGTGAATGCTAGACAATCTTCTTACAGATGAAAATGAGACTTGGAGCATCAGAAAGGTGGTTCTACAGAAGGATGCTGAGGAAAGCATGTACCAAACATATGGGTAACGACGAACTTTTACCGAAAATGGAAAGAAAAAAAGGACATTTATACTTAAAATCAGGAAAAGACAATTGGAATTTTTAGGGCACATAAGGAGGAAAGAGGACTTGGAGAATCTGAAACTCACAAGACATATTGAAGTGAACAGAGGCAGAAGAAAGAGCGCATAACTTACCTTACTGACTTGAGTAAATGCTTGGCAGAACAGAGATCAGGGGAGACAGTGAAACGACAGAATTTCCTAAGTGCTATAAAAGACAGGAAGCTATGGAGAGCCACGATCGCCCACATCCCGAAAAAGAAGAATGAACTTGTTTAAATGGTTGACAGAACAGGAATTGGATAGTGAAAATATTTACTAAGACCTAAAAAGGACAGGAATTGTGGAGAGCCATGATTACCCATGTCCTGAATGGACACGGCACATAGAAGAAGAAGAATGATCAATTTAAAATAGGCAGAATTTATGGTTGTTAATAAGAGGAACAACGACTGTGAGCTACGAATTGAAAATATCAAAATCAAGTGCAGAAATATAAGAAAAATTCGATGGTTACATGGGAAGGGGGAAAGATGCCTTCCAAAAACTAAGCAAAGTATTAAAAATCAGAAATTCATTAGAAACAAAAACAAAGAGAAGAGTGAGGAAATTCTATGTAATATCAATCCTCCATATAGGCAGTGCATACAGGAAAATTTCCTCAAAGATGAAGAAGACAACTGAAAAAACAGAAATGTGGTTCTACAGAAGGATGCTGAGAATACCATGAATAGATCTTGTGCGCAACGACAAAGTTTTTAGAGAAAATTATAAACAAAAAGAACAATTATACTTAACATTAGAAAGAAACAGCTGAAATTTCTAGGGCACATGATGAGGAAAGAGGGCTGGGAAAATTTGATACTCACAGGACATATTGAAGGCAAGAAGGCCAAAGAAATACAAAGTATAACATGCCTAGCGAGCTTGAACAAATGGATACCGAAACAAGGTTTAGGGGAGACAAGAAAAAGAGAAAATCTTTTAAGAGCTACAAAGGAGATGAAATTGTTAGAGAGATGACTTGACCCAACAGAAATGTGCCTCTACAGAAGGATGCTGAGAATATCATGGGTGGAATATATTAAAAAGTTTTAGGAAGAATGGGAACACTTGTGCTTAGAATCAATTACAGATAAATTAATTTCTGGGACGCATAATGAGGAAAGTGGGTTTGGAGAATTTGACACTCAGTGTCGAATAGCCATCCTAATGAGCTTGTGTAAATGGATGACATAAAAGGAGACAGGGTGAATATAAGGGGAGGGATATTGCTAAGAGCCTACAAATGATATGAAGTTGTGGAGAGCCGCGATCGCCAACGATCGGAAGTGAGATGACGCATAATAGAAGGTTCTTTTTCACGCGCAATTTTCTCTTTAAGTAAATCTGTAATTTCTTACGTGAAAAACAAATTCAAATTACACTTACCTGTTCATCACGCAATGCGCAGCAGTGATTATATATCGAGGGCTAATTAAAACACCGCCACATGAAAATCGGCCTTTGTAATGTAGAGAAACTTGCCAAGGAAATTCGCCAGGATTGGCGAAGTGGCCGTTTTGAATGGTAGGGTCATATAAATTTGGACTCCGAGTTCCACATTCTGAAATATATATATTAAAAAAGCGTCTATTACAAAGTTACTCATGGCATTATAGTAGAAGATATCAACCCCACCATATATATATATATATATATATATATATATATATATATATATATATATATATATATATATAATTAGTTCAGTAATGCCTTCAGATATATGAGTTTTTTAGATACTAGCCGGAGTTCGATTGATTTTTTTGCCTTCAAATACGAGTTGAATTTTGAGATGCGAGCGACTTTCAGTTAAATAGCCGCTTGTTGAAGCAGCTAACGCCAGGTTTAAGATTATTTCCACTCGCAATAAACTTTACCTCACTTTGGAAGGATCTCGTGTTGTGCCTTTTTTGCTGTTAGTTTGCAAAATGTCTTTAGTGAAACCATGAGCTCAAACAAACCAGTGAAAAGACGAAACGTATGATTTGGCTTGAGGTAAAACGTAAAATTATACAAGTCCATGAGGAAGACGTTCGAGTAATGGATTTAGAGAGATAATATGAACGTTCTACCTCGCCGATAAATAAAAAAATTATAGAATTTAGATTAATTTTAATTTTTTTTAAAACACTTACATTTTTCCGTTACTGTAACGATTTTTTAAATTTCAAAAAAAAAAAAATTAAAATATCGTTACAGTAATGTAAATGTCTTAGAAAATTTAAAAATTAAGTTATCAAGTCAATCTTCGGTATAATAGACTAGGTTAACCGTTGCTAGGCTAGGTTAGCCGTTGCTAAGCTAGCTGTTATCCCTCTCTATATTTCTCCTCCGCCAGTTGGCCTATGACTCATCTGAACTTCATGGTTTAGTACAGTTTATTTTTTTATAATTTGTTTTTTTCTCGTTTATTTTATTGTTTGTGAACAACATTTCATGTTTATTCATATGTTTTTTGTTTTTTTATTTGCTTGTAAGAAACCCACAAATACAAAAATATGGGTGAGTTTTAGGAAAATAAGGCAGATTTTTAGGGGACTAGGGTCACGGTTAGGGTAATAGATCGAAAATATTCCCATTAATTTCAATGGAGAAAAATGATTTGAGATACTAGTCTTTTTAAGTTACGCGCTCGTCTCAAGGCATTACTGTAATTTCAAACTAGATCTTGATCTTATAATAATATTAACTTCTCCGTGTTATCTAAAAATGTCGTTATATCAAGTCATTATTATTATTATGGATATTTTGGATAAAATAGTATGAAAAAAATTAATGTTTTTTTTTCATACGAGTGTTTATGAGAAACGAGGGTGGGCTGAAAGGTTTATAGCCTGACTTTGAAGGAGTGGAGCGAGAGCTGTGAAATCATGCATGCATTAATTTCAACTTTACTTATTAATAAATGCGTTGTTTCTTTGCAGGTACGAGGGTAGGCTGAAAAATGAGTAAGCTGATTATGAAGGCGTGATTCTAGAGTTGTGAAATCCTGCATACATTAATTTCAACTCATTAATTACTGTATTGTTTCTTTCCAGGTTAACTGATATCTGACTGTTCAAATAAGACTTCAAATGTGGCGACGGCTCTTGAAAATAGACAAAAATTTGACATCGTGGTATTATTTCAATCCATGCAGAAAAATGCTTTAGTCCCCAAGGATATTCGTGCTGATATATATATGTATATATATATATATATATATATATATATATATATATATATATATATATATATATATATATACCGATTGTAACAGCAAAATTGTCCAAATCTTGGAACAGTATGGGATAATTGTCTGTCACACAAAATGTTTAATATCTAAAAAAAACAAAAAAACAAAAAACAATAGAGTTTCTTTTTACAGCTTTTCAGATAAGACGTGGAGCTGTCTTAACACTACTTGTAAGAATGACTGAAAAACCCTTTGAGTTATTCAGATAGAAAGAGAACAGATTAAAATCATTTTGTGTCAACTCTACTCTCTTCCCAACTGAGCAATGGTGAGACGAAAAAACCTTCATTAATGGTAGCAACATTCATAATCTAACTTCAAAGAGAACAGTGAATAAGTTTTAAAAAGAGGGAACAGTAGAGAAGAAAACTGGATCAGGTGGTCACAACAGCAATAGGGATCATCATTTGATCTTAGAGCTAAATATATTCATATTGTTCAATGTAGAGTCCAATAGTGTTATAAAAACCTCGAAGAATTCCAGTAAGATATCTTTAATCATTTCTAAGATACAACGGTTCAAATCTTAATCTAATAATAATTTTGGTGTTTCACGATTTGGAAAAGTTTGCTGTTACATCCGGTATATATATATATATATATATATATATATATATATGCTTTTAGTATTTGGAAATAGTACCTCATTATTTTGTAAGGTACCTCATTATTTTAGCATTGTGAGAAATATAGCAAAGTCAATATCTACACTATCAACATAAACGAGCATTTCAGTAATCTCTAATATAGAGAGTTTTAAAAGGAACTTTATTAAATCAATTTTATTTAACATCTTGAACTGAACACAAATTTTTATCACTTTTCATTGCATTTTCTTTTTCTAATTACATCATCTTTATCTACATCAGGCTTATTCGTATTTACTCTTCCCATCACGTGTGTTTTTTTCCAATTTTTAATAAGTATCGATTAATTATTTCCTCAAATCTGATCACTCTGCCCATTATTGATATTATTTCTATCATTTCACAAATCTAATTGCTCTAACAAATAAAACAATCATTCCGTGTCTTCATATTGTTGATAAGTGAATGAAATAGACGAATGTTTAGTACTCACCTCTGCGACTACAATTCAGACTTAATAGTGTGCATGGGCTACAAAACAAAAGAAATTCAATTTTTAAAACAAAAAATAATCGGTGGTTCTTTCTTGGTTGTGGCATAATGAAATAATAAAAAAAATAGCTGATGGAAAGAATAACAAAAATTGAACTGTGGTGAAAAATTTGAACTTGCAAGAACTTGACGCCTTTTCAGTCAGCCAAGATAGATATAGAAGAGTGACGTTGATTGGCCCGCATAGACCAGTCACTGCTGCTCTTGAGTGTCTAGCGACAGTTTGGGATTCGCATCAACTTCAAGAACTCTTTCAATTATTCACTGATCATTTACAAGTATAGACATGGAAACAAAGCATGGCTTAATGGACTACTTCACGCCAACCAAGGTGAAGAGCATACTGGACTGATGTCTACCAAATTGGAACGAAAAAAATCTGGCACAGAAATTGTTTCGTCTTTTAAAAAAGTGATGAGCGGCTGTCACGTCCAGCGACAACATAACCGAACCAACTACAATATTAATTGCCAAACATACATTGAAATAAAGTAAACTGATTTCATCCTGAACAAGAATATGAAAATTATTTATCATGTTATATTCAAGATATGAATAACAATTCGATCTAAAATGATATGATATCGAGACATAGATTGGCAAGTATAGTAAGTTGCATCTTCACGGATATGCTGCAATTGTGGCCTTGTGCCAGACTATGTTAAGTTAGGTGAATACTTACAGATATTTTCATCAAGCTAATCTCGTTGATACATACCTGCATACTGAGGTCTGTCTACACTGACACTGAGTAGCTCACTACAGTGGCCCTGTGCCAGACAAATTTAAACTTGGTAAATATTCAGATGCTTATCATAGAGTGATGATTCACAGCTTAGTTTCACATTGGATTGCTTTATTACTAGTGAGATCGTTTTTCATTAGTTGTTTTACATCTTTAGATGTGTACCAAACCAGACTAAACTTACTCAAGATCGTTTTCTAATATCGGACTTGAAATTGGGTCTTCATAATGCATTTTATCTACAACTAATTCTTTAGTTTAATTCTCCATACCCCCCACCCGTTAGGTGATCAGAAATGTCAGTTTTCTGGTAGATGCGGAACACTTTTAGATTTTCAAATTTTTTATCATGCCTGAATGAGTGGCTGTGTGTGTGATTGAGTGAATGATTGTTTTTCATTTATCCAAGTCCCGCATTAATTTCGTCCAGTTAACTGATATTTCTAGGAATTTTTATAAAAAATTTTGTTTAGTTTCTTTTATGTATAGTATTATGCATATTGTAAATTTTCATTGGGGTTTTACATTTTTAAATGTTATTTTATACCCTACCTCCACACAAATTGTACATATGGGGATTAGTTAGGATTTCCATAGGGACTTTAGGGTATTATGGTGGTTGTAGCAAAAATTCTAAGAATGTGGTGCTTTGGTTCAAGGAATATGTATAGTTTGTTTGGGTCAGTGATTGTAGCTAAGTTTAAGAAAAGACAGATGAAGACCAGCCTTTGCCATCCCCAAGTTTTGGCCTTGTGCAACATTTTTTTGTTTTATACAAAAGTAAATATTATTAAGTATTATGAAATAAATGAAGAATTTGATTTTTGGACATGAAGTGTTACATTTAGGGCTATAAAGCGTTATTTCCCCTTAGAGAATCGTTTCAGACAATATTTAATGCCTATCAAATTCTACGAAAATGTATTCAGAATATTTCGACAATCATACAAATGGAAGCAAGTACTTACTCCAGGGAAGGTTTGAAGTCAGGCAACACAGATTGTTTAGCGTCTGCCGAATAAGAAAACTTCACTCCAGTTGCTTTAATGTTGGAGATACCAACTGAGGCATTCCTAAAATAATAATAGAAAAACAAAGAAAACAAGGATTGTAATTGTCAATAAAGTTCGGTCTTTAATTTGGGTAAATGTATACATTATAATATTCCAGACAACTTTTCATTTGAAATTTTAGCAAATTACCACTATAATAGCCGGCTACCAATTTCCGTACTATGGTGACTAGCCAATCCCTGTTGCAGACATCTACTCAGGTACATTTTTGTTTGTTAAATACCCAGAGAATCAACCTATGGTTTATAATGCAACTCTATTGAGCAGACCTTAGTTACAATTTTAGGGAGAAAGCGCATAATCTATTATGATCAACACTTTGAACACCGCGAGTATGGTCATACCTTCAGTCATGATAGGCCATATCACGTTGAAACAGCGGTTCCCGTACGATCACTGAAGTTAACCAACATCGAATCTAGTCAGTACCGAGATGGGTGACCGTTTTGGTATACCATAAGCTGTAAGCTTGGATACGCGGGTGGTGTAATGGATAATGGCTCAAAATTGTTAATCGGAGAGCCGCGTTTCAATTCCACTTGTGTTCGTTATATTTTTTTTACGCGGAAATACCCTTTAAAGATGTTTGAATCCACCGCTTCTCTCCCCCGCTATGGGTTAATTAGTTATACCTGTATCACTCTATCATTATTATCTCCAAAAATTATTACAATCTAAACATATTTTATGGCTTTAAATAACCTGCAAACGGTTGATAAGCCGTAGAAAATGAATTAATTAATTAATTCAGTCACGATGACGTGTTCCTTCGTCCCAGCACATCCGCTGATGGCTTGCGAACAGTTCCGGCTACCCAATTTCACTCATAAGGCTTTGGTTTACTCATGGTTTGGTTTTTCAAGAACTTTCACACGGTGCCGCGCGGTATGATCGTCTTCCCACACCGATAACATCACCTCTCTGACAAATTGAGCATGATGAGATTCCAACCCGCGTATTATGGTCAAAAAACAAACGTTATAACCACTCTATCACGTGTCGAAAGCATATATAATGGTTGTCGACTCGCTAAAGAAGAATATGGCCATCGCTGACAAGTTTGATGAATGTTTTTAGTTTTTGTGAAAATGATGATGGCTTTTGAAGCCAGGAAGTGACGTGCAATGTTTGTTATGCATGTGAAAAACTCTATGACAGGCTACAAGAGACTATTTTAAAAGAGTCCTCGAAGCGCTTTTTTTTTTTGCTTATACAGGGGCAAATCGCCATAGTGCATTTGCAGTGTGTATTCTGCTGTGATCAAGGCGGACTACATTACCTGTTGAGCAAAGCAATGGATGTGCACTTTGACAGTGATTTCATTGGACTTTTTTGACGACTACGGTATCTGGTGTGTGGGATATCGAATGGATATCAAGAATCGATATTAAACAGAATTATCCAAGAGTTTAAGTGGCAACGGTGTGCAAACTATGTCCCAGACAAGTCAGTACACAGACATTGCAGACCACCATCTTTGTGTGCTTCTTAAGTGCTCTCTTAGACCAAACTTGATTTTCTTCACAAGAATGTAACGCTGTTTACAGTCCTCCCAAAGTATGGGAATTTGTCTAGTTCAGTTTTTGATCTATAGTTATAAAATCATACATGATGGCTGAACGCAGAACGGATGGTCTAACATATGCAGCAAACAGACGTGAAACGCTCTAATGTAGAAATCAAAATAATTTTTTAAAATCTTAATTTCTAACCAATCAGAAGCTTTCCCTTTTCTTTTTGATAATCTAGAAATTCAGTAAGTGAACTTAAAAAACTCGATATTTCTTGCTAATTCTATCTGCCTGTTATTAAAATTCCTTGTTGCTTCACGTATCTACTCCAATCTGGATCCCATTACACAAAAGATGACCCCACCCCAGTCATTATAGTAGGTTATTTGTTTCCTTTCTTAAAAGTGATCATGGTGTAATCAATATAAAGAAAAGTTTTCTCTAACGACGGTTTCGCCTACAGTGGGACGCAGATTCAATTTATGCGCAAAATTTGCGAGTAATTTTGTTCGGCTGGTAGTAACGTTCTTGCACGATGGGTCTTAGTGTCCCGTCCGGCATTTTATGAAGTATACATACCCCAACACCATAGGCACTCGCGTCACTCGCGACTATTATTTCCAATTTGGGGTCATAATGCACTAAACATAAATCTGCTGTTAGAGTCTTAATGATTTTGTCGAAAGTTTTCTGACATTCATCTGACTATTCCCAAACCTTTTCCTTCTTCAACAGTTCGTTTAGGGGTGCGCGTAATTTGTGCATGTTAGGAATAAATTCTTGATAATAATTTCCTAAGCCCAAGAAACTTTGTAACTCGGCTAAATTTTTTGGAGCCGGCATTTTTTTTTATTGTCGTAGCTCTTTCTGAATCTGGTCTCTTTCCTTCTTCGTTAATAATATGGCCCAGATATTTTATCTCCTTCATAAAGAAGTCACATTTATTTTCCTTTACCTTAAAACCGGAATTTTGTATCTGCCTGAAAACTTCTTGAACGTGTTCCTAGTGATGTTCAATATTTTTGCTATTTATCAGGATGTCATCAAGGTATGTGATCGTAAAATCCAGTCCGCCTAGCATAGTGTCCATTATTTGCTGAAATATTGCTGGCGCGTCCTTGATCCAGAATAGTAATTTCTGGAACTTATATAATCCTTTAAGTGTGTTTATGCACCACAACCTCGAGCTTTCCTCATCTACTGGTACCTGTAGGTATGCTTCGCTTAAGTCTATTTTTGAGAAAATTTTTTCTCCGTTCAACTTTGTGAAAACTTCCTCTGGACTAGGGAGAGGATAGTGATAATCCTTAATCGCTGCATTCAATCCCGTCGAGAAATCAGCGCATACTCGTATCTCACCCGATTTCTTTTTCACGTAAACCGTAGGTGCGGCCCATTGACTATATTCCACCTTTGTCAATATACCGGTTTTCACGAGTCTATCCAACTCTTCGTCTATCTTTTCTAATAATGCGAAAGGTACATTTCTTTTCTTCTTGAAAATGGGTTGTACATTTTCTTTTAGTTCGATTTTGGCCGTCATTTTTTTACACCTCCCGAGGCCGGCTGAAAAAACGTCGGGGGAATTCTCCTTTAATTTCTCCTTCAATTTCTCTGCCTCGGTCGATAACCTTTCCACTTTTCGGCAAATCCCAGAGGTCAAATTTCTGCATCCAGTCAGTTCCAAATAAATTTTCCGTATTTTTTAGAACATACATTTTTAATTTTTTGGTCATTCCATTGAACGTCACATTTGTGATAATCTCCCCTTCAAATTTGATTTTTCTACCTGTTACCGACCTGGCTATTTTATCTGTTCTCAACATGGTCGGTTTGTTTAATTTCTTCCACGTCTGTAAGTTAATAATGGTTAAATCTGATCCGGAATCTAATTGTAATCTGATTTTTTTGTTTAACATTTCTACTTGTACGTATTTTCGTATATTTATCGCACCCACTTGATCAGTTCTAGTGACACATACTCAGTTTTTGTTTTCTTTCTTTGTTCTACAGTGCGAACTTTTATGTCAGACTTTATTGCACGACAAGTCTTATAGCGGTATGGACAATATTTGTACGAATGTAAAGTCCCACGGCGATAACATGGACTGGGTGGCAGTTTCTTCTGAGGTTTCATTTGACTTTTTGTAATAAAATAATTGGTTTGGTTTGTTTTTGAGGAGGGAGAAAAACGTGTTTGTCGTTGTACTTTTCGTATGTGAGCGATGCCAGTCTCTTCGATATCTTTCGAGTCCTTTTTTACGCTTATGCATCTCTAACAGTCCTCAGCCAATTATTGTAGCGTCAGTTTTGATTCACTCTCCAGTTTTGTTAGAATTCCCCGTCTGATCTCTGCATCTTTAGTCGAAACTAGGCCTTGGACGAATATCAAACTTTTAAAATTGTCAGGGCTGAGTTCAGATAACTTAAAGTCATTGCAGTGTTTGTTTACTACGGAAGCGAATGTTATATAGTCTTCGCTATCCTTTTTTGTTAAATTTAAACATTTCCACCTTTTGTGGAATAGTGAAGTGTTCGAACTAAATAATTCCGTTAAAAGTTTCACGGCTTCTCTGAAAGTCAACTCATTCGTTTTCCTCGGTAGGATGTAGTCTACGAATTTAGTGTATTCGCTTGACCCTAGTTTCCTCAATAGTAGACGTACTTTTTTCGCATCTGACCAATTCCCGCAATCAAACTCATATGAATCTTCATATCTTCTTAAGTAAGCCGCGAAGGTTTTGTCTTCGTCCGGTGCATAAGTGAAGTCCGTCTGTTGTTCTGGAACCTTGGTACGAAGAAATTTTCTTGCGTAGAATTCGATTCTATTCTGACTGACAGGTAAAGTTTGTGTCTTCGTTACCACTGTTATGGTTGGTGTCCAAAAAGTTTTTTTCTTTTATCTTGGCGTAGAACTTGTGTTTTTTTTTTTTTTTTTTTTTTTTTTTCTCATTATCTCTGTCGCCTCTGTTATGGACGACCGATAGAAAATGTTTTATATATATATCCTCCGCGTAGAATTCGTTTCTTCAGTATCCTCGTTGCCACTGTTATGGTCCAGGTTAGGACCAAAGAAGAACAACATGAACACAAGTGTAGAAATAACGAAGGTATATTACACGAAATAATAATACAAGATGTGGAAGGTGTTAGTATGACTGTCAGTCTGGTTTGGAGTGAACTACTATCGGCTCTACTCGATTCGACCCTCTCTCTTTAGAGGCATAGTATACATAGTGTTAGGAAGAGTTCATTCTGTAGTTATAGGTAAGAACCCATGACATATATATAGCTCTTCTATAAATTGAGAATAAATACGCAAAAATTCACCTTCCTCCCTGCCAAATCTTAGGGGTAAAACTTCCGACTGATGCCAAATCAGTCGGGTTTCAATCCTGGCTAGAGTCAATTTGTTACCTAGACACACTGATGAGCTGTGATACAGCGAAACAGTCTGTCTGTGGATGATATATATATATTGTCAACCACAGACTATATATATATATATATATATATATATATATATATATATATATATATATATATATATATAATGTGTGTGTTTAATGATAAAATGACCAGCCGATGGAATATATATACGAATTTATATACGAATTTATATACATATACACGAATTTAATGTCTATGTTGTATGATTTTAATACTTACCCTTTTCCAACGTAATGGCAAAGTTTGTTGGCAATGTCTTGATCTTTCAAATTATCTTCGCATACAGGGATAAATTTCCCCTTCATCATGAACGACAAAGTGAGATTGTTGTGCTTGACTGAAATAAAAACAAGGGACTATATTTAGATGACACAGAAAATAATCAGCAAGTCTTCCGAGGTTACAAGAGATGTTTTAATCGGGCTAGGAAAAGCCTACCCCCTTCCCAAGAGAATCACTTGCCTCCCTCTCACCCTGTGAAAATGATAATTATGTTAACAAATTCTTACTCGCGGTCCCCATGACTTAAGGTCCTGTATCTATCTCAAATCACTCTGGCAGCCGATCTGTGTTTAACGACAAACAACTAAAATAATTTTTTTTAAATTTGTTCTTCTGAATGCTTAGACGAAGATACCCACAGTTCAATTACCAATGTGTACAGCTTACAGTTTTCATTGGTATTACAGGTTTTATCTTTCACAATAGCAGAGTGTTTTCCATCATTGACGAGGCTGATTATAAAATTCACTTATGGTCCAGTACAATGATTTCAAAATTTTTTCTAGCTGCCTATACATTGGCTCCAAAGTGACATCCCTAGTCAACCATCCAATACTGACATTTCTTGATATTATTTATACTGAAAATTCAAAACAAAAACTAATCTAGCATTGTAAATGCACATCTGTATTTCAGATTTTCTTAGATGCCATTAGATAAGATGCCTCCAGACGAACAAACGTGGCTATGTCACTATGGCTACAAACTTAGAGTATTTGCTCTCTGCAGATGTCCGTTACCTTATCTAGTTGACAGGTAGTGCGTCCTGTCCAGATAACTTCAGTAAGATGCAAACAAATGTTCGTTAACTTTGGATAACAAAATAAAATAAATACATGTGTTTGTGTATAACACTTATGTTAGTAAATATATCATCCTTTTTTTTCTAACCGGCCTTTTTCGTGACCGCCTTCGTGGACTTTTTACTGCCTTCAAACGAGGGTGAAACGTCCCACTTTGGGGGAGAATTTCAGGTTTACTAGATGGTCGGTTTACCAAGCTAAATGCTTCATTGCAACTTTCAAATCAGTGAGGTTACTTGGTGATAGCCGGTGATTATTCAATTCAGCGATCTCTAGAATTTGTGTTACATTTTTGTTTATCCACTGAGGTCAGAGGTCACGAGTATTTTCGATACTTACAACAATGATATTCGTCAGATCTATCTTGACAGTGAGCAACTCCGTCACAAACATTGATGTCTGGAATGCACTCATAGTTAAGACATTGGAATTCATCGGGTTTGCATTTGGCTAAAAGAAAAAGAGGATTAATGTTCAGCGTTACAAAATTTCCTTGGGGAATATTTGACGCTATACAATCAAACGGTTTAAATCAAGTAGTTTTATTAACACCAGCACTATATGTGCGATATATTATAATTACACACACACATACACAAGCACACACACACACACACACACACACACACACACATATATATGATGGTCTGAGTTGAATTAGAAGAGAAAACAGCAGTATTAAAAGTGCTCAATACACGTGTGAAAATAATAAAATAAAAAATAAGAATAACATGTATAGCTTTAAGTTTAAAAAATGAGGGGTCAGTTGAACATGCTACCTTGGTTTCAATCCTCAGGCGGTTTTTATCAAATGACCTCTTAACGCTTTATTTTAACAAAATGTCATTCAAAATATTACTACCCATATTGTAAGGTAAATTCTGAGCTATGCTTACAATTAACAGTAAGTTCATTTCTTTGATTTAAAAGATTGATATTATGTTTAAACTTAATGATTTCCAATTTTTCATTAAGGCGTAGATAACAAGCGGCATATGGAGAATTACAAGCTTTAGCTTTTTTAAGTAATTTCCATTTAACATTAGGTGTTTTGTTTTTTCTTTTAAACTCCAAAAATATTTGGACATCGAAGTCTTGTACTTATGATTTTCTTTAGCGTGCGTCTATTTCCTGTGTTGACTGTGTTTTTGCGTGTTTATATATTTAAATATATATTTACGTGTCGGTGTATTACGATATGGTTGTGTGTGTGCTTTGTTATTCGTAAGACTTCTTCCCTTCCCTCCATTATAGATTTTCAAATCCTTTCAACTAAATCTAAGTTGTTAACGATATTTGAACCCCTTTATATTAGCGTCAATTTTAACTGACAATTGGGCTTTTCGATGAACACAATAAATAAATAATAAATAAATATATATATACGCTGAGCCGTTCCTTCTGTGAATAATCATACAATATTTTAAACTTAATGCAGCGTAAATCTAAAATTTAAATTTGTAATTTTTATTTTTTAAGGTTATTGTGAAATTATAAATTAGTTATAATGATTTCTAATTTAGCCTAACATTTACATTAAGGCATTAATTAATTATATCTAAGGTTCTGTATCAAGTTTTCTTTTTTAATTATCATGCACTTGTATTTTGATTGGTCATTGGTGCTTATCCAACAATTTTATCCGATTGAAATAAGTTTGGTTGGTTTTGAACTTTTTAAAACTCTTTATTCTGAAATCAACTCCATCATTTGACAAGACACAAGAAGTGTTGAAACAAAATGGCTATTTTTGTAGTGATGTCATAACATGCTCATGTTATAATTCTTGAATAAATACCATTTGGTCTACTCTGTACTGAGCACTCTTTTAAGAATAGTGTTTTTGGTTATTTGAATTTTATTCCGTCTATACCATTCCTACACTTGTATATATATATATATATATATATATATATATATATATATATATGGATATATATATATATATGTGTGTGTGTGTGTGTGTGTGTGTGAGTATACCTCCACAGAAAAGTATTTCCTAAGGTTTTTAATGAATGTTTTTAAATGAAAAATCTCTCTTGAAGCTTTTATTTTAATTTTAATTTCAAGCTAATATATTAAATTTAATAATTTATGTTCTGAATTTGTTAAAATTACTGATTTTTATCCTTTTTACCCATTTGCCATCACAGTGTAATTCTTTTTATTAAAATGCTTTCAAAAGTAAAATATACTTTTCTGGAACTTTATTTGAGGAATATTAGCTGATTTAAAGATTAATTAATTTTCGTAAAATACATCTATTGGATGCTTTAGTCACCATCATCAGTGATGTTTCTAGCCGAGGTTCATTAGGGGTTTCGGGTTTTTCAGCATCATACCCCCTCTCCACGGTGACCCAGCCGATACTAATCAGGTATCCACTTGTGTACCTTCCGTCAGCTACAATTTTTTCAATCTTCCTAACTACACACCACACGAATCTTCTTGGCAATTTATTGTCCAATCCCGGATGACTTTCGGCTCATCAACAATGAGCGCTCTTCCATAAAAAAAGGAAGCAAACGTAGACACAATGTCTAACTGATCAGGAATATGGCGGCGTGCTTGGCTTGAAGTGATAAGTACCAATATTATTCCCTTCACTGAGACCTATAGACACACGCACACAGAGAAACGCGCTCAAGAATCACATTCTGCTTACACTTATTCCATTTTCATTCATGTTAATCCTCCGCCAAAGGAAAAGAAAACAAAAAAAGTTATTTACTTTTCCTCCTTTCCACTTTTTCTCCTTGACACTCCAATAATATGAGTTACACATATGTACACACATATCAACGCCGATAGACACACACACACACACCAACACACACATCTAAAAAAATACTGTAACCCCCGGTAGAGGGGGGGGAGAAACAGGTGCTAGATTTTAGCCATAGATCACCCGTAGGTAACAATGATTCGGGGTACCCTGATTCTGTACCCTAGTCAAGACTCCATTGTTGACCACCACCAAATATAAATAAGTAAATATATATGTATATATCAACCGCAACTTCCATTCATTTCCTTAATGACTGTCAATCACTTGATCTTTTTAACCAAAGCCATCTAGAAGCCTCTTCCGCTGCCAATGTTATTAAGCGAATAGCGTTGTTTTTTACTGAACCTGTTACACCTAATTTTGGTGACATCTTACATAGAGACTGCCCAGCAAAACCTCTGTAACCGATTTCAATCGGTTCGCACTGAGCTCACCAACCACGTCTTTTACATTCCTCTACAATCAGTAAATATTTCCCAAGCTTCCTTTCGTGGGCTTCATCCATATTTTCTTCCCAAGGGACTGTTAATTCTAACATGATGATTTGCTTGGTCTTCTCAGAATAAATGATCATGTCTGGAGGAAGCTTAGTTTGTATTATTTCCACAGGAAATTTAAGCTGCTTGCCTATATCTACTCTCAGTTGCCACTCCGGGGCAGAGATGAGGAGGGATGTTTTCTTCTTCTGTGACGTCTTTACATTTTCCTCGGCTCTGACAAAATTCCTCGCCTTCTTATTGGGTTTATATTTGTTTTCTTTTAGACTCCTTGATACCATTGTTGCAAGGACTCATAAAACTTTATCATGGTGCCACCGGTACCTCCCCTCGCTTAGCGCCTTGGGGCAACCGCTCAGTATGTGTTACTCTTCCGCCACTTGTGGAGGTTTGTGGGGCTGGGAAGTGTATCATACACTGCCTTCACAAGGAAGCTTCTATTACTGGGATTGGTATACCAGAGATCTGTCCAGGAAATCTTGCTTTTTTTTCCAGCTTTCCCCATCTCGTCGATGCCCCCTGTTAGCTTAAAGCTACCATTTTACTTCATCTAATTTCCTCCACACCTGCTCTCACTTCATATTGAAGACAGTGTTTATGATTTTTCCTTTTTCCCTCCCTCGTGGATTGTAGCACTAACCTAGGCCTGATTTGCCCATTGCTACTGTACCTTCTAGAGTTTTCTGTTTCAACCATTGCTCTGTTGTAATGAGCTCGTGGGAAGCCTTCCACTTTCTCCCAGTTCGAACCTCAATCCATGCTTCTGCAAATTTAGAATCTTTTGAATCCCTATATAGGTTTGCCTCCCTCGTCTTTGCCGCTTTAAACTCTTCCCCCAATCATCTGATGGGGAGTTGCAATATGTTAGAAACTCCATACAGAGCCGCACTGCTTAAACTTCTCGGTAAGTCGAGCCATCATCTCTAACATCCGATTACTTTTTTCTCCATCTTCACAACTGTTGTCAATGCCACTTCATATAACATCAGTGGCCACAGAATCTTTGGCAGAATGGTATGTTGATATATCCATGACTCAAAACGGCCTGGTAGACCTGATTTGTCCACTTTACTCAACATTGCTTCGAGGTCTGAAAAATATTTTTGGGTGGCATCAGTATCTATTAAATTAGCATTGAAAATTTTCCCCAGACACTTGACTGTTTTTTTTTTTAATGACGGGATAATGGTCCCTGCAATTTTGAAACGGAACTTTTCTATCACAATCCCTCTCTTCAGTACTAATGACCTCGATTTTATCGGCTTAAAATTCATTACTGCCCACGTCATTATCTTCTAAATCTTGCGATATCCACCGACATCCAGGGACTGTGGATGTAGTCACTGTCAGATCATCCATATATGCACGAATTGGGGGTTGTTGTACGCTGTTTCTCATCACTGAACCTCGACACTCAACTTTACTAACATGTTCATTGTTAGGTTAAATAAAATCATCGAGATAATGCAACCAATTATAATTCCCCCTTTTCTAGCCGATGCCAAAAATATGGAAGATGCGGAAGATATCAAATCACTTGTTGTTTGGTTGATTTATGTTAAAATCACTATAATGATCTTGTATGAGATTCCTTACACAAATAGGAACATGGTATCTTCTGAGAGCTTCCTCGACCAATTAGTGAGGAACGGATCCATATACATTAGCTAGGTCCAGCCACAGTACGACGAAATCGCCTTTCCCTTAATTTAGGAACTACATTATCACGGCAATATGCTCCAGACAACCTGAGATGCCGGCAATCGCTCCGTTCTGTACTGAAGTGTAATTGTTGGCACTTAGATAATGCTGAAGTCGTTGGGAGATGATGCTTCTGATTTTAAACAACTATTACTTACTTTTAGTTTAAATTATCGCAGAAATACACTTTTTAACATGGAAGTGTGTGTTTATTCCAGGCATTAGCAGGTTGACAGATTGAATGGTAAACGGAAGTTTATCTATTTTTTCTGCAGCCAGTGTATATATTCGTAAAAATTCCTTGAGGAATATAACATGAATGCATATATATATATATATATATATATATAGATAGATAGATAGATAGATAGATAGATAGATAGATAGATAGATAGATACACGTGTGTTTAACGGTGAAAGCTAATCGTATTTGAAATTACATCACTAATACGGTATGGTATATATGAAACATTTTAAATACAGATTGTTGTTAAATTTTGATACAACTTTAGTTAAAATATTTAAATATTTCAGCTAACGTTCTAATAAAATATTTAAAATTTATCATATTTTCTTGTGTATAATACGAGAAAATTTGAATGAAAATTAAAATCCAAAATACGATCCCGTGTTATACACAAGTACACGTTTGCAGAAAATTTTACTCTACTTAAAAAAAAAAAAAAAAAAAAAAAAATTATTTGAAGCATCAAGCTTGCAAATACACTTAGATAATAAAACACAAAGCAGACAGGTGTTGATAACAATTGTTTACGAAAAGTATTTGACATGTCGGCCATATTTGTTCTTTGGGAATCAGTGTAAAATTAAACGTCTTTTCTTCGAAAGACAAGTAATTCACCGAAATGGGTTTAAAAAATGAATGCAGGGAATACACAAGATCTCTCATGTATTGATAGCATTAATCTTATAACAAAGCAACTTTTCCCTAAAATTCGAAAAAGTAGCTAAACATTCGGTTCATTTCTATTCTTTAATATCGTGAAAAATTAAATATGTTAGTGAAATATATGTACGACATTGAGGTTTTAATGGATGACATGGTATAGCTTTTCAAAAAAAAATACATAGGGATTGCTGTACTACGAGGTCGTATTATACACAAGGATGTAATTTATTCCTTGTTTTAGTTTTAAAACACGGGGTCGTATTATACTCAAGTCATATTATAAACAAGAAAATAAGGGTTTTAATCATTAATCGGAGTAAATTCTATTAGTAAGGGTTTGTTTCACCGACATTAATTTATTCAAGAATTTTTTTTAATCCCGTGAGTAAGAAATATATACAGGGAATGAAAAACAACAGAGCAAGGTAGAAGAGTGGGGTTGAACTACGATGCAATGTCATTATTATGCCAGATACTCATCATAGAGAAAATTCCTGTTTTTTTTTTGTTTTTTTTTGTTGTTGTTTTTTAAAGGTAGTCTATTCGTCTGTTTCGATTGGAGTATTTAATTTTACAAGTGTTTTCATTTCACTTTTTTACATCAAAGCGTTATCACTTCTTTCTTTCTTTCTTTCCTTTCACTAAAAAGAAACAGCTTCTCTGATATGTCTTTTCCGTATTTCCTCGCGTTCGAAACAGAATAGTCGATTATTTATGAGGTAGTGACAGGATTCTTACAAATCCATTAACTAACTACCTAAGGAACGAAGGAACATTCATCAGTATAATATAAATATTTTCCTTACGACATGATTTTTCATCTGTTCCTCCCGGACAGTCGTATTCACCATCACAAACACTTTCCTTGGGTATACACCATGTAGCGTTAAGTGTACTACTGTTGGTATTTGTTGCACTGTAATCTGCACACGGTACATGTGTTGATTCGCACTCTAAAAATATGAAGGAATAAACAAAATTACCACAAGTAAAATAAAAAAATGAACCTCAAGGATGTGTGCAATGTTTTGTTTTAAGTTTTAAAATCAGATAGAAAATCTAAGACAAGATAAAAAAAATTCGGTAAAAATGAAAGGAGAAATCATCAATTGTAAGAAGAGAAAATGAATGGTCGTTAGCACAAGGGAAAGACAATGATGTGAATTACAAACTGGAGACGTCAAAATCATATCTGGAAAGTCAAGGGTTTCAAATTCCTGTTCGGAGTATAAAAATGAAAGAGAAAAAATATCTGGTAAATGATCCAAAAGACATTATACTTTCTTTGATTAATGTCCTATGAATGGCAATAGAGTATACACATTTTTTTTTATTAATGGGTCATATACTATAAGACATAACACTATATATACTGTTGCATGATCTGCTATAGGGCATTATACTCTATTTGATTATTTGCTATCGGAGATTATAGAGTCTTTGATTTTCTATAGGGCATTATTTAATGATTTTAACTCAAGCAAGATGATAATGCCACTAAAATACAAAGGGTTACTTGGAGTGCCAGAGAATGGAAAGATTTTATTGAGGAGAACGGACAATATAGGAACAAGATTCAGGATGACAAAAAATGGAGATTGGCGTTGCGCTTACATTTTTGAAAGATTGTAGGTGACAAGGAAGCAAGTAACCAGAGAAGAGTTCCACAGATGAGAAGTATGAGAATATTAACTACTAAAATAGAACATACGGTTTAATATAGCTATTTCTACATTAAATTGGTGAGACATAGTTGCCCATCAAGTGTTATGCTTAAATTCATGCTCTCGAGACACCAACAGGGAATGCTCATCAGAACAATTGCCACGAAAAATATTATAGAAAAGGCAGAGGGAAGCTACATCACGGTGATGGGAAAGTGACTGAAGCCGATGAGCGATTATATTACAGATTCTTCTTTGGAATTTAACGAGAATTTCGAAATCTATAACCGGAACATCAGAACATATATGCCGGAAATGTTAAATGCATGGATGAATGGTAGATTGATAAATGTGCAAGATGAATTCTGTTGAGAAGATTGCCTGGCACGAAGCAGTGAACCAAATATTGCAAAATCAGTGATTTCTATGACAAATGTTAAATGTTCAGCTATAGGATGTTATACTCTGATTAATGTTGTATGATTTAATGTAGGACATTATATATTCGATGATTAATTTTCAGCTACATTTTGCATTGTTTGTTATAATAAACAATGTACAACTTTGCACAGATAGTTGAAGAAGCATTTGAACAGCGGAAGATATCTTCCAAACATTAAACAAAGTATTATTAAGAAACAAAGATAAGCTGGCTCAACACAAACATTTTATCTGCCAATGAAGATGAAGATGGGACTTGAAGCAACAGAAACAAAGAAAAGAGTATTGAACTGTTATGTTATATCAGTCCTCCTATGTGGCAGTGTATGCTGGACAATTTCCTCACAGATGAAGAAGTGACTGGAAGTAACAGAAACAAAGAAAAGTGTATTGAACTGTTATGTTATATCAGTCCTCTTATATGGTAGTGAATGCTGGACAATCTCCTCACAGATGAAGAGACTTGAAGCAACAGAAACAAAGTGTACTGGACTGTTACGTAATATCAGTCCTCATATCTGGCAGGGTATGCCGGTCAATCTCCTCCTCACAAGTGAAGAGACTTGAAGCAACAGAAGCAAAGAGAAGAGTATTGAACTTATGCATAATATCAGTCCTCCTATATGGCAGTGAGTGCTGGACAATCACCTCACAAAAATATGATTTTACAGAAAATTGCCGAGAAGGAATCATGAGCCGAATATGTGCACACAAAGGTGTGTTAAGGGGAATATGAACAAAATGGTCACTTTTGCTTTAATGAAAACATTAGTTATTAATTCTGTGATGCATAATGAGAAAAGATGGTTTGGAGAATTAACACTTACACGACATATTGGAGGCATGATAGGCAGAGTGTAGCCTGTTTAGTGAGCTTGTGTAAATGAATGGCAGAACATGGACTGAGAGGGAAAGTAAGGGGAGAAATATTGCTTAGGAATTCGAAGAATATGAAATTGTAGAAAGCCGTGATCGGTCACGTGCTGAAGAGACACGCGACATAAAAGATGAGAAAAGAGCGATTTTCTAGTTTTTGGTTATGGATTTTTGCAAAAGGAATCTAAAAGAAATATTTTTCAAGAGGGAATATAAAGGACAAATATTTTGCAAAAGACAATTACTTTTCAAAAGATAATCTAGAGCCAAATATTTGTGAAAGACAATCTAAACACAATACTTTTGCAAAAGCCAATCTAAACAATACTTTTGCAAAAGCCAATCTAAACACAATACTTTTGCAAAAGCCAATCTAAACACAATACTTTTGCAAAAGCCAATCTAAACACAATACTTTTGCAAAAGCAAATCTGAAGACAAACCTTTTTACAAAAGACAATCTTAAAATCAAATATTTTACTAAACCCAATCTCAAGACAAATATTTTGCAAAAGTCAATCTAAAGATAAATATTTTGCATAAGCCAATCTTAAAAATAAATATTGTGCAAAAGCCAATCAACATGCAAATATTTTACAAAACCCAATCTCAAGACAAATATTTTGCAAAAGACAACCTAAAAGTAAAAATTGTGAAAACTTACCCGTATCAGAACAGTCTACTGCAGCTGGCCTGATGCAATAACAGTACGAGTAGCAAGAGTCAAGTGAGCAATTGTTGATGGTCGTTTCAAAACCGTGGCATTTTATACTTCTGATATTAGTGTAGGTGCTTATTTGACGCATCGTCTTAAATGTTGTTCTCGATCTTCCTCTGTTGAAGCAGGAATCAGAAAATGAAGGGAATATAAAACTCTTCACACACATATACACATACACATACATAAATATTCATGTTCCGTTAAAGTGCAACCAAAGTTAAGTATTTTTTGTTTATTTCCTTCTATTTACGTCCTATTGTCCTGATTCTTGTGAAACTTTAACTATAAATACCCGATGTCTGAGTACTTTGTCTTTCATAAGCTAATACGAAAGAGACTTTTGATAATCGTGTACCTATATAGATATGTATAGTGTTTTTTGTAATATGTCAACAGGAAAAGAAACATCATATGGTTCAACTGACCGTACAATAAAAACGTAAAAACAAACGTACGAAAAATATTCATCAAACTCATACTTAAACACTTCCCTCATCAAGCATTTTTCACACGCTATTCAACAAAATCACAGTAAAAATCAGCTACAGTTGCACAGAGAACATGATATAAATAATAAAAAATGCATAGCAGTTCAACAGCTAACTACCCACCCGCATAAATTAAACCCACGTGTAAATACAGATTAAAGAACGAATGTTCCCTACACGGCAATTGCTTGTAGAACAATGTAATATATCAATGCACTGTAAAATCATCAGATAATGAAGAAAAGATATTGTATAAGAGTAACTGAAGGACCTTGTAGATAAAGAAACTAAGCACACAAAACATTATTTACAAATAGTAAATACGTGAACAGCACATTGCTTTCTAAACATATATGCGAAATTAAGAAAACAAAACGAATCACAGCTAAAATATCATGGAAAATAAGGAAAACATCATTAACTCACAAGAATAAATTCAAAAAATGTAAACTCTGTCTATACAGTTTACATTTTTTTAATTTACGATAGCTGTAATTACTTTCCCAGACCAATACAAATAAGCGACAAGAACTCATCTCAAAACGCAGGCACGAAAACAGATTCTCACTACGTTACTTAAAAATCGAAAACTAAAAAGAAACCAAAAAATAAATAAATTAAAATAAAATAAATAAATAAAAAATAAATAAATATGCAAAAATAATTAAAATCAATAAATAAGTAAAGAAATTATGTAAATAAACTAGTAAACGCAATAATAACAATCAACCAGAAATAATAAAGTAATCAACAATAAACAATGGATAAACAAACAACACTATAAAATCAATAGGTATTTCTACTCAATAGCCTCTAGAATTATTTGAAATATAACAGTTACCGTCCATTCAATTACCGTTAGAATAATACAGTAGACCTAATCATAATGCACCACTGACCAGCATATATAAATCGTAGAACCAAAACACAACACATATAGTCTGAAGATTCCGTTCAAGGATGAAACAGACTGTCGCTGCTTGGTGTTGACCTCAATATCCACTTTTATATTTGCATCTATATAATAAATGCTAATGTCAGTATGTCACTGTGTCACACTTTTACTTTGCTACGAGAGGCCGTAGCCCAGCATATCATAAAATTTTGGAATCAGGTCGAATCCGTGAGCAAATGAAAGTCATTCAGGTCTGATCCGGACCAGCAATCCTGAAGTTTTGGATTCCAAAATTTTCATTACTGCGATTGTTTTCGGATTCCGCCATCTTGGATTCTACTGATAAAAACAATTAATACGACACAACTCTCTAACTTTCAATAACTCATGTTCAAATAAAAAAAAATACTGTTCACAAATTACAATGTTTCAAAATAAAATTGTCAGTGTTTTCAATTTTACTCCTAGAGGCCGTAGCCCAACATAGCATCCCATTTTGGATTCGGGCCAACTCCTTGAGCACATTAAAAACATTCCAACCGCAATCTTGAAATACTTAATCCCAAATTTTCATTACTGCGATAGTTTTCGATGATTTTTATGTGATTTTGGGGGATGAATTATTTTGTACGATAACAATTTTTATAACTGGGAAATAAATTTGGGAATAATCAAAATAAATCGCGAAATCCAGTGAAAGTCACCCATGGATTAAAAATAATTGTTTGTACGGAAAGTAAGGACCTACGTACATCAAATTGTATTTAAAATAAATAGCGACAGAAAAATTATCGTTGAACTTTTAAGAGGCAAGCTTAAATATTAATGCAATACATAAATGCAGCGATCAATTTTGAATTCTCTGTAGTTTATTGTTGCCTATCGCATTTACTCCTACCTATTGTGATAAAGGCCCAATCAAGAAACCTCTGAAGGAGCTAGCTTAAATGTAGTATTTCTTATATTAAGCATATTAACCTATAAATATAGCATAATTTAAAACTATATTTTATCATTATATATATATATATATATATATATATATATATATATATAAACACAATTGTACATTGGAACAGCAATGCTTTTTTATATAGAGACTTTATTGAAGACCCCGTATAAACACTGTGATTTTATTATATATTTCTTACATTCGCACAAATAATTTTTGGGACACAGAGTGTGCAGGAAATGTCCAAATGATTTTTGCTAATAGCTTAATCGGATCCACAAATAATTTGGATGGTTCCTTAATCATAGTGCCTTGTCAGTAGTCTTCAGTACAAACACACACACACACACATATATATATATATATATATATATATATATATATATATATATATATATAATACAACTATTTGCCACTTAGCTGATTGATGTTACCTTCATCATCTCGTCTCCAGTGATTCGTATACAGACCCTCCAGAAATCACTCCGTATATATATATATATATATATATATATATATATATATATATATATATATATATATATATATGTATATGTATATATATATATACGAAAATTGTCTGAAAAGTAAAGGGACTTATCCGTTTTTCTATGTGACAAGTATCGACCCCAATGTGTTCTTGCCACAGGGCCGGACGATCAATCAGCAAGTCTACAAAGAGATTCTTGCGTCGTTTGCTTCGGCCAATTCTCGAGAAGAGACGAGAGTTGTTGCAGGTTAAATCTGGGTAACTCCTGGCCGAGAAGAATATCGCCGTATTGAAACAACGTCCTTATTCTCCTGATCTTGCTCGTGTGACGTTTTTTTTTTCCTCAGGCTTGAGGGGATCATCCAGGAAACCCGCTTTATAGACGTTGAGGCAATCAAGATGACCGTAAAGATGGAACTGAGGGGCATACAAGAAGAATTCCTCTAGCAGTGCATAGAAACGTGGAAGAGAAGGATGGAAAATGTGCAGTAGCCTCGGTGTGGGTGGACTTTGAAGGGAAAAACTATGTAGGTTGTTGTTTGAAATTGAAATAAATTGTTTTGACACCATTTTCAGACATCGCGTATATATATATATATATATATATATATATATATATATGAGAGAGACAGACAGACAGACAGACAGAGATTACTTTTTATTCATGTAAATATTTGTGTAATTTATACTTTCAAAAAAATCTCTGGTTGTACACAACTTTCAGCAGTTCTCCCCAGAAAGACATTTTAAACCATTAAAAGTAACATTTAGTGAGTAACCTACCGGCTCGCTCTCATTCTGGAGAGACGCGGTACACAGAATCGAAAGAAAACTGTCTTGAATGAAAAGCAGTGGATCGACCATATTACCGTAACAATGAAATATTCCTTTATTAAGTAGGAAAGATCAGGTTGCGGGACCAATAAATGCATAAAGTCACAATGGATTTTATGGTACAAGTAGACTAGAAGTAGTAGTATTGAAATGGTACTTACTTATAACCCAATTCTCTGCAGACAACTGCGGCATTTCTCTCATACCAGGTTCCACAGGTTTTATTCCAATTACCCTGATGATATAATTCAACAAAACCTTGATGGATACTCCTTCCGCCAACCAGACGTATATTAGAATATTTCTCTACAAAATATATATTTAAATGATAGCAAATCCATACGAAGTACTTTTTTACAAATATTAAAAAAAAACAAACAAATAACCTCATAGATTAAAATATTGGTTGAAATATGTTGACTCAGAGTACATCCTTCTCTTCCCTACTACTGTGACAATGGACTCTTCCTACTTATAAATATAGCAATTAGCCATATTAGAGGGGAGTTTGAGAAGGAGTTGATTTACTCAAGTTTTTCTCTGTTCTCTGTATGAGGATTTAATAAAGCTCTTCTTTGTTTCCTCTATCTAGTTTTCTGTTCCTTCGATACTCTCTCTAACTACTCCTTTCTAATTCTCGGCTATTTTGAACAAAGACAATATTACAACAATATGTCCCCGGTAGTCGTGAGTTCAATTCCTGGGTCAGGTAGTATGGGAAATATATAGTTTGGTTCTGTAAAAAGAATCGGAGAAACGACAACGAGACGCGAGTAAATTTTCAGCAGAATGGGAGCAGTATACTGCATTGATTTAATAAAAGTCCGATTCGGGGGATGAAGAAATTTATATATAGGCCACAACGGACACGTGGCCGAGTAGCTAGAAACCATGAAAACCGGGTTCAAATCACATCATGGTTGATTTGACAGTAAGCTGACTTCTTCATGTTATCGGTCTGATGAAGGCGATCCCAAATGCCTGAAAATCATATCACAATTTTACTCACAAGGCTTATTTATACATTGTAAGTGAAATTGGGCAGACGTCGATGACTGGGCGAGGGTTTGAGATTTTTCAGCCCGTTGATCTCATCAGGGTGGATTTGCTAGATTTCAGGTTGGATTTGCTAGTTTTGTTCATTTTAATCGATTTCCTGTGTGTATCGTGTTTTGCTTGACGGAAGATTCGTGGGCAATGAGACAAACATATCCACAGGCGATGGATGTGTAAGTAACCTGAGTAGCAACCTTTCTTTCAAACATATTTCGTTGAGCAGGGTTTTTGACAAGTAAAATTTGATTAATTTGATTTAGTTTTTCTAATATTCTTACTTTTTCCATTTGGTGGGAATAAGCGAATGTAAAAATTGTCCATAGTGTCTATTGTCCCAAGCGCTTTCGGACACTTCTTGAACAATTTTCAAGGGGCGTTTATTGTCAAGTGTTGCTAATTTCTTTTCATCTTTGTCTGTTTAAGAGTTTTCGTGATGCTTAAATTGTAGCAGTGTTTATTCCAACCCTCGCGAATTGAACGAGGTTGGAATTCAAGTTGGCATCATTCTATTTAAAAAAAAGAACGAACCTTCAATACACCATTTCTGGTTTATGTAAAGGGACTCTCTCAACGAAATAACGTTATCAAACGGAATTTTCCTTATGGGTTGTTGCACATTGTGGTTAACTGACTTTTTATTGGACTTTAGTTCGATAAGTGACACGTGAGGCGTCTTAAGGATAGAGCTAATCGATTTATGACAAGAAACAGACTTGTATTAGGTTGGTGCAAAAATAATGACGTAATAATGTCGTTTTTTGACGTATTTTTAACGTCAAAAAACGACATTATTACGTCATTATTTTTGCACCAACCTAATACTAGGCATTTAAATTGATACACTATGTTGTTCCTTGCTAAAATCGAATCGATAAGGTTATTTTGATTACTGACGATGAGGTTGGGTGTTTTTCATTTTCTGTAATATATTAGAAGTTTTACTTTTTCGAGATTTACGGTATAAATATGGATTTTAATGATTCGCTTCATATATATATATATATATATATATATATATATTGAAATTAAAGTCTGAAGGGCCAGAGAAAAATAAAATTCTCTAGTGAAATGAATTATTACAAATGGAGCCTAAAGTGATCTATTTTTCTTTAAATTAATATATATATATATATATACAGGGGTTGGACAAATTAACTGGAACACTTGTTAAATTCAAAGAAAATTTATTTAATATGAAGTTGCTCCTCCTTTAGCCTCACAGACAGCTTTAATACGTCTAGGAATATTAATGTATTGGATATATATGTATTGGAATATTATCTTCTTGGAAGATGCAGTCACCATCAGGGAATAAAGTCTGAGCCATTAGATGAACATGATCTTCCAAAATGTTCAGGTAATCTTTGCTGTTGATTCTACCATGCAGGGCAACTATTGGACTGAGACATTTCCATGATATGGCGGCCCAAACTATCAGATACACCTCCATGCTTCACTTTTGGAAGAAGGCAGTCAGCGTTATAAGCTTCTTTGGGCTGCTTCACACATAAACTCGCCCTGAAGTTGGAAAAAAAGAAAAACTGGACTTGTTTGTCAATATGACTTGCTTCCATTGGTCTGCAGACCAGGCATTGTGATCTCTGCACCACTTCAACCTCTTTTGAATGTTGTGAGTGGAGAGAAGAGGTTTCCTCACAGCAGCTTTTCCATAATATGCAGCCTTATGGAGCACACGGTGAACAGTTTTAGTAGAAAGTGAACTATTCAGATGGTTATTCAACTCAGCAGTCACTTTAGCCGCATTTGTCCGATGATTGCGTTTCAATGCACGTCAGTCCCTGTCAGTAAGTTTGCAAGTCCGGCCCAAAATGTTACGGTTGCTAGAGGTCTTGCCCTGTTTCTCGATTTGCATCAGTGTTCTTGATATGGTAGCTCTTGAAAAACCAAACAGTTCAGCAACCTTAGTGATCGAGGCTCTTGCCATGCGAGCTCCAACAATTTGCTCT
>OZ010589.1:19883370-19943370 GCA_963932145.1 Acanthosepion lycidas
TTATCACACAATAATTCCCTAGTCGACGGAATTTTGGGTTGTAAACAATCTTTGCCATTATTAAATTTTGAACTACACACACGCACACACGCGCACACACACATATACACATGTGTGTGTGTGTGTGTGTGTGGCTTGGCAACAAGTATTAAAAAATTATATTCTAAAAAAATGCGAAAGATACATAATTAAAAATGGTTGTAAAACTATTGGATCGCTTTAATGACGACATTTTATTAATCACCTATTATGGCATCAGCAAACTTCTTAAGGATATGCGGTATTGCGTAATGGTTAACGACTCGTAAAGAGAAATCGGTGAAGCGGGTTCGAATTTCTGTCAAGTTCATTACATTCACTTCTGCACAAATAAACTTGGGAAGGGTAAGAATCCATTTCGACACCTCTCCCCTCAAATACCACCATCGGCAACTTTCTACCGGTTTAAATAGCACGAATGACTCTGTTGCCTTGCGATGACAACAAATCTCAAAGGATATCACTGAACATAAAAACAGTCTAAATAGGGATTGGCTTCATCAGACTGTCTTGCCTTAGACACACCAGATACTGCCGTAGCTGCAGTATATGTAGTGCCTCTTAAGGGACTAGTGGCGTGACAGGAAATATTTCAAAGAAACAATTGCATTATAGAAGAAAGCAAAGGAAAGGAACCTGGTGCTTAAGTCAAAAAAAATAGTAAATAAAATGTATTTACCAAAGAATCCACAAGTTCCATTTGAGATGGTAATACCGTCCAATGCTAAAATATTCATGCTTTTTGAAATAAAATTGTTTCCTTTTATGTGAGAAAAAGTGATATTGTGCTTTCCTTGGTTCAGTTGCATCTGGGATTTCTGCCACGTATTGATTCGATTTGGTCTTATTTTCAGCATAAGATTGCCGTTGTCAAATATTTCCAATTCTCCAGAACCATGGAAAGAATAGTAGAAAGTCAGGCAAGCATCAACTGGCAACGTTTCTACGGGAGCATGGAGATCGTGTTGGCTTCGGCTTAAATAATACAAACGGCTCCAGAAGTAATAGCCTAAAGATGAACAAAAAAATAATGTAAGCAAGATAATTTGCATGAAAACACAACTAAAAATTTAAACGATATGCAAAATAATGCACAAAATCTCCAGTATATATATATATATATATATATATATATATATATATATATATAAATTTTACATTATATATATATATATATATATATATATATATATATATATATATAAATTTTACATTATATATATATATATATATATATATATATATATATTTTATTTTATATATATATATATATATATATATATATATATATATATACATATATATATATATATATATATATATATATATATATATAGTTAAGTTATAAGGAACTTGGTAAACCGAATTGGTAAATCCAAAGAGGATGAAATCCTGAGAGCTCAATGTGAGGACAGAGCTAATATGTAACGAAAAACAAACCACTTTAAGGTACCATTACGATAATTTATTTCACCCAAAATCCTTTTTTAAGGATTCAGGCTCATCAGGTAAAACTTCCAACAACGAATTGAGAGGAAAATGGGATTAGAAATTGGTGGGTAGTGTAATTTTTGTAATTTAATAGAGGGGGTTGAGAGTGGCAGTTAAACAGACAATATAAAAAAGGATTTTGGGTGAAATAAATTATCGTAATGGTACCTTAAAGTGGTTTGTTTTTTAATGGTACCTTAAAGTGGTTTGTTTTTCATTACATTTATATATATATATATATATATATATATATATATATATATATATATATATATATATATATATTCAGATATATTTGGTTGAATAATCTAGACATATGCCTATTTTTTATTTTAATCTTTTCAAATTCACGGATCAATTTTTTTAATGTTGGCATTAAACTCATTAAGAAAGGCTCCGTAGTTTTATTCATTCCTTTTATTTTCCCAAGTACTTTCAATCTCATCCATGATCATCTTTAGTGGTGAATTACTAAGGCAAAAACTAATGCAATAGATAGTTGTGAATGTTTTTGTAAAGGCCCATGTTCCAAAAATTAACGTTATCAAGGTAGTTAAATTAATTTATATTTCTATATTTTTTAATACATTTTGGATTTAATTCTAATTTTTCCCAAAAAATTACAATTTCTGTATTTTAAAACCTTGCTATTATAGAAATTTTAAAACATTGTTTCTACTGTCATAATTAATCTTATTTACTGTTAGTTGTAATTTTCTTATATAAGTTTTTAATTTTTAATTTTCATGATGGGGTGTACTTGTATTGCCAATTTAAATACACACACACACACACACACACATATATATATATATATATATATATATATATATATATATATATATATATATATACATATTATTTACATGTTTGGTTAAATAATATGGACAAGTTCTGTCTATTAATATCACGTTTCATGAAACCAATTTCAAGTAACTCAAGTAACTCATGGTGACGTCATATTAAAGTTAAAATTGATATATATATATATATATATATATATAATATTTAATATAATGATACATCAGCCACTGTTGGTATATTTCTAATGCTAGATATAGGTCAGGTTTGCACTAAATTCAAAAAGATAGATCTGCATAGATCCGGTTGGCCAAAAACAAAAATATAGACATTGGGCCGGTTTACACGAGACTCAAAATTGTACACCTTATGTTGTTTACATAGTTTAGTAGGCTTAGCAAATACTTGACCATTTCGTCATGGTGGAATGGTTAACATGCTTATTTTACCATACGAATTACTACTGAGTAGTGAGTTCGGTCACTTTAGATCTTCTGCTACATTAATGCTTCGTTTAGTAAATCATTATATATAAGTGTATGAATATAACATAATGGTTTTGTGAAGTATTTTTATTGTCTTTAAATTGTTATGGTGAGTGTAGATTAGCTTATGCTGTTTTGTTAGGTTTCAGGTCAATTTATTTTCGGAGACGTCTATCACAGACTGGTTTCGATGATATGAGATTAAAATTTAGATTAATAATAAAATTCGCAGAATTTCTAAATTTCCGTCTCTCTTTCGCCTTTTCTCTCTCTCTCTCTCTCTCTCTCTCTCTCTCTCTCTCTCGCTCACTTCCACATTCTCTTCACTCATCCGCACACACATTTGGCATCTCTGCATATATGTTTCTACGCGTAAAGTTTATAAATAAATATGTGTAAGCATAGATAGAGATATAGATATGAACTGGCTGAGATAGATAAATAGATAATGAATAGACTGAGATAGATAGATAGATAGATAGATAGATAGATAGATAGAAACACACTGATATAGCTAGCTAGCTAGCTAGCCAGCTAGCTAGATAGATAATGAATAGACTGATATAGATAGATAATGAATAGACATATATATATATATATATATATATATATATATAGAGAGAGAGAGAGAGAGAGAGAAATATAAACAGACTGAGGTAGATAGATAGATAATGAATAGACTATGAATGGACATATAGATAGATAGCTATGAAGAGACTGAGATAGATAGATAGATAGATAGATAGATAGATAGATAGATAGATAGATAGATAGATAGATAGATAATTACTATCTTACCTGAATAGAGACCGGGAGAATGATCTAGATCAGGGTATACGTTTTTCCTTCCACTTCCGACTGTCCATGTACCTGAATCATACTCATAGCCACATTGATAAGGATGTTCAACGTCACATGCAATGGAAACAGCTGGAATAAAAAAAAAAAAGAAACACATTTTATTTGATCAATTGCTCTTCTTTTTAAACAAATTAAATCCTTTGCTTATCTTTTTGCAATTCTTAAGATTATAACCACCCTGAAACTTAACGAAACTGCATAATATTTCAGCAAAATAAATTATCATCTTTAAGACATATGAGAATATTTTTCAAGTTGTGTGGGGGATTCTATGTTGTTCGGTGTTTGATAAGTCAACACTTTTAGTGTGAATCAATACTTTTGATATGAGTGCGTACGATAGTAAATATTTATGGCTCCTGGAACATTTGTCTCGCAAACAATAGTGGAGGACTCATATGAGTCCAGGTAAAAACAGTTATAAAAACCAATTAATTAAAAAAAAACAGTAAAAAATATGGGAACTATCAGGACAGAAGACATGCTCATCAATAGGCTGAATAAAATCTAAGGAAATTAGAGAAAGAAAAAAAATTCTTCAGCGCTAGGGCGAACATATTGGAGATCTCTTCCACGGCAAAAGAGAACAACCGGCACTATACAGAAATAACGACAGGCCAGAAATACTAAAAACCAAAGTGGAAGCTACAATGGCGAAATTGAACAGAAACAAAGTGGCAGGGCCAGATTTAATTCTAATCGAGATGTTGGCAGCCTTAGATGATTTCGGCAGAGACAAGATTACAGAAATAATAAATGAAATCTACAACAGTGGTGATATACCGGAAGAACTAAGTAGATCTATTTTTATAGCACTGCCTAAGAAGCCAGGCGCAAACGAATGTGTACTCCAATGCCTAATGAGCCACATAACAAAACTCATCATCCGAATTATGGTGAATAAGTACGCGTAGCAGAATCAAACCAGACATAGGACAAGAACAATGCAAGTTTGTTAAAGACACCGAAACAAGGAACGCGATATTTATGCTCTGAATGTTATCAGAAAGAGCAATAAGAATGCAGAAGGACGTGTACATGTGCGTTATAAACTACGCAAAGGCATTAGACAAAGTACGCCACAAAGATCTGTTAGAGCTGTTCTGCAACTTTGACATATTCGGGAAAGACATTAGAATAATCAAATCTTCAATTGGCAGCAAACCGCCTGCATACGGATAAAAAAAATCAGTTCACCAGATATACAAAAATAGAAAGGGGTGTAAGGCAAGGATGTGTCTTCTCACCGGACTTATTCAACCTATATAACGAGTCAATTCTGAGAGAACTAGAAATCCTTCCAGGATTCATCGTTGGCAGCCACAATCTTCTAGGATATGCAGATGACAAAGTGCTGATAGCAGACACGGAAAAGAAACTACAAAACCTCCTACAGAAGGTAGCGTAGGTGAGCGAGAAGAAGGGACTAAGCATAAACTTTGAGAAGACAGAATGCATGGTCATCAGCAAAAAGATGAGCCAAAAATCCAAATTTCTGGTGGGGGTGGGGGTAATAAAATCAAGCAGGAACAGATATTTAAATATCTGGGAAGTGTTCTAAGTGAGGACGGAAAGTACGACACTGAGATCCGAAGACGTATTGGGTTGGCGAAAGACGCATTCCAAAAGCTAAGCAGAGTATTAAGAGACAGGAAATTTTCGTTAGAAACAAAGAAAAGAGTATCGAACTGTTACGTGGTATCTATCCTCTTGTATGGCAGCGAATGCTGGACAATCTCTTCAAAGATGAAGTAGAGACTCAAAGCAACAGAAATGTGGTTCTACAGAAGGATGTTAAGAATACCAAGGGTAGAACATGTGAGCAGTAACGAGGCTTTGGTGAGATCATAAAAACAAAGAGGAAACTTATGCTTAATATCAGGAAGATGCAGCTGAAATTTTTGCGACCCATGACAAGGAAGGGCTTGGAAAATCTGATACTCACAGGACGGAAAGAGGGGAAGAGGGATAGGGGAAATCAACGCGTGACATATTTAATGGGCTTGAGCAAATTGATGGCAGATCAGGATTTGGCAGAAATAAGAAAAAGATCAAATTTAATTAAGTGCTACAAGGGACAGAAGGAGGCAAGGGGTCAGGATCTCCTACGTCCTGTAGGGGCACGGCACATAAAAGAAGAAGAATTATATACCTGTATTAACAAAAGTAATTGCATGTGCACACAACTGAGATGAAAGGAAAAATCATTGAAACTAGTTACAAGAATGCTTGTTGCATGTGTGTAAAACAAGCGTGCATGATAGTTAAAAAAAATCATCAGACCAAAGAAAGCGAACTTGTCCCGGTGGCCATTCCCTACCTATGGTCTACTACGTCTGGAAGCAAGAGTGAGAGAGACAGAGAGAGAGAGAGAGAATGCGCTTTCCTTATTATAGATTCAACGAGCGCACCCTAGCGATTGTTTTTTGGCAAAGCCAAGTTGGGTAACCCACAATGTTCTTGTCACTAAAAATTACCCACTTTGGTTGAAAGCCATTATCCCTTTTTTAACGTCCCAAATTATGTGTATTATTCTTCCGGTGACAGATATCCCAATTGTTCAATAGTGAACAGAATGATAATTATTTAGTTTAATGCCCACAGAATATTAAACACTAAGATGAAAATGCAATAATTTTATAAATGTATTTTATAATCATTTGATGGTAATATGGTAATTTGAAGATTAGTATCTGATGGTAATATGATCATTTGATTCTAATATGGTAATTTGTTGGTAATATTTCTTGGTAACATCGTAATTTGATGGTAATATGTTAATTTGATGGTAATATTTGATACTAGTGTGTTTATTTTATGGTAATATTTAGGTAATAGTACAATGTAAATGCATTATTACCTAAATATTACCATCATTATTTTTTCCGAACTCGTGTCCGATTTTATTGCATACTTTTACTTTCAATTCATTTTCATCATATGCTTGGGTTTTATCACCATTTTAATCATTAAAATAATAGCGGTGTCAAGGGAAAGAAACGTCCTTTTGACACACGGTTCTTTGCAGTTACGAATGCCTAAGTCTTCGAATCCTTATTTTCTGGTGGCATAGAAATGATATTTAGGATTTGACGGCTAGAATGTTATTAGGTTGGTGCAAAAATAATGTCGGTTTTTGACGCATTATTTAACGTCAAAAACCGACATTATTTTTGCACCAACCTAAAAATTGTTGAGCTTAACTAACAAGAGCCACTGAACATAAACAAGAAAATCTTTTAAAAATGTGTGGTACCTTATAAGTACAATGGTATTTCAAAATGATTTCAATACTGACGTCATTTTAAATAGCAGATTACTTTGTAAAATATTTATTATAACCCGACAATAACTAGAAATTTAGGTACTTTTTTTTCACATCCTTAAAAAAATTGGGTCAGAAAACAAAATTTTGTTTTAAATCATTTGCTTTTGTTTGGTGGTGTTCAATAGAAAAAGCCTATAAAACAAACAGCAGTACTTACGGCAATTCACTTCATCGCTGCTATCATTACACTCACTGATTCTGTTACACCAGCCTTGTGAAACGACGCATTTCTCGTTACTAACACATGTGATCATATCATTAGGACAATCTGAAATGAGGAAGAAGTTAAAGCTTTAGATTTTCTTATTGTTGTTGTTAAGTAGTTTTCAACGTCTCAATAAACTGAGTACATGCATTTGTTTTTAAATAAATTCTATAATTTTATAAAACCTGATATGAACGAGATAGATCAGTACAATTGACGTCAAAATGAAGGAAGTTTATTTCTTTTCAAAATCGCGAGGGTCAATTGATAAGTTCTTCAATTTCGTAAAACATACTTTCGACCAAAGAGAATAAAAAATAAAGCTCAATTTACAGCGGCCAAACAAAATAAAAAAAATAAAATTCAGTTTACAGCGGCCTTGTTTTTAAAAGCACAATTTTAACGCAGATAAAACGTAGTTTTAAGTTCCAGGTTTTTTTCATAAAAACTTGTCATTAATTCTTATATTTAATCGTTTTTAAGTTACATAAACAATATAAGAATAATCTGAAATATTACGACAAGATTTCCGCATCAAAAAAGTAGGTGAAAACGATTCTGTTTAAAACTTATGCAAAATTAATTTAATGTACTCACCAATTTTCCCACAGATCCCGTTCTGAAGGTTGACATTGTCTATCATTAATCCCAAATGGCTGGCTTTGCCAACAAATTCTAAGTATACGTTGCCTGCAGCCAGTTGGAATTGTCCGAGTGTCCATTTAGTTTGGGAAGTAAAATTAAGACTCCATTTTGATAAATTTCTGCCATCGCTATAATGAGCTATCACTTCCAGACTAGAATCACTTCCACCAGCATAATGGAACTGTAGACAAGACTGTCCAATTGTTTCATTCGGAGACATGATACTTGCTTTGCCACTGTTTAATGACATTGAATAAGCTACAAGCAAATAATTGAAAGAAATTAATCATTTAACGCAAAAATTATATATTATAATATTTTATTTGACCAGATATTAGTTTGAGTCATAAATAATTTCCGTTTTGGATAAACAATTGTGATGGCAAATGTATCATCCTGTCAATGGCGGACTGGGTTTAAAAACATTGTTTGCCAGAATGATGATGATTGATTGTTTTTACAGCTTATCAGTCCTTTACGTGTTATTTAAAGCCAGGAAATATTTTTTCCATTAAGAATTGTTTGAAGATAATAATTATTTACTGATACATTTCCTACTAATTAACCCATAGCTGCGGATGGAAGAAAGAGTGGATTCATGCCTTCGCCAAGGGAATTTATGTGTAAGTGAATGTAATGAATCCGATTGGAATTCGAACTCGGCTCTCTGATTGCCAATTCAGAGCCATTATCCATTACACCACCAGCATATCCAAGCTTATAGAACCTATTGTACCTAAGCAGCTCGCCATCTAGACACTGACCAAGCCTGACGTTGCTTAACTTCGGTGATTGTACAACCGGTGGTTCAACGTCATATGGCCGTAAGCCTGGTTGCCAAGTGACAAAGGGAGACAACCCATAACTTCAATGCTATCATTTAATTTTCATGACAAATAAATCAACTTTATATAGCGAATATGGAAAAAAATTACAAAAACGTGTATTTTTTTAATAATTACAATGCATATGTACTGTACATATCACTGGCGCTAGATACCGATTGTAAATACAAAATGTCGTAAGTGATTTTTTTAATTTGAAATAATTGTTTCTTATTTTAATTAGTTTACTGTACAATTTATACATTAACAGTTCAAAAGTACAATAGAACAATGCATGCAGTTTAGTATATTAAGAACAATCGTTTGTGTTCATTCGAAGTTTCTGCGAATTTGCCAATAAATGTTTCTGCATCCAATTCTTCTAACATTATCTTTTCAATAAATAACGTATATGATTTCAAATTCTCCTCCTCAGTGAAATTCTTAAACTTTTTTTATGTCCTGTAGCTTCGAAAATCTCCGTTCATTGGACTTGAGTAACTGACAGCACGCAGATAACTTTATGAAATTCTTGTTCCTTTTTATTACTAAATCAGTCTGTTTCTTTATTGTATTTCTATTGGATAGAAGGGCCCACTTGTCATCACATATCGTAGAGTCAAATCAAATTGGTTAGAATGACCATCCCCTCAAAACATAATTTAGCAAGATCTAAACCAGATATTTTAATGTGTCTAAAGATTTTCAAGGATTTTCTTGTAAGGCTATCGAAAATTGGGCGCAAATTGGTTACATTTTTAAGAGTGGTTATTTTCTCTTTGTCTATATTTTTGAATGTTTCCATTTGAGCCGAAGGCTTTTGAGTCTATGCCATAAATTCAAGACAATGAATACGCCATTAAAAAAGATATAATTTATTATTCATTAATCGTTGTTACCGCCTGTGAGAGATTGCGATCTAATATGAGTTATTTCCCGCCAGCAAGCTTATTTAAATATCTACTCCTTTCATTAGTTGGTGATCACTGAATTATGTTCTCCCACCAGTTCTGTTTTTGATTGTTGCCTACTTCTTTTTCCAGCATCATCCACTCAAGGCACAATTTAGCGAGCCCGGCACTATATCCTTTAAAGCTTCCAAATTGTTTCAAAGATTTCGTATGGATGGATCCGTTTCTAAGGGTGGTTATTTTCACTTTGTATATCAGCTTGTGATTTGTAATGCTGTGTATTTTCAGCCTACTTAAGTCTGATATCTATAACTGCAATGCACTGTTTCAGCCACTTAAGCTTTAAACGTTGGACATGTTCAATTACTGTTTCATTGAAAATAAACAGATATCACCAATTGATGGTTTGAGCATTTCCCAACGATACAGGCATAATTAGTTAACGATTCAAGTCTAAATGATTGACAATTCTAGGACTCATGAAGTTCTGGAAGGGACAACTCAACACCGCCGACTCAACACCGCCGACTGAGCACCGAGACAACTTAGCACTAGAAAAATATAACTTTTTTTTAAAACAGAATAAAAGATATTTATTAAGGATTAAAACCTTAATTAGTGAACATTTTTACTTTATTAAAAAATAAATTTCTTTACTATTTATTTTATTAAAAATAATTTTTTTAAAAATCACTAATTAAGGTTTTAATCCTTAATAAATTACTTACATTCAGTTATATAAAAAAAAACGGATTTTTTTGTATATAATTGAAGCGATAATAGACATAAAATCTACCTTTTAAAAATGAATTTTCATATTTTTTTTTTTTTTTTTTTTTACAAACCGTTTGGCACAGATGTTCATACAATCTTTTCCCTTGTTTAAGGGCTAAATGGTAAAGGCATACATTAAAATGGAAATAAGTCGTTTCGTATTATAGATATTTACCTGAATTGTTCAAAAACAGGTCCGGGTTTCCAAATTTATTCAGCTGGGTGTGGTACCATCCTTGCGTAAAATTATAGCCACAGAGATACAGGTGTTCAAAACTACAAGATATGAATCGCGCTGAAATTCGCAAAGAGAAAAAGAAAAATTAATGTAGATTTAATGTACAAAAACAAATCTGTTAATTCTAAACTTTCCAAATTAATAAAACACTCTGTATACGTCTATATGCCGTGTCCCTTCTCGACGTGTTGCGATCATGGTTCTTCACGACTTCCTATCACTTTTGACCCTTAGCAGTTTTTCTCCCTTTGTGAAGCCAAATGTCCACCCCCATTCCGTCATCCATTCACACTAGCTCATCATGTTGGTTACTCACTACCTCCTCCTCTTTTGCACTTGATATACCCTGTGAGTGTTAAATTTTCCAATCCCTCCTTATGTGTCCAAGAAATTTCAATTATATCTGTTTGATTCTGAGTATTAGTGTTCTTTTCGTTACCATTTTTCTAGTTGCTTACTCGTTCTGTCCATGGAATACTCAGTATCCTTCTGTAGAACAACTTTTCTGTTGCCTCCAGTTTATGTGTACAGAGATTGCCCAACATTCACTGCCATATAAGAGGATGGACATCACATATCAATTTAGCGCTCTTTTCTTTGTAATGATTTTCTTTCTGTTTCTTAGTATTTTGCTTTGCTTTCCGAATTGCTAAATCGATTTTGCCTCCGGGATTCCCAGATATTTAAAATTCTGTATTTGTTTCATGCTGACATCGCCATTTTGTCGTTCGCATCTTGTTTTTTTTTTTTTATAGATCATAACCATTCTCTCTGTCATGCAAGTTGGTGGTTGGTCCTTTATCTCGCTTTCTTTTACGATCTTGACTAGGAGGTGTTGTAGTTTTCTTTCAGTATCAACCATAAATACAGTGTTATCTGCGTATCTTATATTGTTAAGATTGTTTCCCTGATAATAAATCCCATTAAGGTCTCCAGTTCCCTGACGATAGCCTCGCTATAGAGATTGAATAAATCTGGAGAGAAGACACATCCTTGCCTCACGCTCTTTTCTATTTTGCCGTATCTATTCAATCCATTTTCTATTTGTAGGCAGGCGGTTTGCTCCAAGTTCTGGATTATTCTAACATTCATTCCAAATAGACCTAGTTTTCCTGGCAGTTCAAATCGATTTTTGTGACGTAGTATCTTATAATTCTACGTGTCCATTCCTTCTCTAGTTAGCACGTATGTTACGTCCTGCCAATAGCTAAAAAATAATGGACTATTCCGTTTTGATTGCGGCGAAAATCGGAAAAAAAACATATCAAACACATTACTTGGTTTCAGTAAGAAAATGAAAGAAATAAAGAAACGCTCTGGCAATACCTCATAAATAATGGACTATTCCGTTTTGATCGCATATTCGTTCTTATATGTATTACGTCATTATTTTTGCACCAACCTAATAATATGGATACTTACGACAGCCAATTTCATCGCTGTTATCAATGCATTCTTGATACCGGTTACAGAATTTGGAATTTTTTAGGCATTGACTTTGATCGTTGCAACTCCTAGTGTTGTTTCGACAAACTGAAAATAAATGAAAGGAAAGTGTGTTTAATGAAAAGATATTTTGTGAGATTTTAATAAGCAAAAAACAAGTTACTGATTTGGCGTGGCATTCGATAATGAAAAGAGAAATGCGGATTTTTTTTTTTATTTTATTATTATTTGTTTTTTTTTTTGTAAATGAAAAGGTTATGCATTGGACATTCAATAGTTGTAATATGATGGAATATTATTATTATTATTATTATTATTATTATTATTATTATTAAATACTATTTTTTTAAAGAGTGAGAGGCGTCACATTGATTAATTTTAGAAAAGGCACCTCTTTAAAAATGGATAATGGCCTGATTGATTTCTACAAAAAAAAAACATTTTGAGTGGTAAAAAAGTTATAAAAAGGAGAAGGTAGTTAAAAAAAACTACAGTTGAACGCTGGAAATTTTGTCAAGAAAAATACATATATATTTATTGCGTGGATGTGTGCGTCATTTTTTTTATTTTCTTAGTGTTTTGGGGGAATTTGGATAAAAAGTAAAAATTATTTTTGACACGTAAAAGAGAATAAAAAGTAAAGAATTTACATTTTTTCCAATATAACCTTATCGGTGTTTATTTTTTTTTTTTTTTTTCATATTCTCTCTTACTCCTAGTGGCTTTATTGCCTTGTTTATGGTGAAATGATTTAAAGAAATATAAAATTAAAATTAAAATCGCTTTAGAATTCACAAATAAAGTAATTTCATATTCTCTCTTACTTAGTAACCCCTTTGCCTCTAAGTGGCTTTACTGCCTTGCATGGGGTGAAATGATTTACAGAAATTAAAATCGCTTTAGAATTCACAGATAAAGTAATTTCATATTCTCTCTTACATAGTAACCCCTTTGCCTCTAAGTGGCTTTACTGTCTTGCATGGGGTGAAATGATTTACAGAAATTAAAATCGCTTTAGAATTCACAGATAAAGTAATTTCATATTCTCTCTTACTTAGTAACCCCTTTGCCTCTAAGTGGCTTTACTGCCATGCATGGGGTGAAATGATTTACAGAAATTAAAATCGCTTTAGAATTCACAGATAAAGTAATTTCATATTCTCTCTTACTTAGTAACCCCTTTGCCTCTAAGTGGCTTTACTTGCCTTGCATGGGGTGAAATGATTTACAGAAATTAAAATGGCTTTAGAATTCACAAATAAAGTAATTTCATATTCTTTCTTACTTAGTAACCCCTTTGCCTCTAAGTGGCTTTACTGCCTTGCATGGGGTGAAATGATTTACAGAAATTAAAATCGCTTTAGAATTCACAAATAAAGCAATTTCATATTCTCTCTTACTTAGTAACCCCTTTGCCTCTAAGTGGCTTTACTGCCTTGCATGGGGTGAAATGATTTACAGAAATTAAAATCGCTTTAGAATTCACAAATAAAGTAATTTCATATTCTCTCTTACTTAGTAACCCCTTTGCCTCTAAGTGGCTTTACTGCCTTGCATGGGGTGAAATGATTTACAGAAATTAAAATCGCTTTAGAATTCACAGATAAAGTAATTTAATATTCTCTCTTACTTAGTAACCCCTTTGCCTCTAAGTGGCTTTACTGCCTTGCATGGGGTGAAATGATTTACAGAAAATAAAATCGCTTTAGAATTCACAAATAAAGTAATTTCATATTCTCTCTTACTTAGTAACCCCTTTGCCTCTAAGTGGCTTTACTGCCTTGCATGTGGTGAAATGATTTACAGAAATTAAAATCGCTTTAGAATTCACCGATAAAGTAATTTCATATTCTCTCTTACTTAGTAACCCCTTTGCCTCTAAGTGGCTTTACTGCCTTGCATGGGGTGAAATGATTTACAGAAATTAAAATCGCTTTAGAATTCACAAATAAAGTAATTTCATATTCTCTCTTACTTAGTAACCCCTTTGCCTCTAAGTGGCTTTACTGCCTTGCATGGGGTGAAATGATTTACAGAAATTAAAATCGCTTTAGAATTCACAAATAAAGTAATTTCATATTCTCTCTTACTTAGTAACCTCTTTGCCTCTAAGTGGCTTTACTGCCTTGCATGGGGTGAAATGATTTACAGAAATTAAAATCGCTTTAGAATTCACAAATAAAGTAATTTCATATTCTCTCTTACTTAGTAACCCCTTTGCCTCTAAGTGGCTTTACTGCCTTGCATGGGGTGAAATGATTTACAGAAATTAAAATCGCTTTAGAATTCACAAATAAAGTAATTTCATATTCTCTCTTACTTAGTAACCCCTTTGCCTCTAAGTGGCTTTACTGCCTTGCATGGGGTGAAATGATTTACAGAAATTAAAATCGCTTTAGAATTCACAAATAAAGTAATTTCATATTCTCTCTTACTTAGTAACCCCTTTGCCTCTAAGTGGCTTTACTGCCTTGCATGGGGTGAAATGATTTACAGAAATTAAAATCGCTTTAGAATTCACAAATAAAGTAATTTCATATTCTCTCTTACTTAGTAACCCCTTTGCCTCTAAGTGGCTTTACTGCCTTGCATGGGGTGAAATGATTTACAGAAATTAAAATCGCTTTAGAATTCACAAATAAAGTAATTTCATATTCTCTCTTACTTAGTAACCCCTTTCCCTCTAAGTGGCTTTACTGCCTTGCATGGGGTGAAATGATTTACAGAAATTAAAATCGCTTTAGAATTCACAAATAAAGTAATTTCATATTCTCTCTTACTTAGTAACCCCTTTCCCTCTAAGTGGCTTTACTGCCTTGCATGGGGTGAAATGATTTACAGAAATTAAAATCGCTTTAGAATTCACAAAGTAATTTCATATTCTCTCTTACTTAGTAACCCCTTTGCCTCTAAGTGGCTTTACTGCCTTGCATGGGGTGAAATGATTTACAGAAATTAAAATCGCTTTAGAATTCACAAATAAAGTAATTTCATATTCTCTCTTACTTAGTAACCCCTTTGCCTCTAAGTGGCTTTACTGCCTTGCATGTGGTGAAATGATTTACAGAAATTAAAATCGCTTTAGAATTCACAGATAAAGTAATTTCATATTCTCTCTTACTTAGTAACCCCTTTGCCTCTAAGTGGCTTTACTGCCTTGCATGGGGTGAAATGATTTACAGAAATTAAAATGCTTTAAAATTCACAAATAAAGTAATTTCAGGCACTTCAACAACAAAACTTAAGTATTTGAATTTTAAATGTATTTTTTATTATTTTAATTATTTTGTATTAGATTGGTGCAAAAATAATGTCGTTTTTCTTTTGAAGTTGAACGTCAAAAAACGACATTATTTTTGCACCAACCTAATATTACTCTGTAGTTTGATGTATGTTTTTTTACCTTTGAGCAATTTTAAATGTAATTCATATTGTTTAAAGCACAACGCCTTTCACTGAAACATGTGTATCGACTAAAAATATAATGTTTTGTGTAATAAGAAATAAGATCGAATTAAAAATAAAACCTGTTAATTACTTATAAATTATTACACTCACTATACACAAATAAAATGGTTTACCTAAAGCCGGGCAGGTGCCATTGTTAAGCTGGATTTGTTCGATTTCAACAGAACATGAAGAATACCAACTATTCCATACGCTTGCTTCAAGAATGAGTCGAGTCATGGCCTGTTTAACATAAAGCTGCATTTTGTGAAGAGCTGTGTCGTTCAAAGATCGAAGAAGCATAGACTTCTTAGAGTTGTGTAAAGTCGACACCTCCAGGCGACAATCGTTTCCTATTATTCTGTAAGAAATTTGTATGCAAGTATCTGTCAAATTTTCTAAGGGGGAAATTAATCCAAATCTTCCACGGCCTGAGTTCATTGAAGAGACAACCATAGAATAACCTGAAAACGAAAATGTATTTTTACCATAATATTCTCTTTAATACAATTATAATAAAATGAATCATTTAATACAACTTAAAATAATGTAACAAGAATAATTTAATAATGAAAACAAAGATCAAAGGAAATTAAATCTGGTCCAGTACTCCTTCAATATATTCAGAGATTCTTGATAAAATCCAAAGACGAATCAGCAATATTATTGGTCGTGTGGAATTTCAACATTTTGATTATGTCGTTTATTTTCTCTTCGAGTTCCATGTGTTTTCTTTATCCATAAAGGTTTTGAAGGCGCTTCGTATAACCTCATATTTTGAATATATACTTTGTACTAGTGTTAAAAATTGACATGTTCTCTTTGAAAAGTAGTGTTGAATCAATGCAGTATTTTATCTTCTCAGTATAAACATGGATTGCATATGAAAACAATCAGATATATTTTACCTGAACTCGACTTCTGTCTAATCCAGCCCCTTTGGCCCTGAGAGACATTCCGGTAGCCACATATCATTTCATCAATAAACTCGCAAGGAATGCCTCGTTCTGAAATTTAAAACAAGTATTTTATGATTTCAAAAAAAAGAAAGAATGGGAGAAAAAAGTTTTAAGCTTAATTTCGCAAAAATTACCCAAAGAAAAATTAATGTACAGTAGATTCAATATATAAATCATTAAAATACGATATAACACACACACACACACGCACACACACATAACCACGGCATTCTACACATATGCACATACACACGCACGCACACACACACACACAGAAAAGAAAAAAAAATCAACCTAACAACAATAAATAGCGCAAACATTGTTTTTTTTATTTAGCTTAATATAAAAATAATGTAAAATGAGAAACTCAATCATCAATTGCTGAAAGCTCCTGACGAGTGGACCGAACGATTACAAAAAGGTTCTTCTACGAAATTCTGGAGTCGGAGTGTTGAATATAGCATCCATGAGCCAAGTGGCAAATTTCATATTTAAATGCAATAAATTTAAATTCAACCCCAATCGCCATCTTCTGCCTTCCAGAATTTTTTCTTGTCCATTCTCCTTACTTTTCTCATTTTCTTTCACTTTCATTAACTCCCTTGCGTCTTCGTGGATTTAATGCCTTGCTTGGGGTGAAATGATTGCAAAAAACTAGAATATAAAGTGATATCCCGAGTCGACAAACACTTAATAATGGCTATGAATTTATTCAACAGTAACCAGGTATTCGTGTTTCTAAAAAAGGAACTAATTCTGTTCGTTTAATACAGGTGTTGGATAAAATTAAACAAACAACATTAGAGAATACAAACTTGTTTATAATGAATTTAATAGTGCCCTGAATATTGTACACACAAAACCACAGTGGTCAGTCACAAAAATGATTTTAATCATTTTCACCCAAATCAATAGGCAGAAGTTAGGCTGATTACTTGGCAAACGAAGTCATCAAAGTACAATTGAGGACTGTAAAAATGCGCACACACGCACAAAATAAAAACTGTGCGGATGTGTGACACTGCATGTCATAGTATCGCTAAATGTCATCTGTGGATAAAGTAATAAAAATCTAATTACAATTTCAAAGTGTCTGGAGCTGAAAGCTTGATTCCTTTCAGTGACCAATAAAACAAGTTACAGTTCATTAATTCGTACGACGATAACATTCATTCAACTGAAAGTAACAAATTTCGATTTATGATTCCATCAACACCCATAAACCTCTAGAGCAATATTCTTATATCTTAATTTCGAAAGTTAATTTAAATAATGATTTGATCTCACATCTGATGTATTACTTAAGGTTATAACGTTTTTACAACCTCGTGTTTCTGTATCATAATTCGATGAACTTGTGCCTAAAAACAAATTGTTCGAAAATAACATCCCTATGTCAAAAAATCTATTTTTGCACATGTATATTTAATACTTATGCTTCATAATCCAAACAGTTAAATAGTTTCGAAATGTCATAATACGCATATTTCATAATGCAAACAACGAAATAGTTCCTAAATATTATAATACACATATTTCATAAAGCAGACAACTAAATATCTTCGAAATGTTATAATACGCATATTTCATAATCCAAACACCTAATTAGCTCCCAAAATGTTATAATGGTTTAATATCATTGCTTATTGCTTAGTATAAATCAAAAATGTAGTTTATTTTTGTTTTTGCAGACAGCATGCAGTTCCTGCATCCCTTTTAGTGCACGTCCTGTGCACTGATTACATCTTGGTATCTTGTCTGTGCTTCTGCTTCCAGTGTTTTTCCAATTGGTATAATGCTTTTTTGTAAAGTTCTTAATGTCATTTTTATTGCATATCTGATTATTAAAACAATCCTCAGCCCAGTTATATGAAATAATTCTGTATATTTTCTCTAACGTCTTTCTTGTTGGCGGTAAAAGAATGAATACACGGATAGCGAGAAGTTATGGAGCACCCAGTGTGGATCGAGCTCGCTACTCAGTCGTTGATCGAGCGAGACAAACTTGTTGACTATTAAACCACGTCGAAGTTCACGTCTTCAGGCCTTCATAATTCTTAACTCATAAAAAAAAAGATATTTAATAGGTAGAGTCTATCACGGTTCACAGGGATGACAGCTACCTGCTGCTCATTACAATCTGTAGAGGGTAGTTAATTGGGAAAATAACAATCGCCAGCTGATAGTGCGACTGCCTATGTTGATTTTCCAAGTATAGCTTAGATGTAGCACAAGGCAGAAAGTACGGGTCATCCAGTGAGGATCGAACTCATTATTCAGTCGTAATTGGTCTAGCTTGCTAACGATTACACAACGTTAAACAGCCCAAAAAATGGACCCAAAATATTAATGCTACTTGGACATTTAAAGTTCACAAAAAGTTAAAATTAAACTCTCCTATGTCTTTCTTGTTGGCTGTAAAAGAATGAATACACGGATAGCGAGAATGGCTTTTGCATTCCATCTCGCATTAGTAATCTTTATGAAATTTAATCAAAAGAAAAGGTCTTTTACTTCAAAGAATCTAAGCACCCGTGATCAATAGTACAAATACTTCATGTCATCTCTCCATCCTGATTTACCAAAAATCTCTTTTGTTCTTCATAGTAATTTACTAAGCGTATGGTAGATGTGGTACAAAGCCGTAAGTATCGAGCCTCAATGTCGTAACTGATCTAGCGAGACAACCATATTAACCATTACACCACGTTGAAATGCCGTATCAGTTCTTCATAGCGATTTACTAAATGTAGCTTAGATGTGGCACAAGGTCGAAAGTGTGGAGCACCCTCTGTGCAACTACCTATGATCCTTAATTGTAAGTTTATGTAAATTCTTTTTTCGTTTATTTAGAGGTGATCTATTTTGAAATTGAGAGGAAATAAGACCATTTTCTTTGTTTTTAAGCAAAAGTTTGTCGATTTATGATACAGGAATTACCTTTTAGAAAAACAGTGGAAAAAAGCCATCATATTAGTAACCTGTTAGGTTTTGAAATTTTCTCTTCCAGAGTACTGTCAGTTTCTATCTAATTATGATATGAATTTGCATTAAATGAGGGAACTCACCGGAACAGACGCCAGGTACAACACCAACATCGTCGATTGCCATGTCACCTAATGGACCATTACCTCGGATTCCAGTAAAGACAACAGTCGTTGTCTCATTAACTGGAAGATTGACGCAGCCTTTCATCCAGTTTCTTCCCACTTCACCTTTCTCGGACCATTTTAACATTTTTCCTGAACGAGTGATAATGTGAACCTAGCGAAAACAAAATAACAAAATAACAAAATAACAAACATATTCACTTGAAGTATATTTTTAAAACATGCAATAAATCTAATACTACATATATTGGAACTAATACTACATATATTGGGAGATTACAATCGGATTTTTTTAGAGAACGAATTATTACTTGTTTTGCTATTCAAATCAGCATGTTCATCCTTATTGTTATGTTTATTTCAGCAATTGTATCCTCCAGTCATCTTGAGGAGTCTTGCATTTTTTTTCTGAATATTTGAAGTGAGATATTACTGTTATAGGTTTTACTATTCGGACCAACATTTCTATCTTGGTTGTTCTACTCACAACGATTAAAACGTTTTATCCTTCGGCCGTTTTCAAGCGTCTGTTGTATTTTGTATCTGATTTGAGGAATTATCATTATTATTAGGTTGGTGCAAAAATAATGTTGTTTTCTCACATAGTAACATATTATTTTTGCACCAACCTAATATATGCTTTGCTATTTTGACAGGCATGCTTATCTTAGTCGTTATACTCACAATATTTCGGCCGTTGTACTCTTCGGCTTTCTTCGGGTGCCTGTTGTATTCTTGTCTGAATATTGTAAAAGGGTAATTATTATTACTATATATTTTGTTATTGGAGCCAGCATACTCATTTGGGTACTTCTATTCGCAACGTTTCGGCCTTTGTATCACTCCACCTTCTTCAGGTGTCTATCATGATACACATTGACCTTAGAATTTCCAGCCGAACCTTTCATTCAGTTCATGGGTGTAGGTTGTTCTAATTCTGCTTTTCAACGCTTAACGAATATTTCATATCAGTTAATTCACTTTTGTGTCTCTTGTCAGAGTCAGATGAAAAGTTCATAGGCTAACCAAATATAAATGTAAGTTGAAACACCATTTGATAGACTAAAAGAAATAAATTAGGAAGGGTCCCAATCAAAAAGAAATTTGAAAGAGTTTGCTTAACTGTAACAAAAAATAAGTTGAAAGTGTCCCTTCAGAAAGTAGGCGATCATAGCTCTCCAGAGATATTTTTTTCATTATCTGAGAACAGGCCATGATTTCTTTGAAAAGATAGCAAAATGTTTTCCATTGCCTCCACCATAGTTTGGATTTTACAGTTTTCCTTCTTGTAAACCGGTTCTTACCTAAGATACGAGAACCAACTGTACATTGCTCGTATATTAATGAATGTTTAATATCTACTGATAAATCAGGAAAGGATCATTTAGAATTGGGAAAATGAAAAGTGACAGAACAAATCCTATCTAATCAATTGTTTTATTGTTTCTAACAAAGGAATGATTAATATTTACTGACACATCAAGAAAGGAATATTTACATTGAAGGGGGAGGGGAAAAAGTGACAGAAAAACAAATCATATCCTATCAATTGTTTTATTTACTGTCAAATCCACAGAAGATTCTTTGAATTCTATCTTCAGAATTTAACTGATGATCTGTAATGTTAATTTATAAAGATTTCATATCCATATGCCGAGATGTCATTTCAAACTTTTTTGTAACTCCTTTTCTTTCTGTATTAAATAATTTCTCTTTTACCTCCACTTACCATTGTGCTCTGATAGAAGTAAACTTTTGACTCAGTATTCTCCTCTCTTTTCTTCTCTTCAAAGTTTTGCAAAAAAATATTAACTCACCTGTAGAGTTCCAATATCACGACCATACATGTAGTAATAGAAACTGAGGTAATGTCCAGGGGGGGTGACGAATTCAGGAAACACAAGATCAGTTGTGTCACCTGGACCACCAAATGACGATTCAGTATACATGAAATCTGTAAGAAATTCATACGAAAATAAACATTACTATCGGTTTGGCGTTTATTTACATTTGTTAAAAAAAAACAATACGCTAGATTTGGCTGGCGCATTCTTTCGAGTGAAGATAGCTCAGATAGACTCTGACTGACACCAAATCGGTTGGGTTTCAATCCGGGCTTGAGGCATTCGGTTGTCTAGTCTCTATGAAGAGCTGCAAAACAGTCCTGCCTGCGAATGACACACTTACATACATTTATATATATATATATATATATATATATATATATATATATATATATATATATATGTATGTTTCATTAAATAATATAGACAAGTGTGGTCTATTTTACGTAAATTCTTTTCTTAATGTCTGATTATTCAAGTTTGGTTGAAGACCAAAGAAAGTTCTTTAAGAAGAATATCAAAATAAATTATCCAATGTTTACTGAATGCTTTTGGTATACATAATTCATTATCAAATCATATGTTCTGTGGATCGGATGCTTATGCATATATATATATATATATATATATATATATATATATATATATATATATATATATATGGGTTCTTTGATAATTTCATTTTAGAGTGTCACCTCCTAACGAGTTAGTGAATATATTTTCAGTTTATTTAGAGGTGGGGGACGATTCTTAGAAAACATTGCATTAAAATATTTTAAACACAAGATTTTGAAGTAAATGTGCATAAATAAATAAAAATTCTGGAGAAAAATTAAATAAAAAATATTTTAAAGCCAAACCATTGTTTCTCCCCACCCTCCAAAATGTATACGCACTTTAGAAAAGGAAAAAATTGTCTTTCATAGTTTTATCAAATTGCAAAAACATCGTTTAATATAATATTTTTAGCGACAGATGGTATTGTTCTTATCGCTGTAAGGATGTCGTGTATCGCAAAAAAAAAAAACCCAAAAAAACGAGTACATTGGTGGCCCTTATACAAGAAATTGAAAATACATGTGCACTGGACACTTTGGCCAACATTGCCCAATCATTAGTTCCCCATACTAATAAATCTCTGGAAACTAAAGGCCACCATTTTCAGCATCTCTTGTGATTGTAGCGCCCAAAGGTAACTTGTATTAATCTCGTGATGTGTAAATAAACTTAGCATTACAATATCTATACAAGTTTTTCCTTTCCTGAAGTGTGTATACATTTTGGGGGCGTGATATTAAATGAGTCATGTTTGCAATTTCAAACACATTTAAACAATTTGAAGCCAAATCTTTCGTTACCTAACTTCAAGCACATAAAAGCAGGATAAATGAAACTTTACTTACATCTGCCACCTTTTCCACTGTGATCTAAAGAAGGTCCTGTTGTAGATGAACTAGTTCTTTGCGTTCTCTTCCACAGAAATTTGGTCGCATCTCGACAGCTGACGTTATAGCCACATACATTTGGTTCTTCAAATGTGCATATATTATTCACAATACCATCTGTGACAAATTGTATGAAACAGAATGAAGTAAAAACAAATTCTTATATTATCAAACTAGTTTCAGTTATTAATTGGTGTCTGATATTTTTCTGTATATTTTCATTTCCTTAAAAGTTACAAATCATTTATGAAATAATTTCAAGCAGCAAAAAAATGACTCACACGCAATAAATGTTTAAAACGATAAATAAAATATCGCCCAAAATATAGCAATAATCTCTAAAAACAAACGACAAAAATTATATTGAATTTATTTGGTGCTAGTTTGTAGCGAGGAAATCTCGGTAAAATTAATCAAAGAGGAATCATATTGTTGAAATAATCATACACAGTGGTGAACCTACATTTTGGGAGCCCTGAAGGTTGAACAGATATGGGGGGCACCCTCACAACCAAGCAACGATAAATTCAAGGATCCAGCTGTCAAAATGTAGACTATGAATAGATTCTGGTGAACTCAATGAGTCAATACACTGGTGGTTCAGATGCTGCAAGCCCCCTTGAAAAATGTGAATTTTGCCCAATTACAAGGAAATTTTCAGGCTATTTTGAAATAGGTATTAGAGCATATTTTAAAGTTAACTACTTCAATCCATTGGCTCATTATTCTGTTTCTAAAATAACCTTATTTTAATAGCAATCACTTAAAAAATCTATCTATTTTCTTGAAAAAATTCACTGATTAAAAAAGCTGCTTTCTATGCCCCTCCAAGATTCGAGGTCCTGAAGCTTAAGTTTCATTAGTGTTACTGATTGCACGGAATGTTGTAATATTCAAACAGACAGAACAAAGGAGAAATGAGCTTTGATTCAGTCAAAGCTAGTGTCGAGGTATCTTAACGGACGATGTGGTCATTTGAGAAATACTTTTATGTAATTTCGCGCTTATTTTCAGGAGTTTATGGATGTATTATTCTTTTTGGGGTCGTATTATTCTTTTTATGGCTGTATTATTCATTTTATGGCTGTATTATTCATTTTATGGCTGTATTATTTACAAATAAAAATTGTTTTCTATATTATACAACTTGTTTCATTTTTTTAATTGGTATCCAAAACTTTTCTGGGGTTTTGTATTAAATAAAAGCAAGAAAATTACTGAAAAGAAATTATGCTCAATTTGTAAAATTCTTGCTTTTATGAAAATTTGATCTGTTTGTGAATGTCTGTATGTTTTAAGGCCTTTCTTTTTTCTTTAAGGATCACTCTCAGTTAACATACAGGCTAATTTTGATAGATTTATAGATGTTCAACAATTGATTTAATTCTGTTATAGCTGTATTATTTACAGGTGAGAGGCTCATCTTATAAACTAACCAACCTGTCGAAAAAGTGGTAAGAGAAACTAAATTTGACACATTTGTAAAGTTAGGATTTTTCATTTGAAAAATATTTACCTGTACAAAGTCAGTTTTATATACCACCTAACATAAAAATTTATTCTCTACTAAATCTTGTAAATTTAGAAATTTGATAATTTTTAAATTATAAAGTCAAATATCGAAGCAAGAATGAAAGAAATATAAAGAAACCGGCATTATTTTTTGTGTCAGTTTGCATTAAAGTTTCCTATATGAATAATCAGTTTGCCTCGCCGCCATTTCTTATCGTATAAAGCAGACAACAACTTTTTAAAATTGCATGCGATTTGCACGTATTGTGCCTTAAGATTTCAGTATTTTAATGTAGAATTTTAAAAAAAGAAAAGAAAATATCCTGATAAACAAAGATTTATATTTAGGAAGAAAAATTAATTTTGATGTAAGGGATTCAGAATATTTCCCTTACCATGGGGTGGGGCGAAGTTCTACTGTTCAATGCTAATTTCAATGAGTGAAAATTGAACTTACACACACATCGAGATGCATTGTAGGAAATGTCATCCAGCATAATGGACTCTGAATAACTGGGACCACTAAGGGAAGTGAATTTTACTGATATCCGTTCATTTGCCGGAAGGTCGATGCAACCCATAACCCAGCCTTCATATTTCATTTTAAAGAATTTCCTTTCCATAACACTTTCTGCCGTAAGGGTTGATAAACGCTTAATTTCAACCATGAGTTTGCTTGAACCTGCTGTCTCTTGTTTGTAGTAAAACTGGACACTGGAAGTATTACTCGTTTGTTGTATAACGGGTGTTGTTACAGATGTCGAGGTACCTTCCATACCCGAACGAGAAATTACAGATACATAATGCCCCAAACCTAGAACAGAAATAAAAATCAGACATTAACGAAATTGGTAAAAAAACAAAAACCTCGAAGTTCAGTTCGAAAACTAAAAATTTATTATAAAATAAGTTAGGATAAAACCAATTAATAAATTGTATTTTTTCTTCTATAAAGTACAATACATTTTTCGTACTAAAATATTCCTTAATAATATATATATATATATATATATATATATATATATATATATATATATATATATATATATATATATAGTTCTTTAGAAATTGCTGTGTTTGCTTTTCGGATACGAAAATGAGGAGATATAGGCTTTCGAGGAAAATAGGTTAGTAAGAAAGTTTGCTTTATTTTTCTTTGTATTTCGAATACAAGTATCCACTATAATAATGTTTGAAGTAATAAAAATTTGGGAATAAAAGTATTTTTTTATTTTATATATATATATATATATATATATATATATATATATATATATAAAATAAAAAATACTTCCATTCCCAATTTTTTCTTACTTCAAACATTATTATATATATATATATATATATATATATATATATATATATATAGTTAGTCGTGTCTGGATGTATATTTTAGCCGATGTCATCATCTTTCCTACGCTTTTATTTATTCATTTTTTTTTTTTTTCGTTTTGTTTTTAAGTACCCCAAATTGGGATAATAGAATATCTGCCAATAAAGGTGAAATGCTATAGAGAACCTGAACACAAATTTACCGTAAATGATTTAGTAATCAAAGCATTGCTATACAGTTTCGCCTCAGTAAACTGGTTCTTTTAATCAAAGTAGCGTTTTTTAATCAAAATTATAGTCAGAGTCATTACGGTAAGCTACTAATAAATACAAAATAGTAATAACCTAAGACCTGAAGCAGAAATTTACTCCACAGCTTGTTATGATTGCCACAAAGAATATATAGGAGAAACCCGAGGAATTTAACTAGGAGAGTATATGAACACAAAACAAGACTGAATGTATTATACATATTATTTACAATGCGTTGTATTTATAACTTATCAGAGAAGATAACTCACTATCAGAAATACAGCTTTTGTACAGTATTTTACACTCTGGTCAGATGATCTGGTCAGATGATCTGGCCGAGCAGGTTTGAAATTGACAGACACCATGTACTTTTGATTTTTATGCCCATATTGTCTATCTTTCACATAGATAGGTTTGCCTATCATCCGGCTCACACTCCTCACCGGTCTTTTGAACAGGTGTAGAGTTTTACTTCTTGTTCCGTGTTTAGAATTGGGTTTCGAATTCCTTCTTGTACCTTTATAAGTCTACCATTCTGTCGTGCACTAAACAAGGCTTCACATTTGGTCTGGTGCGCCTGCTATGTATTTAGAGATTCTTGATAAAATCCAAAGAATCTGCAATGTTATCAGTGTTGACTTGGTATATCGGCTTCAATCAGTTTGCCCAGCGCCATAATGCAGCTTCCCTGTGCCTTTTCTATAAATATTTTAAGGTGATTGTTCTGATGAGATTTCGTTTTTTTTTTTTGTTTTTTTTTTTTTTATTGATTTGTTTTTAGTTTATGGCTTATCAACCATTTACAGATTATTTAAAGCCATAAAGTATTTTTAGATTGTAAGAATTCTTTGGCGATAATAATGATTTACTGATACAAGCTGTACTAATTAAACCCATAGCTGGGAGAAAAAGGGTGGATAAATACTTTTCCCAAGTGTATTTGCGCTATAATCTTCAAAATTTTGAATGCAGCGTCAATTGTCATCTTTTGTTTTCTTAAATTCAGTTCTTTTATTTTCCACTTTCTTCAATTATTTTCTCAGATTCTTCACTTTCAGTAATCCTTGTGATTGGGGTTTTATATATATATATATATATATATATATATATATATATATATATATATATATATATATACATATATATATATATGTGTGTGTGTGTGTGTGTGTGTGTGTGTGCGTGTGTGTGTGTATATATATATATATATATATATATATATACACGCCCCCGGAAAATTTAATTCCGCTCGAGCAGTCTTGGGAGAAAGCGCGAATCTGTAAACAATGACTACTATTGCTAATACTGCAAAGCTCTTCTCTGAATTGAGCTATTTCGGTCATTGGTGTGTTTATCCGAAGAATAATTCCGTAAAAATTAGCTTCCCTCTCAACCTGGCGCTGGTAGCTCAGGGGTAAAATCTCCGACTGTTGTCAAATCAATCTGATTTCGATCCCGCATTGAGGCAATCGATGTCTAGCCACACTAATGAGCTGTAATACAGCGAAACGGTCAGTCTGTGCATATATATATATATATATAGTTGTGTATTTGGGCAGCAATCCCTCTCTGATATATGTTTGATTGCAAAGCTACTGACAAGGTACTTCTGTCAATCTTTTAATTGTTTTACTTGCGTGAGAACAAAAGATATCTCTTCAGTATTTAGTGTGCATAGAAAATCTCCAAATAAGTGTTCGTTCCGAGCGCTGTCAGCTATGCAACACCGGCATATAATTTATGAATTCAAATGCTTCATTGGGAACTGTATTGCTGGCATAAAAAAGACTTTCACAAATAGTTACGAGGGACATACAACTACTTCCTTATTAAGGCGGCTAAAACTAAGTCTCGATCTACAACGTCAATTTCAACGAACATGAAAAATTGCCAATTTTTACCCGCAATATATTCGTCAAAAACACATAAATAATATCCGTGATTTTAAAGTATTTGTATCCATCTGCAACCTACTCATTATTTACAATAGCACAATAAAAAAGCTCCTTGAAAATGTGTAACAGATTAGCCGAGCGCGTTCGGAACGGACACATTCCACGAACATAAAGGAAACTTTTGTTCACAAACAGAAAAAAATAAAAACGAACTAACAGAAGTGTCAATGAAGTTTTTGATTTGGATCATTGATATATATATATATATATATATATATATATATATATATATATATATATGTGTGTGTGTGTGTGTGTGTGTGTGTGTGTGTGTGTGTATATATATATATATATATAGAGAGAGAGAGAGAGAGAGAAAATAAATACAAATATAAAATTTGTTACTTAGCTAATTTATGTTATTTTCAGCACCCCAACTCTAGAATTTTGTAGACGGGCTCCCCAGCAATCGTTACATCCACTCATCAGAAGATACCAGAAATTCACTGTTTATTTTTTCGTTTTTTGTCACTTTTACATAGAGTCAAAAATAGTTTATGCACGTTTTCATTGGCGCAAGGTTTATTTTTCGATTGTGCGTGTATGCGTGTACATGCGTGCGTGTATATGCGTTCGTGTATGTGCGTATATATAGGATGTCGGGGTTATATATCTTGCCGTTGAAAAAACCGGCACGAAATTCACAAAAAAAAACCTTACGATGATTGTAACAAAATAGAACTTTCGGTGGTACACACACACATACACACACACACACACATATATATATATATATATATATATATATATATATATATATATGGTGTGCACACTACTTATGTTTAAACTCAACTAAAGATAGACATTTTACTTACCATATGTATGATCAATGCCAGATACCCAAGTCCATTTGTATCTGTAATTGTCATAAGTCATGGTGTAGTTACACATTCCGGTTTCGAATGTACAATCGACTGAATCTGAAATCATGAAGGCAATGTTGAAATAAAATCGAAAATAAGAGTAAAAAGTCAGTAGCGCTGCGTAATTTTCTAATGGCAAAAGGCCAATATCTGACCTGTTGAATTTCCCATAAGTTAGGAATTTAAATTGGACATGTGGTCAGCGATTTTAAAAGAGATCGCCAATTCATTTCGGAAAATTTGGCAGACCGATAAAAACCTAATTTTCCCAGACTGACACAAAGATGGATTGTATAAAAATAATTTAAAAATAAAACCAACTTAGATTTCATTTTAAAATGGTGTTGGAAGTATTACTTCTGATGTTGGCATATCAGTCATATATATCAGCTGATATATGACTATTTTTTTATCAGCTTTTGTGAATCCGGTCTTAACAGAGATATAAAACATCCCCAAATACTAGGCAATGTTTATCAGTTGTTCATATAGCATTTCTTAAATACTGAATATAGACTTTTCAATATGTGATATGCATATCAATAGCCTTTAAAAATATAAACAGGTGATTTTAAGAGGGAACTTCCGATGTACACGAAAGAACAGATGATATAAGGTGTAAAGAATGACTAAGAAAAGGTAAATTTTCTTAAATATTTAATACTTAATGTACATATACATATAGCCATGTGTCCTTAAGTATATCTGTGTATGAACTTCTGGGACTTATAAACTTAATGTCTTCAGCATCATATTGCAATTTTTGCAGTTATCATTACATGTTTTTACCAGAGCTCATATTGCAATTTTCGCTGTTATTATTGCTTTTCTCTGGCACTCCTTATTACTGGTTCCCATATTGTATTCATTTCTATGTTTGGTCGGCTCAGATTTTTATGGCCTAGTATTCCAACCACTTGAAGAAGGCCGGAGTGTACATAATACCTCATTTCAGAAATATAGACGGGGTCTTTTTATGTTTATTTTCGCTTTAATTATATACTAAAAACGTACATTCAGTTTATTAACTCAATTTTCTACTTAATAAGCGAAAATCATCAAAGTGGTGTAATGGTTAGAGAGTTTGTCTCGCCAGATCAATTATGACAGAATAACGAGTTCGATCCTCGAATAGTGCTCAATACTTTTGACCTTGTGTCACATCTAAGCTACACTTAGAATACAACCACTAAGAGTTTTGCGCACTTCTACGTGGTGTAATAGTTAGCAAGCTTGTCTCATTAGATCAATTACGACTGATCCTGACTGGGTGCCCCACACTTTCAGCTTTGTGCCACATCAAAATCAGTTTGGCACTTCGACGTGACGTAATATTAGCAAGCCTGTCTCGTAATATCAATTACGACTGAATTTGGTCCTCACTGGGTGTCACTATACTTTTGGCCTTGTGTCATACCTACGCTTAGAGATTCGTTATATCCGAAGAAGGAGAATAAAATGTCGGAATTTTCGTTACGCTAAGAGACTTGGAGGGCACTTCGACGTGGTGTAATGTTTAGCAATCTTGTCTCGTTAGACCAATTATGACAGAATAATGATTTCGATTCACAATGTACCATAATTAAAGAATCTACTTCTTCTCGATGCACCATAATTTTAGCCTTGTGCCACATAAAAGCTACACTTAGAAAAAAAACACTAAGAGGTTTGTGTATTTCGACGTGGTGTAATGGTTAGCATGCTTGTCTCGCTAGATCAATTACGACTGAGTAGTGAGGTCGATTCTCACTAGGTGCTCGAAACTTTCGGCCTTGTGCACAAATCACTAAGAGATTTTGGTACATCGACGTGATATAAGGGTTAAGCACGCTTGTTTCGCTAGATCATTTACGTGAGTGTCAGATCCTCACTAGGTGCTCCACGCTTTTGGCCTTGTGCCATATCTACTAAATCACTTGATAAGCTAAGAATACGTAGAAACATTTCTGATCATGAACAGCTATCAAGAACGAATTAAATTCAAGAACGCAAAATTCCATTGTATTTGTCAAAATTATTTTTATTTTTTGAAATCATTTTCAAGGTGTATTTAAAGTTGAAAAGTGTCGAAAGTATTGAGTTGAATAAAATCAAATTTTCTATATGTCATGTCCCTTCAAAGACGTGGGAGATCATGGTTCTCCACATCTTCCTTTCCCTCGTAGACGTTAGCATCGTTTCTCTCTTTGCCAAGCCTCACGCCGCATCCCCCTCTCGGTCATCCATTCACGAAAGTTCGTAAGGTAGGTGGCCAATTGCCGTCCCTTATCTCTCTTGCCCTCAATATGCCTTGTGAGGATTAATTTTTCCAAGCCCTCCTTCCTTATTATGCCCTCAAGAAATTCGAGATGTCTCTTTCTGATTCTGAGTGCGTGTTCCATTTGTTATCATTGAATTTATGACTTCCCCGTTCCTTACTCGCTTCGGGCGATTCTTCTTCTTTGAAGGGCAAAGATATTATACACTTCAATAAAAATTAAAATTAATAACACAGAGCTGAACGTGGAATGGCTACGGGTAACCAAATTACGTTGATACTAAGGCATTTTGGGTGAGCGTATAGGCAAACCCAAACTACATAAAATCTTTCTGCAACTACGTCATTTCGAGAGATCGGTGGTAAAATCCTTGGACTATTAGGATAACATGGTTACGGATAACCAAAAGTGTCAAGAAGATTCTGAAACGTCTGATCAAGAGTAACGATATGAGAAAACAATGCGCATATCATAAACCTTAATTATTATAAACAGATAATTTTTTACCGGGGACCTTCATATATTCTCAGAAAGTAAAGATGATGTAATATGGAAAGAATACCTAAAATTTTGTTTTTAATTCTTAGATATTGAATATAGCTTATTCAATACTTGTTGCGCATATCATAAATTTAAGATTATAAACGAATAATTTTTAACGGGGACCTTCGTATATTCTCGGAAAATATAACGCAGTTAATGTCGTTCTTGTCTCACATGCTAGTGCCAATTCCTGACTAGGTTCTTCCTGAATTTAGTCTTTGGGGGAATTTCCTCAAGTTCAAGCATTATCAGTGTATGTGTGTATGCATGTATATCAGTGTATATATAAAACAATGGGAAACTGTCAGGGTGTGATGGTTAAAATATTAAACTTGAGTTACTGTCGTGATCTCTTGAGGTCTTTTGCCAGATTAAGCGAAATTTAATAAATATTTATAATTGAAAATATCAAGATGCAAATTAAAAAAACATTTTGAAAAAAATCCTGAATTCTTAAAACGCTGAAATTATTAAAAAGAAAAAAATATTCTTTTTTTTTTTTTTTTTTCACTTACTTGGGCATGGTTGGGAAGTCATGAAAACATTATCGACGGCGATGTCACTTGTGTATGTTGATCCTCGGACAGCAACTAACTTTACCTCATCAATTTCCTCGCTTATTTGCCTGCAGAAAAAATTCCACACGTTTCCTTGATTGCCTGACATTTGCCATACTTCTCTGCTTGACTGTCCAGAAGTGTAGAATAAATGCAGACTGCCCATACTTTGACCATACATGTGATAATTAAACTTCAGATATTTTCCTTTGGTGTCTTTAACTGGAAATTTGATGGATACGGCATCTCCTGCTTTACCATAAGAGCCTTCGGCATACAAGTAGTAACCTAAAAAAGTATATATATATATATATATTATTTTCCGAAAAGGGTATTTTTAATTTTAAAAAAATATTCGAAGCTGCTTTTAAAATCATAAAATAATAAAAACATGCATTTTTCAGAATATATTTTCAATCCCAAAGACCCCAACGGTAGAACAAGCGGATGAAGAGAGCAATGCATGATGGACATGCTTCCTGCAAGTTGAGGACCACCATAAATACATACACACACACACACACATATATATATATATATATATATATATATATATATATATATATATATATATATATATATATATATATATATTTAGTTGCATTGATGTGAGTTTGTGACCCTGGTGAATATAACGAATTCCATTGTAATTCGAACTCGTCTCTCCAATTTCTCATTCCAAGCCGCTCTCCACTACACCACCTGCTCACCCAGTTGATTATGCAATTTGAATGAAAATGAATTTTCACACAACTAACACTGGGAAAGGTTTGAATTCATTTTATTTCCCCTTTTCTTTTGAATTAAATAGCAGGACAGACTTATCTCTCTCTTTGGTTGTCATCTAGTCTAGGAAAAAGACATATCTAAATTCAAAAACGGTTTTTGTGCTAATAGGCTGACAGAAGCCCTTCAACATTGGTTGGCAAAATATATAGATATAGTGACGATAAAAAGTTCCCTTCCCCCATCAGTTTGGGTCAAGGGTAGGGATGTGTCAAAGGGAGGAGATAGTGTTTATGTAAAAGAACGTTCGTTAAAATAATTAAAGAATCTACTTCTAAATAAATTATGTGGTGCACACCTACAGTCCAGCTTCGATTTCCACACCTATAGAAGAGACTGTCACGCAAAGATTGGCCTGTTAATCCACCTCAGACACTGAAAAGGACTGAATTTGGACCAAACAGAGTTCTACCATTACCTCACGTGATAAATGGATGCTTACTACTATACCTATTGTAGCCCAGCTCGATTCGCGGATCACTGCTCTTGCATTATAAGTTCTAGCCTCATTTAGTGCTTCCCTGACTTTATCCATGTGCCAGACCAACCTTAGTAAAGCTTAGTAAACAGTTCCAGCCGACGACGGTATTTAATGTTTAGTTGCATCACCCAACCTTAACTTTTGTTTATATTAAAATCATTAATTATTTCATCTTTATCTTCTGTTTGCAAAAGTGATTTCTGCCTAAGTGGTAATAAAATCATTAGGTTTGGTGTTAATGGCTAGAAGGTCCCGAGATCGGAAACACGTATAGCAAAAATATGAAGAATAAAATATAATATATACACTAAAACAAATCCACATGATTGCGCTTTCTCTCTTCAATATACAGGGTGTTTCAAAAAGAATACGCCAAAATCATCACGTGATGTGTCAAAAACGAAAAAAATTACAAACCTCTAGCATGAACACATGTGTCGTATATACATTCAAGTTTCATTTGATGTTTTACAAGTGCTCAATGCGGCCACCACCGGCAGCGCGGACAACATCAAGCCGATATGAGAATTCCTCCCAAACGCGCCTCACCATGTCACGGTCCACCGTGTTGATTGCAGCTGTTATTCGATCTTTCAAGTCATCGATACTTGCTGGAAGTGCTGGAACATAAACTTGGTCTTTAACATCCCACACAGTGAGGTCCGGGGATCTGGCAGGCCAAGCACAGAGAGCAAGGTCTTTAGCACCTCTCCTCCCAATCCATCGCTGAGGCACGTTTTTATTCAGATAAGCTCTAACCCTGAGATGCCAATGGGGTAGTGCTCCATCTTGCTGAAAAATGAAGTCATTCGAATCTGCTTGCAGTAAAGTGAATAGCCAGTTTTGGGTGCTCTGTTCCCCAAATGCACACATTGTGACGATTGACTGTGCCTCTCAAATGGAAATTCGCTTCGTCACTAAAAACTAAACGTGAAAAGAGAGTTTCATCACCTTCCTCCATCTCCAGCATTGACTCACAGAATGTCCTCCGCATCACCTTGTCATAATTAGTAAGTGCTTGGACAAGGCTTAGTTTGTATGGTTTCATGTGTAATCGTCTCTTTAACACACGCCAGACAGAGGTATGAGGGATGGCAAGCTGAAGACTTGCTCGACGTACAAACTTACGTGGGCTGCTCTCAAATGCATCATAAATCCTCTCCACTTGCTCCTCTGTAACACGTGGTCTTCCAGGACTCTTTCCTTTGCACAGGCACCCACTCTCTTTAAACTGTTTAACCCACCGTCGAATGCTCTCACGATGGGGCGGATCAATGCCGAATTCTGTTCTGAAAGCACGCTGCACCGTGACAATAGCGTTTGCTTTCGCGAACTCAAGCACGCATAATGCCTTCTGCTGAGGAGTCGCCATTTTGATTGATCTTCCCACAATTCAGCTGCACCAGAAGCGGTGAAACTAACACCCAATCAAACTTTGATAAGTACTCTATCAAATAACCACTGATTCAGTCCACTACAATGCTATAGACCTGAAAAAACAGCGTAATGATTTTGGCGTATTCTTTTTGAAACATCCTGTATATTTTCTCTCGTTGGAAAAATTATAACCATTTCCATATATATATATATACATATATATATATATATATATATATATATATATATATATATATAATATTAAATTTAAAGATTTTTACGTGCCAAAATTGCTGGCTCTTTTTTCGTAGTTTATTGATGGAAAGAGATTTTAGGTAGGCAGATTTTTGTCATAAAGTGCGCGATGTCAAAATGTAACAATAAGAGAAGACTAGAAGAGTGAAGACATTACTACAATGCGCTCACAAAACTTCGAAGTCGGCATGACTGAAATAACACCAATCAGTTAAGTGATAAGTTTCTCCACATTTATTTTATATATATATATATATATATATCCTTGTGCAGGTATGCAGAAAATAGAAAAGAACACGTTGGGTGCATAATCCGGGGTTCCTTAGTATTTTTGTTTTTATTTTTAAAAAACAGTGCTCCATACAGAAGTAGAGCTTATATTATAATAATATTTTTTGTTTAAAAATATGATTCCTTCGCTACATAAGAGTTCTCATGTTTCAAAAACGTGAGCCGAAATCATCCAAATAATTAATAAAATTAAGTTGGATTGAGGTGTTTAGTCACGTTTCATCTTCAAGCGAAATTTTAGGAATAAGCTATCTCTCGGTTTGCGTGTATTTTTACAGAATTTGTTATTGTGGGAGTGGCTATACTATTTTCATTCTTTAAGTGGTCAGGGAGTTAATTCTTATCAGTAGATTCAACATCCTCTGAGAGGTTTTGCTAAGGTTGGGTAGGGTATCCATTTCAAAGGGTATCCATTTCAAGGCTAATGTTTACGGTCATCCTTTAGTTGGTTCCCAGTGAAGAATATTTTTATGGCGCGCCTACGGTCGTTCTGTGTCTGGAGAATAGCGGATACAAAAACTTTGACATAACCTATAGAAACGTTAGTACCAATAATAAGAGAAACAGGAAAAGAAAAATCATCTGGTATACCCCACCGTACAACCAAATGGTCAGCACCAAACTAGGCCATAAGTTCCTAGCTTTAATTGAAAAGCACTTTCCCACTAATAGCAAACTTAGCAACATCTTTAACAAAAACACATTGAAACTAAGTTACAGCTGCACTGAAAATATAGAAAGAATCATAAAAAGACACAATAAGAAAATCCTAGAAAAACACGCATACCAAAACAGTAATAAAACACATAAACTAAAACTAGATAAAAATAACGAAAAATTATGCGATTGTAGAAACCCTAAAAACTGCCCGTTGGAAAATAAATGCCTCACAAAATCCGTGGTATACCAATGCACTATCTCATCCATTGAGAACCCTAACACTGATAGGATATACATAGGATCAACAAAGAATAATTTTAAAATTAGATGGAGACAACACAAGAGCTCTTTCAACAATATTCAAAATAGAAATCAGACATCTCTATCCCAATATTTCTGGCATCTAAAGGAAACGAATAAAACACCAAAAGTAAAATGGAAAATAGTAAATAGAGCAAGAACCTGTAGAACCTGGGATGACCCATGCCTCTTATGCTTACAGGAAAAACTACACATCATTAAATTCCTAAATAATGAAAAATTATTAAACCATAGGCAGGAGTTAACGGTTTTTTGCCGACATCAACAGACTTTCGCATTAGATAATTAGCATAAAAAAAAAAAAAAAAAAAAAAAAAAAACATAGCTAAGTAAAATTCTAAAAAGCTCAGCCAAACCCTTAAATAGTAAAAACCCCTTCTTGTCGTCGTAAAAAAAAAAAAAAAAAAAAAAAAAAACGAAATTCAATGCAAAGCGATCTGTATATTAAACACCCACTTAAATAAACAAATAAATAAATAGATAATCAGATAGACAAGAATAAGAGACAATTCTCCAGACACAGAACGACCGTAGGCGCGCCATAAAAATATTCTTCACTGGGAACCAACTAAAGGATGACCGTAAACATTAGCCTTGAAATGGATACCCTTTGAAATGGATACCCTACCCAACCTTAGCAAAACCTCTCAGAGGATGTTGAATCTACTGATAAGAATTAACTCCCTGACCACTTAAAGAATGAAAATAGTATAGCCACTCCCACAATAACAAATTCTGTAAAAATACACGCAAACCGAGAGATAGCTTATTCCTAAAATTTCGCTTGAAGATGAAACGTGACTAAACACCTCAATCCAACTTAATTTTATTAATTATTTGGATGATTTCGGCTCACGTTTTTGAAACATGAGAACTCTTATGTAGCGAAGGAATCATATTTTTAAACAAAAAATATTATTATAATATATTATATATATATATATATATATATATATATATATATATATATATATATATATATATATATATAGATAGATAGATAGATAACAATACACATATATAACAGAATATATATAAACTCGGGTAACGACTAGGGCCATCCTTTCATAGGATTTAACATTGTTAAGCGTTTTTTTTCTGTCTAGGCAATCTAGCCAACGATCACTTTACGAAGTAAGTAGGTTTGGCTTCAGCCTTTCTTTTCTTTTTTCACTATTATTGTTTTTTTCGAGACTTTATCTGGATAAGAGTTTTAGGTATTGGCAAGTTGTCTGTTGGTTCCATCAACGGCTTTTGTTTATCTTTAATATATATATATATATATATATATATATATATATATATATATATATATATATATATAGATATATAGATATATATAGATATATATATAGATATATAGATATAGATATTTGTAAGTGTGTGTGTACTAACGCACACAAATTACTAACGTACATCCTCTTTCTCTCTCTCTCTATCTATCTCTCTCTCTCTCTCTCTCTCTCTCTATATATATATATATATATATATATATATATATATATATATATTTCTTGCCCAAAACACACAACTCCTACTATGATTTTGTCATTATTGTTTCTCTACATATTTCTGAGGAGGTGTCCAGTGATGGCCTTTACTCGAAATCGATTTGCAGCCATCATAAATGTAAATATATATAACAATAGATGTTAATATACATATATAACACAATATATACATATAATAATTATATGTATATAATAAATATATATATATATATATAATGTATATACGTTTTACGATATGCATACAGCCGTTCCTTGATAGTAGTAAATGATCTTGTCATTATCATCTCTCGACTGACTGACAATTTTTGACCTCAAATAATTGAATCGAAAGATAAACCAATGGAAACATACAATGTGAAGCAATAAAAAACAACATCAGAAGTTACCTCTGCTATCCTTTGATGCATCTTTGCTTGGTCCAGTGTTGTAAGATGTAGTTGAACCACGCATTCTTCTCCATGTGTATTCCTGAAGGGCTGTGCAATTGATTGTGTAGTGGCAAAGTTTCGGATTATCAAACGTACAAACGTGAGCGCCAATTCCCACTGGAAAAATAAAGAAGATAAATTATGTACTCAGTTATTAAAAGGCGACAAGTAAGTGTATCTAGATGAACTAACACTGACAGGACACATGAAGCGGAGGGGGTATATATATATATATATATATATATATATATATATATATATATATATATATATATATATATATATATATATATATTAATGATTTTACCAGGCTATAATGCCACTAGAACACAGGGGGTTATAGGAACTGAAAGAAAATGAAGAAGTCAAGAAAGGACAAGAAAAGATCAGGGTTCGTGAAGACAGAAGATGGCAATTGACGTTTAGAATAAAAGTAGTGATTACATCTAATTAAAGCAGTGAGACCTAATAGTCAGTTAAGTAGCACGCTTAAATTCATGTACTCGATGCTCTTCAGAAGATTTGCCATGAACATATTGATAGAAAAGACCTAGGGATATCACGCCATGTCCGTCTGTAAGTGACTAAACACGAGATGCCAGATCAAAATCGATTTCATTACAGGTCCTTCTTTGAATTTTGTCAAGAACCTCGAGATATACGACAGAAGCACTAGTCTAGATTTGGCAGCAGATGCACGAATGAATCGTGGATTTTTTTTTAAATGTGCAAGATGCATTCCGAAGAGAACATTTTTTTTTCTGTCACGACACGGTGAACCAAATTTCTTTTCAGTCGACATAGCAATTGATATAGTCGTTCCACTTCATGTCAGAGGAAAACGTGAGTTCAAGAAGGCGGAAAGTCTGGCTGATTTGGAGTTTCGCATCAGCTATGCTGATTGCAAGCAGAAAAAATTCTGTAGTGATTAAATGAAAGCAGTTTTTGTTTTGGAGGCGTAAAAAGTTACAAACCATTTCTTGCCCCAGTTAACCACTGATTGGAATTTCTTTTTTTTTTCGAGCGTAGTTGCCAGATTTACTGCTGACATACATATGGCAGTACATTTAATGTTTGGAAGAAATCATAACACTTACATTAACTCAAGCAATCTCCGACACTGTTTAATATTGAATCACACACACACACACACACACATATATATATATATATATATAAGTATATTAGACAGCAAGAATTCTTTTAAACAGATTTTATTAGATTCAGTCGACAATATTTTTTAATCGTATCTAAGACAATAAAACCACTCTAGACACAAGGGGTTACTGAGGGTACAAGATTAAAAAAAAATAGAAACATTATTAAGGAGCGAGGACACTAGAAGAATAATGAAGAAGACAGTAGATTGACATTGCATTTAGCTGTTTGAAGATCAAAGTTGTCTGGAAGGTAGGGGACCGGGAGAAAGTTCCAAAAATGAGGTGAGAGAAAAGAAACTGTTAGTGTATAACTTGGTTACATCAAACCATTTCAACTGTAAAATGATGAGACGTTGCCGTCAATCTAGTACTGCGTTTAAATTCATAAAGTCTAGGTGCCATAGATGAAAGGTTATCAGAACAATTACCATGAAATTATTTATTTAAAAAAAAATGCACAGGGAAGTTATGGTATCGTGGTGGGAAAGTGGATGAAGCCGAGATGTCAGGTCAGGATCAATAACATTGCATTATCAAGAATCTCTAAATATACACAGGAGCACCGGACAATATATGACTGTATTATTCAAATCACTGGACCATATATGAGTGTATTATTCAAAGCGCTGGACTATATATGACTGTATTATTCAAAGCACCGGACCATATATGACTGTATTACTCAAAGCACCGGACCATATATGAGTGTATTATTCAAAGCACTGGACCATATATGGCTGTATTATTCAAAGCACCGGACCATATATGAATGTATTATTCAAATCACTGGACCTTACATGACTGTATTATTCAAATCACTGGACCATATATGACTGTATTATTCAAAGCACTGGGTCATATATAACTGTATTATTCAATGGTAGACTTATAAATATATAAGATATATTCAGGAGAGAAAAATTGTCTAGCATGGCATAGTGATCCAACTTAGAATCAGAACGATATTGGTGATTTTTTTTTTGGTGGGGGGGGGGGTTACATAGTGAGAGAAAAGCGTTCAATTAATGACAGTGAATGCGGGAGAATTTCTTCACAGATGAAGAAAAAGTGACTGGGGGTATCTGAGAGTACAGTGGGCAGAGCATGTAAGCAGCGAGTATATTTTAAGACAAATGGAAACAGAGAGGGGCAGTTAGAATCAGAAAAAAGACAGTTGAAATTTCGGGGACACAATAAGGAAAGCGGGTTTGGGTAATTTGTCGCTAACGAGTTATGTTGGAGGCAATGGCCACTGAGTTAACAGCGAAAAACCAACTGAATAATCTCGCGAAAATGAATGACAGAACAGAGAGTGGGAGGGATAATAAAAAGAAAAAAACATTAAAAAGAGTTATAAGGGATTAGGATGTTGTGGAGAACCATGATATTTTACTTTCTGAATGGACAGTGGACGTCATAGAAATATTTAAATGTACTCACTTCCACAAGATCCATTGGAGAGTTTGATGTTATCAAGAGCAAGACTGGTTCCACGTATTGTTCCAGTAATACCAGTGAACACAACTCTTTTAAATGACACGTTAACATTTTCTTTTAGGTCTGGGTATAAATCCATGCATCCATAGTTCCATCTTCTACCGTGATCTCCATTGTCTTGCCACTCATTTTTATCCCAGGAATTCAGTGGAGCGTACATATCTTTGAATGTCACTTGCAACTCGCCCGGTGTGGGACCACTCATGTAATAAAGAAACTCTAATTTCCTTTTAACATTGGCTTCAATAATCGGCGATATGAGGTAAGTTTTCATTCCTTCTTTACCGTAAGCGTTGTATATTGACATATATTTTCCTGCAAATAATTGTAATAAAGAACGAAATAATTTAAAAAAAAAGGCTCTAATTCATCAAGTAAGAAACTTATAATAGCAAATTGGTAAAAACAGATATCTAAAATTTTAATTATCAGAAGAATGACTTTCTTAATATTGGTGGTTTGGTTTATTTTGTTTTATTGGCGACAAGATTTTTAAGATAGGTTCGTATGAATAGAATATGTATTAATATATTTGTGTGTATTGGTGCAAAAATAATGACGTAATAATGTCGTTTTTTGACGTATTTTTAAAGTCAAAAAACGACATTATTACGTCATTATTTTTGCACCAACCTAATACATTACCCAGCATAGTGAAAATATAATTTATTAAAATATGTTTTTTTGAAACAAAATGAATTTTAATAATAAAACGGAAATTATTTGTGGCTCAACCTAATAATCTGAAAAGAAAAAAAAGACATTAGTACGTAAAACTTGAAGTATCGTACGAGGGTTAGGTGGGGCTGACCAAGATATAAATGTAAGTGGATACACTTATTGGTGGACTAAAAGACATGCAGGTTTAACTTTTAGTCTACCAATTGGTGTGATTAGTTGCATTTATATCTTGGTCAGCCAATGAATTTTCCATTCGACCTTTGTAAGTTTTTAAAATGGATCACCTGAAAATGCGATGTGACTTTCTTTCCAACCTAATATTTCACAGATTTTAAAGAATCCTGGAATTATCGACTTGGATTATTTGCATCTTCCAGATTTGTCTCATCAAATCAGTTTCTCAGATGTTATGGAAACATTTTCAAGATTTATGCTTTATCAATAACTTAGAAAAAATAATGGACGTTTTATTAAACATTTAGAAAAATAAAATAAAATTAACCATTTGCAAAATTTTAATTTCATTAACCGCCGGATAGCTAAAATCTAATGAACCACATCGGAAATAAAATGCTTGTCAAGTATTTTAGAAGTATCGGAATTTTTTTTTGTTTTTTTGTTTTGTTTTGTTTTTCTTAACAAGGATGTTCAAAGCCGAACAGTCACTCGAGGTAAAGGGTTACAGAGTAAGAAGTACAGTTTATGGGACTATATAGGGAAGATAAGGATTGACCATAAACTTGAACAGGCCAAAATTTTAGTGATTGGGGAAGCATCCTCTTGGGAGTCGATTCCACAAAGGAGCGGTTCGTGCGAAGATGCTACTCGTTTGGAACTTACCTCTCACCAATGGAATAAGAAGGAAATGAGGGTGGTTCACGATAAAGTAAAGGTGTTTTCTAAAAAAAAAAATCACTTTTCTAAACAGGATATTCACAGTACTGACACTCCTCACTTAACGACTTACTCCGTTTAACTGTCTCAAACTTACGACCGTCTATAAACTCAAACTTACGACGGTCTATAAACTCAAACTTACGACCGTCTATATAAAATCTCGTAAAAGATAAAACCAATCATTTGTCCATTTCAGGAACTCTTTGAACATGATTACTTATTTCTTCAAAATGAATCAAAATAAATGAAATGAAAATAAATACAAATTTGCTGTATGGAAATCGATGTACAGAACATAGATCTAATTTTCATATTTGTGGATTACGTACACAGTTGTGTAAACATTTAGAAATAAATTAGAGGTGTCACAAATTCTGCAAGCGTGACATTAAAACGATCTGAAGCTAACTGGCACGAATCAAGTACACGTGTCGTATACATGACATAGTAATCTGATACAATTTCTCACTTAGCGATCAGCTTCTTTCGCTAGCAGGCTGTCTGTATGTTTGTTTGTTTCGTGGCATATCAACTCCTTATGGGTCATTTAATGCCGAAATTTAATTTTCTTGGAAGCATTAGTAATTCTTTTTACTGTACTGCCATATTTTTTTTAAATGCATTGCAGGTATTTTTTTTAATTTTTACAAAAATAGATTGCTGGTAATTTCTTTACTATGAAAATGTATTGCTGTATTTTTTATTTTTAAATGTTTTATAGTTTCATTGTGTTTTGATCCTAGTTTGGAGGTTAACTATTTGCCCATAGCCGTGTGTCTAACAAGCGCTACCACCTCGGGTCAGAGTGGACCTGGGAACAACATCAAAGCAGAGGTGGTTTCATGATCCACAAAAACTCCCGATAAGAGGTCATGCTGCCGGATGTAGTTTATCGTCATATCCGGGACTAGCTACTAGATCATTGGAACAGAATTCTGTCGTTAATTGAGGAGTAGTCAGTTGTATCTTAAATTGCGATTATTGAAACGATTCTCAGCGTGAAGGGTGTAATCGGCGTGCCGGGTTCAAATCCCTGCCAAGAGAGTTGCGCTCGCTTTCGCACATATTCCGTTGAGAAATGCACGAATCCACCATTTCTCTCGCCATTAATCTGTTAAATCACAAGATAGCTGGGCTTTAGTATTGGGTGGCAACCAGTTTAAGAGAAGAAAACCCCTGGAATCTGGAGGTATAGAGGCGGCAACTGTCTTTTTCAACAAGTCGGGATAATTCACAGATAACAAAGAAAAGGAATCTGTGGTGAGCCATGATCGCCTATATTCTGCACATATGCACATAGTAGCTTAAAAAATACATAGAAATCAAAATGCATCTTACCAGTGTTATTGGCTGAATGATCTGGAATCGTATACCGTTTACTAGTAGACCATATAACAGTTGAGTCATTTCCTTTAAGCGTTTGATATCCACACTTTCCGTCATTAAATGTACATGATACAGTGCCAGTTCCTGTCAAATAGAGAAAATAAAACAAATTGACAAAAACAAGTTAAACATTAAAATAGTATAAATTAAATATAAGGTATTACATTTCATAGAATACAGTATCGTTTGTTTAAAGGGGGAATAACTCAGTGTTATAAAGAAAATAATTTTGGCACTCTCAATTAAAAAAAATCAGCTATATATATATATATATATATATATATATATATATATATATATAAGAAATATAGTCTTAAGGTGTGCTATATTTATGGAATAAAGTGCTCAATATCAGAGATAGAGCGTGTGTAAATATAAAAGTGAACATAGAAGTCAACACTTAGAGGCGACAGTCTGTTTCATGCTATATGCAATCGTCAGGCCACGTGTGCTGTGTGCACACGTGGCCTGACGATTGCATATAGCATGAAACAGACTGTCGCCTCTAAGTGTTGACTTCTATGTTCACTTTTATATATATATATATATATGTATATATATATATATATATATATATATATATATATATATATATATATATAATACTAAAACTGTAATATTGTATGTATGTATGTATGTATGTATGTATGTATGTATGTATGAGTGTGTGTTCTCGAGATAGAGCTTACACGATACATAATACCCCAACCAATTTAGAAGTATATTGTTGAAATTTGGCACTGCTGAGTGCAGTAACAAATTCCATTAAAATTAGAGAAGGAGTTTATTTTGGTTTTTGTTTTCACGTTATTTGAATAGGAAATTCAGTGTTTGTTTTCGATACACATTTTTATATAAACCCGCATATATAAACAAACATTTGCATATTAGAACTTTTTTTTATAAACAACTAGTTGAAAGATGAAGAAGCTATATGTGCTACATGACATGGTGCACGCTGAGTTGCTGCCGTTACATTTTTGAAATAAACACGAGAAAGAAACACGAGAAAGAAACAAGCATGTATAATAAAAATATACTCATTATTTTGAAAAAGATTACAACTGTTTTAAGCTATTACTCCCAAGTTTCACGAAATTTGTCAACTATGGAAGCCCAATGGAACAACAAACCTTCTTTTAACCGTCTTTAGTAGTAATTATTAATTTCGTATTCAAAGTACATTTTATAGAATAAATTTGTTTACTACTATAAAGAAGTAAAAAAACATATATATTCATATCGTAAAATAATTTTTCATACTTTAAATCGAGGTATATTTGCATTAAGGCGTTTTTGGTGCCTTTCATTCGTTTTCGAACTGAAAAAATTACTTTTAATTAATTAATAAAAATATACTTATCATTTTGAAAAGTGTGTTAACGATAAAGCCCTGTTGGACAATAAACCATCTTTTATGCTATTTAAATACAAATTAAACTCTATTTAATAATAAAGTTGGCAATATTGTTACGTCATCATTTTGTATCATGAACAGTTTTTAAAAGAAACACAACGAAATCAAAAGTGAGTATAAAACAAGCAACTAACATCTATCAGCTCTGGAAATTATTGTGGAATATAAATTATTGCAGATAGGCATTCAGAAATATTACTATCAATTCTTAATCATTGACAATGTTTAACCTTTGTGCCCTTAAAAAAACAACGTGTCAAAAGGACGGTTAATCCCTTGACACCGCTATTCCCCGCTCCCCGCTTTTTTTTTACTCCTTCGGCGATGTTTATTTACAAGATTATAAATAAATACAAACCTATTAAAATACGATATTTAATATTTATCTTTTATACAGATTCATTATTTAGCATTTTATAAAGAAACAAATTTGAAAAGAAATCTTTTTATTGAAAAATTTATAAAAAAAATTACAAAATTATCAAACGACAATGCAATATCTGCGATAAAAATTACAGACATTGTGTAATTAAACATAAGGAAAACTTGTCCATCCAAAGAATAGGAAGAAACACACTCAAAATATTGCGTCTTTGTGGTCTCACCTAAAATTAAAAGAATGGAAGAGAAAAGCTGAACCTAATTTCGTAAATTTATGTGGCGAGAGCAAATAAAAGAAATGCCGAGAAAATTATTTCAGTTACTCATCGTTATGTGTTTATTTAAATTTTCTTGTTCACAGACATTTTTGTAAATTTATAAATAAAATTTTCATATTTATTTTCTTTATAAAATTTTATAAAATGGTAAATAATAAATATTTCCTTATAGTTGGTTCACATATTTTTATGATTTTAGAAATATAGAATTATTCTTTTAAATAAGCAATCTAATAAATAGTGTTTAACATCTTTGTTTTTGATTTCTCAAGAATAAAGAAAATCGCCGATCTGACCCCGAACTCGATCCATTGCTAAGGATGCAGGTAAAATGATCGGCTCCTGCTATCCTCTACCTTTGCTAGCCAGATGAGGATAAGCATAGAGTACTTATCATATTTGGGTGGGAGCATCCCAAACTTCACTCTCTAGCCTTGATAAAGTTCTTCAATTATTCTCCCACCCTTCAATCGCTCTCCCACAGGCGGGATGTGACAAGTCACTCTACCGCTACTTCCATGGAAGGTGCTCGGACGAACAACATTCCCTGGGCCCGCTGAGCCCTCCGTGCCACTTACATCATAGCAAACCACACACTTTTCCTCTGTATTTCATTGGTGAGAAGTAAGTTCCACTCGAACAGCTTCTTCCCGCGAATCACCGCCCTGTTGAACCGACTTCCAACTGGACGTTTCCCCGATCACTACAATCTAAACGTGTTCAAGGTTAGGATTAACCGTTATGTTTGAATACTATACACCCAAACGTTACCCTCTACCTCGAGTGGCCTTGTAAAGGGCTTTGTAAAGAGTGAACCTCTCTGTATAAAAAAAATGTATGAATTCACTTTCATATGTTTATTCTAATCGATTTTTAAAGCAATAAACAAAAAAGACGGTTTAATAAACGGTGTCAAGGGAAAAAATGTCCTTTTGACACGCCGTTTTTTTTTTGTTTTTTTTTGTTTTTGTTTTTTTCATTTGTTTGTTTGTTTGATTGTTTCCTTTTTTACTGGCAGGAAGGTTAAACATTGCCGATAATTCTTTCCTTCCTGATTTTTAGTGCAGGTTGAATGGTTTAAATTGTGCTAAACTAAATTTTAATTAAAATATTTAAAAATATCGGTATATATAATTTTTTAATTTTTTGTCATGACTAAATTCAAACTGTTTTTATTGATTTATATTTTATTGCTTATCAACCCTTTGCAGGTTATTTAAAGCCAGAAAATATTTTTAGATTCTAAAAATTTTTTGGAGACAATAATGATTTACTGATACAAGTAGCACTATTTAACCTCTGGCTGGGTGAGGGGAGAAGAGATGGAATCATATCTTTCCTAACGGTATTTGCGCGTAAGTGAATATAATGAAACAGACTGGGACTGGAACTCGGCTATCCGATTTCTAATTCCGAGCTGTTATCCATTACACCACCTGCACATCCAAGTTTCCAGCACCTGATATTGCCAAGCGGTCACCTATCTCGACACGATGTTGCTTAACTTGTGTAATTGTTCAGGGATCTACGTTTCAACGTGATATGGCCTTAAGCTTTATTTACATTTAAAGGATATGTAAAATAAACGGATCCAAATTGTCTTATCTAGTCACCATATTTTATAAGGATTAACGTAGATGGAAGGACATAGATTAAAAGATCAGAAACATTAGGTTGGTAATAATGTCGTTTTTTGACGTATTTTTTAACGTCAAAAAACGACATTATTACGTCATTATTTTTGCACCAACCTAATAAATAGAAAAAATATATTTAGGATTTAAAGAATAATCAAGTTACATTTTAAATTTTACCTGAGCATTTCTGGTCGGAATAACTGATGTCATCGATTGCAATGTCTCCAGTGTAACTTGAACCACGCTTTCCCTCAAATATGACCTTTTGTACACTGAAAATAAACGGTAATATATTACGAGTAGTAACAGATAAATCTAAAAAGTGATAAATTTAACGTAATTTACATTTATTTTCACAAAGATAGGTTCGCCTATCGCTCCTTTCCTATCTTTTGACCGGGAGTAGATATCCCTTGTTTCTGCTTATGGATTAGGTTCTGTTGTGATGAATACGAAATAAAAAATAACTCTCTTTGTCTTAGTCTACAGCTCGGATCCACTCCCTTTTGCTATTGGTCAAAATAAATTTTCGCATAGGCTCACGAATTTGAAAACAGAGGAGAAAAGAGAATTATTTTTATTTCGTATTCACATCACTTCTCTTCCCAGATTTGACGGAGTCTGTTTTAGTACATGAATAAGCCGATAATTTAATAGTAGTGATATATATTATCGCTTTATAACCGACCCTTCCAGATTTAGTTTTTGTTTTGATTTGCTGTTTTATCTCCATAGTCATATATATATATGGTAAAGTATCTCTGTGATTGTATTGCTTTATCAATATCAGGCATTTTCACCGTTTCTGAGACAACCGCTGCTTTTAACCTATGGAAATTGCTATCTGCGGTTGTAATAGTAAAGTACTTATTATTACGGGTAATTACTTTTTATGGACCTGTGTATGGTGCTTCTAGAGATTTCCGATCTTTGTCAGTCCTAAGACTTACAAATTTGCAGTCGTTTTGGTATACAGTGTAACCCGGATATAAGAGAGTTGTCTGGACCAGAGAAGAAGTCTCTTATATCCGTGTTTCTCTTATATCCGGGTTTGGTCTATTTTGTTTAGGTAAGTATGGCTCTAATTTGGGACCAGAGAAAATCTCTCTTATATTTGGGTTTCTCTTATATCTGGGTCTCTTATATCCGGGTTACACTGTATTAGGTTTTGGTGACGATTGTAAGTGTCCGAATGTATGATTCTCCGTGTCAAACTTTCACATTTCCCTCGACAGGTCTTTTATTGCCATGTTTGATATACCTCATCGTTATATCTTTTTCACATGGGTCTATTAACAGACTTGGAACCTCTGCCTTGATTTAACTTTCTCTGCCTATTTATATCAAAAACGATCTCCCATCGGCTCATTACTTTTTTTCTCAGTTTGTATGCCGCTTCCTTTTCGATTAGTCAAAATAAATTTTGCATAGGCTCGTTAAACTTTGCCTTGGTCTTTTATTCAGCACGCGGCCAATCCCTTTATCTATTGGTCAAAATAAATTTTCACTTTGAAAGTAAAAAATGAAAAACTTATCTGATCTAACTTATTATGGAGGAATTGATATTATTAAATCTATAACTTATAATAATATTTTTATTTACACAAGTAATATATATGAAGTATGACACAAAGATGTACTTGAAATGCTAGGAGAAATTGACGTATATAGGAAACATCTTAGAGTAATCCGTAACCTTACAAGGAAAAACATCCGTGTTCAGTAAATATACAAAAAAATCGAAAATTTAGGAAGATTTGTTCTTGTAAATATGACTTATTTAAATAATTGACGTCTTATGTCTGTTAAATTTGTTGATTATTTTCTAGTATACGAATAACATTTCGCAAATGTAGCTGTTGTTGGACTATAAAATATCCAAAATTCATATTGTGTCTATGCTTTAGGTTCGTATCAGTTAGCATCAGGGATATGAGTAAGAAAAGAGAAATTAAGAAAATCAAATGAATTTAAAACAACGTATTGCTTTAAAAGTGTTGTTATTTTTTGTTTAAAAGTTAAATCTAAATCAGAAGAATGTGAAAAGGCTATATATGTGAGTAACGAATTACGACAACGTCTATCAATAACGTGTAGTATATATATATATATATATATATATATATATATATATATATATATATATATATATATTCAATAAATTAATAAAAGTGTAAATTAACTGGTTAGCTGACTCAAGATTTTCACATCGAAATGCTCATAGAACATTAGATAAATATCAATCTGTCAAACGCGAATGCCTTAAATAAACACCTGCTGTCTGTTTAAAAAATGCATTTCTGTGATATTGTAAACTTAAAGTAAATATATTTGTTTCAAATCAGATTAATTATACTTTAATTTAGCTAATATTACTCAAATAAAGTTTCAGAAAGTATATTTTATTTTTAAAAAAGTTTTTAATAAACAGTATTACATACCGATGAAAGATGACAAAAATGGATCTAATCAACTATTTTAGGCAAAAAATTCCTTCCAGACAATTTAAATTAGTTTAAATTAGTTTTTGTAATACAGCAAGTATTAGTGGAAAGACAAATACACCAAAGTTTATTGGAAATATTAAATTTAATCGATTAGCTTGAAATTAAAACTAAAATACTAGGTTAGCCGGAAAGTCCAGAAGGAAGTGGACAGAAACAGTTTCCAAGGAGTACTGCATTTCCAGCTTGTTCCATACGGTCCCGCCATCAACACTAAACTGTATCGCACTGCGTGTACGACAAACTTAAGAAAGCGTATCCTGCTTTGATCAGTTGGGTTCCGGAATTGTTTCAGCAAAACAATAAGAGGCTAAACACTACCAGATTGACTAGGGAGAAGTTCAACTTGATGTATGATGTTGAGGTTCTTCGCTATTCATCCTTAAGTCCCGATGCTACTCCGGTTGTCTATGGCCGATTCTACTCAATGACACACTTCCTCCGTGACCAGCTTGTTGACAGTTTTTTTTAATTCAAAGCCATCGAACGGGTATCTGGAACAGATTCGGATGCTGGTAGATCGCTGGCAGAAGATCGTCCAGAATGATGGACTTTATTTTGAAGAATAAATACTGGCGTTGCTCTATAAAATTATACTGTTTACGTTACGCTTCCCAAGTGAGTCAGGACTTTCTGGCCAAACTAATATATATATATATATATATATATATATATATATATATATATATATATATATATATATATATATATATATATAATTTCATAGTTATTTATCTGTTATTTGATCACAAATAAGAAAGAAAAATGCGTAATTAAATTCTTAAATTTTAAATCATTTATTATTAACAATGACGTATCTAGTACACTAATAAATATATTTCAGATCTTTATAAATAAGAATATAAATATATAAAATATGACTTCATCATATTTGAAGACCCTTTATGACAATTCTAATGTATTTCATAAAAATATTAAAAAATAAATAAAAAATAAATAAAAATGCTAATGCATTGCAGTGTATCTTATGTATGCCCTTAAAAAATAACAGGATGACACGTTCTCATATAAGGAAGCCAGTATCGACTGGCAGAAATTGCAAACCCACACCAAACTCTTAAACTATATTTACACTTTTCCAGCTTAAATTAGACTTTTATCTTGATTCGTCAAAGAAGGCAAATTTAAAATTTTGTAATCGCTTCCCCCCTCCAACTTAAACTCTATAATACTATTTGGTGTAAAAAAAGTAAATCATTTTTCGAAAGTCATTCAACATCGTTGAGAATGGAACAAAAACTTTAATTTTAAGTTTAATTCCGAAACATGGTAATTTCTGTGTTGAGATGAATACATATTTTTAAATATTATATATGTGTGTTTGTGTGTGTGCCTGTGTGTGTATCTGTGGGTGTGGGTGTGCGATAAAATACGCTATCCTGTATTTAAATGCAATAAAAAGAACAACAATAAACACTTACAATGAATGAATTGGAATGCATGCGTATTGCCAAAGATTGCCTTGGTTTCCCGTCCGTGTCCAAACGGTTTTCTCAACGTTCTTTATTTTAACGATGACTTTGAGTGTCCCAATGGTTGCACCATACATGTGGTACCAAAAAGCAAAGCTTCTAATCCATATTGAGTTAAAACTCTTCTCCAGTCGTGCTATGTATCCACTACCGGCAGGCGAAGCCTCAGTATACATATAATAACCTAAAAAACATATTTAGATGTATATTAAATAGAGATGAAAAGAAAAAGTCGTTTTTAAATTAAATCGAATACATCATAAAGATATATCGAAGTGATTCATCATTAATGAAATCTGCTTTCATTGTGAGATTCAGTTTTTTTTTTACCTGTTTCTGAAGAGAAAAGGCCTTCGCCTTGATCGCGTCACTAGGTGTTATGGTCCAGCTTAGGACCATGGAAGAACAACACGAACACAAGAGTAGAAATAACGAAGGTATATTACACGAAATAATAATACAAGATGTGGAAGGTGTTAGAATGACTGTTAGTCTGGTTTGTAGTGAACTACTATCGGCTCGACTCGATTCGGTATCTAGCAACCCCCCACGAAGGTTGCATGTGGCACAAGGCCGAGTTTAACGTGGGTTTCCCGAGCCCATAGGCACGGCCAAAAAATGCCCGTAGAACCCGTATAAACGGGATCGAGTTGGTCAACCTCCCCGAACGAGATTCTGCCCTTCGGCGGAGCCTCGTCCGGGTTCTTCTCTGCTCAGAGGCAGAGAGTTCGACCGCCAAGCCTAGAAGCTCAGCTTGATTCGGTATCTAGCCACCCTCCCACGAGGGTTGCATGTGGCACAAGGCCGAGTTTAACGTGAGTTTCCCGAGCCCGTAGGCTCGGCCAAAAAATGACCGTAGAACCCGTATAAACGGGATCGGGTTGGTCAACCTCCTCGAACGAGACTCTGCCCTTCGGCGGAGCCTCGTCCGGGTTCCTCTCTGCTCAGAGGCAGAGAGTTCGACCGTCAAGCCGAGAAGCTCGGCTTGATTCGTCCCTCTCTCTTGAGAGGCGTAGTATACATAGTGTTAGGAAGAGTTCATTCTGTAGTTATAGGCAAGGACCCATGACGTTAGAATAATTTATTTAGCTAAATAAAAGTAAAAATAAAGTAGAATCTGCAATGTTATCGGTTCTGACCTGGCATCTCTGATTCAGTTATTCCCCATTGCCCCAAAGAAGCTTCCTTGTGCTTTTTTTAAAAAAAAATATTTTCATGATAATCATCTTTCCTCATTGGTACTTCGGCTTCACGAATTTAAGTTTCGTATTCCGTGATTAAATCATCGCCTTACTTCTGAAATGACTAGATCTGACCATAAGATATATACTAACAATTTCGTCCCTTGCTCTTCTGCTTGCAGAACACTCTTCTGCATTCTTGCAACTATTCAAAAGGAAAAAACAAGGTCAATCGCCATCTGTTTTTTAAAGGCTTTTTATTATTATTTTTGTTAGTCACATGGGATGTTTTGTTACCCCATTTTTTAAGTACACATAATTCCTAGTAGACAATTTATTTCTTTTTCCCCCTCCACTACTCTCCTCAATCTGTGAGGATGTGTAGCACACGATGTGGAGCAGTTATAGCTCAGTTGTTGTGGGAGGAAGACGTCGCTTTGTCTTCTTTGGGATAACCTGTCCTCACACCTGACTTACGAAGGTAATTTTGTGTGTGTGTGTGTGTGTGTGTGTGTGTTTGTGTGTGTGTGTGTGTGAAATATAGTTTTAAGGTGTGCTATATTTATGGGATAAAGTGCTCACTATCAGAGATAGAGCGTATGTAAATATAAATATAAAAGTGAACATTGAAGTCAACACTCAGAAGCAACAGGCTGTTTCATGCTAGGCGCAATCGGTACGATTGCGCCTAGCATGAAACAGCCTGTCGCCTCTAAGTGTTGACAATGTTCACTTTTATATATATATTAGGTTGGTGCAAAAATAATGATGTTTTTTCACATAAAGTTGAACGTCAAAAAACATTATTTTTGCACCAACCTAATATATATATATATATATATATATATATATATACATACATATATATATATACATATATATATATATATATATATATATATATATATATATATATATATATTGTTGTGGACCCGGAATAGGTCCGAAAGAAAACTCGAACTCAGCAATTTAGTGAAAACAGATTCTTAACAAAAAGAACGAATACAAAATTGTTGCACGTCTGACTGACGGCAAAGTACAGTAGACAACTCGTCAACCCGTAAACTGCTCTCTTGAGAGGCATAATATAGGAATAGGACAAAATCATTTAGTCCATCAGATAGGTCCCATAACATATATATATATATATATATATATATATATATATATATATATATAAAAGGCAGGGTGTGTGTGCGTGCGTGTGTAACGAATGCACCGCCGCAATTTTCGACGGATTTGCACCAAAATTTACATGCCTCAAGTTAGCGAGAAGGCCATGACCGACTTTGCATTTTCCAACTCCCATCGATAGCGGAAATAACCGATGTTTTCCATGCTTCTACGGCAGTTTTCATGTAGTTTGCGGCCATTTTGAACTGGCCAGAATGAGAGCCAATAGCTGACTGACACGAATGTTAACTACCATGCTAGCATGCAAAAAAAAATCGATAGCTGCATTTGTCACAAGTGAGAAAAATTTAAATCTGCATGGCACTTTACTCCAATTGGCTCATTCGCTTGCTTAAACTCAACGTTGATTCTGATTCCGCAGAACTGTGATGGGTGTGAAAAAGTATTTGTTGTTAACATTCTTTTTTCATTCGGTTTTTCCAGTTACGAGTCCTTTTTTAAAGCTGATCGTTTTGTGTTCATTTTGTTTAGTTCTTTTTTCGTAACAGATTTAATGTTTAGTATAGAGCTTAGAAAAAATTCGCAGTGTGAGATAGGCAAGAAGTAAGGCATGTAGCAACATCAGCACGGCAAAGGGCATTCCTTTAAAGGCAAGGTAGGGCAAAAAATATTTTAAGCGATTTATAGCGATTGCTGTATGAGTCATACGATTTTTGAATCTAGCACGGGCAACACCGGGCCATGCTGCTAGTATATATATATATATATATATATATATATATATATATATATTAGGGTGGTGCAAAAATAATGACGTAATAATGTCGTTTTTGACGTATTTTTTAACGTCAAAAAACGACATTATTACGTCATTATTTTTGCACCAACCTAATATATCAGTCAGTTATGTGCTATGCGTGATACACGCTTAAGCGATCATATATCTTTCGATACATAACTGACAAGTCAGATTTTTTTCCGCAGTAGGTTACCATTTCTTTCTGCGGTAAACCAGTTGCCATCCAAGGCTATAGAACCCAGTCTCTTCTGCTACTTACCCATAACTGGGGGGAGAAGAGTATTCATACCTTTCCCAAGGGTATTGGCATGTAAATGAATGGAATTGACTGGAATTCGAACTGAATCCGAGCCGCTATCTATTACTCAACTGTGCCTCCTCTCTGTCTCTCTCTCTTTCACTATCTGTCTGTCTGTCTGTCTCTGTCTCTGTCTCTCTCTCTCTCTCTATATATATATATATATATATATATATATATATATATATTACTCTTTCAGTCTTGTAATTATGAGTTTAACTAATGCAATAACTTTCTATTTTGTGGCTATTTTTGATGAATAAAACTTTTCTCCATTATTAAATTGGTGTGTTTCACCTACAATTTACAACATATGTTTATGCAACAAATTTGTTATAATTTTCACTTCAGTAAATCATTATATCTTGAGTTCAAGTTTTGATTTAATGTACATTGTAATAGAAAATCACCTGTTATGTTATGTTTTCAGCGTACGACAGCATTTTACAGAATTGTAACAAAATAAGCATTTTTATATTGGGTTGTGTAAAAATGCCAGGGTACTATCCATTTTCGATGCCTTGTCAGCTGGGTTTCAGAATAGGCCGACTGCACTTCTGTAGAGGGGCAAGAGACCTCACTACCACAATGAGGCGTCCTGGATATGACGATAAACTACATCCGACAGCGATGCCTCTGTTCAGGGTGTTTTGAGGAACGTGGGACCACCTCTAAATTGCTGGTGTTCCCAGGTCCACTCTGACCCGGGATGGTAGCACCTGTTAGTGTCCCAACTATGGGCAAATAGTTAACCCTCAAACTGGAGTCGAAACACTATGAAAGTGTTAAAATACCAGCAATGCATTTTTGAAAAAATATTACCAGCAATACATTTTTTAAATAAAATATTGGCAGCAATAAAAATCTTGCCGGCATTAAATAAAGCACTGAGGTTGATATGCTGTAAAACAAAACAGGCCAAACAATGTCCATTTTCGAAAATCCGAAGTCTCTAATGCAGGGTTAATTACATTTTTCAATTTATTTTCGAATTAAGCTACTTGTGTCATATTGTCTTCATCGCTTTGCTTGGTTTGTTCGTTCTTTTTCTTTTACTCTTTTTTTTCTTTTCTTTTCTTTCCTATATTTTTTTTACACTTTCTTTCTGTCTTTTTTAATTTTTCCTTTACTCTCTCTTCCTTCTTCCTTTCGCACTTTTATTGTTATTTTTCCTTTATTCTTTTTTGTTTTCCGCCTTTGTCTCTTTCTTTTTCTTCTATTCTACATCTCCTTCATTTTCTCTGTTCTTTTGCCTCTTTACTCACTCTTTCTTGATTTGTTATTGTACCTTTTTACATTTTTGCTTTTTTTCTCTTTTACATTTACCTTTTTCTTTCTTTCTTTTTTCTTTTTTTCACTCTCTTTTTCTTTCACCTTCACCTTTTTTCCTTTACTTACTCTTTCTCTCTTGAATCATTCTTTCTTTTTTCATTTACTTTTTCTTCTTCCTTTTCCTCTTTAATTCTGTTCTTTAAACTGTTCTTTTTTTTTGTTTTATTATTTTCCGTTCCTTCTTTTTTTTTCTTTTTATTATTTACCTCCTTTAATCATTTATTCTTTCTTTTTTCTCTTTCTTTTTGCCTTTACATATTCTTCCTTTCTTTATCCTTTACTCATTCGTCCTGCTTTGTCTTTCTTTTAGTATCTTGCTTTTTCCATTGTTTTTTTTCTTTTCATTTCTTTTTTTCCTGAATCTTTTTCTTTTATTATTTCTTCGTTATTTTTATTTTTCCTTTATTCTATTTTATTTCTCTCTTTGTCTTTTCCCTTCATTCTGCATTTCATTCACTTTCACGCTTTCTTTTCTCTTTTCTCATTCTTTCTTCCTTTCTTTCGTCCATTCTATATTTCTAACACCACCGCTCTTTTTCTTTTATTCACTCACTCTTTCTTAAATCGTTCTTTATTTTTCACTTTTTCTTTCTCCTATACACTTTCGTCTTTTTCCTTTTACGTTTTTCTTCCTTTCCTTCATCAATATGAATTTCAATTGATCAACAAAAAATGCAATAAAATTGCATTACCTTTTTGAGCTGCTGTTGTTGTTCTCCAATATCCAGATGTCGTTGTTCCATAACCTGTAACGCATACAAATATACAACAAATTAAACATACAACGTAACAAATGAACTTTTTAGAAAATTCCAAGTTTCTTCATTTCGATATACTTTCAAATATGCCAGTAATTTATTTAAATGTTACAATATATACAGCTTCCGCTTCCTGTCCCCCCAGCTTCCCTTTCCTTTTTCTTTTCTATTTATTCCTTTTTTTTACTTCCTTTTGTCAGTCTTTCTTTCTTTTTCATCATTGTTTCTTTTTCCCTAACTCATTCCTTCTTTCTTTCATTTTCTTATACTCTGTCTTTCTTTTTCCATTACATTTTCTTACTTTTTATTTTCGTTCGTTTTTCTTTCTCTCTTTCTGTCTTTCTTTCTCTCTTTCTGTCTTTCTTTAATTGTTCTTTTGTCCTGAAATATTTAAACTTGCCATAACAAACATAAGTATTAATGCAGTTCTTTAATAAAAGGAGTAAGAGGACACAAAAGAAAAGATCCAAACATGACAAGGTTTTCCATTTCACTGGCGCAGACGTTAAACGCATGAGAGCATTATCGCTGCCTGTTTCATTCTTTCTCTCTCTATCGCTTTCTCTCTCTCTCTCTCTCTCTCTCTCTTACTTATTCAGTATTTTTTTTCTTTTTTATCACTACACTCAGCGTTTTTTTTTCTCACTAAATCCAGCGTTTTTGATATATCTTTTTTCTTGCGTCTTTATTCGGAACCAGAATTGAATGGTTCAGTATTTAGCTAAGTGCAGTATATTGCAGCTGCATGCGTCAACCAAAAGGACTCTGGAAATCGCTTTAGTAAAACAACAATTTCCTAATGAAGCATTTTGGCAAAAAACAAACCTGTCTTTATTTTAGTGGGTAGGCTATATGAGATCTTAACCCGTATCAGATTATTTAATGTTGATGTTTCGTGTTTAAGGCGGGTGAGGGTCACTTTCTGTTTCCTTTTGCTGTCACTATTTCTTTCTTTCTTTTTACTTTGATCATTCTTTCTTTCCTTTTCATTATTGTATCTTTTTTCCCTTACTCCTTCCTTCTTTCTTTCATTTTCTTATACACTGTCTTTCTTTTCCATTACATTTTCTTACTTTTTCTTTTCGTTCTTTTTATTTTCCTTCATTTTTTTTTTCTCTCGTTCCGTCTTTCTTTTTTCAATTATTCTTTTCTCCTTAAATATTTAAGCTTGCATTAACGATCATATGTACGTATGAAGGTCATTGTTTAAAGAAGTAAGAGGGTACAAATGAAATGATTTAAAGTGACAAGGTTTTCCATTTCCCTGATGTAGATGTTACATGCATGAGTGCATTATTGCCACCTCTTTCTGTCTGTCTGTCTGTCTGTCTGTCTTTTTTCTTTTTTCTTTCTTCTTTTCTTTATTTCTTACTTATTAAGTATGATTTCCCTTTCTCACTAGATCCAAATAGTATCTTTGATATATATTTTTCTTCCCTCTCTCCTCACAATGAAAACGGAATAGTCCATTATTAAGCTCAGCGCATGTAATGCAATTTTTTTATTTAACAAATATTTTATAATTTTATTAATTAAATATTACGTTTTTGTTTGTAATATATTTCCATCAAACTTCTCAAAATTTATTTTCTATATATCTTTTTCTACATTTTTCTCCGGTCTTTCACTACAAAACGGAATGGGTTATTATTTATCTGAGACAATGACAGGGCGTAACGCATATTCTAACTTCCTAATTAACAGAGTAACAGGTGGAAGTATAATATGATAGTCTCCAAATGTTCGTTGAGTTGCACTTGCACGCGTCAGCCGAACACAATCCGGGAATCGCTGCCGTAAAACATTCATTTCCTAAGGAAACGTTTTGTTAAAAACAAATTTGTCTTTATCTAGTCAGTTGACTTTACGAAATTTTGACCTTGGTCCGATTATTTAATGTTAATTTTTTGTGTTTAAGGTCGGTGAGGGTCGGACTCTCTACTCAGTATTAATGGTCAATCAGACTAGCCAAATCATATTTAGTGATTTATCTCTGGTACAAATGCTTCAAACACAGACGGGCGACAATAAGAGTTCTGCTCTACCATCAAGCGACATGATACCAAAAACAATTGTAAAAAGCTATGGATTGTAAGCAAACACTGATGTTTTGGTTAAGCAATCTTCATCCTTTTACAACGGAAACGTTCATTCCTCTCTCTCTCACTCTCTCGTTCGCTCTCTCTCCCTCCCTTCCCCCCTTTCTTTCTCCTTCACACACACACACACATGCACTGTCTCTATCCACATATCTTTTCAGTTTCGTCTCTCATTCTCTCTCGCCCACACTCTCTACTACCTATCTTTAATTTCTGTTATACACTATCAATTGCTCACTTATTATGCAATAAAAAATATGTCTTGCCTTTTGTTGTTGTAAGGTTCGTGTATCCAAATGCACGCGTTGTATTTCTTGTAATGCACGTAATATATACCAAAGAATTAAATATAGAATGTAATAAATGAACGGTTTAGAAAACGAACATAATCTATCTATTTATCTATCTTTATATATATATATATATATATATATATATATATATGTATGTATGTATGTATGTATGTATTACTTCCCTCTCCCTTCTCCCTTACAATCTTACTTACAATAACCTTCTTGAGTGCCCCTTGGGTATTTTATTGGGTGAACTGTCAGTAAAGAAAATGGTTTTCAACGACATTTGTTTCATAAAGTGGCTCTCCCGAACATAATCAGTTGGAAGGTTAGTAGACATTCTGAAGAAGGTTTAGATTTGCAGGGGGCATTTTTTTTTAATCATTTCATTCCAAGTAAGGCAATAAAGTCACTAAGATGCAAGTTGTTACCGAATGTTAAGAGAATATGAGAAAAAATGATATTAAGGAGAGAGAACGATAAAAGAATAGGAATTAAGAAGGCAGAAGATAACGATTGACATTGTAATTAAACTTTTAC
>OZ010589.1:19948370-20003370 GCA_963932145.1 Acanthosepion lycidas
TATTTTTTTTACACTTTCTTTCTGTCTTTTTTAATTTTTCCTTTACTCTCTCTTCCTTCTTCCTTTCGCACTTTTATTGTTATTTTTCCTTTATTCTTTTTTGTTTTCCGCCTTTGTCTCTTTCTTTTTCTTCTATTCTACATCTCCTTCATTTTCTCTGTTCTTTTGCCTCTTTACTCACTCTTTCTTGATTTGTTATTGTACCTTTTTACATTTTTGCTTTCTTTCTCTTTTACATTTACCTTTTTCTTTCTTTCTTTTTTCTTTTTTTCACTCTCTTTTTCTTTCACCTTCACCTTTTTTCCTTTACTTACTCTTTCTCTCTTGAATCATTCTTTCTTTTTTCATTTACTTTTTCTTCTTCCTTTTCCTCTTTAATTCTGTTCTTTAAACTGTTCTTTTTTTTTGTTTTATTATTTTCCGTTCTTTCTTTTTTTTTTCTTTTTATTATTTACCTCCTTTAATCATTTATTCTTTCTTTTTTCTTTTTCTTTTTGCCTTTACATATTCTTCGTTTCTTTATCCTTTACTCATTCGTCCTGCTTTGTCTTTCTTTTAGTATCTTGCTTTTTCCATTGTTTTTTTTTCTTTTCATTTCTTTTTTCCTGAATCTTTTTCTTTTATTATTTCTTCGTTATTTTTATTTTTCCTTTATTCTATTTTATTTCTCTCTTTGTCTTTTCCCTTCATTCTGCATTTCATTCACTTTCACGCTTTCTTTTCTCTTTTCTCATTCTTCCTTCCTTTCTTTCGTCCATTCTATATTTCTAACACCACCGCTCTTTTTCTTTTATTCACTCACTCTTTCTTAAATCGTTCTTTATTTTTCACTTTTTCTTTCTCCTATACACTTTCGTCTTTTTCCTTTTACGTTTTTCTTCCTTTCCTTCATCAATATGAATTTCAATTGATCAACAAAAAATGCAATAAAATTGCATTACCTTTTTGAGCTGCTGTTGTTGTTCTCCAATATCCAGATGTCGTTGTTCCATAACCTGTAACGCATACAAATATACAACAAATTAAACATACAACGTAACAAATGAACTTTTTAGAAAATTCCAAGTTTCTTCATTTCGATATACTTTCAAATATGCCAGTAATTTATTTAAATGTTACAATATATACAGCTTCCGCTTCCTGTCCCCCCAGCTTCCCTTTCCTTTTTCTTTTCTATTTATTCCTTTTTTTTTACTTCCTTTTGTCAGTCTTTCTTTCTTTTTCATCATTGTTTCTTTTTCCCTAACTCATTCGTTCTTTCTTTCATTTTCTTATACTCTGTCTTTCTTTTTCCATTACATTTTCTTACTTTTTATTTTCGTTCGTTTTTCTTTCTCTCTTTCTGTCTTTCTTTCTCTCTTTCTGTCTTTCTTTAATTGTTCTTCTGTCCTGAAATATTTAAACTTGCCATAACAAACATAAGTATTAATGCAGTTCTTTAATAAAAGGAGTAAGAGGACACAAAAGAAAAGATCCAAACATGACAAGGTTTTCCATTTCACTGGCGCAGACGTTAAACGCACGAGAGCATTATCGCTGCCTGTTTCATTCTTTCTCTCTCTATCGCTTTCTCTCTCTCTCTCTCTCTCTCTCTCTTACTTATTCAGTATTTTTTTTCTTTTTTATCACTACACTCAGCGTTTTTTTTTCTCACTAAATCCAGCGTTTTTGATATATCTTTTTTCTTGCGTCTTTATTCGGAACCAGAATTGAATGGTTCAGTATTTAGCTAAGTGCAGTATATTGCAGCTGCATGCGTCAACCAAAAGGACTCTGGAAATCGCTTTAGTAAAACAACAATTTCCTAATGAAGCATTTTGGTAAAAAACAAACCTGTCTTTATTTTAGTGGGTAGGCTATATGAGATCTTAACCCGTATCAGATTATTTAATGTTGATGTTTCGTGTTTAAGGCGGGTGAGGGTCACTTTCTGTTTCCTTTTGCTGTCACTATTTCTTTCTTTCTTTTTACTTTGATCATTCTTTCTTTCCTTTTCATTATTGTATCTTTTTTCCCTTACTCCTTCCTTCTTTCTTTCATTTTCTTATACACTGTCTTTCTTTTCCATTACATTTTCTTACTTTTTCTTTTCGTTCTTTTTATTTTCCTTCATTTTTTTTTTCTCTCGTTCCGTCTTTCTTTTTTCAATTATTCTTTTCTCCTTAAATATTTAAGCTTGCATTAACGATCATATGTACGTATGAAGGTCATTGTTTAAAGAAGTAAGAGGGTACAAATGAAATGATTTAAAGTGACAAGGTTTTCCATTTCCCTGATGTAGATGTTACATGCATGAGTGCATTATTGCCACCTCTTTCTGTCTGTCTGTCTGTCTGTCTGTCTTTTTTCTTTTTTCTTTCTTCTTTTCTTTATTTCTTACTTATTAAGTATGATTTCCCTTTCTCACTAGATCCAAATAGTATCTTTGATATATATTTTTCTTCCCTCTCTCCTCACAATGAAAACGGAATAGTCCATTATTAAGCTCAGCGCATGTAATGCAATTTTTTTATTTAACAAATATTTTATAATTTTATTAATTAAATATTACGTTTTTGTTTGTAATATATTTCCATCAAACTTCTCAAAATTTATTTTCTATATATCTTTTTCTACATTTTTCTCCGGTCTTTCACTACAAAACGGAATGGGTTATTATTTATCTGAGACAATGACAGGGCGTAACGCATATTCTAACTTCCTAATTAACAGAGTAACAGGTGGAAGTATAATATGATAGTCTCCAAATGTTCGTTGAGTTGCACTTGCACGCGTCAGCCGAACACAATCCGGGAATCGCTGCCGTAAAACATTCATTTCCTAAGGAAACGTTTTGTTAAAAACAAATTTGTCTTTATCTAGTCAGTTGACTTTACGAAATTTTGACCTTGGTCCGATTATTTAATGTTAATTTTTTGTGTTTAAGGTCGGTGAGGGTCGGACTCTCTACTCAGTATTAATGGTCAATCAGACTAGCCAAATCATATTTAGTGATTTATCTCTGGTACAAATGCTTCAAACACAGACGGGCGACAATAAGAGTTCTGCTCTACCATCAAGCGACATGATACCAAAAACAATTGTAAAAAGCTATGGATTGTAAGCAAACACTGATGTTTTGGTTAAGCAATCTTCATCCTTTTACAACGGAAACGTTCATTCCTCTCTCTCTCACTCTCTCGTTCGCTCTCTCTCCCTCCCTTCCCCCCTTTCTTTCTCCTTCACACACACACACACATGCACTGTCTCTATCCACATATCTTTTCAGTTTCGTCTCTCATTCTCTCTCGCCCACACTCTCTACTACCTATCTTTAATTTCTGTTATACACTATCAATTGCTCACTTATTATGCAATAAAAAATATGTCTTGCCTTTTGTTGTTGTAAGGTTCGTGTATCCAAATGCACGCGTTGTATTTCTTGTAATGCACGTAATATATACCAAAGAATTAAATATAGAATGTAATAAATGAACGGTTTAGAAAACGAACATAATCTATCTATTTATCTATCTTTATATATATATATATATATATATATATATATATATATATATATATATATATATATATGTATGTATGTATGTATGTATTACTTCCCTCTCCCTTCTCCCTTACAATCTTACTTACAATAACCTTCTTGAGTGCCCCTTGGGTATTTTATTGGGTGAACTGTCAGTAAAGAAAATGGTTTTCAACGACATTTGTTTCATAAAGTGGCTCTCCCGAACATAATCAGTTGGAAGGTTAGTAGACATTCTGAAGAAGGTTTAGATTTGCAGGGGGCATTTTTTTTTAATCATTTCATTCCAAGTAAGGCAATAAAGTCACTAAGATGCAAGTTGTTACCGAATGTTAAGAGAATATGAGAAAAAATGATATTAAGGAGAGAGAACGATAAAAGAATAGGAATTAAGAAGGCAGAAGATAACGATTGACATTGTAATTAAACTTTTACGGATCAAAGATGACGGAAGAGAGTTCCACAAGCGAGAAGTGCTAGAGAATAAACTGTTAGCATAGAACTTTCGGTTGCATCCCAGCCATTTCAATTATACAGGATGGTCGGAAAGTCTTGTCAACTCTCCATAATATAATTTCAGATGGTTGACACGAATTCCTACAGACCTTCTCAACGTTTGACAGCATCAATGAAAGTGAATAAATTGAATCCAGTACATCTACTTTGTATTACTGTATAACTCGTTCTTCTATTGGTCTCATTGGTGACAAGACTTTCGGACCACCCTGTATGATGATGAAACTTTGGCACCAATCTAGTACTACTTTTAAATTCATAAAGTCTAGCTACCATAGATGAAATTTTTAAAAAAATCAACTTTGATACGCTTATAGATACTGTGTAGTCTGTTTCGATTGAACACATATAGTAGCTCACTGATGAACAACTTCAAAAATTGATTTCAAAGCAGGAATAATAAATTTGACATTAATGTCTTGCTTATAAATTTCCCGTTATTATATTTTAATGTTTCCAAATTTATGCACAAAACGATTATTTTTGCGTGGATGTGTGCTGTAATTATAAGTTTTAATTACGATATAATGTTTCTTGAAGCTCTAAATACAAAACCTCTGGACCAATTTTGACTCTCTTTGCCTGATATTAAGTATAAGTCGTTGCTCATATGTTCGGTACTTTTGTAGAACTACATTTCTGTTGCTTCAAGTCTCTTCTTCATCTGTAAGAAGATCCAACGTTGACTGCCATATAGGAGGACTGATATTACGCAACAGTTCAATACTCTTTTCTTTGTTTGTGTTGCTTCATGTCTTTTTAATCTGTGAAGAGATTGTCCAGCATTCATTGCCATATAGGAAGACTGATATTACGTAAAAGTTCAGTACTCTTTTCTTTCTTTCTATAGCTTCAAGTCTCTTTTTCATCTGTGAGGAGATTATCCAGCATTCACTGCCATATAGGAGGACTGATATTATGTAACAGTTCAGCACGCTTTTCTTTGTTTCTGTTGCTTCAAGTCTCTTCTTCATCTGTGAGGAGATTATCCAGCATTCACTGCCATATAGGAGGACTGATATTATGTAACAGTTCAGCACGCTTTTCTTTGTTTCTGTTGCTTCAAGTCTCTTCTTCATCTGTGAGGAGATTATCCAGCATTCACTGCCATATAGGAGGACTGATATTATGTAACAGTTCAGCACGCTTTTCTTTGTTTCTGTTGCTTCAAGTCTCTTCTTCATCTGTGAGGAGATTGTCCAGTATTCACTGCCATATAGGAGGACTGATATTACGTAACAGTTCAGTTCTCTTTTCTTTGTTTCTGTTGCTTCAAGTCTTTTCTTCATCTGTGAGGAGATTGTCCAGCATTCACTGCCATATAGGAGGACTGATATTACATAGCAGTTCACTACTCTTTTCTTTGTTTCTGTTGCTTCAAGTCTCTTCTTCATCTGTGAGGAGATTGTCCAGCATTCACTGCCATATAGGAGGACTGATATTACATAGCAGTTCACTACTCTTTTCTTTGTTTCTGTTGCTTCAAGTCTCTTCTTCATCTGTGAGGAGATTGTCCAGCATTCACTGCGATATAGGAGGACTGATATTACATAGCAGTTCACTACTCTTTTCTTTGTTTCTGTTACTTCAAGTCTCTTCTTCATCTGTGAGGAGATTGTCCAGCATTCACTGCCATATAGGAGGACTGATATTACATAGCAGTTCACTACTCTTTTCTTTGTTTCTGTTACTTCAAGTCTCTTCTTCATCTGTGAGGAGATTGTCCAGCATTCACTGCCATATAGGAGGACTGATATTACATAGCAGTTCACTACTCTTTTCTTTGTTTCTGTTGCTTCGAGTCTCTTCTTCATCTGTGAGGAGATTGTCCAGCATATGCAACAGTTCAGACCTCTTTTCTTTGTTTCTAATCATTTTTTCTTTTTCTTAATAATCTGCTAATTTATGTCTATCTATTTCCATTCCTCTGTTAAAACACTTTCTACCTTTCCCAAGAAGTTGTGGCATTTCACATATAATAAAGAAAGGAATTTGTGAAGTTATCAACACTTGCGTCCTGAAGGGACATAGTATAAACAATAAGCATATTGAATTAGTAAAACCTCTTACTTTTGGGGCATTCTTCTTTCATATTTTCATTGCCAGTTTTAATCTCTCTCTCTTTCTTTCTCTCTCTCTCTCTCTCTCTCTCTCTAAACCTATCAAATACTCTATACTTCTACCTATATATAAAACTTCCGTTAGTCCATCCGTCCGCCACACCCTCTACAATAGCCATACATTGGCCGATCGAAACCAAACAGGTAAGAGTGTACAAAGCACAGTTGGTTTTACTAAGGTGCATAGCTTAGTACAATAAATTTTCATTATTATTTTATTTTTTTTTTTTTTTGAGAAATGAAGTATTTTATTTAACATACAAAATACTCCCACTGTTTTAAAAACAATTTAATAATTAAAATAACAAATACTTATTTAATAAAAATGCAATATTGTTTTTTTGCATATATTTTCTTTAAGTTTTTATATATACAATAATCCAGTTTCCAGCCCGCCCTGCGTTTGCAAGAACTATAAACAAATCACAAGGCCAAGCGCATCTGAAATTGAAATTTGGTTCTAGAAAGAAATATTTACGCATGGCCAGTTGTAAGAAATCCTAAGAATTTATTCTTCGCTGTTAAAAAGGAAAAAAAAAAGAAATTTTATTAAAAATATTGTTTACTATGATATCCTATTAAATTAAATTAAAATAAAGACATTATTAAACCGCGAAATAGGGTTTTTGTCAACATATTTTTCCAAACAAATTAGCATATTCAAATTTAATCGATTGGTTTGTGACTTTTAACGAAACATTGAGTTTGTAAATCTTGACAAAAATGTTAGTAATAGCTTCAACAATACTAAATACAGAATTTCAACACTCGTTAGCGAGTTGCAAAAAATTCTAGTAATAATAAATATGCATTGCCTGGTGTTGGTCTCCATGTAGTCCAGTAGGGTTGAGTAGGGGATACACCTGAAACATATGAAATAAATAATGGCTTTAATCAATATATAACAATATGTTCCTTTCTTTATTTCCTGGATCATACTTCAATTCCAATTCATATTCAATTAAGCATTGTCTGTATTTAAACATATCAAAGATTTGGCCGATAAATACAATAATGAACTATATTAAATGATCTCGTATCATTTATAAGAATCGTTAAAGTGTACTTTTTTTCATTTCAGACTTTCTAAAATACTTCTAAGAAATAACCATAATTATCCGTGTATAATACACACTTATACCATATTTTAGGACTAGTACGTTAGATGTGTGTATTATACGCGAGAAATAAATAAATAACTATTTTTCCAGATATGTGCGTCGCCGTATTTTTGACGTTATGAAGATTTTTTATGTTCCTTCACAGACATTAAGCACATTTTAGTCTTTGCAAAGACAGGCGTCATGAGAGATTCAGCTATATTGTCTTCGCTAACATCGACTAATAGATAAGCTAATTAAAAAAGAACATAACTCACTACGTCGAAAATACCTCGAGAGAGTCGTGAAGGGGAAGTTCCTTCCCCTTCGAAGTAGATGCTGTGGCTGTAGTATCTGTTCCGTGCCGGAGACCTTCCCTCCCACTCCCCCGTTGCGTTGAAAGAACCCCTCGGTCTTGTTCCGTAACATCTGTTCCGTAGCAATGGTGTGACCGGCTATAACTAGCTTAGACAAACTAAGACCAGCTTAGGTAAGCTATGACCACCTTAGACTGGCGGCCTGAGCAGAAACACTCAAGATTCTACGTTAAAAACCGCCCTTGTGTTATAACCTAGCTTAGTGGTTGGGGGGATTCAAGGTAAATCTCAGGATGAGAGATGAGGAGAAACGCAGGCCATCTAGTGCTTGTGACCAGGGCGTTTGGATAGTTTCTGTATCGAGTTATAGTCTATTTATTTTTGTTCTGCCAACTGGATGCTAGTTGGAAATTTTCCTGTCTACTCTTACTTCCGGTATTCCTGGCCTTTATTACTTTCGGCTACCACAGCCTCTTATCTTCCGGCATTCTTACTTTACTTCCGCCGTTTCTGCCCTGCGCATACACCGGCCACATCAGCTCCCTACTTCCGGTATTCCTATTTCAGCCTAACTCTCTTAGTTTCACAGGAAGTTGCTGCATGCATATCGTCCAGACTTCAAACAACTTATTTCGTACACTTGGATTAAATACTACGGAAATTCCTTAGCCAGCATATTAACGTAATATTGGCTATTATTTCCTCGCCGCTTCGGAAAAGTGCCTTATTGTAGCCTATCGCTACTCCCGTTCACAAGATCATGGCGGACGCAATATTTCTTCTTCCACTTACTTGATTCATTGCTTGTTCCTTCAATCGAAACACTACTTTTATATATTATGTTAAATAAATTTTGTATTAATTTAATTTTGTAGTGTTGTTGTCCTCTTGTTAACATGTCATATTCACTTTTATTTTTTTAATGCTAGCGGGCCTCCTGTGACTACCTTTATTTTGCGCACACGGGCCTATTTTATATTTCGCCTCCCCTCCAGGTGTTCTACTACAATATATATGATAAAAATATAGTTTTAAATTAAACTATATTTATTGGTTAAGGTGCTCAGAATCAGGAATAGAGCGTATGTAAATATAAAAGCGACACCTATGTTTTGAAGTATGCATTTAAGAATGAAATAGCCTGTCGCCGTTGGGTACTGACATCAATGTCCATATATATATATATATATATATATATATATATATATATATATATATATATATAGTTGAATGGATATGAAGGTGTAACCTTATGCGCTCCTCAGACAAACGGACTTTTCTGAGGATGGCATAAGCGTGAAACCTAGGGTTACAAAGTCATATCCATTCAACTAAGTATGTTTCCTCTATCACTGACATTGAGAGCTTTCCTATAAGCCCCGTGAATACATAAATATATAGAAATTATATATATATATATATATATATATATATATATATATATATATATATATATATATATATATATATATAACACGTATTTGAAGAATTTCGAAACACGTGTATTTGAATAAGAGAAGAAATTATTATCCGTCAATTAAAAAAAAATGGATTACATACGGATTGATAGAATAAGGAAAATATAGGAAAGCGGTTATACATTTGATATGTTTCGCTACATTTGTTTTAGCTTCATCAGAAATGTTAGTAAGAATGGGAAGAACGCGAATAATGTTTCAGTATTTCAAATTCTATACTGTTGACACTTTGTCTTTTTTCTCTAACAATTATTCCACTTGTAAAATTTTCAGAAATACTTTTGTATACAAAGAAATATATGAATTTATGAAAATATGAATTTATGAAAATATGAATTTATACGTTTTACGGATTACTGGATAAATGAGATATTTGCAAAGAAGAAATTAGACGAAATACCAATGTCATCTCCATATGTATGATCACTGGAAGGACCTGTATTACTTGAAGGCGTGCGGCCACGATTTCGCAACCACTTGTATGAACTACTACCCACGTCAGTGAAACCACATGTTCCAACCTCAAAATCGCAAAATACGTCAGCTGAAACAATAAAAAAAAGTATAGATTAAAATCAAGGGGACACAAAGTGTATACAGTTTTAAAAGCGAAAAAAAAACTGATGCTTTAATTATTGACATATTCTGTTTTTCATTATATATATATGTGTGTGTGTATGTGTAATTATAGAATCAAAGTAACTCCGAAAAGCATACTTATCACTCAACACCTGTGTTGGTGCTAAGCCGAGCACTTTAATCTTTATCTCTTCAAGCCAAGATTTAGTGGTTATCTATCCTCCTTATCCTCATAATCTCTACTTTCTATCACCTTCTTTTCCATTCATGTTGCGCATTTTATTCGTCATTACCATTTCGACTGTAACCCACTAACATGATTGGCTCTGGGGTCTTCTATTAGGTGAAATTTAGTAAAAGAAGATATTGGATTTTCAATCGTGAGTAAAAGGATGCATTTAATAATCACACCTTACAAATAACAGTTTACAACTGATTTAATTTTTTTTTATTCAAGTATATTTTTATCACTTTAAACGTTATTTTTAGTTGTTTTTTTGTTTTTTTATTAAACAGTATATTTATTTTCGTCTGCCGGCCTGAATTATAGAGAAATTTTATTTAACAAAAAATCTGCCACCGGCTAGGCTTCGAACCTGTATTCCCCTCTGCATAAGAAACCCGACATGCTTTTAACTGACTCGGCCACGAAGAGCGTCCTCGATTAAGCAATGCTGGATACTTTTGAGCACATCGTTCTCGTTTTAGGTTCCCGGAAGTTCATAACTGTTGTCTTGTATTTGAACAGTAAACGAAGCAATTTCTAATGAAGTAATGGATTTTTGAATTTATGAACCTGACATATTTTTATCACTTTAAACGTCATTTTTAATAAAAAAAAATATTATACTAAAAAACCCTTAAAGTGATAAAAATATGTCTGATTAATAAATAATAAATAAAAGAAATAAAAATATATCTATTATTTCTTTAGCATTTATGAAGATAAACATGGCTTACCTTCTAGTAATGTGAAAAAAACGTGACTTACCTTCTAGTAATGTGAAAAATTTTCAAATAATGTCCTCATAATCAAATAGTGAATTGTGAAGAATAATTGTCGACCCGAACCACTTCATAGAAATTGATCGAATGCATGATTTTTTAAAAAATCTCTTTTTGATCCGAATGAGAATTTTTCGGTATCCTCACTTCATAGCACTATATGATATCAATAGCACTATATAATATTAATAGCACTATATAATATCAATAGCACTATATAATATCAATAGTACTATATGATATCAATAGTGGTATATAATATCAATAGCACTATATATTATCAATAGTACTGTATAATATTAATAGCGCTATATAATATCAATCGTGCTATATAATATCAATTGCACTATATCATATCAATAGTGCTATATAATATCAATTGTGCTATATAATATCAATAGTGCTATATAATGTCAATAGTGCTATATAGTATAAATAGCACTATATACTATCAATAGCGCTATATAATATCAATAGCACTATATAATATCAATAGAGGTATATAATGTCAATAGCGCTTTATAATGTCAATAGCACTATATAATATCAATAGCATTATATATCAATAGGGCTATGAAGTGAAGATACCGAAAAATTCTCATTCGGATCAAAAAGAGATTTTTAAAAAATCATACATTCGATCAATTTCTATGAAGTGGTTAGGGTCGAAAATTATTCTTCACCATTCCCTATTCGATTATGAGGACATTATTTGAACATTTTTCACATTACTAAAAGGTAAGCCATGTTTATCTTTATAAATGCTAAGGAAATAATACATATATTTTATTTCTTTTATTTATTCAGGCGTAATCCATTAACACAAGCTCGTTATGTAGGGTAGCCGGCTGCCTTCATCTGTTGCTTTATCCTTTCTCATTATGTGTCCAAGACATTTCAAAAGTATCTTTATGATTCTGGGTGGAAGTGTCCTTTTTCTTTCCAATTTCCTTAGGATTTCTTCGTTGTTTACGAGTTCCGTCCATGGAATTCTCAGCATCTTCCTGTAGAACTACATTTCTGCTGCCTCCAGTTTTCTATTCCTCTGTGAGAAGATTATCGAGAGTATACCCCCACTACATATTTACATATATATATATATATATATATATATATATATATATATATATATATATATATATATATATATATATATATATATATATTATTCTTATATATATACACATATATATGTATATATTTATATACATATATATTATTTTATTTTTTAAAGATATGAATCTTTAAAAAGAAAAATAATTATATATATTATAATTATAATTATTATATCAATTAAAAAAATAATTTTAATATTATGCTATACTGTTGGTATCGAGCACTGTTTTTTAAAAATAAAAATAATTGCTAAGAACACCGGATTACAAATCTTACGGTTCTTTCTTCTTATTTGAATATATATATATATATATATATATATATATATATATATATATATATATATATATATATATATATATACATACATACTTAGAAGAATACCAAACGTCATATTATAGTTATTTCAAATCCTCCTAATAATTTTTATCATTTGTATATCCTTGCTTGAATCGGATTCTAATGCTCTGGATGGAGCGGCTTGCGGTTAGTAGTCGTAGGAGCACAGTCCTATGGATAAGGAAAACTCAGATGAGTTCCACCACAGAATATTTGATCGAGCGGCGCTATATCGAGTCTAATTCGCTACCACTTCGTCACCGAGGCCCGTTTGTACAGTTGGTATTACGTCCGGGTTTCAATCATCGGTAGTAGATGCGCATTGCTGATGAGTCCCAAGTATAGAACGAAACATCCGTTCAGTGCATTCTGTTGTAATTATGATTATTTCAAATCCTCCTAATAATTTCTATTAGATATGATTGGGTATATACCCAATTTCTCTTAGTTTATTTTTGTTTCTGTTTTTATTACTTTTGTAATACGGTATCCTACATTTTAATAACAGAAGACTTGCCAAGAAAGGTAAAAGGTTGTAAGAATATAGACACAAACACATGTAAAAAGAAAAAGAAATTAATTTAAAAGTTAAAAATGTTTGTACGCATGTGCAGTTGCATCAACGGAAACATCACCAATGAGGTCGTAAAGAACGAAACGTGTCACACAAAAAATGACCAACAATATATATTCACAGTAAAATTAACAACAATACATTTTATAGCAAAATAGCCAACGATCCATTTTATCTGTAATTGAAGGCAAGCAACTGCGTTCAAAATATTTAGAGGTTGATATACCACTAAACAAAATCAACCATCCAAAAATATTTTTAAATATAACTGTAATCTTGATTGAACTTACAATTTTGGTATCCAACTGAATTCACCACATTTTCACAGGTGACACCAGCAACTGATTTGTGATTACAGTTACCTGGTTCAAAATTGTCATAGGAACACTGAAGGATTGATAATTCCTCTCCTGTACAGTTGAAATTAGTAAGTAATATGTTCCAGTTTCCTTCAGACACTGGAAGAACCTCGCCATTTCTGTAATAATAATAATAATAATAATAATAAGTAAAGCAAAATACACATATGCAATAGACCAATGCAGAAACGATGGCACGCCTCTTCATGGTCAATACTCTGCCCGTGCCAAACAAGCTGATGTAGAGAAACTGTGTATCTACCAGTAATTACGTAGTACAGAGTTTAAAGCTGAAACCGAAGTTTTTATTATTGCTGCATATGATCAATACTTGCTAACTAGAAATTACCAAGTACACATACAAAAAAATGGTGGTGACCCCAAATGCAGATTCTGTGATAAATATCCAGAAACAATTGACCATCTTGTATCAGGTTGCACGATACTGGCACCCATTGGATAGAAAACTCGGCATGACAAAATTGGCTAATATCTGCACTGGAAAATCTGAAACTTTTACGGGAATGAAACTGCAAGAAACTGATATGAACACAATCCAAACCCAGTTACAGAGATAGGACCTGTAACAGTTTTAAGGAACTCTAAAATGCACACAGACAGAACAATCAAAGCTAATCGCTCAGAAATCGTGATCAAAGACCACAAAACAGAATGTACTTTCTTATCGACATGGCAATTCCTGCAGATTGTAACGTATTTTTGAATATGTTCAAAAAATATTAAAATACAAGGATCTTGAAGTATGAATCTCAAAAATGTGGCACATGAGGACATCAATAATTCAAATTGTAGTTGTAGTTGAAACCCTCGGATTGACTGTAAAAGGTTCCGATAGACTGATTAAAAGGGATTCTTTGTAGCCTATACCTTAATGAAATATTTTAAAAAATGCACTTACAAGTACATTTCACACATTCCGAAGAGTTTTTATCTAATGTAAAATGTGTGCGATGTTAGGTTGTTGCATTTTTGTTTTTTTTTCATTTTTTTTTTTTTTTTTGCGTTTTTACAAGAAATGATCAGTGGAAAAAGTCATGATGCCATTTCTGACCTTGAAATGTATATACAACATAAATCAAAGGAAATAATAATAATAATAATAATAATAATAATAAGAAGAAGAAGAAGAAGAAGAAGAAGAAGAAGAAGAAGAAGAAGAAGAATAGATTACTTTGTGTGGAACTACGCATATCATCCGCAAAACTCTCCTTCTAAAAGACACGTCCTAAATATGCATAAATAACTCTCCTACAGAGACCTTTTTACTCATAGACCCTGGAGGAGATTTGGTAATTAGACACTTAAAATTACTCTCTGGCACGCACAACAACAACAACAACAACAATAATAATAATATAAATAAAAATAAAAATACGAACTTAGATCGATATTTTAATATCGAACGAAAAAAATCAATTAATCAAACAAAAAAAACGAATTATTACATAATTCATTAATCTGACAGATTTTTTGTACTTTAAACATTATTTTAGTAGATAGTAATATTATTTACGTAAGAGTATAAAAAATCCACTACTTTTTTAGAAAATTACTTAGTTTATGCTTGAGTACGAAACTAAGCAGATATAATATAATTTCGAGGAATCTATGATTAGAAGGATTTCACTTAAAGGCACTGTTCAGACCTTGCTTGATCAACAAAGCTTCTTCGTGGCAGAATCGGGTAAGACATGTGACGGATCAAACGACGTTTTCCCTCTGCCCTGGGGGACACAGGTTAGAATTCTGCCGGAGAGCGCATATTTTTTTTAAATTTCTCGAATATTCGGGCCGATGGACGAAAATAAATAAATATATTGTTTAATAAAAAATGGAGCATCTACTTAAATATGAGAATCCACTGAAAATAATGTTTAAAATGATAAATATATATATGTTATTATCTCTTGGTTGCCTTCTTTTATTTATCATTTAAACATTTTACTATAATAGTAGTCATCGGTATATTTGACGACGATCCGTTTGTTCAATGTAAAAAAAATATTTTTGGTGTCGGGGAAGGATAACATCTCCGACAGATAAGAGTCGTACTCCTTTAAAAGTAGTTCGACCTGTGGTTCCAAATAAGCTGTTTGTACGCAAACAGCAGTCACAATTCAGTAAACCGCTTCGACTGCATGATCGAGTGATCGGTGGTTAAACGAGTTCCCCAACTTGTCTCATTTAGTGAGACGGATGGTAGGCACCCAGTCCAATCAAAAGAAACACCAGTTAAAAGGCAGTTGAACCATCTTTAAGAGTCAACGGCTAACACAATGGGTGTAGACGGAGCTCCATATATATCTATAGGCCAATAAGGTAATGACATGACACTGCTGGGGAATGATTTTTAGACCTGAAATGAACAGTCAGTGCGGAACATTCTCCCGGTAGAATCAACGGCCACGGCGAGCCTTCAAGTTGAAGGACATCGACTGTGGCTCGCTGGAGAAGGACGGGCTCCGCCGGAGTGACTTTCCCAAGACACGCTACGCACAAATGAATACCCCTCCAGCTTTCAACCTTGATAGATGATCAGGTGCTCAGCCGTGCAGCCACCCAACGAATAAAAATACCCCTGAATAAAAATACATATTTTATTATATTGGAAACCAGGTTCGAGTTGTCATTTCTCAACTTGGCGTTTGTTTTCACCTATTGTTTACATGTGAACGTGCAGCGGGCTCTTCCCAGTTTTTGGTAGAAACCTACATGAACAAGTATCGAGACACAATGTGGTAGATTCACTGGTTGTTCGGTGGGTGAGATCCCGTTGTATGTCTTTACGCCGTGTCCCCCAGGCTCACGCCTCTGTGACTACTGCTCATGATACTTCAGGAGTAGGTGGGGCCTTCACAGTCATCTCCGTCACCACCACTAGAGGGTAGAAAAGGAATAAGGTAAGAGGGTGACAATCCCGATACTCCAATGCGAGCGGGTGCCGACGATTTCATTGTAAGGAAAGTTCTCGCAGTTTCTAAATACATTTAAGGTTCTACAAACTGCGAGAACTTACCTTCCAACCAAATAGTAAACCCAGCAGTGCTATGGATCCACCACATGACTTTAATATTATACGTTATCTCACAAAAGTTCAAATCTGAATAAGAAACCTGTATGAAGATATTATTTAAGTTTTCTTTAAGAAATAAAAAGAATACATTTAGTGAAAAACTCACGTTAATCCAAAACTCTTGCATGCAACATCAGCTTCTTTTTCGCTCCAGCCATCATTGCAAATGTTTCCCCATTCGCCGTTGAAATAAATTTCTAATCTTCCTGAATTCTTTGTGCCACCAACAAGTCGGATGGTTCCAGAGTCTTAAAGAGAAATAAATTCAAAAATATGATCAAAATGATTATGTATAAACTCATGCAATGTGGTCGGAGACAACAAATAGAAAGATGATTGAAAAAATGAAATGTTTAACTATTTAGTATTATCGTCACTTTTCAGTGCTAAGGCCATTATTTGACGTTAGTATTCCGAATGTCACCAAGCAAATTGACGGAAAATATAAATAGATGAAAATACTTCTGCCTTTTTTGTTATCAGATCATCTCAAGTAAGGCGATAATGTCACTAAGATGCAAGGAGGCGGGGCTACTGGGAGTGAAAGAGAATGAGAAAACTTTATAAGGAACCGGAAACTCAATCCTAAACAGGAAACAAAGGGAAGAGTTTGGACAAGACGATAGGCGTACCTATCAAATCCTGTTGAGTAAAAAAAGGCGGAGGCGTTAGAAGTATAAAGTTGCAGTAGACTTTAGAAGGGACCGGAAACCTAATCTTAAACAGAACGCAAAGGATAAGCCTTTAATCCTGTTAAAAAGATCGGGGAGAAGTGTAAACCAGGCGCTAGGCGAAACTTCTATTCCTGTTGATGAAAAAAGAACAAAATTTCAGAGTTTAGGTGGTGACGTTAGGAGTATAGAGTTGAAGTAGACTTTAGAAGGGACCGGAAACTTAATCTTAAACAGGAAACAGAACATAAAACTCTAGCCTTGTTCAAAAGACCGGGGGGGAGTGTTAACCGGGCGCTAGGCGAACCTATCTACTCATATTAAACTAAGCTAAAATTAAAGACAATAAACATATAGACATACAACGGACCCTCACCAACCGAACAAGCAGTGTCTCGATATTCGTTCATGTAGGTTTGCACCAAAAACTGGGAAGATCCCGCTGCACGTTCACATGGAAACAATAGGTGAAAAGTCGAGAAATGAGAATTCGAACCCGTTTGCCGATATCATGAAATATGTATTTCTATTCAGGGTTTCGTTTGTACGAACTGCGTAGGTAGGTAGATGACACTTGGGACAAATGACTGCTGTGTCAATCTAATAGTACAGTTCTTCCCTCCAGTTACCCTGCTTATCATGATGGGTGGCTGGCAATACGAACATGCCTATTGGAACTACTTGAGGGACTACTGACCAAGACAGAACCAAGATGTAAAAGTATGAAACTGTGTCGTGAATTAGTTTATCAACTTTTCTATCCGGGTATTTGGGAAGAAATTACTGCGTATAGAATTCATCATCTCTCTATTAGGGTGTTTTTTATCTTTTGATTTGTTTCTATCATTTCACCCCAAGCAAGCCTTAAGTCCACTAAGATAAAGGAATTACTGAATATGGAAAAATAAGAAAAAAGAGATACATAACTAAGGCGCGACAATAATAGAGAGACTAATCAAGAAGACAGTAGATAATGATTGACATTGCACTTAAGATTGTGAAGATCAAAGTTGTCTGGAAAGCGTGGAATCGGAAGAGAATTCCACAGTACAAGAGAAGAAACTATTAACATAGAACTTACGGTTGCATCAACCAATTCAATTGTAAATTGATGAAACCTTGTTACAAATTTAGTACTGCGCATAAATTCATAAAGTCTACTTAATATAAGGGAGAGTTCATCCGAACAATTACCATGAACTCTCTTACGGCTTCTTGTCTCCCAGTCAATTTTGATCTTCAAAAGTTTAAATGCAATGTCAATCGCTATCTCCTGTCGTCTTAATTCTTGTTCTTCAACTGTTCCCTATCTTAAATATTTGTTTTTTGTTTTTCATATTCTCTCACACTCAGTAATCTTTTGCGTCTTAGCGGGTTTATTAATGATTAAAAACATGTTTTATATTACGCTTTCATTCTGGTAAAGGTTATAATGTTGCTATATATGTCATCAGATAACTCCAAAAATTGCATATCTTTAGAAATTTGTTCACCTGCTACGAGGATGATAACTTCATAGGCTGACTATGAAGGAGTGATGTTAGAACTGTGAAATCTTGCACGCTTTAATTTCAACTCTTCTTATTAATAATTGCATTGTTTCTTTCCAGGTAAACTGACATCTGACTGTCCAAAGAAGTCTGTTCATGTTGGTAAAAAAAGGCCACCAACTGCAGTAATGTCGTCATCATCACTGCGATATCAACTTCCAGTTGTACATGTCTGGCAAGGACACCATTACCGGAACATTTCAAACCACACCAGGTGTACGAGAAGGGGGAATAGAGAGACCCAATCTAATCCTTTCCTAGACTTTACTTTATTCCTAGAATTTGTGCATATAAAGTGTGTTCCAATAACTTGTACCGATTTTAAATGTGAATTAGTTTAAGCGTCTAATGATTTTCTTCTTTTTCTTTCAGATTTAACAATTTAGTTCTTTGGCAATTTCAACTATGGAAAGATTAACAATCAAACAACGTGTTAAAGTTATCGAAGCCTATAACTAAAATGGACGTTCAAACAGAATTTGAATGAGACGTTTCCAAGTCGCATCATCTCTCGAAACAGTGAAGTAAATTGGCCACCATGATCGTGCGTCTTGACGCCTTTAGATTTATTCTTTGGGATCATCTCAAGAGTAAGTCAAGTCAACAACAATTCAACAGCTGAAGGATCAGATAATAAGGCATATTGGTGAGATCGAGAAGCAAATATGCAGAGATGTCATCAAAAATTTTAACCATCGAGTGGAGGTGTGCCACCGAAGCATTGGCGGACATTTGGGCGATATTATTTTTCACACATAATTGCTATGACATAAATAACATGATCCAATAGAGAAATAAATAATCACCAATAACACTGATTTATTTACTTCTGACTTTGATCCGTCTTAATGAAACACCCTTTAGAATGACAATGTAGAGTAAGGAGCATTTATCAAACAAGATGTAATTTCATATTAGAAATCCATACTATATCTCAAATGAATCAGAAAAAGGTAGTCATGCTTTTCCTCACGTGGTCGATATAATAATGATGTGGACTAAACTGATGACGTAGGTACCACATTTTCCCTATAAAATATCTCGAAAAAGCACCCCGCATCCTATAAAGCGAAGATCGTTGGCAGGTGTTATAGGCTAATTTTGTGAGAACATTACCTTCGGTAAAATTTACATATATTTATTACATCGGCTAGTAATGCATTCGTTAGGTTTGCCAAAAATTTCTCGTGCCATAAGAAATTTGACTTGACTGTATGAAAAAATAGTCCACACGTTATTGCCTCCCTTGTCGTCGCTCGGTTCAGAAACGGCCAACCATTCTTTATAAAAAAAGAAAACCTCCAATTTTTCTATCGTCCAAGATTTTGCCAGGCAATAATCCAGCTTTGTGACTAATCATTAGTTCACCATGAACCATCTTTACTTATATAATACTGTATTTTGATGGTTATCAGGCGCATGTTATTTCCTATAAAATATCTCCCCAAACTAACCTGCATTCCTATAAATCGAAGTCCGGTAACGAGAGTTATAAGTTAATTTCGTGAGAAAATTAATTTCGGTAAATCTTACATTGTAAACTTGTAATAATCATTACCGGCAATCTTAACAAGTTTATTATAAGATAAACTTGTCAAGATTGCCGTTAATGATGATTTCAAGCTATAATTTAGGGATTCAACTGTACGGTAAGCACAATCGTATGTTTTTAATCTACGCATAAATCAAATTTAACCTTATTTCTGTATTCAAATTGACATTTGTATAATTTTAAAATTAGTGTTACGTCCTGGTTTGTGATGTATTCGTCACAATCAGTATGGATTTCAGGCTGCAATAAGGTTAGAATTCAGTAGTATTATGCAAGTCTCTTCTAATTATTACATTCTAAATAGTTATCATAAATTTGCTATTTCTTCTTGGTCTGAATGTGTCATAATTACTCAGGGTTTCATGCTGAAATATGCAATTCAGTGGGTCAAATTGGGGATAGTGGGGAAGGCCATGAAGTACAAAGAAAATATTTTTCTCATTTTTTCTTTCAAAATTTGAGTGATGGCGTCTAATCCGCCGGTGCGTCTTATAAACAGCGAAATTCGGTATTCATAGAGTATTCTTACTTATCTTGAATATAAAATCGACATCCTCTACTCAAATTTCTGAGAAGTAGAACTGAAGATAAATCTTTTCAAAACAGAAACTCTAACGTGGAATTGGCAAAAAAAGCAGGGATGTCACATACCCTGAAAACTTATTATTGGGTTGGTGCATAATTTTCAGGCGTTTTTAAACATTATTTGAAATAAAAAAAAAAAAGAAACGTAACAATTCAACAATAACATTTTTAAATGATTATTCCGGAGCGCATGATTATCGACACGCATTTTTATAACCTGAAAATAAAATTCTATTTTTATTAGGTTGATGCAAAAATAATGACGTAATAATGTCGTTTTTTGACGTATTTTTAAGGTCAAAAAACGGCATTATTACGTCATTATTTTTGCACCAGCCTAATATTAACAAAAGTAAACAAAACAGCAATTTTTATTAATAAATAACTCGCCTACAAAAACGCCTGATAATTATGCACCAACCAAATAGTAAAAAAAATAGACACTTCAAATACCTCTGTGTATGGATCAGTTATAACAAATTAAGTATAGGTGATAAGTAAACATAGAATAGGCCGTGTTAAGGGGTTAGTTTCGCTTAACATTGCAAGTGCCTGCAAAAACAAACCGTTAACCTAAAAACTTGAGTCATATTCTTAAACAGCCTCGTCAGATCAAATACTTTCATATAGACGTCGTGCATGGCATCCGTTCAGAAATATCTAAACTGTCAGCTGAATATAATCACTTTCTATGGTCAAAGGTTAAAAATGGCTTTGAACGAATGAAACCCTGGTGAGGACCATCCTTCTTTGAACCGAGTGGTTCGGTGCTACAGAATCAAAAACATAGATCTGTACCAAATAATAGAAACTGCATCTTTTGGAGACTTTCAACAACAGTAACAACTAAAATGTATACCCAAAAAAGAAAATAATAACATTTTCAATATAAATCAAGATGTTTACATTCCGCTCCACTTCAAACAAAAGATTAGGAAGAAAGGCCCCGTCAATAATGAAAAGTGCAATAGCAGTTGCTGGACATGCGAAATCTATTTTCCTGAAAAATATTTAAATAAAAAGATTGTTTAAATATCAGTTGAAAATAGCACTGAAAATAGCTTGATCAATGAATGCCGAATGTTTCCTTATAAGAAAACGGCTATAATTACAATTATATCGATTATTTGTTCCTTCATTACGGGTGCTAGAGGCAAACACTTTCTGGGTTATGGCGTTATGCACTTGATAGTCAAGAATCCGAAGCTTTGAGCAACTTCAATGGAAGTTACCCTGTCAGTGTTTGTGTGAGTGCACACATTGTGATTCATATAGGTAAACTTCATTGCTATAAACGTTATTTTTAGAGGGTACACATATTTGAGTTTATATACTTGTTTTTCATTTTATTTTATTTTATTTTATTTTGAACAGTGATACCAACCTAGATCGAAAAGTCCCACAAAGGAAAAATTTTATCACTTGACAGGAATCGAAACTGTATCCCATTATCCGTCAGAGAATATGTTGCAAACAGATGATAAAGGGAATACAGGTTCGATTCCTGTCGGGAGACACAATTTTTGTAGAATTAATGTCGGATTAAAAAATCAATAAAAATTGTTATATTTCCGAACTGATATTTACCTGGTTCTTCTGAATCCAAAGGGTTGAAATCAGCTTGTGTCAATACTCCACGTGAGGGAAGAATGGAAAACAGAAATATATAAATGATCCCGGCAAATATTTTACTGGTTTTTGACCAGCACTGTAATAACATCTGAAAATAAAGGAAGTAAAGAGAAAAGAAATAAAATCTACAGTATTGATAACATCCAGCAATCTATACAAAAATGTTTGTAATGCTTGTCTTGTCTACGCAAGTCTTTTCTGTGTCATAGATGCCATTTAATTGGATTTCCTGTTGCTTCTAAAGATTCCCTTATCATCCTGTTCACACCCCTCCCCAGTCTTTTGAACAGAAATAGAGTTATATAACTTGTTTTCTGTTTAGGAATGGTTTTCCGGTTCCTTCTAAAGTCTACTTGAATTCTATACTTCTAACATCTCCGCCTAAACTCTGAAATTTTATTTGCTATGTATTTTGATTCATTTTTATTTTATTTTTTTACTTTTATTTTTCCTTCTGTTGGTTCGCCTATCATCCGATTCACACTGCTACCCGGTTTTTCCAAAAAAGTAGGGCATTATCCCTTGTTTCCTGTTTAGGGTTGGGTTTCCTATTCTTTATAAAGTCCTCTCATTCTCTTTCACTCCCAGTAGCCCCTTGCGCCTTCGTCGAATTAAGAATTGATTTTTTTTAAATTCATACCGAAGATAGAAAAAATAGCAGATAAGAAATTAGGAAACACACACTCATACGTTTCGTCCTCTAAGAGAATTGATCAAAGCAATGTAGGATTTATTTTGTTGCCCGTATTTATATACAAGAGAAAGGATGTCATTGGTCTATCAAGTCTTGAACGTTCATGAATGTTTGTTAGGTGGTTGAAAGGCCAGTTAAAACATGTGAGGGACACAAAGTGTCATAATTCAAAATCCGGTAAAAAGTAAGCGAGTAATATTCAAGAAATATTATGTTAATGATTATTGTTTAAATTGGGATTAGATTGTTATGGTTTGAGATAGACGTATGCGCTGTGCATCTTCAAAAACATGAGGTGACAGATTTAACTGATTTCTTTTGATTTCCAACATATTTGTAGTCGTGTATGTTGTCTTGGGAAAGTAGTAATTCTTTCAAGAAATGTGAGATTGGAAATAATATATATATATATATATATATATATATATATATATATATATATATATATATATATATATATATATATATATATATATATATATATATATATAATGGTGGTACTCGCTTGGAAATACCTTGGGTATTTCGACTTGTAGTAGAAGAAACCAGTACCCAAGGAAAAAATGAGGAATAAAAAAAAAGAAAGAGCCAAGAACATGAAACTAAGGCGAAAACAATCGTCCAGAGTTCAAGCTCAGAGTCCAAAGAAAAAAAAACTCCAAAACGAGTAAAAGCAACTATGTAAAGTGCTCAATACATGAAGTAGAGCACACCTGAGATAAAATGAGCCAGGCAAACCTAGCTATGTTCACGTAAACGGATCGGCAGGGTGATGTTGGCCCTACATTACCCTGATGATCCGTTTAGGTGAAACCTAGGTAGGTTTGCCTGGCTTATTAGGTTTATTTTATATATATATATATATATATATATATATATATATATATATATATATGAAAAGCATGTTTCTGCAGCTTATCAACACGTTGTTGGTTATTTAAAGCCAAAACATATGTAAGAATAATTCTTTCTCTTTAAATTTTTTTTTCTTTGTTATTTTCCCCGGTGTAGATTCTCTGATTTCTTATTCTGAGCCATTATACATTCCACCCACAGCCAATCCTAAATCACGCGTATAAATGAAAATGTCGCACTAGAGCATGATGATTCCTTTACTTGTGAAACACATCAAGCGTGAAAACTAGTTGATTTCTTAATCTACACAAACATAAACAATATTTACTCTCTCTCCCTTCTCCTCTCTCTTTCTCTTCTGTGAACCTAGTAATATTTTCAAAAGAAATTTAAAAACATGAACATAAAAGACAAATATATTGCAAGTTTAGATTTTTAAAATATTTATTAGGTTGGTGCAAAAATAATGACGTAATAATGTCGTTTTTTGACGTTAAAAATAGGTCAAAAAACGACATTATTACGTCATAATTTTTGCACCAACCTAACACATACAAATACTTAATTTTTAATTATGGTTAACGACCTTCCCGATGACATCAGCTCCCATCAAGGCATCTACATTAACGACACAACCATCTACTTCTGCTTTCGATAGTAAGGTTGATCAGTCCGACAAGGTCAAAACAGCACCCAATGTCCAAAGCGACCTCAAGTCCGTCGTTATCTGGAACAAAAGATGTCTTGTCAATTTTTAACTTCTCCAAAACTAAACTCCTCTCCACTAATCATCTGCGAGTGCCCTTTCTGCCTTCCATCAGTCATGGCTGATGCTAAACTCCAGGAAAGTGACTCATTGCGCCTTCTCCGGCTAACATTCTCAGCTGACACGAAGAGAAAAGACTAGATTGACTCCATTGCTGGGTCAGCAGCTAAGTCGGTCTACGAGACATTTTTCTCTCCGGAATTTATCTTGCATCTCTATGTCTACCATTCGTCCATGTTTAGAATATTGCTGTCGCATATGGTCTGTTACCCCTGCTGTTTACCTTGAGCTCCTTGATAAGATCCGAAAAAAGAATCAGCAATATTATTGGTCCTGATCTGGTGGCTCGGCTTCAATCACTTACCCACCGCCGTAACATTGTCTCTCTGTGTCTTATTTATAAATACTTTCATGGTAATTGTTCGAATAAGCTCTTCGCTATGGTACCTAGACTCTATGTATTTAAGCGCAGTGCTAGACTGGCGTCGACATCTCATCAATTTAGAGTTGAGTTGGTTAGATGCAACTGTAATTTCTATGCTAACAGTTTCTTTTCTCGCACTTCTCATTTGTGAAATTCCCTTCCCGCTCCATGTTTTCCAGCCAATAATCTGCAAAAATTTAAATGCAATGTCAATCGCTATCTACTGTCCTCCTGTTTACTCTTTTCTCTCCCGACTCATTAATGTTTCTGTTCTTAATTCTTCCATACCCTGTAACCCCATGCGTGGCTTTACCTAGTTGCTTGGGGGAGGGATATCGATTAAAAAAAAATCCCGTAAAGAAATGCCTAAATTTATTAAAAATACATCTAACTAAAACAAAATAACACTATCTCTTTCAACATAAAAATGTGCCAATTAATCTCTAATCAATGCTTTTCCATCTCCGATAAAAAAAAATTATAAACAGAAATTCGGTTTATCGATAGATTCCTCCTCTTAGCGGCTTTTTAGATTGTCCCTTTTTGGAATGTCTAGAAAGTGGTCCCTTGAAAAATAATTTACCATAAAAATTCTTCATATTTCAGAAACATATATGATACACTAATATCTATCCAAATGACACAATTTTATCCGACCTTGTTAATAAACTTCACAGCCCTGAACTGATTTTACTTCTGAATGTGAAATCAATAACACTCTGATCTTCCTAGATGTCATGTTACATGGAACTAAGAATTACCTTCAATTAAAAGTTTACAGAAAATCTACTAATAAGAATGACACATAAATTATTATTCTCACCACTGCAACAGAATAAAACCTGGAAGAATTATAGGATTTTATTTAAGAAACTAGAAGAAATATACATAGAAAACCCTTCCCAAAAGCTCCAATATTCTTACTATTTCATCCACAATAGTAAGAGAAAAGCATACAAAATCTACAACTGCAAATTACGTATTAACTCCTTAACATCTACTATCCAAAACAATTGATTCAATCTTAACAATAACAAAATATTAGGTTGGTGCAAAAATAATTTCGTTTTCTCACATAGTAACATATGTTAAAAAACGAAATTATTTTTGCACCAACCTAATAATTGTCACCACGTCCAAAAATATTATGTGTATGATCAGAACCAAAATTGTGCATAATAATAATATTCCTGAATTAGGTATATATATATAAATAAAGTAGGTATATATATAAATGAACTAAGTATACATAAAATAAGTATTCCAGAAGTAGATATATATAAATGAAGTAGGTATATATAAAATGATAATTCCTGAAGTAGGTATATATATGAATGAAGTAATATATATATAAAATAAATATTCCTGAACTAGGTAGATATATAACGGCTTAGTGATAGAATCCCCGATTGATGCCAATTCAGTCGGGTTTCGATCCTAGCTAGGGGCAACCGGACGTCTAGCCACACTGATGAGCTGTGATACAGCGAAACAGTCTGTCTGTAGATGCCAATATATATATGCTCCTGAAAAATTTATTTCGGTTGAGCTCTCTGGGGAGGAAGTGTGGGTTTGTAAACAGTGACTATTACGGCTAATAATGCATGACTCTTTGGTAAATCGAATCAAGTTCTCTGTGTGTTTTATCTAAAAATAAATACGCTTAAATTCACCTTCATCCCTGCCGTGCGCCAAGGGTTTAGTGGTAGAATCCCAGACTGACGCCAATTCAGTGATACAGCGAAAGTCTGCCGGTGGATGACAATATATATATATATATATATATATATATATATATAAATTAGGTATATATAAAATAAATATTCCTAAAGTAGATATCTATATATAAATGAAGTAGGTATATATAATTTAAATATTCCTGAAATAGGTATATATGAAATGAACCGTCGCAACTCTTCCTTACAATATATTTGGAAACTTGCAGAAATTTAAAAAAAAACTATCTATGAAAACGAAAAGAGTCTTATCCTTTATCAAATGCATTAGTCATAAACCAAAATAATAATAAAGAATGCCTTACTCATAAAAGAATAAAAAATTAAAGTATTTGTGAGTGCCCCTATTGAGTCTCGCCATAATGTTAACCTGAGCCCCGGATTTTTACAAATATCTCCTTTCCTAAGAGAAATACTTTTCTCTCAAGCCAACATACGTGACCATAAAAAAAATAAAAGTTAAAAGAAAACGATTGAAACAAAACTTTTATTATTTCAAATTAAAATATAATAGTAAATTATAATGACATTAATATAAAAAAGAAGTATAAAAAGAAATATATATATAAAAACAAATAGGAAATTTAAAAATTCAACAATAACGACATTTACTCACTTTCATTCATTAGACATTACCTTACATCACTTAGCATCTTCCATAGTTTAACTTGGCTGTCACACTTAGTTTTAAGACTATTTATGAGCGTTTCTAAATTTAATTTTTTTAAAACCTAACGATATTTGTACTTCTGTTTATAAATACATGTTGCAAAATAAAATCCTTATATTACCTAAATAAATCCCATCAGAAGATGAAACGCTTTGATAAAAAAGTTTTTCTTTTGTCTATTAATATTGTCTTTTCCCAGAAAAAAAATTGTTTATATCCTATTACATATATATATATATATATATATATATATATATATATATATATATATATATATATATATATATATATATTATAAGATAAATATTTTTTGCCATAAGTATATAATTATAAAATAAATACTTCATTGTTATGTAGAAAATAATATATTTTGAGTTAATAGCAAGAAAAAGTACAACTTCATTCGTTACCAAAATGGTTTCCGTTTTGAGTTTAACAGAAAATAATCCCTTAAGCTACAGACGGTTAAATGAATGAATAACTTAAAATTAAGCAGATATTTATCCAAACGCCGACCTCATTACAAAATGGGACACACGGTTGATCCCCAAACTAAGTAGTTTCTATCGCCTCTCTACTGTAGACATCCGGAAGATAAAGGTAGCGCCCTGTTTGGTCAAAATTCAGTCCTTTGGTGGTGAGACTGGAGTGACCTCTCTCGGTCGTAGACCTGGGCGATGGTATATTCAGGCTGTTCAGACTACATGACCCCATTCTGGTCGTACCGAAAAGATTCAAACGAATACAGAGCATTACATGTGGAGCCGGCTTGGCTACAGGAGTGGCTGGAAAGTTATCAGGGCATAACGAAGGGAAAATAGTCAAGTTAAGGCAGCTGGTTACCTCTTGATGAGCTTGAATGAATGGTGGAATGAGGTGTTGGAGACTTGACAAATGGACAAAAGCTTCTAAGGGATACATGGGATAGGAGATTATGGAGAGCCATAATCGCCCACGTCCTGAAGGGATATGGCACAAAGAAGGATATAATGAAGTACGGCATTAAAATAGTTGTATATATCAAATTGAATGCTATTTTTATTTCTTTCACTCTTATGTGCCAAATACAATGGGTTTTTAACAATTATGGCGTCGGAATAAACGCGGTCTTAATAAAAGGGGACAGAAAAAAATTAAAGGGCAAAATTAATGAATGGGGTGCAGGTGGCTCATGGGTATTAAATATAGTATGGTATGGTATAGCAGAGACATCAATTTGACCCTAATGATAACTAACACTTAATAGCATAGCACGAATCAAACGCAGTTGATTATGAAAATGTGTTATAAGCCACTTGCTTTGAAAATTAGCATTTATGTAACGTGTACTTTGAGGTCAACAGTGATTCATCACAAAGTTTCCTTAGCCAAAAGTTTCTATACAATTTCTCTTTCTCCAATCTTAGAGCGTTCTATTTTATTTTATTTCTAGTGTGAAGCGGTTTTTAGTTTTCATTACAACCAAATTATTTTACGCCTATTAACTTTGTTATTGCATAGGGATAGGTGCATATAGATTGGGTGATTGTTTTACGGCCCATCAAGTATTTTTATTTAATATTACATAGATACACAGTGATAATATGATAGATAGATAGATAGATAGATAGATAGATAGATAGATAGATAGATAGATAGATAGATATGAGCAGACTACGATAGATGAAAATAGATAGATGTAGAGGGAGAAAAAAGAATGAGAAAGATAAATATACAGAGAGCAGACTTAGATAGATAGATAGATAGATAGATAGATAGATAGATAGATAGATAGATAGATTTTACGGTATATCAACACTTTGTGGGTTATTTAAAGCCGAAATATATTTCGAATTTTAGGAGGTTGCTTACAACATCCGGTTCAACGCTACTTCAGACATCGAACAAGAACCTTTGTTTTCAGCGTAATTTGATCTTCGGCCCATATAGATAGAGACAGTGAGCATATCGAAATTGATAATGAATGACATCATACTATGATTTGAGCTTCAGGTCAAGGCCTACTATTCTTTTAGCGGGCAGTATATTTAAGTCATTGGTAGATTAAATAAAGTGGGGGAAAGAGGAAAACAGCCCAAGAAAATCCTTTTGCTTAGGGTTAATGATTAGGCTTGATATGGTCATTTATTCATATATTTACTCTTTTATTCACTTACGTATTTTATTTTGTATATTTTTCTTTCGTGTATTTTTCTTTGGTTGTAAGTAATTTGGTATTTGGAGTAAAGGTTATTACATTTAGGTTATGAGATTCTTTTCGGACTTTTAGTTATTATTTGGTCGTAGGTAGCATAGTAGGCATTTGTTTTGGTTACCTACAAACATATCATGTCCAAACATAAAAATAAAATCCCACTGCAGAGGAGAGCATAAGCATAAGTAGTTTGCGTCAAGGTTGAGACAATCATACTAGAATAGGCATGTCAAGGCACAACGGTCTCTGCACCTTAAGTATCATCTAGAATCCCCCCCGTAGTCTTCCGAGACTAACGAATCGTTATATATATAATACTACATGTGGCTATTGCTAGGGAGGCACAATGGAGTAATGGGTAGCGGTTGGGATTAAGTAATCGAAGAGCCGAGTTCGAATTTCAGTCGAATCCTTTACATTCACTTGCGTGCTAATACCCTTGGGAAATGTATGAATTCTCTTCTTTTATGGATGGCAACTGGTCTAAATACTAAATAAACTACTGCGAGAAAAAATCTGCCTCGTCAGTCATGTATCAAAAGATGAGAGCTTAATCGTGTATCACACATGACACATAACTGACTGACTATTGGTATATCGGCTGCTCAATCTACTCGCCTATATTTGAAATAATTCGATATTCTGTTGTTACACTAACAAGAGGCATTGATCGATGCCAATAAGCGAACATACAATCATGTTAACAACATAGCAAGTGGATAACCTTTTAGTTGTGGGGATACTGCTGCCAATACACTGCTTGTTATTTCTTTTTATACCTTGTTAGCATTCTTTAGATATTTGTACATTTAATTATGTAAAAACTAGAGTTTTTTCTTGCATATGAAAACGAGTTCCAGTGAAATTGCAAATTACTTACATATAGCTGTCATTTTCTCTTTTCTTTCATTCTTATTACGGGACGGATCGGGTTAGCGTTCATTACACATACTTTGATTTTAATGATTTATGTTTGGGGATTTATGTCTATTCTTGTTTGTATCTTACAAACTTATATACAAAAGCAATACAAGTTTTGTAAAGAAAATACATAATTTCGTTAGAGCGTGGAGAATCTAATTATATGTGTGTGTGTGTGTATAACCAAATTCAACTGATCTGATTTTTTAAATATATAAGTGTGTGTGTTTGTGTTAAATAGAATTAATTGTTTAGATAAAAATCCTACATTACTCATGCAGAAAAATAACCAATACAATTGTAAAATTATTTAAATATGGCCATCATATGTTTTTTTTTACGTCTTGACAGGTGTGTTAGCTTAATTCAGACATATTTTAAATTTTTAATTGATTGAAAAAAAACTTTCTTGCATGCAACAAAAGAATTAAATGTGTGCATTAAAATATTGCAATATTTTTTAAAATGACCGTCATTTTTTACGGAATGGGTCGTGTAAGCTTTCTTTGGATATTTTTAATTTAATGATTTAGAAAGCCGAACTTTTTCTTACATTCAACAATAGAATTAATTTTGTAGATAAAAACAATAAATTAATCTTGCAGAAAATATAAAGAGGGAAAACTTTTTTAAAATTATTTGAATATCACCATTTTTTGACGGTGTGATTAAACTAAAATCTCTAACATATGCCAGATCATTGCAGTTGAGAACTTATTTCCTACTGTGATATATCGTAGCAAGCTGAATAATAAAATTCTATTTTCGAGTTAACACATTTTAAGGAAACCCTGTATTTGTGACAAGTCGTTAATTTCAGTGATGCAATTCCTGAGATAACATTTTATACCGTGCAACCTGTCACCGGATTTAAGGTATGAAACAACAAAAGTATTTCTGTTCTGGCTTTATTTATTTATTTATTCTGCAAGAGATGTTTTAGTGGATCTCAGTGACTCACCTATTAAAACTTCATGATAAATGCAGGGGTAGAAATGTAAAAGCCAGTAATTTGCGTTGCCGGTAATATGAATAAGAATGATTACATAGAGAATAAAATAAAAATAAAAGAAAGGGGCGGGAAAGTAATATAAAATAGCGAATCAGTACCAAATAATAAAGAGGGCTCGTGTTTAAAAATAAAAATAAGAAGAGTAAAGCAGTAGGTGGTTAATTGCATCAACAAAGGACCTATGGCAGATTTTAGAAGATGGACGATATATATATACATTGCAATAACAAGCTGATACGGAGGAACTTCCAAGACCGCCATTTAAAATTAAATCAAGATGCATTCATGATTCTCAACGTGGTCGGTTCCCGTACGATCACCAAAGTTAAGCAACGTCGACCCTGGTCAGTAGCTGTATGATTGACAGCGTGGAAATATTAAGTGCTCTAAAGCTTGAATATGCGATTGGTGTAATTGATAATGCTTTCGAATTGTTAAACGGAGAGCTGAGTTCCAATTCCAGGAGGGTTCGTTATATTCACTTACGCGCAAATAACCTTGGGAAAGCTATGAATCCACCTCTACTCCCTCCAGGTACGGGTCAGTTAGTAAGACTTGTATCACTAAATCATTCTTATCTCAAAAAATTCTTTCAAAGGCTAAGCAAAGTATTAAGAATCAGAAACATTTCGTTAGAAACAATGAAAAGAATACTGAAGTGTTACGTGATAGCAGTCCTCCATTATGGCAGACAGCGCTGGACAATCTCCTCAAAGATGAAGAAGAGACTTGAAACAATAGAAAAAAAGAGTACTGAACTGTTACGTAATATCAGTCCTCCTATATGGCAGTGAGTGCTGGACAATCTCCTCACAGATGAAGAAGAGACTTGAAGCAACAGAAACAAAGAAAAGAGTACTGAACTGTTACGTAATATCAATCGTCCTATATGGCAGTGAGTGCTGGACAATCTCCTCACAGATGAAGAAGAGACTTGAAGCAACAGAAACAAAGAAAAGAGTACTGAACTGTTACGTAATATCAATCGTCCTATATGGCAGTGAATGCTGGACAATATCCTCACAAATAAAGGGACTTAAAGCAACAGGAATATAGCTCTGCAGAATGACGCTATGGAATGCTATGGAATTAATATGAGCAACGACGAAGTTTTAGCGTAAATGGAAACAAAAAGGAAACTTATACTTAACATCAGGAAGAGAGAGTTGACATTTCTAGGGCACAAAATTAGGAAGGAGGGCTTGGTGAATTTGACACTGACAGGACATAACGAAGGCAATAATGACGGGCCACCTACCTGATAAGCTTGAAGGAATGGCGGAACGGGGAATGGGTGGCTTGACAAAAAGACAAACGTTGGTAAGGATATGATGTTGTGGAGAAGCATAATCGCCCATATCCTGAAGGGATACGGCACAAGGGGCTTGGAATTTTGATACTCACAGGACAGACTGAAGGCAAGACGGACAGAGGAAAAAAACGCATAGCGAGCTTGTGCAAATGGATGGCAAAACAGGGGTCAGGAGAGATAGCAAAAAGACAAAATAGTTGAGTGGCATGCTCGCTCACGTCCTCAAGGGACACGGCACATAGAAGAAGCAGAACTGACAGGAAAGTACGAAGCCGAGAGAGGGTTCCACAAGCGAGAAGTGCAAGAAACCAATCAGCATAGACCTTAAGGTGACAACTATTAATTTCAACAATGAAATTATGAGACCTAGATGCCAATCTAGTATTGCACTAACATTTGAGAAATTTAAGTGCCAAATAGAAAAGTTCATCAGAATAATTACCGTTGAAATAATTATTTTGACATTTTTATGGCTGAAAGTGACTGAAACCGAGATGCCAGATCGGAACCGATAACGTTGCAGATTCTTCTTTGGAGTTTGTCAAGAATCTCTAGATATATAGCAGAAGCATCAAACCAGATTTTGCAGCAATATTAAATGAACGGTCGAATTATATATATATATATATATATATATATATATATATATATATATATATATAAATGTACAATATAGGTTCTTGCGAGAAAAATTGTTTAAAACGGTATAGTGAAGCAACTTTTCGAGAAGCAGACTTGGTAAGTGATTCAATATTACACTTCATGTTAGTCGAAAACGTGAGACCAAGCAGGTGCAATGGGTTGCTATACTAGAGGTTAGCATCAGCCACGCTCGTAGAAGGTAAAAATGTCTTTTAAAGATGATTAATAGAGAGCAGTTTCGTTTTGGAGGTATTAAAATTCATAAGACATTTTTTTACCCCATTTGACAATCGATTGAAGGCCATTTTCGAGACCATCTCCTAATTTGCTTTTATGGAACATTATAAGATTTATATATAATATAATAATATTTTAATAATATTATCTAAATATGTTCTATTTTCACATGTGTATAAAATAAATATTTAAGAAATAATAACATTTAATATTATGGTTAAATTAAATATAATATATATAATTATATAATATACGTATCATATAAACAATATACAATAAAATAATATTTTAATGATATTTTAATGTTTTTTTTTATTTTAAGAGGGGCATAAAATATTTAAATAATATTTAAATAATAAAATATAATATTATATGTTAATTATATATATAAAATATATAATATTCATAATAATAATATAATAATAATCTATCTATATTTCTCATGCTGTCTGTCTGTGTGTCTGTCGTGGGCGTTGTTACCTCGCCCAGGCCGCATTTCTCACCCGATTTCGATGTGGTTTTCACCACAAGTTTGCAAATGGCTGCCGTAAGGACATGACGGAGGCCTATTTTTGAGTTCGGAATCAGGCTCCGAAAAAATCGATAATCGAAAAAATCGATAATCGAAAAAATCGATAATCAAAAAAATCTGCTTACAGAAGGAATGATCGCATTTCAACCAAATTTGACACCCTCTTAGAGTCTATCATTAGAAGTGGTGTCCAGAAATTTCATGGCCACTGACCCCTAAACAGCGCTGAAAATCGATATAACCCAAAAACCGATGCGCTCAGATTGCGCCTGAACCGCATGTCGGTTTTTAGCGAAAACCGACCGGATATATGAGGAGGCCATTGGGAGTCACCATGTGAAGTTTCAACTCTGAGCGACCCTCAAACAGAGTGCAAATCGACAATCGGTCAACCCTTAAAAATGTCTTTTTCCGGTTGGGTATTTCCTAAATGCGCATTAATTTAAGGTGACGCTATGCGCGGGAAGAAACAGGTCAGTGCGTGCAGTGGAGTGGAAGAAAACATTTGACCTCAAATTCTGGAATGCGTGCAGGCCATTGAAATTCGGCTTTTTTATCCCTGCTACCAGGCTCTGACTTTGAGCCACAAATGACATATTCGACTTTGTCAACACTTTTGCTTTAATCGTCGCATCTTACCAAAATAAGCACTTCCTTTATTCGCGTCTCTACTGAAAAAAACCGCATACGTGCTGAGTGAAAATGGTTCCGCCCTCAGCAGTCCATTTTCCAATTCTTTAAACCTTTTCCCCTAGCCCAGGCCGCATCCCAGACCTGACATAGTTCAGTTTTCCTATTAGACAGTTAACTACTGTCACAAGTTACTTCTCTTCTGCCTTTACTACGCGACCCAGTACACTTCGATTTGAGTGGTAAAACTGAGGAAGCTTCTCGAGGAGAAACTTTACTCGATTACGTTGCAACAACATCTAACTGCTCACGCATTGTGATGCTGATTGTGGAAGCAGCAGCGCCGTCTTTTGGGCAAAAGCGTCCCTTTTTTGCATTCAGCGATTGGTTTCATACGAAAAGATGTCTCAAGATTTGATTTTTTTTTGTGTTCAGCTATGTCTCTATTCAAAACCACAAATCCAGCATTCAATATGTTTGATTTGGCAGGGGCCTCAATTTTCTTGCATGGAAGGGAAAAATGGAATGGAGTTTTCTGAGGACTTCAGTGTAGACCACATTTTCAGCTTTTTGTGAGGGTGAATAAAGGAACACATCATCATGCCTGCCGACTCGAGAGCAGGCTACGTAAAGTTGGCCCTATGAGAAGCACTGCTACTCTAAGTGTACACCAGTGACAGACAGTGTTTGTCCTTGGGCCTTATTAATTTTCATAGCAAAACAGGTGCGAATGGGAATGGGGATCTTCTGAAAGTGAAGGGTACATCGGCATCTGATGGATACAAATACATCTTTGGGATAAGCACTTGCTCCCCTTTACCGCATTACTGTGAAGCATTGAACTCATCGCCAACTAATGTATAGTTACAAGCATCAATTGTCTCTCCTCACATCACCATACCATATGTACAGAAATGAATGACCGCGACCAGATTACGGGCCCTTTCAAAAATGCATGCGAGACCCCTTCGTGCAGCAAAAAATCGATAAAAAGCTCCGGTTCGACCCTGCCATCAGCTGTCAGTTTTTGACTTTTTTTCACGCCCAGGCTGCAATTAACGTCAAATGTCGATTCAACTTCCAACATTTACGGCGTCAATTCGTAACGGAGACAGATTTTAAATTTGGACACAAGCTTTCAAAAAATTGGTAAATCGGCTGGTACTCCGATATTTGGGTGGATTGCATTCTAAAATTTCGGGCGTTCTTCACAATTCAACCAAAAATTCCTACGCGGCCCAGTTAGAGGTGCCTTGCATAGAATGCCGTGTGACCCCGTCGTGACTCAAAAATCGATACAAACCTACTTGCTGACCATGACCTCAGCAGTCCATTTCCCACTTCTTTAAACTTTGCCCTTTCTCCCAGGCCGCATCCCAAATCCGATATTTCAATTTACGTCATTGTATCATGCCGAAGCCCGATTTTTTATTTGGGAATCAAACTTTGTAAAAAAATCGATTAACTTACAGGTGATACGGATTTTGGACGTTTTAAGTTAAATGTCTCGCCTGCACTACGCGGCCCAGTACATCTAAGCTTTTCACCTCATCTTGGACTCTGTGCAGTTGACTTCGCGTTGTTAAACACTTTTGAGCTCTTTTTATTTGAACTTAAAATCGGATCAATGTATGTTTTCCAAAGTACCGGGTTAACAAAACAAGGGCAACAACAACACCGCCCAAGTCTCAATATTTCAGGAAACTGGGTTGGGTGTGAAAAAGTATTTGTTGTTAACATTGTATTTTCATTCGGTTTTTCGAGTTACGAGTTCTTTTTTAAAGCTGATCGTTTTGTGTTCATTTTGTTTAGTTCTTTTTTCGTAACAGATTTAATGTTTAGTATAGAGCTTAGAAAACATTCTCATTGTGAGATAGGCAAGAAGTAAGGTATGTAGCAACCTCAGCACGGCAAAGGGCACTCCTTTAAAGGCAAGGAAGGGCAAAAATATTTTAAGTCAAATGATAGCGATTGCTGTATGAGTCGTACGATTTTTGAATCAAGCACGGCAACGCCGGGCCATGCTGCTAGTACTTAATAAAATTTTAATAATTATATTTAAATGTATTTTTTAAAAATGAGTATAAAATATCTATATTTAATAAATAATAATATTTAATATTATACATTAGTAATATATAATTATGTATATAATATACATAATATGAATATTAAATATAATTATATATGTTAAGAATAACAATAACAGTTTGTTCATATCTATATCAGTCGTTTCTATCTATCTATCTATCTATCTATTAGATGAAGTTCATTTGCCCGCTGTCGCTGCATAGGGCCAAATCCTTTCTTTTTAAGGTTCTGCGTTTTTGTACAAGTATAGCAATAAGAGAATTCTTTTTTACTGGTAGATTTTCCGTGAATATGGCATGAACTATATTGTTCAATAATTACAGTAATGTCACACTTATTATCCGAGAGTTGCACGTTGGATCAGTTATTTTAATTTCAAAAAAATTCCTGTATTGAGTTAAAAAAAAAAAAAAAAACATTAAACAAACTTTCATTAATAATGCCTTTTTCCTAATTACATCGCTGATGAACAAATCAGACGACCTATTAGAAACATTAGCATAAATCAAAAAGAACATAATACTACCTCAACATATCACTATATCGCAATCAAATGCATTCTAACTGCAAACAAGTTTTAAAAATCCTTAAAAACGCATAAGCACTAATATATAAACTAATTATATACTATACTAAATTTAATACAACCAACTTAACCATCCGCAATAACTTTTCTCCTTCAACTAGGGTTTTGCAAAAGACCAATAATGTATATCAATTTAAATGCCCTTTGTATCTCTGATAAAATAAAAAAGTATGTATATATATAACGACAACAATATAAACAAGATATCTAAACAGTGATTTTCTTAGATGTGTCACGAAAGAATGGGGCACCCAGTGAGGATCGAACTCAATATTCAGTCGTAATTATTCTAGCGAGACAAGCTTGCTAACCATTACATCACCTCGAGGTGCCCAGTGATTTTCCAAGCATAGCTTAAATGTGGCACATGGCCGAAACTAGGGGGTACCCAGTGAGAAACGAACTCACTATTCAGTCGTAATTGTTCTAGCGAGACAAAGCTTGCATTACACCTTGAGATACTCAAATGATTTTTTCTAAGCGTAGCTTAGATGTGGCACACGGCCGAAAGTGTAGAGCACCCAGTGAAGATCGAACTCACTTTTCAGTCGTAATAGATCAAGCGAAGCAAGCTTGTTAACCATTACACCACGTCGAAGTGCCCGCACTAAATAAGGTTAGTTATGAGTATAGCAACAATGTTTTAAAATGTCTATAATAGCAATGTTTTTAAAATGCTTACATTATAATTATAAGAAATTACAGTTATATAAATTAGAGTTACCTCCTTTAGATAAAAACATGGACAAACATATTTTAACAGTTAATTTTTAAATGAATTATAACAGAGCGCGTTTCATGTGTATTCACAAAAAATCAACACTATCATTTACATTAAGTTTTTGTCTTAGCAATTCACCCCTGAAGATGGTCTCGGGTGAGATTGTAAGTACTTGACAAAATAAAAGAAATGGAAAAAAAAAGAACTGCGGCCCCTTCCTTAATGAATTTAATATCAACAGTAAGAAGTCGATCTGAGAATTCGTGAGGAATAAAATAAAAATAGATAGATAAATATGTCCACATTTTTCAACCAAACATTCTTGAATGAAGATATACTGCCTAAATATATACATGTGTGTGCGTGTGTGCGTGTGTGCGTGCGTGTGTGCGTGTGTATTGTAAACATTTTGCATTGTAAATATTCTTCATAAACAGATTATTGATTTTATGACTGGCTTGATTTTAAAATTATGTCATATTTGGACATTAATGAAATCATTCAAATCTAGTTTTCACCATTTTACTGTTGAACTAGCTACATGCAACCGTCTCTTCTATTCTAACAGTTTTTGGTTCGCACTTCTCGCCTGTGGAACTCCGTTCTTATTTTTCTTGTCCTCTTCACGGATTTAAATGCAACAACAATCACCATTTTCTGTCTTCCTGAAACTTGTACCTTACTAAAGTCTATTCATTTTCTTTCAGTCCTAATAACTACACTGTGTCTCAGTGGCGTTATCGCCTTGCTTGGTGTGACATGATTAAAAAACATCTAAGTGAAGTAAAGTCTGAACATTGAATATTCTATTCCTTTTGATGGGATTGCGTTAACATAGAAATAACAAGCCACCAATTACGATGGAAGGAGGAACTTTGTGCAAATGAATAATTTCACAGTTATTTATTTCGTTGGGTATTGTCGGAAACATCCTTTCTGGGTCTCTTCAGAACGTGGATGATCATGGCTCTCCATAACTTCCTATCTTTTGTAGCTGTTTGTGATCGTTTTTTACTACTCTCACTTCTGCCAGCCATTTACTCAAGCTCGTTCGGATGGTTACTCGCTCTGTCCCTCTTGCCTTCAAAATATCCTGTGAGTGTCAATTTCTCTAAGCCTACATTCCTCAATATGTGACCCAAAAATATAAACGGTTGCTTCTGAAGTGTCCTTTTTGTGTTCCCATTTTCCTTAAAACTTTCTCGTTGCTTACATGTCCCAGCATCCATCTTATAGAATCACATTATTGTTGTCTCAAGTCTTCTCTTCATCTGTGAAGAAATTATTCAATATTTATTGCCATATAGGAGGATTGATATTACATAGCAGTTCAGCACTCTTTTCTATGTTTTAATGAAATTTTCTTGTTTCTTAATACTTTGCTTACGGTTTGAGAGGCATCTTTTGCCCTTCCATTATGCTTTCGGATTTCCGTGACACACTTTCCAAGATTTTTAAATCATTTCCCACATATTTAAATATCTGCAATTCGTAACTGGCATCTTTGGCTATTCCTCTTGCTTAGAACGATACATTCTGTCTTCTTATAGTTGGTAGTTAGTCCTTTCTTCCCGCTTGCCTTTAATACTTTGTCTAGGAGTTCCGGCAGTTTTTGTTCTTTGCCTGCTAGAGACACTCAATGAGTAAATTGCAAAAAATAATTATTTTATGCGTACCAGAAATTTCAAGCCTCTTTTTCTGATTCTAAGTTCAGTTGTTCTTCTGGTTTTTAGGGTCTATCATAATCTATCTTAATCTATCTTAATTTATCATAATAATCTTCAATACCACTTTATTCCTCTCACGCCCATGTCACTCACCTCATACAGTAATAAGCTACCTTGGCCCTTGTATTGAATAAGCCGCGTTTCCTCGTTTGTATCACAAAAAAAAAATTCAGATATGAGTAACGAGAAATCTTTAAGGAAAATGGTAACAAAAAGGACGCTTATACTTAAAATCAGAACAAAATTTGTCAGACACATGATGAAGAAAAAGAGCTTTGAGAATGTGATACTTAAAAACATATTGATGGCAACCTGCCTAACGATCTTGTTTTAAATGAATGTCAAATCAGGGGGAAGGAAAGCAAACATTACTCTAAGCGACAAAGAACAGAATGTTGTGGAGAGTCATAATCGACCACGTCCTAAAAAGACGCGTTAGAAGAAAAAGAAGTTTATTCTATTTTTGATTTTCTTTAATATTTATGGTATTTTCAGTATGTTTCTGTTGTCGCAATTCTTCTATTCATCGGTGAGCTTATCCAGCATCCACTGCTACATAGGAGGATTGATATTACACAGCAGTTCAGCATGATTCTTTTTTTTTAAATGAAATTTCCATTTTCCTAATATATAGTTTAGCTTTTTGAAGGCTTTATTTTCTGTATTCTAGTATGCCTTTGGATTTCGATTTCACATATTAGACGCGAACTAATAGGTTTTAGGACATGACCAGTCATTTCAGTCATATCTGCTGTTCAGTGTGGTAATTGCTTTGAAAGCAAAAATCGTATCCATCTTTGGGTAAAAATCATCAACTTTTCTTCATACTGAAATCATAGATTAAAAAGTATGGTGCACCGGATAGCGGCTCAGAACGAGAAATTAGAGAGCCAAGTTCGCATTCCGTGTTACATTCACTTTCCTGTAATATATACATATATATCCATGGATATGGGTAAAACAGTAAACCAGACTGGATTCATTAGCCTTGGTTAGAATCTAGTCTAGGAGAAGAACTATGAATTCAAAACTATATCCAGCACTGCCCAAGCACATACTTTACAGCTAATGAAAATGATTTCTTTCTTGTTTTATGTGCCATGCGCCCATAAGACGTAGGCGAACATGGCCCTCCACATCTTGTCGCTTGTAGCTATTAATATGTTTTGTCTTTTTATTATTTCTCCCAAATCCTATTCAGCCATTCATTTGCTCCAGCTTATCAAGTATGTTACGCCCGGCTTTCCTCTATCCCTCTTTCCTTGTACCTGTCCTGTGACTATCAGATTTTCCAAGCCCTCCTGTCCCAGTAATTTCAACTGCCTCTTCCTGATGTTATGCTTTCTTTTTGTTTTCATTTTCTCCACAACCTCTTCGTTTCTCACATATTCGAACATGGTATCCTCAGCATCCTTTTCTAGAACCACATTTCTATTACTTCAAATCTCTTCCTCATCTTTGAGGAGATCATTCGCTGCCGTACAGGAGAACAGATATCACGTAACAGTTCGGCAATCTTTTCTTTGTTTCCAACGGAATTCTTCTGTCTCTTAATGCTAGTGATTAGAAAATCACAAAATCCTAAATTTACTTAAGGAAAAAATACGACCCAACTGTTAAAAATAAATTATTTTAATAACCCTCATAAGCAACTGAAGATTTGTATTTAAAATGTAAAATTACAGATATGTATTTAAAATGTAAAATTACAGATATGTATTTAAAAATGGACATCTACACTGATGTTTTACTATTTATTGTTTATTTTTTCTTTTTTGTCGTTTATTTTTTGTTTTTTGTCGTTTATATTTAAATTTTACGTAAGAAGAGCGTAACTAGGACAAGATCTTTATTCTTGCGTTATTAGTCAATGATTTACAAGTTGCTAGGTATTGTTGAACTATAAAAACAACTAATTTTGTCCAGTGAATGTAAAATGATCTAATGATAGAACTTAACACCGACAGAGAAGAAAATCTACATTAAAACACAGTAACATGTATGTTTTATAACTTAAAAGTCATTTCAAAATCTACATACGTTAATGAATAAACAGAAGAAAACAGGGATTAAGGGAAATAAAAAAAAACAGAAGTACATAATACATAAACGTTTATTTTGACTTTTGATGATAATAACGAAAGAAAAACATTTATATTATATATATAATAAGATAAATTACAAATATATATATATATACATATATAGAGAGAGAGAGAGTTAGAGTAGAGAGATAGTAAATATATGTATATGTTAAAGTGCATGTATATAATTGTGAATTCTCACAAGTCTGTCTAGTATATCTAGATAGATATATGTGTTTATGTGTGCATGTATGTGAATATAAGGGCATGCCAGATTTATACAGTTAATCAAATATAAACTAATTCTGTGTTAAACTGATAGATAGATAGATAGATAGATAGATAGATAGATAGATAGATAGATAGATAGATAGATATGTGTTTGTTAATACATAAATTGGGCCCATACACTTAGAAAGAAAAAAATCAATTACGATTTTTCATACATCATTTTGATGTTCGTTAAGAAGTTAAAAACCATTATCAGATATGGAAAAGTTTTATGATTTATATAATTTTTCTGATATTTGACTAAGTTATGTAACACTCGTAGCGGAAAAATGTTTAATCGAAACTTACCTTTTAAACGTCTCTACCTGAACGTGTGTGATGTCTAAAATTATATCGCTACACTAAGGACGCACCCAACAGGTACTGGCTTTTATAAAGCAGTTGTCTAACCTCAATTCCCCTGGTAGAGTGGCTTTCTATTTCAGGGCAGTCATGCGTTTCGTTTATTTCTCTCTTTTCTCTTTCTTTCTTTTTCTTTCTTTCTTTTTACTTTCATTATTTCTTTTTCTTTCTTTCTTTTCCTTTCTTTCTTCTTCTTTTTCCTCTATTAGATTTTCTCCTTTTTAATTTCTATCTCCCTTTCTTTGCCGTTTTTTTTTTGTATCTTTTTTGTAATTTGACTATCTTTCTTAATTTATTTATTTATTTATCTCTTTCTTTCGTTCGTTATTTTCTTTTTTTTTTTTTTCGTTCTTTTTTATCCTCTTCTTTTTTCCTTTTAGTCCCAATCTTTTCTTTCTATTTCTCTCTCTTTCTTTCTATCTTTCTTTCTATCTTTCGTTTTCTTTCTTTCTATCTTTCTTTTTCCTTTTTTTTCTCTTTCTTTCTCTTTCGCTCATTTTCTTTCTTTTAATTAATTGCAAAAATACTTAGTGTCCATTTTTATAAGGGTCTATTTTTCCTAACAATATTTCCTATTATCAGTTGTTAATTGTTTATTACAAAATTATTAATGTGTAGCGCCATCTCATGTTAAAATATACATATATGCACTTTATGTTTATATAAGTGGACATTGTATGTTTACATATAAAAGTGGACAGTGAAGTCAACATCCAGAGGCAACACCTTGTTTTATGTTTAAACGTAATCGTCAGGCAATCTTTTCTTCTTTTTTTTTTTTTTGTATTTACATACGTTCTATCCTTGATAATGAACACTTTGATCCATAAGTATAGCATAACTTAAAACACTGTAACAGCAAAATTGTCCAAATCGTGTAACAGCATAATTGTCCATCCCACAAAATGTTTAATATCTAAAAAACACTAAACTAATTGAGTTTCTTTTTTTTTTTTTTCAGGTTTTCGGATAAGACGTTCAGCCATCTTGACACCATTTTTCGTAAGAATCAATGAAAATCCCTTTGAGTTATTCAGGTAAAAAGGGATCATGTTAAAATTGTTTTGTGTCAGCCCCACTGTCTTTCCAACTGAGCAATGGTGAGAAGAAAAAGATCATTCCGACCTTCAGCAATGGTACCAACATTCATAGTTTGGATTCTATCTTTAAAGTTCATTCAACTACCATCAAGATAATGGTGAATAAGTTTTAAAAAGAGGGAACAGTACAGAGGAAAACTGGATTAGGAGGTCACAACAGCAAGATGGATCGTTATTTCAAAAGAGCTAAAGAGATCAATTAGAAAAGATCCATGGTTTGGCATGTGAGAGAGGAGTTTCAGCTATGACAGTCCAAAGAGAAGTAAAAAAAGAATTGATAATGAAATCGTACGTGAAACGTTTGAGGCACCTTGTTACACTAGTACAGAAAGTTAGAAGATTAGAGAGGGAGATTATCTTAAATAAGTTGGAAAAGGATTCTACCATTATATATATATATATATATATATATATATATATATATATATATATATATATATATATATATATATGAACTTTATTTTAATCGTTGGTGAGCTTCTGATTCTTAGCTATGATTAATTAATGATGAACATGTCATTTTCATTATGATCGATTTTATCACGATTATTCTGTTAAGCTTAGAGAGTAATTATAGATTCTTATTGCTCAAAGTAGAGACCGATAGTGTTATAAAAACCTCAGAGAATTGCAGTGAGATATCTTTAATCATTCCTAAGATATAACGGTTCAAATCTTAATCTAACAATTGGACAATTTTGCGGTTACACGATTTGGACAATTTTGCGGTTACACCCGGTATATATATATGACTAAGGTATATTTAAGCAGCAAGTATTCATCAAGAATAAGTTTTATTAAAAAGAATTGACAAGGTTTGTCTGTTTAATTTTTTAATTATATTTTCGGATAAGGTGTTGAGCTTTACGCTCGAAGTTGTGGATAAACTGTCCGAAATTCATATTTTGCTATTCTTGTTAAAGAACTTTCAACTTTCACGGTCATTATCAAGACTCAATACGGTATCTGTGTGGTACTTAGAAATCTTTTGTCTGCATTCTGGTATTCTTTGGGAAGCTGGACGTTTGAAATGATCTAGCGTGACGTCATGTGTAACGACTTTGGGATCGAGGACGCAGAAAATTAATGCAATTTTATTTATTTTATTTTAATTATCTATTAATGTAATTATTTTTTATTCCTTCAAGCTCCACAAAGAGTGCTACAAGCGATAATTGCGGGCTGGGGTGGGGACAATATATTAGCATAGAACATTCAGTTGCGACTAACAATTTCAACAGTGAAATTACGAGATCTAGTTGTCAATTTAGTCTTCTTTTATGTGCTGTGTGCCTTCAGGGCGTAAGTAATCATGACCCTCCACATCTTCCTATTACTTATAGCTCATAGTATGTTTTGTCTTTTCGTTATTTCTCCCAAACCCTGTTCTACCATCCATTTACTCAAGCCCATCAAGTATATAAAATGTTGTTTCCCCAGTTCCGCTTTCCGTCTACCTGTCCCTGTGAGTATCAGTTTTTCCAAACATTCCTTCTTGATTACGTGTCCTAGAAATTTCCATTGCCTCTTCATGATGTTAAGTATAAGTTTCCTTTTTCTTTCCATTCTCTCCAAAACATCGCGTTGTTCGGCCCATGGCATTCTCAGCATCCTTCTGTAGAACATTTCCGTCGTTTCAAGTGTCTTCTTCAAATTGTCAAGCTTACGCTGCCATACAGGAGGACAATATCACATATATTGTTTAAAATTTGGTATATTTATTGGGGAAGAGTGGTTGGACAGAATTTGTAGAAATAACATGATAATGATTTGAAGCATGACACTGACAAGCACCATTATTGTTGGTTTGTAAATCTGCACTATATATATATATATATATATATATATATATATATATATATATATATAATTATTTAATTAAAAATATGATTCCAACTCGCTACATAAGAGATCTCATGTTTCAAAACAAGAGCCGAAAACTTCAAAATAATATTTGAATTAACTTGAGTTAAACCAGTTTACCAAACCAGTTTCTTTCCTATTTTCTACAATATTTTCACATTTATATATATATATATATATATATATATATATATATATATATATATATATGAATATCACTCTCTAAACATCGACTACGAGATGTCAGTGACATGAATCTATAATCTCTCTGAATTACAGGTACTTTATTACATGTAAGAAAGTGGTCATGCTCAAAATATTATTTTAAATAATCTACAAAGGGTTCATAAGCCGTAAATAAAAGAAATCAAATCAAATCCTGAAGGTTATCTGGGTCTAAAAATACCTGAGGAAGATCAGAGAGCAAATTGTCCAAAACGTTGCGGTAATAACAACAAATATGATTTCCTCATTACAAAAAATTCAGACAAGTTATTCAGGCAAAATAACTTATCATTAAATAATAAAGATTACAGTTTATTTATGTATGCATGGAAGTATGGTAATATATATATATATATATATATATATATATATATATATATAATTATTTATTTAAAAATATGGTTCCAAGACGCTACATAAGAGTTCTCATGTTTCAAAACAAGAGCCGAAAACTTCAATATAATTATTTGAATTAAATTGACTTAAAGTAAGCTCTGTCCCATCTCCAAGCGAAATTTATTTTGGAATAACTTATTTCTGAAATTTACGTGTTTTAATAGCATATTCATTATTGAAATCAAAATTTCCATGGTAACGGCTAGAGCGATTGTTTAAATAGAAAGGGGTGTAGGGTGTTAATAATTTGTATCAGTATAGAGTTACATTCATAGATGTCAAGTCAGGGTAAGGTTGGGGTGTCTAAATTTAAAACGGAAGATGACTTCGTCTAGTCTGGTTTACGTGTCTATGGAGATTTATTTATTTTTTTATTTTATTTTTTTCTGAAAGGGTTTTGTTTATATAAAAAAACTGCCGTAACATTTGTTTTTTGACGACTTCATAAAGGGTTATCTTTTTTTGTAGGGTATTTAAACTATTTATTAGGGCTATGGATTATAAAAATTATTTTATTGTTTGTTTGTTTTTATGCTAATTATTCAATGCAAAAATTTAATGATGTCGGCAAAAAACCGTTAACTCATGTCTATTGTCTAATAGATTTTTATTATTTAGAAACTTAATAATGTGTAGTTTTTCATGCAGGCATAAAGGGCATGGGTCATCCCAATTTTACAAGTTCCAGTCCTGTTTATAATTTTCCATTTTACTTTTGGTGTTTTATTCATTTCCTTCAGGTGCCAAAATATTTAGATAGAGAAGTCTGATTTCTTTTATTTATATTGTTGAAAGAGCACTTATGCTGCCTCCATCTGGCTTTAAATTCATTCTTCGTAGACCCAATGTATATCATATTAGTATTAGGACTCTCAATGGATGAGATAGTACATTGGTATACTACAGATTTTACGCAGCATTTATTTTCTAATGGGCAGTCTTCTGGGTTTCTACAAACACATAATTTTTCACTGTTTTTGTCTAATTTAAGTGTAGGGTTTTTATTAATACTATTCAGGCATGGGGGTTTGTTCAGGATTTTATTATTGTGTTTTTTTATTATACTTTCTAGATTTTCAGTGGCGCTGTAACTCAATTTTAGGGTGTTCTTATTAAATATATTACTAAGTCTACTATTGGTAGCGAAGTGTTTTTCAATTAAAGCTAGGAATTTCTGTCCTAGTTTAATACTAACTATATATATATATATATATATATGAGTGTGTTTGCGTGTGTCTACAGTAAATCAGATTTTATTATGCAAGTCAACGTGTTCATAATAAAATATACAATAAAATTGCTATTAAACAACTGATACTGGAAAAAAATTGTTGCCAAAAAATTGACCTAGATGAAAAAAAATTGATATTATGTCAAAGCCTTTACTGAGAAATCCGCACAAAACATAAAATCATCCGATCTTTGAAATAAAGGAAACAATATTGAACATTCAAATGAATTGCTAATATGGATAAACAAAATGAGAGAAATAATTGCAATATATTCCGATTTATTCAAACTATTTCTTAATCAGTTCAACGCAAGCAAAGCGATGAAAGCCACTATAATAATGCAAGAAAGAAACAGAGAAACCAACTAAAGAATAGAAGTTATGGGAAGATGAGAATTGACATTGAATTTAAATTTTTTAAATTTGTAGTTGACAGGAAAGCAAAAAATCGGAAAAGATTTCCATGAGCGATAATTGCGGGAGAAAGATATATTAGCATAGATCATACGGTTATGACTAGTAATTTGAAAAGTGAAATTATGAGATCTAGTTTTCAATCTAGTCTTCTTTTATGTGTCGGGTCCCTTCAAGACGTAGGTAATCATGACCCTCCACATCTTCCTGTCACTTGTAGCTCTTAATATGTTTTGTCTTTTTGTTATTTCTCCCAAATCCTGTTCTGCCATCCATTTGCTCAAGCCCATCAAGTATGTTACGTGTTGTTTCCCCTCTGTCATTCTACCTGTCCTGTGAGTATCAGATTTTGCAACCTTCCTCATTACGTGTCCTAGAATGTTCAACTGCCTCTTCCTGGTATCAAGTATGTTTCCTTCTTTTCATTTTCTCCAAAACCTCGTCGTTGCTCACATGTTCGGCCCATGGTATCCTCGCCATCCTTCTGTAGAACGACATTTCCGTTGCTTCAAATCTCTTCTTCATCTTTGATGAGATTTTCCAGCATTCGCTGCCATACAGGAACACAAATATTACGTACTCTTTTCAGTCTCTTTCCTTATTTCCTACGAAGTTTTTCTGTCTCTTAATACTCTGTTTATTTTTGGAATGTGTTCCTGGCTATCCTAATATATCTTCGGACCTCAGAGTCGCACTTACCATCCACTGTTAGAACACTTCACAGATATTTAAATTTCTGTACCTGCTTGATTTTAGTGTCCCTGACCTGTAAATTCCATTTTGGGCTCATCTTCCTGCTGATGACTATGCATTGTTATTCTTAGTCCTTTCTTCTCTCTCACCTTCGCTACCTTCTGTGGGAGATTTTTCAGTTTCCTTTCCGTATCTGCTATCAACACTGTGTCATCTGCATATCTTATGTTGTTAAGATTTGTAGAAGTAAATTTCTGTTGCTTCCAGTTTTCCCTTCGACTATGTGGTCGTCCTGGGTATGACGATAAACTACATATTGCAGCAAAGCCCCTGATCGAAAGGTTTTGAAGAGCGTAGAACTACCTCTTAATTGCCTTTGTTCCCAGAGCCACGCTGACCCGGGGTCTAGCACCTCTTAGAGTCCCAGTTATGGGCAAATAGTTAACCTCCAAACTGGGGTCAAAACACTATGAAAGTATAAAAACAGATTTTTATACCAGCAATACATTTATAAAAAAAGAAATATTACCAGCAGTAGATATTTGGAAAAAATACCAGCAGTACTTTTATCTCTCGACAAAAATCCACTTTACAAAAATTCGACAATGAAATCTGATCTACAAACTGATTTCTTGCAAAAAAATAAATATTCCGTTCATACGTACCTATCGTAAGAATCTTGTCAGCATTAAATAACCCGTTGAGGTTGATATGCCGTAAAACAAAATAAACCCAACTAAACCAGACTCTCTACAAACCCTCCTTACAAAAATACGTCAATGAAATCTGATTTACAAACGGATTTCTTACAAAGGATATATTTTCTATTCATTAAAACCTATCCTAAAAATCTTATCGGCATTAATTAACCCAGTGGGGTGTTGATATGACGTAAAACAAAATATATCAAACCAAACCAGACTTTGTACAAACCCTCTTTACAAAAATATGTCAATGAAATCTGCTCTACAAACTGATTTCTTACAAAAAGTACATATTCTGTTCATACGAGCCTATCCTAAAAATCTTATTGGCATTAAATAATCGACTGGTGTGTTGATATGCTGTAAAACAAAATAAACCAAACCATCAACTGGATATCACATAGCATTCAACAATCTTTTCTTTGTTTCTAACGAAATCTTTCTGTCACATAGAACTTTTTTTAGCTTTTTAAATGCACGTTTCGTTAATTTGGATTTTGGGGTCGCATTTTTCATCATCTATTATAACACTTTTCAAATATTTAAACTGTTGTAATTGCTTTGTGTTGTATCGTGAAATGGATGAGTCAATACACATAGTTGTAGTAATTTATTCCGGAGAATAATACGATACTAATTGTCTACTGGAATAACAGATAATCCTGAACTTCATCTCAGTTCTGTTCAAGTTCAGTATTTACCCAAGTCCTACCCACAAGGTGAGATGCGACACAAAGCCGGTTTTAAGGCTCCGGCAAAAATTTCCCGTAAACCCTGTATAAACAAGACTTTGCCTATCGGCATAGACTCGTCTGGGTTCCTTCCTGCCCAAAGTCAAGGAATTCGACAAGACAGCCCCGAACCTCGCAGCGAATTACCTGCTCAGTTTTGTTCAACTTCGGTATTTACCCGAAGCCTCCCAACAAGGGAGGTGTGGCACAAGGTCGGTTTTTAACGTGGGGAATTCCGGGCGCGTACGTACGGGTAAAAATTCCCCATAGACCCCGCATACACGGTGTTGGGTTGCTCGCTTCCTCCCCAGATGAAACTGTGGCCTTCGGCAAAGCTCCGTCTGGGTTCCTCTCTGCCCGGAGACAGAAATGTCAGCTAGAAGTTCTGTTCAACTTCGGTATTTACCCAAATCCTCCCCACAAGGCGGGATGTGGCACAAAGCCGGTTTTTAACGTAGGGCGTCCCGATCCCGTAGGCTCGGGTAAAAATTTCCCGTAGACCCAGCATTCACCGGCTCGGGTTTGTCTACCTCCATAGACGAGAGTCTACCCTTCATCATAGCCTCGTCTGGGTTTCTCTCTGCCCGGAGGCAGAGAGGTCGAGAAGAAGTTCTGTTCAACTTCGTTAATTACTGGAAGCCTCCCTACAAGGCGGGATGTGACACAAGGCCGGTTTTTAACGTGGGGCATTCCGATCGCGTACGCTCGGACAAAAATTCCCCGTAGACCCCGCATACACGATGTCGGGTACTTCCTCAGATGAGACTCTGACCTTCGGCAGAGCCTCCTTTGGGTTCCTCTCTGCCTTTGGGCAAGAGAGGTCGACAAAAAGTTCTGTTCAACTTCCACTCTCTGAGTAAGAGAACGTGTTATTTATCTTTTTAGATGAGTCCATCCTTTGGGAGTGCTCCGGTACTCCACAGCATGTTGACATACCCAACTCGAAGCTAGCATCTGGAGCTTTTTCTTTTGTTGTAAATGGTGCAGCCACCCGTGTCAGAAGATGCCAGTCTACTTGGGCGGCTAGTTAATCCCCGTTAAAGATTCATTTGTGTTTGTTCCACGCCCACAGAGCCCACCTGTGGTTTATACTGCAACTATACTGAGATGACCTTAGTTACAGTTTCTGGGTGAATTCGTGTTATCTAGCGTGATCAACAGTCTGATTCAAGCCAACACGCTCAAATTCTCTGTCACTAGTGGCTTCATACTAGTACAACTATAGACGGCTTCCAAAAAGTTCGGTCAACCCAATTTCACGAAAAAGGCTTGGGTCAACTCGTGGGATGGTTTTTAGGTACTTCCCAAAGGTTTCTGCACACTATGATCTCCTCCTCTAGACTGATAACATCAAGAAGTCACCTACTTGACAATTCGACCATAGTGAGCTTCGAACCCGGTTTTCATGGTCAGAAAGCGAACCTTCTAACCACTCGGTCTTTTGTTGACAACTATACTTTCTGTCTTCGTCCAAGTGATTTGCTAGTCCTTGTCTTTCACTTTCCTTCATTAACTTGTCTAGAAGTTCCTTTTTTTTCTTTCTAAGTCTCCCATCAATAATATGATCTGCATATCTTATATTGTTAATACGGTGCTCCCGATAATAACCTTGGTAGAGTCTCTTAAGATAGCTTCACTGTAGAGGTTGAAAAAAAAGATGTCTTACGCCTCTTTATATTTTTGCGTGACTAAACAATTCCTTTTCTATCCGTGTGCAAATGGTTTGAATTATTCTAACATCATTTCTGAAGAGATCTAGTTTTCCTAACTGTTCGAATACACCCTTGTTCCGTATCTTGCCAAATGCTTTCGCGTAATCTATACAACTTCTGCATTTGTATTGTTCTCTCCGATATTATTCTATTCATGGATATTGAATTTGCATTTCTTGTTCCAGTGTCTTATTTCCAGTCTAATTCTGATTCGAGCTCTATTCATCAGGATCCAGATCATTAGTTGGGTTATGTGGCTCATTAAGCTGATTGTCCGATGGAGCTCACAATGGTTTGCACCTGGTCTCTTAGGAAATGCCACGAAGATGGATTTACAGAGGGCCTCCAGTACGTCGTTGGTTTCTTTATCCCTTCTGTGATCTTGTCGATGCCGAAATTTTCCAAAGGTTGTGAGCGTCTCTGTTATGATCTCATCAGGTTCTGCTGATTTGTTCATTTTGTCCAGTAATGATTTTATTTCAAATTTCAATATCTCTGGCGCTTCCATATTTTTGTGTATTGTAGGTTTCTTCCTCACTCTCTTTCTATTCTTCTTCTCTCTCTCCCTCTCCGTCTCTCTTTTTGTCTTCCCTGGCGTATTCCCTTCATATTTGGAATATTTTTCTTTTTCTATTATTAGTGTTCCTTCCTTCGGTTTTATATAGCCTCTTCATTAGGACATCTTTTATCGAATTAATTCTTTTATTCTATTGTACATACTTGTATTATCTATGTTGCTTATCCTTTCTATTTCTGACTATTTTTCATTGGGCTATTCCTCTTTAGCCTGCTTTTATTTGTATCTAATTTCTGCGCCCTGTACTCTGCTCCATTCCTCGGCATTGTTTGTTGTCACTTTTTCGTCATCTCTAGAATCCATCTATCATCCGATCTTCTTCTTTTGTCTCGTTTTCCTTGAAATGATCTCATTCGTCGACGTCACTAGTGATTCTCTCATCATTTCCAACTTTGATTTTGTAGTATCTTTCAGGCTAAATTCGTTTATAACTCTATTTTTGTATGTCTCCTTATAACATGGGCCCTTCAGAAGCCTATCGTATGCCAGGTTAGGCTTTGCTTTGTCCTTCTTTAGTTTATGCAATTTTACTTTGACGTAGATAATCGCTCCTATAGTCGGCACTTGGATATGTTCTACAGTGTAAAACTGCGTTTCTGGATATTTGTTGATAGTTATTCAATCTGGTTCTACGGTTCTCGTCCCGGTCTTCTCCATGTCCATAGGTGTCTAGGATACTCCTGAAATTATTTGATAGTTTGCTGCACACCTCTGAACTCATCTTTCGTGTTCCAAGTCCGAACTTGGTAACTGTTTCGCCTTCTCGTTCTTTTCCGACTTTGGCATTCAGGTGTTCCATGATTATAATGATTTCCTACGATTTACATTGAGCTTTGGCTCTATCCAATGAGCTGTAAAAATTGTAATTATCTTCCTCCGTCCACTGTGCTGTCGATGCGTATACAACAGTAATTATTATCTTAAAGAGCTACACTTTCAGTTTAATTAAAAATTATGTCCGAATATTGCTCATATCATTATCTAATGAATCATCCTCTGTGTATTGTTTACGAAATCCTCACTACTTGCCAATCTAGTTTCACATACGCTTATAATGTTGACATTTAATCTATCGATACGTGACATGTTCCGGTAAAAATCGCGACATTATGCAGTTGTTTCCTACAGCAACCCTTTTAAGGGCTGCTGTGGGAAACAGTTCGGCCACAGCGGTGCACTCAACGTAAATGTAAACTGCCTTATCTACGGCATTTTTAAAAGCCACAGTGGGAATGGCGGCTGGAGCAACAGAATACAAGGTTATCAACTGATTCACCCATACAGTTAGGAACGAACAAAATACAAAGTTCCAAACCCTTCCACCAAATTAAATTAAAATTATAATTTCGCATCCAAAGTTAACATTCTTAGCTTTGACTAGTTAAAAGCACGCATGTGTGGAAAGACTATATTGAATCCATTGCTAGGCCAGCTGCTAAGAAAAATGGTTCACTGTGTCGCGCGTGAAAATTTTTTCTCTCTAGAAACTAACATATATATCTATGTCTACCATTTGTCCATGCTTAGAATATCGCTGCCACATAATATGGTCCACTGTCCCTGCTGTTTGACTTGAGCTCCTTTGTAAAATCCAAAGAAGAATCAGCAATATTATCGGTCCTGATCTGGCGTCTCAGGTTCAGTCACTTTCCCACTGTCATAATGTTGTTCCTCCCCCGTGTCTTTTCTATAAATACTTTCATGGTAAATGTTCGGATGAGCTCGTCGCTGTGGTAGCTAGACTTTTTGAATTTAAGCGTAGTACTCAACTGGCGTCGAGATCTCATCAATTTACAATTCAACTGGTTAGATGTAACCGTGAATTCTATGCCAACAATTTCTTTTCTCGCACTTCTCGTTTATGGAAATCCCATCCTTCCCAACCAACTTTAAGCTGCATATGTGTAAATGCAAGGTCAATCTCTATCTACTCTCCTCCTGATTACTTTTTCCCCGCTTACTGATGTTTCTGTTTCTAATTCTTCCACAACCAATAACCCTTTGTGTTTTAGTGGCTTTATTTCCTTATTTGGCTGAAATAGATTTTAACAAAAGATACTGAAACAATAAATAAATAAATACAAAAACACACCCATGTCACAGACACACGTGTGTCAGACTGTTCTATTTGGTCAAATGTCTCGTCTTTTGGTAAGTTGGTGTCACTTAAGAGAGTGTAGTAGTAGGCTAAGTTTAATAAATAGAATAAAAATATGTTATTAGAATCTCCTTAGCGACCGCAGTATAAACTGAGGAAATGAGAACTTCGATGTCAATTCTCTCTAACCTTTCGCCAGAAAGCGGAATAGGCTGGCCCACACCTCAAACAAACTAATGAGGACGAGTGCCTACTACAAAGAGAGAGGAATCTCTTCCTCCCACTCTCTCTCTTTCTCTCTCTCTCTCTCTCTCTCTCGCTCTCTCTCTCTCAATCTCAAACTCTTTGTCCAAACGCACCGCGAACTCTGAGAAGGATATAAATTGTATTCATGAAAACAAAGAAAGCAAACCTTCCATTGCATCGATCGCTCAGCGTTCATCCATTTTGAATGTAAAAACAAACATTCAGCGCCAACCACTACAAGAGAAATTATCTATCGAAATTCCTAGGTACGCATTCTTTATACCTGTAGGTGGCTTGTGACGGGGATCAAATATTGACTTATTCCGTTCTAAACATTCCTAAAAATTAGATCAGTCAGTTATGTGCCATGCGTGATACACGCTTAGGCGATCATGTATCTTTCGACTGACAAGGCAGATTCTTTCCCGCAGTA